>CM053154.1:95833270-96451187 GCA_028571685.1 Heterohyrax brucei | reverse complement strand
TTCCATAAACCACAATGGTCAATTTTTCAGCAGCAATGGATTGGACTTGGTGACACAGAGTAACCATATCTTGTGGGAATTTTATGGTTCTGTGCATCTATAGGATGTCATCCTGCAGTTGGATTCCTTTATACCAATAATGAGATTATTAAGAAACAAATCACAAAGTCAATACCATTTACTATAGCCCCCAAGGAGGTAAAATACCTAGGAATATATCTAACCTGAGAAATAACAGACCTTTACAAAGAGAACTACAACACCTTGCTACAAGAAACTAAGAGAGTCTTACATAAATGGAGAAACATATCCTGCTCATGGATAGGAAGAGTTAACATTGTGAAAATGTCTATTTTGCCCAAAGCAATCTACTTATGTAATGCAATGCCAATACAGATTCCTGTGACATTTTTTAATGAGATGGAGAAACAAATCACCAACTGTGCTTGGAAAGGGAAGAAGCCCCAGATTAAGTAAAGCACTACTGAAGGAGAAGAACACACTGGGAGGCCTCACACTACCCTACTTTAGAACCTATCACACTGACACAGTGGTCAAAACAGCCTGGTACTGGTACTAAAACAGACAGATAGATCAATGGAACAGAATTGAGACTCCAGAGATGCCACCCTCCTCCTATGAACAGGTGATATCCGACAAAGGCCCTAAGACATTAGACTGGGGTAAAAGTAACCTCTTTAACAAATGGTGCTGGCAAAATTGGATATCCATCCACAAAAAACTGAAACAAGACCCATATGTCATACCTTATACAAAAACCAACTCCAACTGGATAAAAGACCTAAATATCAAATCTAAAACGAGAAAGCTCCTTCAAGAAAAATTAGGATCAACAATGGAAGTTTTAATACACAATATAGACAGACTTCACAATCTGACAAACCAACCACAATCAACAGAAGAGAAAATAGATAAATGTGAACTACTAAGAATCAAACACTTTTGTTCATCCAAAGACTTTATCAACAGAATTAAAAGAATACCTACAGAATGGGAAAAAAATATTTGGCAACTCTACATCAGACTGACTCCTGATCTACGTAATCTATAAGGTAGTATAAAATATCTAAAAGAAAAAGATATATAATCCAATTAAGTGATGGGCAAAGGAGATGGACAAACACTTCACTAAAGAGGAAATCCAGGGAGCCAAAAAACACATATGGACATGCTCACAATCTTTAATAGAAATTTAAATCAAAACTACAACAAGATACTATCTCACCCCAACAAGGTTGGTCGTGATCCAAAAAATGCAAAACAACAAATGCTGGAGAGGCTGTGGAGAAGTTGATACTCTCCTGCATTGTTGGTGGGATTACAAAATGGTGCAACCTCTTTGGAAAACAATCTGGCACTTCCTTAAAAAGCTGGAAATAGATATACCATTTGACCAGTAATTCCACAGCCTGGAATATATCCTACAGAATCAAGGCCATTCACACCAACTGATACATCCACATGAATGTTTATTGCAGCACAGTCCACAACAGCAAAAAAATGGAATCAACCTAGATGCTCAACAACAGAGGAATGGATAAATAAACTATGGTATATCTACTCAATGGAACACTACGCAGTGATAAAGAACAATGATGATTTTAGGAAACACCTTATAACCTGGTTTCAAGTGGAGAACATTATGTTGAGTGAAAGTAGTCAGCAACAAAAGGACAAATATTGTATGATACTCCTATGTTAAGAACTTAAAAACAGACTTATGCATAGAAGAAAAGACTCTTTGATGTCTGCAAGCGTGGGAAGGGGGAAGGGAAAGGGTAGGTTATAGATTAGATAGTTGATAGAAATTTGGTTGGGTGAAATCAGTGACAAGCACACATCAGAAAGAAAAGCAATTTAATTGGACTTCAACATAATCTGTAAACTCTTCCAATACTAAGCCAATATTGCAAGGTAGAGTAGTAGAGTTGGTGGTCTGGGGACCATGGCCTCAGGGGACATAGAGGCCAATAGGCATAACTAGCCTATTGCTGACAGAGTCTTCTGCACTCCATACAGATGAGTTGCAGCTTTGATCTTAAAACCTAGCAAGCTGCCATCTAATGTACACCAAATGGTCCCAAGTCAGCTAGAATAGATAATCACCCAGGACAACGATGACATCAAGGGAAAGGAACCCAGAAGACACAAAGACCCATGTGAATGGGTGACTATACCAACATGTGACCAGAAGAACAAGGCAGTGCTCAGCCACAAACAATGACAGTCGTGATGGAGCTCATAATGTTGAGTCCCAGTGGCAACATGAGAAAAATGAGGGGTTTACCCTGAGAACTCCACTAACAGACCCCAAATGATGGTCTGAAGGCCTGGGTGTTCCCCTGGGAGCATGGCCTCTAGACCTGATGCTGCTCCTGTTCATAAGTCATTACTGAGGTCAACTCTTTGGACAGGAATGGATTCTAATAGGGGACACAGGGTGACCATATCATGTGTGCACTTTGTGGTTCTATGCATCTATAAAATGTCATCCCACTGGCGTCTTACTAGAGAGCAGTAGAGAGGGTGGAGAAGAGGGGATAGGAGATTGTTGAGAGGATATGTCATGTATAGAACTTAAAGGAGGAGCATATAGTCATCAGGCAAGGAGAGCAAAAGGATCTGCAGATAGGTGGGCATGCAAATTTAAAGTGAATTGTACACTTTCACTCAATCACAATACAAAACAAAGGAGAAATTGAAAAAGGTAATTTCAAAAATTCCTTCCCAAAAAAGCCCTGGACCAGATGGTTTCACTGCAGAGTTCTGTCAAATGCTCAGAGAAGAGTTAACACGACTAATTCTAAAGCACAGAAAAGGATACAATACTCCCAAATTCATTATATGAAGCTAGTATAACCTTGGTACTGAAACCAGGTAAAGACAACAGAAGAAAGGAAAATTGCAGACTAATATATCTCATGAACTTAGATGCAAAAATCCTTAACAAAATCTTAGGTAACAGAATTCAGCAATATGTCAAAAAATAGTTCGTCGTGATCAACTAGGATTCATACCCGGGATGCAGGGATGCTTCAACATAAGAAAAACAATTAATGCAATCAATGCATAAACAAAATAAAAGATAAGAATCATCTAATTCTATCAATTGACTCAGAGAAGGCATTTGATTAAGTCCAACACCCATTAATGTTAAAAAATTTCAGCAAAGTAAGAATAGTAGGGAAATTTCTCAACATAATAAAGGCCTTCTACACTAAGCCAACTGCTAACATGATACTTAATGGATAGAAGATGAAAACACTCCCCATAAGAATAGGTGCTAGACAAGAATGCCCATTGTCAGCACTTGTATCCAACATTGTTCTGGAAGTACTGTCCATAGAAATTAGACATGATAAAGAAATAAGGGGCCTACAGACTGGCAAGGAAGAAGTCAAAGTATTGCTTTTTGTGGAAAATATGATCTTATGCACAGAAAACCTTAAGCCAAGAGCATCCAGCAAAAAAACTACAGGATCTAATAGAATACTTCAGCAAAGTATCAAGATACAAGATAAACATATGTAAATCAGTGGGATTCCTTTACACCAACAAAGAGACAACTAAAGAGAAAAATCACTAGATCATTACAATTCACTATAGCCCCAAGACTGTAGCTCTAACCAGAGATATAAAAGACTTATACAAAGAAGACTACAAGTCCCTAATGCAAAATACAAAAAGTAACTTACACAAGTGGAGATATCCACCTTGCTCCTGAATAGGAAGACCTAACATTGTGAAAATGTCTCTACTACTCAAAGCAATCTATACATACCATGCAATCCCAATTCAACTTCCAATGACATTTTTTAACATGGAGAAGCAAATCACCAGCTTCATATGGAAAGGAAGGGAGCCATGAATAAATAAATTACTACTAACGAAGAGGAACAAAGTGGGAGGCCTCCCTCTTCTTGACCTTAAAACTTACTGCGCTACCATGATAGACAAGAGAGCCTGGTATTGGTACAAAAACAGATGCATAGACCAATGGAACATAATCGAAAATCCAAATGTAATTTCATCCACTTAGGAACAGCTGATATTTGATAAAGGCCCAAAGACAGTAAACTCGGTGAAGACAGTCTCTTCAACACGGTATTGACATAATTGGGTATCCATCTGCATAAAAATGAAACAAGACCCATATCTCACACCATACACAAAAACTAATTTAAAATGGATCAAAGACCTAAATGTAAAAGCTAAAACAATAAAATTATTGGAAGGAAAATTGGGAAAATGATGGAAGCGCTAATCCTAGGCATCAAGAGTCTACCAAAAACCATCAACAACTTTCAATCATCAGAAATGAAAATAGATAATTGGAAACTCTTAAAAATTAAATACTTAGACTCATCCAAAGCCTTCATCAAAAGAGTTAAAAAGACTACCTACAGAGTGGGAATGAATATTTGCCCACCATGCTTCTGACCACTGCCTAGTCTCTCTAATCTGCAAGATACTGCAAAACCTCAGCAAGAAAAAGACAAACAATCTGATTAAAAAGAGGGTAAAGGACATGAACAGGTACTTCACGAAAGAAGATATGTAAGTTGCTAACAGATACATGAGGAAATGTTCACGATTGCTAGCCATCAGAGGGATCCGAAACAAAACCACAATGAGATACCATCTCACCCCAGCAAAGATGGCAATAATCCAAAAAACACAGAATAAGAAATGCTGGAGAGGATGTGAAGAGATTGGAACTCTTCTACACTGTTGGTGGGAATGTAAAATGGTTCAACCACTATGGAAATCAATTTGGTGCTTTCTGAAAAAACAAGAAATAGAAATATCATATGATCCAATAATCCCACTCCCTGGAATATATCCCAAAGAAATAATGAATACCACCCAAACGGATACTTGCGCACAAAAGTTTATTGCAACAAAAAGTTGGGAAAAAACCTAGATGCCCATCAACAGACAAATGGTTAAACAGACTGTGGTATATTCATACAGTGGAATACTATGCAATGATAAGAAGCAATGATGGCTTAGAGAAATAACTATCAATGTGGGATCATCTACAGGAAGTTATGCTGAGCAAAATTAGCCAGAAATAAAAGGACAATTTTTTTATGAGACCATTATTGTAAGGATGCAGCTAATCCTTTAAGTACAGTAGAAATCAATATTTGATGGCTGTGGGGGCAGAGTGAGAGAGGCATTTCTTTCAAATTAGTGGTTAGAATTAGGGATGGATATAGCATGTGACAGCATGTACTAGAAATGGGGTACTCACAACTACTCAACTTCAAAACCAAATTGTCCCCTTAATGCGGACCACCTCTTTGGAAGAACAGAGAAGCATGGTCTGGGATTCGGAGCCACATTCTCAGGGGACACCCAGACTAATAGGGATACCCAAGGTTTTTCTTTGTCCTCTCTAGGTATCGCTCCACATACCATCTGGGTGAGTGGCAACAGGGATCTTACAAGATAGAAAGCTGTCATCTAAATAGCACCAAATGATCCCAACCCACCAGAACCTGGGGCAAATGGAGGACATCAAGGACAGGAGAAAAATATGAACCAACCAGAGGAAAGGGGCCATATGAGCCACAGCCTGCTTCAGCACTGGACAAGAAGAACTAGATGATGCCTGGCCACCGCCAGTGACAGCCTGGATGGGGTACACGGAAAGGATTTCCAGACATAGCAGGTGATAGAGTAGAGGGCAGAGCTAAAAGTCTACCAATAAAAAATCCCAAGTGGGTAGGCCACACTTAATGCTCCTTCTGAATGGAAGGCCCTGTGGGAGAGTGGCCTCTGGACTTTCTAACTCCAAACTGCATCGAGCACTGGGTCTGACTCTCCAGATGAAGACTGACTTGGACCATACAAAGCACAGAGGGATACTGGAGGCAACCAAATCTTTAAAAGTGTACACGGGGTTGTCTGAGGGACACTTCACTGTAGCCGAGTGGCTTGGTTGAGGAGGGTTCAACCATTATCAAAAGGTCACAGGAAAGTCCAAGCAAAGGGGGAAGTGTACTGTCATGTGAGGGTGGAGGAAGCTAGAACAGAATAGAGGTGAAAGTTCTAGGTGTTATATGGCAACATGACATAGACTGTAAAATTGTTCTTAATTCACAATAAGAAGAAAGAAGCCAAGCCACAGACAGGTCATTAAAAAAGCAGGAAAGGAAGAAAACATGAAACTGAGTGTCAGAAGAGACTCTGAAACTTCCTCTTGAGTGTCAAGTAGCTAAAACAAAAGGAAGAAATGATGAACTAAAAGAAGTGAATTGAGGATTTCAAAGGGTGGCTTGCAAAGGCAAAATAAAGTATTATAATGAGATGTGCAAAGAGTAGGAGATGGAAAATTAGAAAGGAAGAAAATGCTCTGCATTTCTCAAGATAAAAAAACTGAAGAAAATATTTCAAGGCTCAAGTTGCAATAGTAAAGGTTTCTACAGGGAAAATATTAAATGACTCAGGAGTCATTGAAAGAAGATGGAAGAAACACACACAGTCATTACACTAAAATAATTGGTCATGTTCAACCGTTTCAAGATGCAGCACATGGTCAGGAACCAATGGTACTGAAGGAAGAAGTCAAAAATTCACTGAAGGCATCGGTGATAAAAAAGGCTTCAAGAACTGATGAAATATCAATAGAGATGTTTCAACAAACAAATGCAGCACTGAAAGTTCTCACTCATCTATGCTAAGAAATTTGGGAGACTGGTACCTGGCCAACTGACTGAGAGAGATCCATATTTGTGCCTATTCCCAAGAAAGGTGATCTAACTGAATGTGGAAATTATCAGAGAATATCATTAATACTACACACAAGTAAAGTTTTGTTAAAATTATTCAGAAGCACCAGAAATTCAAGCCAGATTCAGAAAAAGATGTGAAACCAGGGATATCATTGTTGATGTCAGATGGATCTTGGCTGAAACAGAGAATATCAGAAATACGGTTACCTATGTTTTATTGGGACACCCTGGTGGCTTAGTGGATTAACTGCTAAATCTGTTTACTAAAAGGTCAGCAGTTGAAACCTGCCAGGTTCTCCTTGGAAACTCTATGGGTAAGTTCTACTCTGACCTTTAGAGTTGCTATGAGTCAGACCCAACTCAATGGCAGTAGGTATATGTTTTATTGACTATGCAAAGACATTCAAACAAATTCTAGATAACATTACAGAGAGTGGGAATTCTAGAATACTTACCTGTGTTTATGACCAATCTTTACATGGATCAAGAGGCAGTTGTGAGACCTAGAATGAGGCGACACTGTATGATTTCAAGTCAGGAAAAGTGTGCCTCAAGGTTGCATCCTTTTACCATAGTTATTCAGTCTGTATGCTGAGCAAATAACTTGAGAGAACGGATTATTCAAAGATGAACATGGTATCAAGATTAGAGGAAGACTCATTAACAACCTGTATTATGCAGATGACACAAGCCTGCTTGCTGGAAGTGAAGAGGATTTGACACACTTACTGATGAATATCAAAGACTGTAGTCTTCATTATGGATTGTACCTCAACATCAAGAAAACAAAAATCCTCACAACTGGATCAGTAACTAACATCATGATAAATGGAGAAAAGATACGTGATGTTAAGGGTTTCATCTTACTTCATTCCACAACAAACACCCATGCAATCAAGTATCAATAAAAAAAAAAAAAAAATCAAAAGATGTATTTCACTGGGAAAATCTGCTACCAAAGAACTGTTCCAAGTGTTGGTAACTAAAGACGTGACCTTGAAAACTAATGTGCGTCTGACACAAGCCATGATATTTTCAGTCACATCATATGTGTGTGAAAGCTGGAAGATGAATAAGGAAGACAGAAGAACTGACGCCTTTCAGTTGTAGTATTGGAGAAGAGAATATTGAATAAAGCATGGACTGCCAAAAGAACAAACACATCTGTCCTAGAACAATTACAACCAGAGTGCTCTTTGGAAGCAAGGATAGTGAGACTGAGTCTTAGACACTTCGGGCATGTTGTCAGGAGGGTTCAGTTCCTGGAGAAAGATATCATGCTTGGTACATTAGAGGGCTGGTGCAAACGATGAGGACTCTCAACAAGATGGATTGACACAATGGCTGCAGCAATGGGCTTAAGCATAAAAATGATTGTGGAAGGGAGTTTAGCACAACTGGATTATACCAAAAGCTAAAAGGTTTTCTAAATACAGACCAACATTTTGAAGGACAGAGTAGCAGGCACAGGGGTGTGGGAGCCACAGTTTCAGGGGATGTCTATGATAATTTCCGTAACTAAGTTGTTTTTTAAAGGGCATGTGCTGCATACCACTTTGGTGAGTGGCATCTGGGGTCGTAAAAGCTAGCAACTAGCAATCAAGTAGCATCCATTGGTCCCTATCTATGTGGAGGAGGGGAGAAACAAGGACATCAAAGACATGGGGAAAATACGAGCCTAGGAGACAGAAGGGCCCATATGATTCAGAGACTACATCAACATGAGGCCAGAAGAGCTACCTGGCCATCACAAATGACTACCCTGACAGAGAATACAACATAAAGTTCCTGATGTAGTGGAAGAAAAATGGACATGCAAAACTACAACTCTATTAAAAGACTACACTTTACAGTCCATCAGACTGGAGAGTCTCCTGAGGACATGACCCTGGGACTCTCTGTCAGACCAGAGCTAAAACCAGTACCGAAGCCAATTCTTCAGACAAAGATTGGACAGGACTGTAAGTCATACAGTTATGCTGCCAAAGAATATGCCCTTGACTTAAGTATATAAAATGAGACTGTCTGAGCAGCTTCACTCTAGAGGTGAGATGAAAGTTTGTGGGGGTGGAGGCAGAAGTATAGGGTGGAAAGGAAGAGTTGCTGTCACGGCGTGGTGGAGGGAGGAAAGCAGTTAGAGGTGCATAATTGTGTGTTTTTGGGATTTTATATGGCAAATTGATTTGGATTATAAAGTTTTACTTAAAGCACAATAAAATAATACTAATAAAGTTGGTAGACATGGTGCAGGACCAGGCAGTGTTTCGTTCTGTTGTGCATAGTCACTGTTTGTAGGACTGACTCAATGGCACTTCAAAACAGCATCTTATGTTCTAATACTTTGCTGAACTTTGCTGTTAGTTCCAATAGTTGTTTTCTTTTTGGAGGATTCCTCAGGGCTTTCTGTGTATAAGATCAAACAATTTGCAAATAGAGATAATTTTACTTCTTTACCAATTTGGGTGCCCTTTATTACTTTGTTTTACCTGATAGCTCTGGCTAGAACTTCCAGCATAGTGTTGAATAGAAGTTGTGGCAACATACATCCTTGTCTGGTTCTTGTTCTTAACGGGAATCCTTTCTGACTCCATTTAGGATGTTGTTGGCTATTGGCTTTGCATGGGTCCCTCTTATTATTATGTTGAGGAATTTGCCTTCTGCTTCTATTTTTCTGAGAGTTTTTAACATAAATGGGTGTTGGACTTTTTTAAATGCGTTGTCTGTATCAGTTGATAAAATCAAGTATTGTTTTTTTTTGTGGTTGATTATGTTAACAGGTGTTCTAATTTCGAACCATTTCTGCATCCGTGGTATGAATCCCATTTGGTCAGGGTGAATTATTTTTTTGCTATGTTGTCCAATTCTATTGGTTAGAATCTTGTTGGAGATTTTTGCATCTCAGGTAAGAAATATTGGTCTGTAAGTCACCTTTTTTGTGATGTCTTTGCCTGATTCTGCATCAAGGTTATGCTGACTTCTGAATTTGACAGTATTTCATCCTTTTCCATGCTCTGAAAGACCTTTAGTAATAGTGGAGTTAACTTTTCTCTAAAAGTTTTACGAAATTCTCCAGTGAAGACATTAGGAGCTGAGCTTTTTTGGTTGGGAGTTTTAAATAATATTTTTAATCTCTTCTTTTGTTATGGGTTTATTTAATTATTCTGCATAGTTAGTTTTGGTAGGTAGTGTGTTTCTAGAAATTTGTCCATTTCTTCTAGGTTTTTAAACTTATTAGAGTACATTTTTTTCATAGTATTCTGTTATTATTTTTTTTAATTTCAGTTGACTCTGTTTTGCTGTCACCCATCTCATTTCTTATGTGAGTTATTCACTTACTCTTTTGTTTTTCTTCTGTCAGTTTGGCCAGTGGTTTACTGATTTTTGTTGATCTTTTCAGAAAACCAGCTTTTGGCTTGTTAACACTTTCAATTGCTTTTCTATCCTCTAATTCATTTAGTAATGTTCTATTTTATATTACTATTTAATTTCTTCTAATACTTAAGGGGTTCTTTTGTTGCTCTCTTTCTACTTGTTTGAGTTGTATGGTTAATTCTTTGATTGGGGCACTTTCTCCTCTTTGAGTGTGTGCACTTGTTGAGATAAATCGACCTCTGAGCCCTGCTTTTGCTCCGCACCACATATTCTGGTAGGATGTGTTTTCATTCTCATTTGATTCTGTGAATTTCCTCATCCCATTCTTGATTCCATTTATAAACCCGTTATTCAGTTTCCGTATGTTCAGTTTTTTTTCTTTCTTTTTTCTGTTATTTATTCCTACTTTTATGGCTTTATTTTCTGAAAAGATGGTCTGTAATATTTCAATACTTTGAAATTTTTCTCGTATTGCTTTGTGGCCTAATATGTGTTCAATTCTGGAAAATGTTCCATATATGTTAGAATAGAAAATATACTTGGCTGCTGTTGATTGGAACATTCTGTATATATCCATGAGGTCAAGTTGTTTGATCATAGCATTTAGATCCTTCATGTCTTTACTGAGCTTTTTCTAGATGTTCTATCCTTCACTGAAAGTGGTATATTGAAGTCTGCTATTATTTTTGTGGAGCTATTTTTGTTTTCCATTCAGTCACAGTTTATTTTTTTGTATTTTGGAGCCATGTTGTTGGGTGCCTAGATATTCTATATGGTTATGCTCTCCTGGAATATTGATTCTTTAATATAATGTCCTTCCTTATCAGTGCTGTGGATTTTACTTTAAAGTCTACTTCATTGGAGATTACTGTTGCTACTCCTGTTCTTTCTTGAATTTTGTTAGCTTGATCCTTTTTCTATCTTTTCAGTTTTAGTTTTTTCATGCCATTGAGTCTAAGGTGTGTCTCCTTTATACAGCATAAAATGGTCATAGCTTTTTATCTAATCTGCTACTCTTCATCTCTTTATTGGTGCATTTAATCCATTTACATTCATTGTAATTACTGATAAGTATGACTTTATTGTTATTTTTATGTCTTTTTTGTGTGGTAGACAATTCCTTTTTTTCCATTTAATTTTCTGTTCTGAGTCTTTTTCTTTATATGTTTTAATCTTTTTTAATGTTGATGTATTTGCTGAGACTATGTTTTTCATATATATATATATATACATATATATATATAGGATGGATAATATTTACCCCTATTTTTCTAAATTTAAACCAGTCCTTAATTTCTTTATGTCACCTTGACTTCCTCTCCATATGAAATATCGATGACTACATTTTCTTTTGAGTCCTTCTTTTGTGTTATAATGTTTACATAATGACACCTCTGTTTCCCTATTTGATTTATTTTTTGTGATTCCCCTCCTTTAGTTGATATCCAGTTGCTGTATTCTGTGTTCTATTCTTTGGCTGTTACCCGATGTTACTGATTTTCTAACTAAGGAATTCCCTTCATTATTTTTTGCAATTATGTTTTGCAATTTTTGTTTATCTGGAAATGTTCTAATTGCACCATCATATTTGAAGGACAGACATAATTTGCTGGACATACAATTATTGGCTGGCGATTACTTTCCTTCAAGGTTTTGTATATACTCTCCCATTGCCTTCTAGCCTACATGATTTTGGCTGAGTAGTCCAAGCTTGTTCTTACTGAATTTGCTTTGTAGGTTATTTTTCTTTTATCCCTAGCCACTTTTGAAATTGTCTTTGTATCTTCAGTTTTGACAAGTTTGATTATAATATATCTTAGTGTCTTTCTTTTGGTATCTACCTTGTGTGGCATTCAATGAGCATCTTGGATAGATATCTTTCATGATATCAGGCAAGTTTTCTGTTGCTGAATCTTAGACAATTCTGTGTTTTCTGTTAGCCCCCATTTTGGTATTCCAGTCACATGTAGATTATTCCTTTTGATAGAGTCCTACGTAATTCTTGGTATTTCTTGATTCTTGAGTCTTTCATCTGATTTTTCCTCAAATATATTGATGTCATGTGCTTTACTTTCAATTTCACTAATTTTGCCTTCCATGCCTCAGTTTTGCTACTTTGGCTTTCTATTGAGTTGTCTAATTCAGTAATTTTATTATTAATTTTCTAAATTCCTAACTTTTACTGCTGTGTGCTTTCTTGCGACATGTTCAATTTGTCATTGCTCTCTGATGCATTTATCCTCATTATCTTCATGATATCTTGAAGAGCTCCAAATATCAATCTTTTGTGATCCACCTATGATAAATCCAGGATGTTCTCTTCCTCTGGAAAATTTGACTTTTTGTTTTGGGAGCTTCCTGAAGCTACTGTGATCTGTCTCTTCGTATGATTTGTTATGGGCTATTGTCTCTGAGCCATCCATAAATTGTTGAACTTGTTTGCTTACTGTGTCCTAGCTTCTTGTTTTGTTTTGAAATGTCCAAGTGGGCTTGTGTTGTGTGCTAATTTAGGTATTGGTGCCTTTGAGGCCCTAACATCTTGTCACCAGGTGGTGAGAGCTGTTACTAGACTAGCTCGTCCAAGAGTCTATTTACTTTTCCTGTATGGGTTCAGCTCATGTGTCCAGGTAATCAGTCGCCAACTGTGGGGTGCAGGCTTTTGACTACTGTCTTAGATAGGCAGAAGTGATTGATGTAGGCACAGGCACCTGGCTGTAGGCACTATGATAGTCAGGGAGCTAACAGCCATCTCTGAGTGTCTGTGAGTATAGTTTCCCTTTTGTCTGAATCTAGGTGAAGGGAGAGTTTCTCCCATGAATTTCTGGCTTAGTGGAGCCAGCATATTTTTTTTCCTTGTTCCTTCCCCCTGTTTTTTAAATTGTTGTCTCCCCAGATCTCAGAGAACAGGTCAGAACAGGCTTAAAGAGTCCTTCCTACTTCAGTCTCAGTTAATGTTGTTAGACTTCAGAGCCAGGTTCAGTGCAGAGAAAGGAGGAGGAAGTACTGGGAGAAGGCAGAGAGGTATATCCAGAGGGAAGGATATAGACCCATGTGCACAGTAGATTACATTGAAAAACTTAACTCTTGACTGCCTTGTGCTGTTTCACTCTGTTTCTGGAGGCATGACTGAATTCTCTGGACTGTTTCTTCTGCTGAGAAGGATGCCTTCCAACCACCAAGCTTGGTTCACCATGCTGGCTTTAGATGTTTCCTCTCAGGTCAGGCCTGGATTATCCTTTTCTGCCTTCCCTGCTGTTTAGTCCAGTTTCTCAACTTTCCATTTGATTTTCTGGGCCAGTCAAATATAATAGATTCATTTGTCCTTTTAGGTCTTTGTTGTTAGAGAGGGTCAGAGGAAGCATCTGACTACTCCACCATCTTTGCCCCATCTCCGCATAAAACATATTTTAACAAGTTTTAAAAATTAGAAATTAGACAAAACATGCTTTCAGACCACAAAAGAATTAAGTCTTGCTTTCTCTGGGTTTAATAATGGAAACACAGATAGAACATCCCCAAATATCTGAAGATAAATAAAACACTTCCAAACAATACATGTATCAAAAAAGAAACTTCAAGGGAAATTAAAATATGTTTTGAATGAAACGATAATAGAAATAAAACTTAGCAAAATTTATGGGATGCAGTGAACACAACGCTTAGTGGGAACTTTATAGCAATGAATGCATCCATTAGAAAATACAGTATCAAACAGAACAAGAGAATACTATGTAGTTCAAGGGTTTGAGGTTGGGAAAGTTCAGGGAACATCTAGGCCAACTGGCATAACAAAATTTATTAAGAAATCGTTCTGCATTCCATTTTGGTGACTGATAACTGGAATCGTAAATGCTTTCAAGTCTTCATCTAAGATGCATTAATTAGTACCAATTCACTTGGAGCAAAGGAGAATGAAGAACACCAGAGAGTCAAGGTAAATACTATCCCCAAACAGAAAGGGCCACAAAAGCCAGAGACTCCATTGGCTTAAGACCAGAACTAGATGGTGCCTGGCTACCACCAGTGACTGTCCTGACAGACAATACAACAGGAAGTCCCTGAAAAGCTGGATACAGAACTCAAATTCTAGGAAAAATACCAGATTTAATGGTCTAAATGAGACGAGAGGAACTCTGGAAGACACGGCCCCAGACGCTCCGTTAACCCAGAATTAAAACCATTCCATAAGTTGTCTCTTCAAACAAAGATTAGGCTGGCCTGTAAGACATAAAATTCTAATTATGAAGACTATGCTTCTTAGTTCAAGTAGATGGGTGAGATTAAATGGGTAGATTTTTTTTTTAGAGATGAGATGAGTTGGGAAAGCAGAATGGGAAAGAAGCTGGTTGAATGGACACAGGAAAACTAGGGTAAAAATGAGGAATGTTCTGTCACATTAGAGAGAGAGCAACTAGAGTCACATATAGTGTGTGTGTAAGTTTTTGTATGAGAAAATAACTTGAACTGTAACCTTTCACTTAAAAGCACAACAGGAAAAAAGTTAGAAAAGATATGTATCCCAGTCATTTCTTTTTATCATACTTGTTCAGTCTGAATGCTAAGAAAATAATATAAGATCCGGGGCTATATGAAGAAAAACAGGGCATCAGTGTTGGAGGAAGACTCATCAATGACCTGCATTATGCAGATGACACAACTTTGCTGAGAGTGGAGAGGATTTGAAGCACTTACTGATGAAGATCAAGGACCACAATCTTCAGTACTGATTATACCTAAATGCGAAGAAGACAAAAAATCCTGACAACTGAACCAACAAGCAGTATCATGATAAACAGAGACAAGACTGAAGTTGTCAAGGATTTCATTTTGCTTGGATTGACAATCAACACCTATGGAAGCAGCCGTAGAGAAATCAAAAGGTGCAATGTACTGGGCAAATCTTTAAAATGTTGAAAAGCAAAGATGTCACCTCGAAGACTAAGGTGTGCCTGACTCAAGCCATAGTGTTTTCAATCACCTCATACACATGAAAAAGCTGGACAATGAAAAAAGAAGACTGAAGAAGAATTGATCCCTTTGAATTATGGTATTGGTGAAGAATATCAAATATACCATCAACTGCCAAAGAATGAACAAATCTGTCTTGGAAGAAGTGTAACCAGAAAACTCCTTAGAAACAAAGATGAGAAGACTACATCTCATATACTACGGTAACATTATCAGGAGGGATAAGTTCCTGAAGAAGGACATCATGTTTGGTAACTTGAAGGGTGATTGAAAGAAAGACCATCAGTGAGATAGAGTGATACACTGATTGCAACGAGGAGCTTAAGCATAATGACTGTAAGGATGATACAGGCACTGTTTTGTTCTGTTTTACATAGGGTCTCTATGAGTCAGAAGCCATTCAATGGCACCTCACAAGAATGGTATGCTATTTTTAATACTACCTACAGAGAAATATGCAGCTGGGTTAGCATCTCTGCCTTACCATTGTGTTGAGAGGGAGCAATTAATCACACTGTTATCTGGAGATAACCACAACTCTGTGTTGTCCCACTGTGTTTCTGGGCACTCTGCCCACTGAGATTGCTAGGCACTCTGCCCACTGAGATTGCTAAGAATTCTTGTCAAATATAGGTGGGCATGTAAGTTTATACGGGAATGTGCATTTTCACTCAGTCATAATAAAAAAATAAAATAAAAAAGAATTCCTGTCAAAGATTGGAATGAAAACCTAGATAGAATGTATATGAAGCTTAATATTAAAAAAATAAAATGCTATGATCAGGATACAAAACTGTCAGGATTAGGTTTAACAGGAGAAAACATACAGCATTTGTGCCAGAGCCTTTATTTATTTACTGGTAATAATATATATAAGAAGGAAACCTCTGATAGCTGGAAACGTCCGAAATGTCACTGGCATCCATACTTCTTAAAAACTATAAAGACTATCCTTTGCCTGAGCTGATGATTATATCAGCAATCTTTGAAAGGCACTGGAAAGGTTGAATATAAATTATAAAAGGCTCAAATTTAACTCAAATATCTGAATCTCCTTTTGGGGAAAATGTGATTAATTTAATTTTATGGAGTTCTGGTGGACAGAGTTAAGACGACTCCTGAGAAACTACAAGAACACTCAGAGTGTCTAAAGTAAAAAAAATGTTTTTTTAGTAATTTACTGTCCAACTGGAAATGATAGATGTGATGATCAGGATTATGGCAACTTGGCTACTCCACATTTGGCTGCTGTATTGAGTGGCAGGGTGGGGCCTGTGGTGGCTCCCACCCCTCAGCTCTTGTCTCTCTGCCTTCCACCACCTATTGCTGGTCTTCTCACATAGCCAGCAGCTCCTGCTTGCTTCTGGCATCTGATTCCTGGACTTAAACTAGCATCTGTTGGATTCATCAACCCTTATAGCCAGCACTTGAGAGTCCTGTTCCCTGACCTGTCAATCCCGGGCTCACCAGCCTCTGCAGCTCTATTTCACCACCAGCTTGGGATCTGCAGACCTACACAACCGGTGATCTAGAATTCTGGTCTCTGACCTGCTGACCTTGGGTTCACTAGCTTCCATGGCCACGTGAGGCTTGTGTCAGGACTTGGGATGTTCAGCTTCTGTAATTGCACACACACATATATATAAAGTATGAGAAAAGATATATATACATACATAGAGATACATATAAAGATACATATACATATATG
This sequence comes from Heterohyrax brucei, assembly GCA_028571685.1. Taxonomy (NCBI): domain Eukaryota; kingdom Metazoa; phylum Chordata; class Mammalia; order Hyracoidea; family Procaviidae; genus Heterohyrax; species Heterohyrax brucei. The sequence continues at coordinate 96,434,378 of CM053154.1, read as the reverse complement.
TATGTATACATATATATCTTTCCTCATACTTTCTATATATATAAATCTTTCCTTGTACGTACACGAGTTACTGGTTTTGCTTCCCTAGAAAACCCAGCCTAAGACAGAAGATAAGTGAAGACAGCTGAGTTCTCCATTCTGGGATCTACTTAAAGGGATCAGATGGAACATCTGACAAGACACTGTAGAAAACATTTCTGTATTAAGGGAAAATGAAGTTGCTATTAGGCACCCCAGTAACTCAATGGTTGTAAGAGCCCAGCTGCTATGTAAAGGTCAGCAGTTTGAGCTTGCCAGTGGATCTTCGAGAGAAAGATGAGGCAGTCTACTTCCATAAAAGATTTACACCCTAGGAAATCCTAAGGGACAGTTCTGCTCAGTATTACAGGATAATCATGAGTCAGATTTCATTAGACGGCAGTGGGTTTGGAAGTTGGTATTCTTGAGGAACACGTTAAGGCATGTTGTAAAGAAAATCAGACTTTTTTTGTTTTCCTGTTCAGCATTCCTTCCTACTCTTTTTGGCAATAGCATGGTGATTTTCCAATTCCCACGCCCACTCTATGAAATTTAGCGGCATTAACTCCAAGCTTAGTATTGGGAGAGTCATGAAGCCAGACTTCTTCACCACCCAGAGCCCTGCTTTCCCCTGGCTACAGTGGTTGGCTCAGGAGTGGGCGCATGGACCAAGAGGCCAGTGGGAAACCTTCTTGGTATTCAGATGGAGCCAATGGGGAAGAGATGCTGTCTGCCCACTGAGATTGCTAAGGATATAGTCTACCTGTTGGTCCCTTTGGGAGCTCATTTGCTATATGATAGAAGTGGCAACTCTCAATGAAGATCAGCACAGAGAGAATAAAAGTAAGAATCAGAGTCAGGGAATGAAGGGGACTGTTTACAGATGAAAATGACTGGAAGCCAATAGGTTTCGGTTTGATTTGGTCACGATAACATTTCCTGGGGCCCTGCATCCAGTCATTCTTTCTCAGTTTTATGAAGAAGTAAAATCCCATTTTGGCTCAAAGTAGTTTGGGTCAGGGTTTTGTTAAATGTAGCCAAGTGAGTCTTTACATTGTCTGTGTTCTCTGAGTTATCAAGCAGATGCAAGTATTTTAGAAATGAAACATTAATGAAAATCTCTTCTTAGAAGGCTGGCAGTTTAAATTTACCTCCTTGGAAACCCTATAAGTCAGTTCTACTTCATCCTATAGAGTCCTTATGAATTAGAATTGACTCATTGGCAACTTTTTTATTTGTTGTTTGTTTTTTGGTAAAATTGGCCCTCAAAAATATGTACCAGAGAGTCCTGCATGTTTCCTAAAGCTGGGTTTTGCATTTCCATCTAAGCCTCGTAACTAACTGTTGGGAGGATGAGACATGTTTGTAGCAGAGAGGAATAGTGTGCTGTCACCAGACAGGGAGAGCAGTGGAAGCTGCATATAGGTGGGCATGTAAATTTATACGGGAATGTACATTTTCGCTCAGTCATATTAAATAAATAAATAAATAAAGCTCTGATGTGCTGGCTTCATTAATGGGAAGACTGTCAAATTTAAGAGACTGAATGGACCTCATATTGCTCAGCCAGTTTTCTCTGAGTGTTGGGCACTTTGTACTTGCATATGCAAGATGATTCCTTCAAAGGGTTGTTCAGCAGAAGGGCAAAGGAGGCTGAGATTCAGCTGTGGTCAACAGGCTGGGTGCCCTGCACAGGGCTGTGTTCCAGAAGGAAAATGTACCTTTTTTTCTCATTTATTAAAAGTGCAGTCTCCTCTCTGAGCCATGCTTTCCTGGGGCAATATCCATCTAGAGCAGAGTGCTTTGTCTAATTTGCACAGAGGTGTCAAGTGAGACAGTGGTGGCCCAGGTAACATGTCTCCCAGTGGTATTTTGCATAACATTTTGAGCAGTCAATCCCACATGGTGCTGTTAAGTTGATTCTGACTCGTAGCAACCCTATAGGTCAGAGTAGAACTGCCCACAGAATTTCCAGAAAGCATCTGGAGGATTTGAACTGTCAGCCTTTTGGTTAGCAGATGTATCATTTAACCACTACACCACTAGGATTTCCTTTGAGCAATAGATTGAGGTTATCTCTATGCAAAGAACTGGAGCAAAACTGCTATGTGTTCAATAGAGATCAGAGTAAATATTCAGAAACACAGCTGGTGGGTAACTTCTTTTGGTGAAAATTACCAAATCTGAAGATACTTGTTCCTGAAAAGAGGGCTATATACTTTCCACAGAGTGGAAAAAAAGAACTACATTTTAACAGGACTAAAAAAACAGTCTTGATAAGCTTGAAACACAGGACAGATGGGAGCATTCTGAACCATCAAGTATAATCACAATAGTTCTGGTCTGAAAATGTTCTGAGTATTTACAGTGAGGGCACTATAACCATCAAGTCTTCCAATAATTCACCTAGAGAATGATTAATTTTAAGCAATATCATTTCTTAATGAAACTTCCAAGACAAATTTTAAAAAGTGTGCATTTAGGTAGCTAATTAAGTTGACTTACAGATCCCAAAGTGTTAGATGTAAACTAGCTCAGTGTTGGTGGATGGCTGATCTGGAATTTAGAGAAGTTGATATTTATTCATTATTTTGGACTGAAATAAAATACAAAGTCCAATGGCCTGTTGTGGGATGTCACTCCAGAATTTATGACTGTTAGTGAGAAAATAGCTCTAATTTATTTAAAAAGGGCTTAGATAAGACTTAAACAAATAAACATAGAGAACGCATTTCTCTTTCACTGTGCTCTAACATATCGTCTCATCAACAGTATTCCTAAAGCATGCGTAGATGCTGTCACATACCACTTAGAGAGAAGATATATATTTCAATGAAACTGAAGGACAGTTTTATGTGCAAACATTAGTGATTGATGCCTCAAGAAAAAGACAACAAAAAGTAAAGACCGATAAAGATTTATTCTTCTTAATTTTCCCCATGTGTTAAAAATAAACTCAAATAAAATTTTCTACATTACTACATTGGAAAAGCTAAACAAAAGAGTTCTAACTTTAAGAAAATTAATTCTACACTGAGAATTTTTTATGTCAAACTTGTAATTAGAGAGAGTTCTACTAACACATATGAATTCTTTATATGGTTCAGGAACAGACACAAATAGGACTGACTCTAGTATGAGGTTGGGAGGGGTAGAAAATGATTTATTTAGAAATCAAGGTTGAGTAGATAACTATTTGGAAAAAAATAAATAAATGTAGATCCCTCTCTCATGTCGTGTTTAATTTCAATTTGATTAAATTTCTAACTATAAAACCTGAAAACATTGTGTCCTAAAATGATGTGGAGAGTCTTTAAATACTTTTGACAGGGAGTGGCTTGAGTAGGGCCCAAGCATGTTACCAAAAGCAGAAACCTTTATGGGAGAGTTTGGAATTCTTTTACACATAAAATATGCTGATCACTACATATTTCTTTCAAATGCCCCAGGAATAATCACAAAAAAAGAATATGATTAGAACACAAAGATATGTCCATAGATCTCCTAAACACAAATCGTTGGGCCACATTTTTTTTTACTACAATGGAATTACATATTTTTAGAAAAAAAATTAAAAATATATATCCACTCCCATTTCCTTCCACACCACCTTAAAAAAAAAAAAAAACCTAGTACCTAATCTGCTCTCATTGAGTCACTTCTGCCTTGTAGGGACCCTATAGGGCAGAGTAGAACTGTCCTATAGGATTCCCTAGGCTGTAGTCTTTACAGACACAGAATGCCACATCTTTCTCCTGTGGAGCAACTGATGGGTTCAGATCGTCAACATTTCAGTTAGCAGCCAGCTCTTTACCCCTCAGAAACTTAAAATTAAAACAACTGTATAAAAAATTAGTGTTTTAAAGAAAAAATCAAAATGGGAATTGAGAACAATTAGAGCATTAAATAGCTGTATCTGTGGGAGGTGGCCAGAGCATCTCTGAAGGGTGTTTTACAACTGTGAAAGCGTCTAGTAAGTCAAGAGGAAAAAATGAAAGACAGAGCACTTTTGAGTGTGTGTGCTTACTTTCATGTAATTAAAGAAGTCCAAATGGGAACAGACACACCAGAGTGAAGAGAATAGAATTAATTTGGAATGGGAGTGGGTCATTAGCTGATGTGGGGTTTCAGAAAATTTAAACATATAAAAGGAAGCACTGGTAACTGAGCTGTAGAATTCTTGCCTTCCATGAAGAAGGCCCAATTTAATTCCGAGGCAATGCACTTCATCTATGGCCCCTACCCCTATTAGTGGAGGCTTACATATTGCTATGATGCTGAGCAGATTTCACAGGACCTTTCAGACTAAGATGAACTAAGAAGAAAGGCCTGGCAATCTACTCCTGAAATACCAGCCTAAGGAATCTCTATTTATTGGCATCTGCTCATGGTGATAGTAAGGAATGGGACAGTGTTTCATTCCATTGTACGTGGAGCAACTAACAAAACACATGAAACAGAGGAAAACCTTGAAGCAGAGTATGTTCACAAAAGGGGCTGCAGTGGAATCATCAGTTCTAAAAAAAAAAAACTCCAGGCTTTCAGTTGAAACTGCATAAGAAGTTGCACAGGAAAAGAGAGATGCCTTGAATGTTTATAGAAAATTGTGTCAGTTACCATCCTCCTTCCTCCACCCCACACAACATACACATAGTTCTAATGCCTCCTGCATATCCAAGCACAGAATAAATTGCTGTCTAGCATTTATTCACTAACCATAAACAAAACAACAAATTCCAAAAGTCTTTCTGAAGAAAATATAAAAATCAGCATTGAAAAATTTTGGTGTCAGCACCCCAGATCAAAGCCATCTTCATTTCAGTCTTAAGAGGAACCTTTCAGCAAAGCCAAGACTACAGCCTGAGGTGCATGCCTTACCTCCCAGTCCCAGATGGCATTCAGGGAAGGAAAAGGGGCGAAGGGAGGCTATACAAGGGCTTAGATTTTTTTCTATAAAAACTTTTTAAATTAATTGATCAGAATAAATTTTAAATTAGTTTGGACAGATAGATAATTGCTTTTCCCATTTGCTAGCAGTTGGGGGTTTGTGAAGGAGACTAGTTCAAGTATGGATACATTGAAGTTGCAGTGATAGTTAAAATACGTAACCCAGCTGTATCTCATCCCATTTCAATGTTTTTGTCTCTACACCCATGCACAAGTTTCTGAGCCCTGTTCCACAGGCTGGCATCTCTTCTAATAAATAGCTTCAGTCTCTAGTGAACACTCAAAGTTGCTTGCCAATTCTGTTGCTCTCATCTGTTCTCTTTCAATGATTTTTAATGATTAGTTTAAAGCCTACTCAACTCACCTCATATTCCCCATTTTATAATCCATTTTATACTCCAAGAAGATGATTTTAACTTTTACTTCCTGGAGGAAGACACTACTAGACATCTATCGGAACTTCTGTTTCCTGGGAACACCTACAATACACATTTGTCTTTTCTCTCTTTCTTCTAGCTGTATTGAAGAAATATCCATCATCAAACTAATGGTCACCATCTTTCTTGTCCTATAGAACACACTCCCTTTTTCCTTATTTCTTCAAATTATGGCTTATATGGGAATGCTTCCATCCAATCTCCTTTTAATATCCCAACTTCCATATCCAGACATCTTCAGTTCTCACAGAGGTCAAGAGCAGTTCTAAGGTCTTGCTTTCTCCCCTATTCTCCCTTATCTTCTCCCCTTTTGTCTGCACACTGTGCTTAGCAAGGCTGATAAGGACAACAATGAGGGTGGGGTGCAAAGCTAGGCCAAATCAACATGCCCTGTAAGTAAAAGAAGTCCTTTCAAAACTTGTCCTGAGCCAGACTGCTTTTGAAAAAAACTAGAGAATAGGAGAAGTAGTAGAATGTGTTTTTCCACTTGGTCTCTGTCATGGATTGAATTGTGCCCCCCCCGCCCCAAAATACGTGTTAGTAGTTTAGCTAGGCCATGATTCCTGGTATTCTGTGATGTTCTTACATGTTAAAAACCCTGCCTTTATGGTATCAGTGAGGGAAGATGGGTGAACTTGTGTTGGTGAGGCAGGACTCAAAGTATAAGACTGTGTTGTGCTTTCAGGCAAGATTTTGGGGTGTTAAGGAAAGGGAAGCAAGCAGAGAATTGAAGTCTTACCACAAAGAGGCAGTGTCAGGTGCTGAGCATTGCCTTGGGGAAGGACATGGGGTCCCTGCATATCAGAAGCTTCCAGTCCAGAAGAAGACTGATAATAAAAGCCTTCCTCCAAAGCCAGAGAAAGCCTTCTCCTGGAGCTGACACCTTGATTGGACTTACACCATACAAAATGAAATTTCTTTTTCTAGAGCTATCTGGGTTTTTTTTTTTTTTTTTTGTATTTCTGTTACAGCAGCATTAGAAGACTAAGACAGCCCCCCAAGGCACAAGTCAAAACAGCACCCAAGAAATACATCAGCAGAGATACATGCAACCTACACCCTGTTTGTTGTGAAGCTTTGCCTTTCATATTTCCTTCATAGTTCAGAAGACTGGCAGGATATTTTCCCATTGTATCTATTTTAGCACCTTCTCACTTGATGTCTAGCTGATTTTTAGTATAAATGTATCTCAGGAAATGAGACTATTGCTTGAGATGTAATTGTACTAACAAAATTATTATTATCTGTTGTTTATCTGAAATTTAACTGGATGTTCTACATTTTATCTGGCAACCCTATGTGTGGATGGCATCTCATTGTTGTAGATTGAGGTAGAAAGAAGCTTTTTGGGAAATGTTTAGAAAATGAAATTTACAGCTGGTGATAATGTAAATGAGCATGGGGTTCTGTAGCCTTGTGGTTACAAACTCTCAATGAAATGACAGTATCATAGAAAGAATGGTGCATGAGGACCAGCAGGCCTAGCTTTGGATTTTAGTTTCCTCATTATATGACCTTAAGAAAATGCCTTGATTTTGCTGAGGCTCAGGCTTCTCATACACAGTAAGGGCTAATACTACTTATTTTTCAGAATTTAAGTAAAGACTAAAAGTAATTTATGACAAACTCTTGGTGCCTTGTAAACTTATAAATTGAAAAATATAGTAAGACAAAATTGTCCCAAATAACACCCTGATTGAAAGAGACTAGGTCAATTAGAAAACTTAAGGTTCAGGAGAACCTGCCCGACAGCTGTGGGGAGAGTGGTGGAAGGTTTTCTAAGTGTACACTGTCTTGTCCCAGGTGATTTACAAATTTCCCCTGGTCTGTATATTTGGATTTTCCCCAATGTACTGTCTTACATATTACAGAACACTGTAGGTGCTTCTTGACTTAAATAAACTTGAGAGAGAGATTTAAAGGAACTAGAGCTGGTTAGGGATTAGGAGGGTTAAAGTCAATGATACACTACTTACTTTTATTTAGCATAACATCAGATTCAAAAAAGTTACTACGTGTAGCTAGTAACTATGAAAATAGCGTGGATTTGTAAACATAAGTTAAGGGCTTAACAAAAAAGTCTCGTATTTGAACACTGTGGAATGACTTCTCTGTGTATACCATTGTACTAAGAGGAGCACAAAAGGCTGGGTGGGCGGTATCTTCTATGGATTAGGCACTATGATGCTTCTACATATGTGTGTTGTTATGAAATATGTCCACAAATTCCTTGACATTCCATTAAAAGAGTCAGCCATAGCTCTTTTCTTGAATATAATTAGTATTTAGTGACTTAGTAAGAATAAGGCAAAAGTGACTTCTGAGACGAGATCATAAACTGCATTATGGATTCCCCCTGGCTTGCACTCTCTCACTGATCACTTACTTGAGGGTAAGCCAGTTGTCATGTTGTAGGGACACTCAAGCAAAACTGCGGAGAAGTTCATGTAGCGAGAAGCTGAGACCTTCTGCCAGGAGCCATGGGAGTGAGCCAGCCTAGAAACAGAGGCTCCTTCAGTTCCAGTCAAGACGTTAGTTGAATGCAGCCCAAGCTGATATTTTAACTACAAACCATAAAATACCTTGAATTAGAACCACATAGCTAGGCTGCTTCTAGATTTCTGACCCTTGGAAGCTATGTGAGGTAATAAATACTAGTTTATATAACTTATTATGCATAATTAATACAAAAAACAATAGCTAAAATACACCGAGTGCTTAACATGCCAAAGACTTTCCCAAGCTTTCTAACACTTCAACACTTTTTCTTAATTTTACAAATGGGGAAAATGAGGTACAGAATGATTAGGTAACCTTTCAAGAGAAAATAATTATTAGGATACCTAAGTATGTCTACATTTTCCTTCTGCGCACCTCTCTGTCATGTTTGTCCATTTTATTGTTGAATTCATTTGTTTACCTGTCTGTTTTCCTTGCTAGGTCATAAGCCTCTCAAAGCAGAAGATACTCTAAATGTTTTAATATCATCAGCATATAACAAGTATGAAAGAAATATTTCTATAAAGAATTGATAAATGGATGAGGAGGAAGCACATTTTAAAAAGTCATTATGCCTTAGTTCATTTCTTATGAAGCATGAACTTTTGGTCCTAATACAGAGTCTTTGATGATAAATTTGCTGTTAGGTGGTATTAAGAACCTGAAAAAAATTTAACTTCATCTTGTTGCTAATTTTAGATGATGTCCAATGTCCTGATTTAGCTCAGCAACCCAAATGCTTCACAAATCTGCATTTAAATAGACAAAAACTGGAAATAACCTAAATACCCAACCTTGGTGTTTAATAAATTACAGTGCCTCGGAAATTTCATGCTGCTAGGATAATAAAACCACATTTAATCAAGAAAAACATTTCAAACAATATTTAATTTAAAATAGTAACAACTAAGTAAATTATAGGAAAAGTAATATAGAGTATTATGTAAATATTAAAATAATGAAGTATATTTGTACTCCATGAGAGATTTCAAAGACATTTCTAAGTATTAAAAAAAGAGTGGGAAATAGTAATAATCACTTTTTTGAAAGGAAAAAGGGAAACTATTTTTTTCCACTTGTGCATGTTTATGAAACTATAAGGAAAAAGATGCGGAAGGCTACAAATCAAATAGCATGCTAATAGTGATCACCTCTGTATTGATGGCTGACAAACAAGTAGTGTATTACAGGAAATGTCTGCCTTTTAATTTAAGTAGTTTTGCAGGCTTTGACTTTTTCCTATGAAAATTCTTCTAATATTGCTCTTTTCTTGACTGAACTCAAACACATAGTATATAAATAATCAATGAACACTTTGGGGCAAAATATAACTTTTTATTAGCAAAGAAAAAATCCTTTGTAAAAATGGCCCAAATCCTAAATGATAATAAACACTTAAAAAGCATTTCATGGGAAGCTTAGCTCTACTTTATAAAGTTTGGAAGAAGTCTGGTGTGTCAGTGAACATGCTAAGTCATGCCGAGGGCACAAGCATGTCAGTGAGCATGTAGCCTAGTACAAAGCAAACTGAGGCAGATATTAGCTGGTTGGAGCCTACAATATTGTCTCATCAAAACTCCTCATTTTAAAAACATGGAGGGAGTAAAGATGGCAGACTGAACACACATCTCCCTAAATCCCTCTGGAAACCAAGACCAGAAATGATAATTAAACAAAGCCTTCTGGACACCTAGTGAGCCCTGAGATGTGGCATAGGGCTGTTAATTTGGACTTCATACCACTGAATGCAAAACCTTCTCTCTTTCACTGACCCTATTTGCACAGACTGAAGATAACTCACAGTTTTCTTTCTTTTTTTTTTTTCCTCTGTCTTGGCCAACAGGCAGAGCTGGGACTTGACTAGCTGCCAGTCTTGGACACACTGCTGGTGGGACTGGCAAGCATGATTGCCATTTTCTGAGAGCCTGGCTTTGGACTTTATACATCTCAGCTCTTCTGGCCTATCTTTCTGCCTCTGCCATGTGGTAGCCATACAGACACACTTCTGCATGATGCCATCTTGATCCACTGGGATATGGAGAAGCACAGGTGGAGGCCCTGGCTGGACTTGCTTCTTAGGCTAGGAGGTGGCGCCTGCTGGGGGGAGAGTGTTTCTCCAGCATGGAGGCAGTGTTTTGCACAGTGTCAGATGAGGCTGGGCCCCAGGAGCAGGAGGCTGTGGACTCTGGGCATCTCAGCACTGTTGGCCTCTCTTTCTGCCAGGAACCTGGCCCCAGCCAGGTGGCAAACTTGTGTTGGACCCTATCTTTTTTTGCTGGGAGGTGGAGTAATCCATAGGGAAGACTCAGCTGGAACTAATTTTTGGGCTGAGAGGCAGTGCCTACTCAGAAGCTACCATGTTTCCAGCAGGAAAGCAGAGTTCTACACAGTATCACCTACAGCTGGGGCCCCACAGCAGAGGCCAGTAGGCCAGTAGTCTTTCTGTATTTTGAGCTAGTTTATAATATCTGTGATTCAATATAGAAGTGCTCAGTTCACCAGCTGGGAAGAGGGATGTATACACCTGAAAACCTGCCTGACTTTGGAAGTTGGCAAATACTTTTTACTTCTCATTTTAAGATGGCCTAGAGAAACAACTGTGGTCCGTCTTCACAGCATCTCTCCTAGCCTCTACTGACCCACATGAAACCCAAAAAGCAACAAACTTTGGAGACAACAGTAACCCAGAAGTCACCTATGGCATCAGAATGCTCCCAAAAGAAACCACATCAGAATTTCCCAGATGAAGAAGCTTTTCTGAAACTATCAGAAGGTGAATACAAAAGAATTATATAGACAGCCCTCCTAAACCTTATACAATACACAGCAGAGCAAAAAGAAAAATTAAGCAAGCTGTTCAATCAGATGGAACATCAGTACTCTGAAACCCAACAGATCAAGAACAAAATCAAAGACATAGAAACTTCAATTCAAAGCCAAGAAAACAGAATGCAACAAATGGAAAAGAGAATTTCTGATTTGGAAGACAGAGCTACTGACTCCAGCACCTGCGAGGAGAAATCAGCAAAAAGAAACAAGAAAAATGAAGGAGCATTAAGAAGCATGTGGGACTCTATGAAGAGGAACAACCTGTGATTAATTGGAGTCCCTGAACAGGGTGAGACACCTGAGAACACAGAGAGTATTTTTGCTGAGCTGCTGACAGAAAAGTTCCCAGAAATTATGAAAGAAGAGAATAGATATCCAAGATACGTATCAAATACCACTCAATATAGATCTCAAAAGAAAGACTCCAAGACATACTACAATCAAGCTTAACAAAATGAAACATAAGCAGAAACTCTTAAAGGCAGCAAGACTCAAAGCAAAGCTAACATTCAGAGAGAAACCCCGTAGGCCTTCATTGGGTTTCTCAGTAGAAATGATACTGGCATGACACATTCAAAGCCTTGAAGGAGAAGAACTTCCAATCAAGAATTATATATCCTGCAGAACTATCTTTCAAATATGAAAATGAAATGAAGACATCCCCAGATAAACAGAAACTTAGAGACTTTGTAAAATCCAAACCAAAGCTATAAAAAACGTAAAAGAATCTCTTGGCTTGGAAGAACAAAATTGCGAACTTTATATTTTAGAAGGACACATTATCCAGAATCCTACTCGGTTAGAGAAGGCTCCAAACACAATCAAAGCTATAATAGTGAAAGAAACAGACTGGTGACCATATCCTGTAAACTATAATATCATTGTATTAAAAAGAGGGGTGTACTACAGTCATTACAGTCCTTCCAGATGGAGAAGAAGTTGACAAGATTGGTAGCAATCAAAATTCGCTTTACACATAGTTTATTATGTGGGATCACAGAGGCAGCCATTACACACAATAAAGAAGCAACATACCATATGAAGAAATGTAACACAGGAGTCTCAACAACCACAAAACCAACCCTAAAAAAAGTGAAAAATCAACTCACAAAGAAGGTCACAGAACAGATTAACAAGAACAACAGAGAAAACATCAACAAAAAAAATAAACATATCACAATGGCAGCACTGAACACATACCTATCAATAATTGCATTGCATGTGAATGGACTGAATGCTCCAGTAAAGAGACATCGAGTGACATCTTGGATCAAAAGACATGACCCATTTATACGTTGTCTAAGAGAAACTCACTTTAGACTTAAAGATAGGAACAACTGGAAATAAAAGTTTGGAAGAATATCTGTCAAGCCAACAATGAACAAAGAACAACAGGTGTGGCAATTCTAATCTCAGATAAAATTGATTTTAATGTAAAATCCACCATCATGGACAAGGATGGACACTACTGATTGCTGAAAGGTTCAATACACAAACATGACTTAACAGTATTAAATATGTATGCACCTAGTATTAGAGCACCTAAATACATCAAAGAAACACTGACTACACTCAGAAAGGAGATAGATCACTCCACAATAACAGTAGGCGACTTCAACTGTCTCAGAATTGGATAGATCATCGAGAAAAAAGTTCAATAAAGACACAGAAGACCTTATTGCCACAATTTACCAACTGGACCTCATTAACATATACAGAACTTTCTATCCATCAGCAGACAACTACACCTTCTTCTCCAGTGCACATGGAACATTCTCCAGAATAGACCATGTGTTAGGACATAAAGCAATTCTCAACAAAATCCATATCACTGAATCAATGCAAAGCATTTTCTCAGATCATAAAGTGATAAAAGTAGAAACCAATAGCAGAAAAACATAGGTAAAAAGGGGAACTCGTAGAAACTGAACAACATCTTGCTCAAAACGCCACGGGTTATAGAATAAACCAAGGATGAAATAAAGAAATTTATCGATTCCTATGAGAACCAAAACACTTCCTACCAGAACCAATAGGATACAGCCAAAGCAGTGCTCAGAGGTCAGTTTATCTCCATAAATGAACACATCTGGAAGGAAAAAGAAACCAAATCAAAGTACTGACTCTACAGCTTGAACAAGTGGAGACAGAACAACAGAGGAACCCTTTGGGCACTGGAAGAAAACAGATCATAAAGATTAGAGCAGAACTAAATGAATTAGAGAATAAAAGAACAATTGAAAAAATTGAAAAGACCAAAAGACGTGTTTTTGAAAAGATTTTCAGAATTCACAAACCTATGGCTAAACTTACTAAAGAAAAACAGGAAAGGAAACAAATAACCCAAATTATAAATGAGAGGGGAGTTGTCTCAACAGATCCAACTGAAATAAAAAATATCGTAGTTGAATACTATGAAAGACTGTACTCTAACAAATTTGAAAACCTAGAGGAAGAGGACAAATTCCTTGATTCATATCATCTACCAAAATTATCATGAGGTAAAGGAGAACAACTTAACAAGCCCAACACAAAGGAAGAGATTGAAAAGGTCATCAAAAAACTGCCAACCAAAGAAACCCAGGCCCAGATGGTTTCACAGCAGAATTCTAACAAGCTTTTAGAAAACAGTTATCTCCAGTACTACTGAGACTATTTCACAGTATAGAACGTGATGAAATATTCCCAAACTCATTCTATGAAGCCAGGATAACCCTGGTACCAAACCCAGGGAAAGAGCCAACAAAAAAAGAACAGACTGATAACACTCATGAATCTAGATACAAAGATCTTCAATGAAATTCTTGCCAACAGAATACAACAACTATCAAAAAAATAATCCATCATGACCAAGTTGAATTCATACCAAGGATGCAAGGCTGGTTAAACATCAGAAAAATAATTAATGTGATCAACCACATGAATATCACAAAAGACAAGAATCACCTGATCTTGTCTCTTCACGCAGAAAAGACATTTGATAAAGTCCAACACCCGTGCATGCTAAAAACTCTCAGCAAAATAGGAATAGACAGCAAATTTCTCACTGCAATAAAGGCCACTTATACAAAGCCAACTGCCTACGTCATCCTGAATGGAGAGAGACTGAAACAGTTTTCCTTGAGAAGAACAGAAACTAGACAAGGATGCTGACTCTCACCTTTTCTATTCAACATTGTACTAGAAGTTCTAGCCAGAGAAATTAGACAAGACCAAGGAATAAAAGGCATCTACATCAGCAAAGAAGAACTAAAAATCTCCCTATTTTCAGATGACAGGATTGTATATGCAGAGAATCCTAAAGAATCCAGAAGGAAACTACTCAAATTGGAGAGGAGTTTGGCAAAGTCTCAGGATACAAAATAAACGTAAGTAAATCAGTAGGATTCCTTTATACCAACGACGAGATTATTAAGGAAGAAATCACCAAGTTGATACCATTTAATATAGCCTCTAAGAAGATAAAATACCTAAGAATGAATCTAACCAGAGAAATAACAGACCTTTACAAAGAGAACTACAAACCCTTACTACAAGAAATTAAGACAGAGTTACATAAATGGAGATACCCCCCCCCCCCCCGCTCATGGGTTGGAAGATTTAACATTGTGAAAATGTCTATTTTACCCAAAGCAAACTACTTATATAATGCAATCCCAGTACAAGTTCCAGTGACATTTTTTAATGAGATGGAGGAATAAATTACCAACTTTGTCTGATAAGTAAAGCATTACTAAAGAAGAAGAACACACTGGGATGCCTCTCATTACCTGACTTTAGCACCTATTACACTGCCACACTAGTGTAAACAGCCTGGTATTGGTACAAAAACAGACAAATAGATCAATGGAACAGCATCAAGACCCCAGAGGTGATATCATTTACCTATGAACAGTTGATATTCAATAAAGGCCCTAAGACATTAAACTGGGGTAAAAACAATCTCCTCCACAAATGGTGCTGGCAAAATTGGATAACCAGCTGCAAAAAACTAAAACATGACCCATATCTTATGTCTTCTGCAAAAACCAACTCAAAGTGGATAAAAGACCTAAATATCAAATCTAAAATGAGAAAGCTCATCCAAGAAAAAGTAGGAACAACAATGGAAGTTTTAATACACAACATGGACAGACTTCAAAACCTGTCAAACAGACCACAGTCATCAGAAGAGAAAATAAATAAATGGGAACTACTAAGAATCAAACACTTTTGCTCACTGAAAGACTTTAATAGAATTAAAAGGCCACCTACAGAATGGGAAAAAAATATTTGGCAAATCTATGTCAAACCGACATCTGATCTACATAACCTAGAAGGTGCTACAAAATATCAATAAGAAACAGATAAATCATCCAATTAAGTGATGGGCAAAGGAGATGGACAGACACTTCTCTAAAGAGGAGATCCAGGCAGCCAAAAAACACATGTGGACATTCTCATGATCATTAGCTACTAAAGAAATTCAAATCAAAACCGCAGTGAGATGCCATCTCATCCCAACAAGGTTGGCCATGATCCCCAAAACTGAAAACAACAAATGCTGGAGAGGTCGTAGGGAGATTCGAACTCTCCCACCCTTTTGGTGGGACTGCAAAATGGTGCAACCTCATTGGACAGCATTCTGGTGCTACCTTAAAACAGTGGATCTAGGTATACCATTTAACCCAGTAGTTCTACTGCTAGGAATATATCCTACAGAATCGAGGCCATTCGCAGCAACTGATACATGCATGCGAATGTTCATCACAGCACAGTCCACAATAGCTAAAAGATGGAATCAACCCAGATGCCCAATAACAGAGGAATGGATAAATAAAGTATGGTATATCTACTCAATGGAATGATAAAGAACAAAGATGATAGCAGGAAGCATCTCCTAACCTGGTTTCAACTGGAGGACGTTATGCTGAGTGAAAGTAGTCATCAACAAAAGGATAAATGCATGAGATTCCTACAATAAGGACTTTGAAACAGACTCGTGCATAGAAGAAAAGACTCTGATGGCTGCAAGGGTTGGTAGAGAGGGAGGGTGGGGGGATTAGATTAGATAGTTGATAGAAATTTTGTTGGGTGAAATCGGTGGCAGCCCACTTTAGAAAGAAGATCAATTGTAACTGGACTTCAACACAATTTGAGTACTCCTCCCATCTTAAGCCAGTTTTGCAAGGACAGAGTAGCTGGGGCAGGGAGCGGAGACCATTGTTTCAGGTGAAATCAAGGCCAATTGGCAGAGCTAGCATTTTGCTAGTTGGGACTTTCTGCACCCCACATCAGTGAGTGGAGTCTGGTGTCTTAAAAGCTGCCAAGCTGCCATCTGTGGGTACAACAAATGGTCCCAACTCAACAGGAACAAATGATCACCAAGGACAAGAATGCATGGGGGAAAGAGAACCCAGAAGACAGAGAGACCCACGTGAGTGGGTCTCTGCATCAACTCATGACCATAAGAACTGGATGGTGCCCAATCGCCACCAGTGACAGCCACAGTGGAGTGAACAAAACTGCATCTCACTGACAACACAAGAATAAATAGGGGTGCACCCTGAGATCTCCACTAAAAGACCACAATTGATGGTCCGGGGGCCTTGGGGTTCCCTTGGGAGCATGGACACTGGCCCTGATGCTGCTCCTGTCCATAAATCATAATGAAGGTCAACTTTTTTGACAGCAATAGATTGGACTTGGTGACACAGACTGTATCTTGAGGGAACTTTGTGGTTCTGTGCTTCTATAAGATGTCAACCTGCTGACCTCTTACTGGAGGAAGGAGAGTGGGTGGAGAGGAGGGGATAGGAGACTATTGGGAGGATAGAGCATATATGGAGCAGAGAGGAAGGGCGTGCTGTCACAGGGCAGGGAGAGCAGTGGGAGGTGCATATAGGTGAGCATGCAAATTTATGTGGGAATGTATATTTTCATTCAATCATAATAAATAAATAAATAAACATGGAATGGCAGACATGGAGAATCGGTGAAAGGGCGTGCCCAGGCCAACTTGCTATTAAGTGCAAGAGTGAGGACAAATACTCGTATCTCTATAGAGTCTTAGTTCAATGATAGAGAATGCTAGTATTGTATAATGTATATATTTTATGTCATCATGATAATGTACTATTATTATTGTTGTTTTTCAGATTGTAAACTTGAGGTTCAGAAATTTAAGTTAATTTAATGAGTTGGTTCATAACATGGTTACTCAAGTCTCACTGAGACTGTTTAGCCAAAACAAGCCAAGAATTTTTCCCAAATATTTCACAAAGAGAATGCTGCTTAGTTTATCTTAGTTTAAGATATTGGGTCATCTATAAATTAAGAGTGAAAATTGCCCTAATTTGTCAGACTATCATGAGGATCAATTGAAATATTTCCCTAATGCCTGTAAAAGAGTGCCTATACATGATGATGATTTAATAGATGTTAACTGTTTTGTATTTTTTGTGCGTCAGTCATTTGAGGTCAGAACTAGGTTTCTAAGCTTTAAGCCAGCTTTTCCTCAGCCATAACTCAGCATTTTGATGGCAATGCTATGCTAAAAACAAAACAAAAACAGAAAGAGGGGGGCAGGGAGTGTTGGTGCTAACATGGTGGAGTAGCCAGAGTTGTTCTTTGACCTCTCTGACAGCAAAGACCCAGAAAAACAACTTAACACATTAAATAGGACATTCCAGGAGGCCTGGGCACCAAGGGGAAAGCCAGAAAAATAAGCTTGTTGACACAGAGGTGAGAGTGGGTGCAGAATTGCCCAAACAGAATGGGATCGGCCAACAGAAATCTGCATTCCATAGGAGGAACCACTTCACCCATCTGGTGAACAAAGCCACATTTAGAGACCATATATCTCAGCAGAGAAACCAAGCTTCTGAAAGACATGCCTACAAATTGTAGTATTTTTTCACTCGAATGCCAGAAGACAAGTTCCTGTGGAAGCATGTAAATCAAAAATTTTTCTCTGGAGCACAGATTCTCCTTTTTTCCCTTGTGCTCCCCCTTTCTTTACTATGCTGTGCCAGGTGTCCGATTCTGACTGGGTACCTGAAGTAGCAGATGAGCATCTTAACAAAGGGAATAAGAAAGGAAGTCTGCTAGCACCAATAAGCCAGGAACTGAGAACAGAAATAGATTATTTCCCTAAGCAAATGGTTACTGGCCACTCTCTTTTCTCAGCATAGGCTCCCTTCCTTTCTCAGCATAGACCTACTCCCTTTCTTAATTTCAGAACTCTTATTTTTGCAGTGTGCACAGTCAGCAACCTGAGCCCACGCTAATCAACATTCTCCAGATGCACTGAACACTTGGATGTCAACTGAATGGGTGCTTGGGCTGAACTCACACAAGAAAAGTAAATTGATACTGGGGCCACCAAGTCTAGCAACAACTAACCACTCAGTGACAGGGTTTTGGAATTTCTTTGGCTCCAATTAACACAAGAGTGCACTCTACTAGTCACTTAGACACTTAAAAAATTAAACATGTGTGTGTGTACACATTTTATGTAGCCAGCCAGCCAAACACCTTCGAGTCTATATTCACACAGATCAGAACAAAATAACTGAAATTGGATAAAACAATTTTCAGATTGTTTGGAGGCAGCATTCTATTTCAAGTCATTAAAAGAAGCAGACCACCATCATTTCAGAAAACTCCCAAAATAAAGAATAAATACATTTTCCAGACAAAGAAGACTACCTGCAATTATCAGAGGTAGGAAATCTTACAGACCTTAGGAAGGAGATTAGGTAAATTGCGACACAGCATACTGAAAAATTAAACACCCTGACTAGGGTTGCCATAAGTCGGATCCAACTTGATGGCACTTCACTTGGCTGGCAAGAAATGCTTGAACAATGACATCAAATTCAGTAGATTAACAATAAAACAACAGAATGAGACAATTCAATGGCAAGTCAAAGGAGGAGAAGTGAAACAATCACCTGCAGAGTTAGTGAAATTGAAGAAAAAGAAACTGACACCAACATATTTGAGGAGGAATCAGATAAAAGATTTTTTTATTATGACTGAGTGAAAATGTACATTCCCATATAAATTTACATGTCTACCTATATGCAGCTTCCACTGCTCTCCCTGCCCAGTGACAGCACAGTATTCCTCTATGCTCCATACATGTCTCATTCTCTTTTCCCCTCCTCTCCACCCACTCTCCTTCTTCCAGTCAGAGGTCAAGTTTTTTTAAAGTGAAGAATCACTGAGAGTTATGTGGGTTTCTATCAAGAAGAATAATCTATGACTGATAAAAGTCCCAGAATGGAAGGTGTAACAGAGAATACAGAACTGTTGAAGATATGTTGACAGAAAGCTTTCCTGATATATTGAAAGATGAGATCGTATCTACCCAAAATGCTCATCAAACTCTACACAAGGTAGACTGCAAAAGAAAAGACACCACAATTTATTGTCATCGAACTTAAGAAAACTAAAAAGATTCTTTTAAAGGCAGCAAAGCTTAAACAAAAAATAGTGTACAAAGGAGAGTTGTTGAGATTGAGTTCCGATTGCTCAGCCGAAATCATGTTGGCAAGAAGGCAATGGCATGGCATATACAGATACTTGAAGTAAAAAAAAAAAAAGCTACATATCCTGTAAAATTATCTCTCACATGTATGTATTGGTGAAATCAGGACATTCCCAGATAAACAGTTTAGAGATTTTGTAAAAACCAAACTAAAATTACACAAAACACTGATTAGAAATTCAATAATGTCAGATATATACTCAAGGATACAAGGCAGGACAGAGCATCAAGATGTCAACATGGATAGGGAATCCACAAAAATAAATCAAAATATGGCAATAGATCTCAGAAAGTAAATGATGACAACATTTTGCCCAAAGAGTGACAAATTAATGTGTTCATAGCTCTTTCAGATGAAGAGGAAGGCAAGATGATACAAAGAAATTAAAGACTGGTTTAAAATTAAAAGATTAAGGGTAAAAATAAAGGTAACCACAAAGGAAACTAACGATCTTACACATCAAAACAAGAAACAAAATCAAGATGTCTCAGCAGATATAAAAACAATAGCAATAAAAAAGATAAAAAGAAAACCATAAAGAAAAAATGACTCAGCACAGAATATTACGAGGAACAAAGAAACTGTCAACAACTTACCAAAAAAGACATCAAAATGACAACACTAAATTTATACATATCAATAATTACATTGAATATAAGAGGGTTAAATGCACCAATGAAGAGACAGAGTAGCAGCATAGATTAAACAAGCATGTTCTGTCTTTATGCTGCTTACAAGAGGTATACCTATCGACATTCAAAAAATAGCAGGAGTGACAATATTAATTTCAGATAAAACAGACTTTAAAGTAAAATCCACCACAGTGGACCAGGAAGGTCACTACATATTACCAACAGATTAGGAGGACATAACTATATGCAATATTTATGTACTCAATGACAGAGTTTCTAAATACATCAAACTAATTCTAGCAGCATAGAAAAGTGGGATCGACAGCTACACAATAAATAGTAGGAGACTTCAACACACCACTATCAGTGGTGGAAAGAACACCCAGAAAGAAGCTCAGTAAAGACACGATCAACCCACTCAATCTCACATACATATACAGAGCACTTCACCCAACAACAGAGAAGTATACCATCTTTTGAACTGCACAGATTTCTGTGCATTTGAATAGACTGTATACAAAGCTATAAAGCAAGTCTTTAAAAAATCCAAAGCACTGAAATATTGCAAAGCAACGTCTCAGACTATAAAGCCATAAAAGTCAAAATCAGTAGCAGAAAAAGGAAGGGTATAAAATCAAACACATGGAAAGTAAACACCTTGCTCAAAAATGTCTGGGTTATAGAAGTAATTAAGGATGGAATAAAGAAATCATAGGATGAAATGAGAAGGAAAGCACATATTACCAGAATCTACAGGAAACACCAAAAGCAGTGTTCAGAGGTTATCTCAAATGCATACATCCCAAAAGGAGAAAGGGCCCAATTTAAAGAATTAACCGTAAAACTCAAACAATTAGAAAGAGTAACAAAAGAGCTCTCAAACACCAGAAGGAAACAAGAAATAACAATCAGAGGAGAACTAAATGAATAAGAAATTAGAAAAACAACTGAAAGAGTTAACAAGACCAAATACTAGTATTTTGAAAAGATCACAAAAAATTGATAAACGATTGGTCAAACTGACAAAAGAAAAGCCGGAAGGGAAACACGTAACTCAAATACAAAACAGGTGATGTCACAACAGACTCAACTGAAAACTGAAATTAAAGAAAAATCATAACAGAATACAATGAAAAATTGTACTTGTATCTACTCTGCCATCTTTTAATATTGAAAGAAGTCCTTCCCTTAGAAAAACAGAACTATTAAATGTATATTTAAGGTGACAATTCAGGACATATCATCCAAAATTCTAATCAGTTAGGGAAGTCACAAAACCGAATCAAAGCTACAGTATTAAAATGAAGGAATCTGTGATCATATCATTACAACTATAATATCATCGTGTTAAAAGAAGTATACACTACAGTAGGTATAGTCATTTCAGAAGCAGAGGAAGTTTAAGAGTTATGCAGTAGTTAAAACTGGGTTTACTCTTAGTATGTTAAGGGGGATAATACACTTGCCATAAAGGAGATTAGCAATACATTGTATCAAAATAAGAAATGCAAAAAAGGAGTCTCAACAAACACAAAACCAACACTGAAACAACACTGAAACAACAATCCTTAAAAGAAGGATGGCCCAGAACAGAACATTAACAGCAATATAGAAAACATCAACATAAAAGTAATTACATCAAAATGATGGCACTAAGCACATACCTATCAATAATTACACTGAATATAAATGGACTGAATGCTCCAGTAAAGAGACAGTGATTAACATCCTGGATAAAAAGACATGACCCGTCTAAACATTGCTTACAAGAAACACGCCTTAGACTTAAAGATATGAGCAAATTGAGAACTGAAGGATGGAAGAACATATACCAAGCTAGCAATATACAAAGAAGAGAAGGTGTGGCAACACTAATCTCAAATAAAATAGATTTCAATGTAAAATCCACTACTGTGGACAAGGATGGTCACTATTTATTGCTTAAAGGTTCAATACTCAAGCAGGACTTAATAATATTAAATACTTATGCACCCAAAACCGGAGCACCTAAATACATTGAACAAATACCGACAACACTGAAAAAAGAGATAGATCATTCCGCATTATTCAACACTCACCTTTCAGTTATGGATAGATCATCCAGAAAAAATCTCAGTAAAGATGTAGAAGATCTTACTGCAATAATCAACAAACTTGGCCTTATCATCATATACAGATGTTTTCACCCATCAGTGCATAAGTACACCTTCTTCTCCAATGCACGTGGAACATTCTCCAGAATAGACCATGTGTTAGGTCATAAAGCAATTCTCTATAAAATCCAAACCATTGATTTACCGCAAAGTATCTTCTGAGACATAGAGCTATAAAAGTTGAAATCAGTAACAGAAAATTCATAGGTAGAAATTCAAATTTATGTAAACTGAACAAAACTTTGCTGGAAAAGCCTTGCGTTATAGAAGACATCAATGACAAAATACAGAAATTTATGGAATCAAATGAGACTGAGAACACATCCGACCAGAATCTATGGGATACAGCAAAAGCGGTGCTCAGAGGTCAGTTTATCTCTATAACTGCACACATCTGGAAAGAAAAAAAGCACCCTAATTAAAGAATTAACCTTACAGCTTGAACGAGTAGAAAGAGAGCAACAGAAGAGCCCCTCAAGTGCCAGGAGAAAACAGATTATAAGCATTAGAGCACAACTAAATGAATTAGAGAATAGAAAACAATAAAAAAAAAATTAACAAAACCAAAAGCTGGTTCTTTGAAAAGATCAACAAATTTGGTAAACCATTGGATAAACTTACAAAAGAAAAATAGTAGAAGATACAAATAACCTGATTAAGAAATGAGATGTGATTTGTTACAGCAGACCCAGCTGAAATCAACAATATCATAACAGAATACTATTAAAGTCTGTACTCTAACAGGTATGAAAACCTAGAGGAAATGGGCAAATTTCTAGATTCGTATCACTCACAAAGATTATCATAAGGAGAATTAGATCAACTTAATAAATCTATCACAAAGAAAGAGATTGAAAAAGTCATCAAAAATCTACCAACTAAAAAAAGTCCTGGCCCAGATGGCTTCACTGAAGAGTTCTACCAAACTTTTACAGAAAAGTTACCTCTGATACTTTGGAGGCTATTTCACACCACAGAAAGGGATGGAATACTCCCAAATTCATTCTATGAAGCTAGCATAACCCTGATACCAAAGTCAGAGGCAAAAGACTAAAGAATTCCATTTGAGAACAGGAACTAGTCAAGGATGTCCACTCTCACCACTTCTTTTCAACATTGTGCAAGAAGTTCTAGTCAGAGCAATGAGACAAGACAAAGAAGTAAAGGGCATCCATATCAGCAATGGAGAAGTAAAAATCTCCCTATCTGCAGATGATATGATTGTTTATACAGAGTCCCAAGGAATCCGTAAGTAAACTATTGGAACTAGTAGAGGAGTTTAGCAAAATAACGGGATACAAGATACACACAAATAAATCAGTAGGATTCGTTTATACCAACAGTGAGATTATTAAAGAAGAAATCACCAAATCAATTCTATTTACTAAGCACCCAAGAATATAAAATACCTAAGAATAAATCTAACTAGAGAAATAAGAGATCTTTACAAAGAGAAATACAAGACCGTACTGCAAGAAACTAAGAGACACTTACATAAATGAAACAATCTACCCTGCTCATGGATAGGAAGACTTAACATTGTGAAAATGTCTATTTTACCCAAAGTAATCTACTTATATAATGCAATCCCAGTACAAGTTCCAGTGACATTTTTTAATGAGATGGAGGAACAAATCATCAGCTTTATTTATAAAGGGAAGAAATCTCAGATAAGTAAAGCACTACTGAAGAAGAAGAACACACTGGGAGGCCACTCACTACCTGACTTTAGAACCTATTACACTTCCACAGTAGTCAAAATAGCCTGGTACTGGTACAAAAAGAGAAATATAGACCAATGGAGCAGAGTTGAGATCCCTGAGATGCCACCATCCTCCTATGAACAGTTGATATTTGACAAAGTCCCCAAGATTTTAAACTCGGGTAAGAAAGTTCTCTTTAACAAATGGTGCTTGCAAAATTGGATATCCATCTGCAAAAAATTGAAACAAGACCCATATCTCACACTTTATGCAAAAACCAACTCAAACTGGATAAAAGACCTAAATATCAAATCTAGAACAACAAAGCTCATCCAAGATAAAATAGAATCAACAAGCCAAGCCAGCCAAGTGCCGTGGAGTCGGATCTGACTCAACAATGGAAGTTTTATTACACAATACAGACAGACTTCAAAATCTGACAAACAAAACATAACCAGCAGAAGAGAAAATAGATAAAAGGGAACTACTAAGAATCAAACTCTCTTACTCATCCAAAGACTTCATCAAAAGACTTAAAAGACCACCTACAGAATGGGAAAAATATCTAGCAACTATATAGTTAGGCTGACGTCTGATCTCTGTAATCTATAAGGTATTACAAAATATCGACAAGAAAAGGATAAATAATCCAATTAAGCAATTGGTGAAGGAGATAGGCATTTCTCTAAAGAGAATATCCAGGCAGCCAAAAGACATGCAGAATTGCTCATGATCATTATCTGTTAAAGAAATTCAAATCAAAACTACAATGAGATACCATCTCACCCCAACAAGGTTGGCCATGATCCTAAAAACACAAAACAACAAATACTGGAGAGGCTGTGGAGAGATTGGAACTGCAAAATGGGACAACCTCTTGGGAAAAGAATCTGGTGCTTCCTTAAAAAGCTGGCAATGGATATACCATTTGATCCTGTAATTCCACTGCTTGGAATTTATCCTTCAGAAACAAAGGTTGTCACATGAACAGATACATGTACACGAATGTTTGTTGTAGCACTGTCTGTAATAGCAAAAAGATGGAATCAACTCCAATGTCCATGAACAGATGAATGCAGAAACGAACTGTGGTACATGTACTCAACGGAACACTATGCTATGATAAAAAACAATGATGATTTTAGAAAACATCTCATACTATGGTCTTATTTGGAAGAGATCATGCTGAGTGAAATCAGCGTCAAAAGGACAAATTTTGTATGAGATCCCTGTTATAAGGGGTCTTAAAAATGGAATCACCCACAGAAGAAAATGACTGTGTTGGCTACAAGGGTGGCTGCGGGCAGAAGGTTTTTCATAGATGAGATAACTGATAGATGTTAGAAATTTTATTCTTTTATTGTAATTAATAAAAAAATGTATATTTTTGAAGAAGGAAACAGAAGGTTAAATAACTTGCTAGTAAGTAAGAGAGTCAGGATTCAAATCCAAACAAACTAGCCCCAGATTCTGTGCATAAAACTGCTGGCTAAACTTTCTTCTTCCACAAAATAGTGTCCTTTGGGATGTACCATGGCCTAATCAGCTAACACTCAGATTCCTCTGCTGTGGAGTTACCAAATATTTCAACTCCAGCAGGGTAGTCATCATTGGAGATCAATTTTCATTTTAAATTGTGTTTCTAATGATTCCCAGAAATATAAGAAAAAATTTAATCTCAGATAGTATTCAATACCATTATTTCACTCTCAGAACGTTCAGTAAATGAATTTTTTAAGTCTTGACTATTTGTGTCATTTCTATCAAGAAACTGTTTTGGAATAGAGTCAAAGAACAGGACACTGGGGGCATAAGCGTCACTGAGAGAACCTGCAAAAACAATTCAGGGGAAATATGAATGACTAAGTTGAAATACAGAGGTAAAAGTGCTATCAAAAGAACAGCAAAAGACAAGGCCACAATAGAGACCCGACATGCGTACATAGAGCTGAAGCAGTGGACAAACAAGAGCAAATGGCACTCAAGTTGTTAATATTAGAAATTAAGAGAATGGGATAAAGATCAAGGTGCAAACAGATGAATCGGTAGTGGATTCAAATGTTAAGTTTGCTCGAGGTCTGGCCCATAATGCTGTTCTGGATGACAGCCTTCATAACATTTACAGTAGGCTTGACTATACCAAACATGAACAAAGTTAAAGCAATGCCTTCTTCTGTTGCTTAACATTATGCAGTTTTTATTCACTTAGTTGATGCTCCTCAGCATCAAAGACTGTCCTCCTCTCCCTCTCCCTCCTTGATACAGTTATCTACAAATATTTCTAAAAGATTTGTCATCAAAGCTTGCATAATGATGTTTGCTTGTAAGCGTTGTTGTGTACATTGGTATGTGTATTCACCTAGGAAAACAATAATGGTAGCAACTGAAAGTTGGATGAATCAATGTTTCTTTGTGTTAAGCAAAATGTACTTATTATTCAGCCATTTCAGCTCATTTGAAAACAACTTACAGTGAGTACATATGAGTGAATAAGAATATTTATTTTGCTAGGTTCATAATTATATTTTACCTTAAAGATTAAGTATATATTCTAGTCCTCAGGTGAACTGGTACAATGATGAAGTTCAGATGAATTGACATTATACCATTGTAAACTTCTATTCCTCAAAAGGCATGCAGGGAACTGTTAAAAGGTCGTGTACTTAGGCTTGTGAGTAGCAAGGCTGCTTGCATCATGAATATCAGTGCTTTCACATGAGGATTTTATCCAGTGTCCTAGTCCATTGTTGAAGACAGTGGAAGATTCTCCCTGAAGGAACCATTATCTGCTTTGCCAGTCAGTCACTGCATCATTTTATCCTGTGGGATCTAGTTATTTTTTTTCATAATCCTTTTTCACTGTGATTAAGTGCAAGTTTACAATCCAAGTGAACCTTCTATATAGGACACCCAGTGCCCGCCTCTGCAGCTCTATGTGCTCTCCTCACGCTGTGACAACACACTTTTCTTTTCTACTCTTTACTTCCAGGATTCACTTATCCAACACTTGTCCCTTCCTTTCCACCCTCTCCACTACCCTCTAAGCAGAGAACAGTAGGACAGCCTCGTATATGTATTAAGCCATAAAATACACATACCATATGCATCACTCTGTGTTTCCAAATCCAGTCCATTCTTTGTCTGAGGTGTTGGTTTCAGCTCTGGGCTAGCAGCAAATCTAGGGGGACCCTACAGATTGTCAGACCATCAGTTCTTGTCTTTTAATAGAGTTCTTGTTCTGCACACCTCTTTTTCTCATGTTATGGTAGAAACTCTGCCATGTGTCCCCTGTCAGGGCTATCTTTGGCTGTGCACCATCTAGTTCTTCTGGTTGTATCTAGTTCATTTTGATCATCTTGGGAAGGATTTTGGGAAAATGAAAGCTGTCTGTGTTACTTATCAATATATTTCACACTGAGAACTGTAGTTCGTCATGTATTTCTGGTTAGTTTATTAAAAATGGTGAATATGCTTCTGTGGTCACAGCGTTTTCGTCAGTCCCAACAGAAGTGTGTCTAGGTTTTCACCAATATGTAAATTACAAATGTCATTGACATAGTTTCTTTTATAAATAAAATATTATAAATTTAAATAAATAAATATTATAAATTTAAATAAAAAATTATAAATAAAATATTTCCTCCAGATACCAGTTGTCTTACAGAATCTACATTCCAATCTGTAACTAGTAAAGAAACTAAACCTTTTGCTCAAGAATGTTCCTGGTGCTAGAGCAGAACCAGTCAGTTCACTCAATCAATAGAAAACATTAAGCATCTAGTATGTGTAAATGAGATCTAAATAGGTTCTATCTTTGCCCTAGGATAACTATCTGGTGAAGAAATAGAGATAAAGTCACGGAAAAAGCCCATAGAATTGACATCATGTAAAGAAGCAGTCCATGGATGGAGAAGACCACTTGGCTTTATGAAAACCAATTGTATTAATTCAGGCCAGGGTCTGTGAGATGAGAACACAGAGTTTGAGACAGGTAGTCACCTTGTAAGGGAGAATAGGTTGAAATTCATTTGGGAGTAAAAATGAGCTCCTATGTTGAACTCCTGCTTATATAAGATAGAGAGCCCTTCCCATTTTTCCCAATATTTTAGCTTAATTCATCTAGAGTCTGGAGTGCCATTAATGCTCAAGCAATTCCTTGCTGATTTGACAAATTTTGTCCAACACTGAGGAACACATAGAACCCTGTGTCCTTCATCTTCTCATCTCAATCTGTTGTCTGCCATAGAAATCTATATGTATATATGACTTATCAGCCCTTTATTAAACCATAAGCACCCAGAAGGCATAGCCTAGTTATTGCTTCTCCATGTTCATCTGCATGAGATGCTGCTTTATTTGTAGTGAATTTGTTCCTCTTCTATCACAGAATTACGATTTTAGTGGAAAGCCACTTCTCAAAAGACTTTCAACGGGAAACCTGCAATCTCCAGTATTACCACATGAAGTAGCTAAGCTAATATTTTGAATGGGGAGAGAAAGAATACAGCTTACATTAAAAGTCCCAGCAACTCCCTGAATAGTATGCCTAATACTTCCTTTTGGTTCTCCAACAAACATGAAATAATCATGACTCTCATTGTTTACAACTACACCCCTCTTCTGTACTGACCACTGATTACTTCCAACATTACTTGTAATAAGGAAAATCAAAAACTGTAGCCTGAGCAAATGGATTATCCAAGTTATTTGCAAACATTTTTAGTAGTGGTTGTTTTTCAAAAAATAAAATTATAAGGAATTTCCATTAAAATCATTAAAAGCTTTTTTGTTGTTGTTGGGGTTTTTTTTGCACACTAACTATATGCCAAAGGAACTATAAAACAAAATGAAAAAGCATTGCCAATGAGTTGACTCTGACCTGCAGTAACCCTGTGAAGACATAGTTGAGCTGCTCTGCGGGGTTTCCAAGACTATAAATCCTCATGTTGGGTTCAAATTGCTGACCTTTCAGTTAGAAGCTGCATACTTTAACTGCTGTGACATCAGAACTCCTTAAAGGAACTATGTCATCTTTTAATTAATTTGCTAATTCCATGTTTACAAGAATCCCATGAAATAGTGTGATTATTATTACTCCCAACTTAGAGGTAAGGAGATTGAGGTAAAGAGTTCTGACTCCCCCTTGGTGTGATTACTAAGGCTACATGTCATCTTGGCTGGGCCATGATTCTCAGTGGGTTGGCAGTTATGACATAGCTTGGCAGTCACATAATGATGTAATAATAGCCATGATGAGATTTGATATAATGTGATCAACTTCATGATGGGATCTGCTGTGAGCAGCCAGTCAGTTGAAAGGAAATTTCCCTGGAAGTGTGGCCTGCATCCAATGTAAGTGGACTTTCTGGCAAGGCTTGCGGGTATTTGCTTGTAGTGGATCCTGCACCAGGCTTCTGTTCATCTGATCTCTGGTTTTGAGTCCATGATCTAGCAGCATATTGGCTGTTTTAATTTTGTCAATGTTCAAAGCCAGTCAACAAGAGTCCTGTTCTCTTGATCACTAGTCTTAGATTCACCACCCCCTGTGGCTATGTGAATCAGAAGAAAACTCTATCCTTACTCATAGACTTGGGGCATTCCAGTTTCTGCAACTGTGTGAATGATATCGTTGACATAAACATCTTTCTATACACCTTTATATACTTCAGTGGTTTTACTTCTCCAGGGAACCCAGCCTAAGATACTAGCTGTATGGGGAATCTGTCTATGATTTTGTCTAGTTTCAAAGGCAAGGCAGTCTGGCTCCTGAGCCTACACTGCTAATCGTTACATGGGACTGTCTGCTTCTTGTAACAAGGTAACAGTGACAGTTTCTGTAGGCAGTTCAAATTCCATTTGTTGGAAAGTATTTCACTATATGCAGGAAATCTGAAGCAGTTCCTGGAACACAATTTGACAATCAAAAGCTGGTTCATGAAATAGATGCTTTTTCCTCTTCCCTTCTCCCTTAGTCTTACTCTCTTCACTGAATGTCATCAGTTATTTATCTTACAGAATATCTGCTTTTCTCTGCAGAACCATAAAAGTCATTAGATCAATGATACTACCAAAGTAGTATCAGTGATCTCCAAACTTTCTGATTCTTCATCAACATCATGAACAGTTTGGAATGTGCATTTTTAACATTTATAAATTTATAAATTATACACACAAATGAAACATAATAAAGCACACATAAAATGTAAAACAGCGAGATGAGAAAACAGTTTCTTAGTGTCTAGTTTCGATGTCTTTATGTTATCATTGTTAATTTCTTAAGGCAAAATACACTTAGACTGCATAACAATAGTATGTATAGTTAACAATATGTTAACATATAATAGTTAACAATAATAGTTAACAATAGTATGTTTATATCATATTTCAAGTAGATTTCTTGATAATTATAAATGATTTGGAGATTGAATTATGTCATATATAATTGTGTCTTCAGTTTTTACCTCATAATGTTAATAAGAAAGAACTATTCTCAGGCGTATAAGGACTGACAGCTTTGACAGATTCTTGCTTGCTTGGAATTGTATTGCAAGTAGTATTGCCAATTGACAAGTTCATAATCCTTAGAAGAATTAGTTCATTTAAAACCAGATAAAATAATCTGTAATTCTATTTGACTGGAAAAACTGTGAAATACTTTTGAATAGGCCAAAAAAAAAAAAAAAAAACCTGGAACATCTGTCTAGTATCCCCTTACACAGTATTTCTAACTTTAATTTTCTTGAGCTATTTTATAACTCTACAGTCATTAAAAAAAAAAAAATGGTGATAATGCAAATGGTGATTTTCTATAGAAATTTTCTATAGATTTTCTATAGAAATTCAAATGGATTGTGACTTGCAACTGATTACTGTCTTGCAGGTACTGACCAAGGCTGTATGTATTTGAATTTTTTTTTACTGTTCCTGGTGGACTATACATGTATGTTCATAGAATTCTTCTATGAACCAGTTGTAACAACTTACTGATGCACTTGTTAGGTTATGAGTTCAATAAAGTGTTGACATATGTTTGCTTTATTTGCATAAGAATCACTATTTTATCTTAAAAATATATATTCTTTAATGTACTCAACCACAATCACAAAAGGTCAGTGTGAGGCAATTGCTGAAAGGATACACACTATGAGAGCACCACTATCACCTTGTCCTCAGTGTGGGACTCTTTTACATCTTTCTTCAGAAGGCTGAGTATGTCATGTGACATCTAGCTGTTCGCCCTGAAGACTGAGGAAATATGTCACATCCATTCATTAAACATCAGCAAATCTTCATTTTTTTCTTAAAAACAGAAAGTAAAAACTAAACTTTTATTCTCCTTAATGGATTAATTAGTACTTCACATTGAGAACTACCACATTACATCAGAGGTATCAGACATTTACTCTCAAAATCTTCACAGTAAACTTTTTAGAGCATCCAGTGTAAATTTCATATAACTATATGGCACAAGCCTTGTCCTTGGTCTTCTATATTATGGAACTTGTGGTTAGTGTACTGATGAATGACTATGAGTTATAAGACACTAACATGTGTAAGTAAGGAAAAGTCTGCTACAAAATTAGGATAATTAGAGTTCTTTCTGTTATCATAAGTTTTTTTTAAAAGTATTGTAAATACTTAATATTTTTTAATTTTTGTACTGATTGAGTGAAAGTATACAATCCAAATTAAATTTGCTTGCCCATTTGGTAAGTTTTTTGTTTTTTTATTTTGGGAGTTTTCCAGAGCCATGGTAGACTGTTTCCTTAAATAGTTAGGAATGGTTTGCCACCTTTGGGGCATCTAGAGGCTGCTTAGTTTCTTTGGTGTTACCTCAACATGAACTGAGGCATAGTTCTGAGAAAGGAATTGGTCACTAACTGTCTCTCTGTACTCCAGTGACTGACCCCAGTGGGCTCTTTGGGGTGGCAGGCTCTGCCTCTTGGCTGGCAAAGACAGGTCCTTTCATATGGATTCACTGGCAGGACATCAACCAACCCCATGATGTGGGTCAGTAAAGGCTGGAAGAGATACTGCAAGCTGCTCAGCATTTAATTCTCCAGGCAGTCTTATTTTAAGAAGCTTGGAGCTGTCCAACAGCTGCCCAAATCAATAAGGCTGTCAGGTGTGGCAGGCCCCAACTCCTGGCTGACAACGGAAGCACCTCTTCAGCCATTCTCTGATGGTATGACATAGTTCAGTTAGGCAAGGTTTATGGCCTTGCTGTCATCCTCAGCTGGGCCACTCCTGTCCTACATAGCCTGTCTGCTGGAAAAGCACTTTCCAGATTGGCACTGCTTCTCAGCTTCTGAATTAACCTCTGCTGAGGCCTCCATTTGGGTGACTCCACCTCCCTGCAGACCAAGACGGCATCCTGGCTGAGCTGCCCTTCTGTAGTGAAACCACAGAATCTATGGTGCAGCTGGGAAAAGAGAGGGTGGAGGGGCAGTGGTTCCCTCAATCAGTAGTAGGGCTTTCAAAGTGTGGCTATCTCACTTACGGTTTGCTGCACTATACACTGTTTACTTTAGCAGTGCAGTTCGTATTTGCCAGCTCATTCCCATCCCCTGCTCCCAGATAACAAAGACGGCATTAATACCTGCTGTCTGCCTGAACAGTGAATTAGCAAGAGCGGGGCTTAGTATGTGTTGCCTCGTCATAGAGAAGTAGTTTCCTGTTTAGTGGTGTGTAGTCCAATCTGACCACCCTATGCCATATCCTAGGGCTTTCTGTGTGTCCAGAGTGCTCTGTTCAGTTATTAATTCAGGCCTTAATTCTTATAGGGAATTGAGGAGCTAAGTGTCTAGTTTACCATCTTGGCCCTGCCCTGTTATAGGTGAAGTTCTACAAAGTCTTCAAGCTTTGATCAAGATTGTTTTACATTACAGTTTGCTATACATATCTGGGAATCAGTTCTACCCTGGCCCCTAGGGTCACCATGCATTGGATTTGACTTGACGGCACTTGGCTTGGCTGGCATACACCCCATAATTAACAACACACACACACACAAGATATGTAGGTAATGAGTATGACTACTGGTTCTGAAACAATAACCTAATGCATTTCTACAGAAAGAATGCCCAAACTTTGTGGACTGCTCTCTGTCTGATACAATTAAATAATAGTATAACTTTAAAATTGCAAGAAACTCCAGTAAATCTCCCAATCAAACAGGAAAAATAGAAAAAGGATGTGTTGGTTGTTGGAAGAAACCATTATGAAAATTTAAAATGAAAAATAAAAACTGACTTCTTAAAGTAATATTTTGTTGTGTTTTTGGTGAATGTATACATAGCAAATTGTTTCCATTTAACAATATCTACACATATTATTCAGTGACATTGGTTACATTTTTTACAAGTGTGTCAGCATTCTTGTAGTTCCATTCTGGTTGTTTCATTTCTATTAGTCTAGCTACCCTGCCCAACCTTACCTTATTGATTAGGGTAGTTCTTGAACCTTTGGAGTCATACAGAAAAGTTTTTGAACAAGCATAGTACTCATGAATATTGTTTATTGTATGAGCTACTCTGTTATTTAGTTCAAAGATAACCTCCAGAAGTGGTTTCAATTCAAAGTTTAAAGGGTATCTCAGGGTAACAGCCTTGAGGATTCCTATAGTCTCTACTGGTAGAGTAGGTCTGATTACTTTTAAGAATTTGATGGAGGCAGGGTAATATGATAGGGAAGCCACATGTATTTTCTGATCCCTCTAAGAACAATGAACCAGAAACAAAACTTAACGGATGGTATTGGACATCCGTTGGAGCCCCGAATGCCAGGTGGAAAGCTGAAAGGTCTGGCTGAGTGACAAGAATGAGAGTGCAGGTACAGAAGCAACTGCTTGGCCAGAATTAAATCTTTACCCCACAGATGGACTCTCTTTAGCCAGCCAGGCAGAGCCACAGCTCTGTGGTGGCCAACAGAAGAACAGAGAACACAGCATGGTGAGCAAAGTGTGTCTTTTTCAGTGGAGAAACAGAACTTCGGACAGCCACAGAGAACTGTCACCGGAGCATCACAAGCTAAATGTTTATGAGCTCTTGCAGATTTAAACTTTTCCTATGCACTGATTTCTGTCTCTCTCTCCAGAACTTCCCCCTACTTTCCCTGCTCTGCACTAACTACAAAAGTTTGATACACTACCTTGGCTTCAAGTGGGACATCTTCCATGTATGTCACAAGCTATTTTCACAGACTTCAAGAGGAAAACAAAAGGAGGGGAAGAAATAAGTTCTGCTGGCCCCCCTAAGCCAACATCTCCCCCTAGATTACTCAGTGTGCTCACAGCTCCAACCATTTGGTGACATGATACTGGAATTTTTAAAGCTCCAATAAGGAAACTAGTTTGAATGATGAGACTGTACGGGTACTCAAAAACCAAATTATATATATATATATATGTATATAAGTTTGGCTTGGCTGGCTATATATATATATAAAGTTAGAATACAATAAACAATTTTTAAAAATTCTGATGGCTCAGGGACAACAATCAATTTCTAATCACTTAAAGAAGCACACCACCACGGCATCAGAAAACTCCCCAAAACAAAGAATCAAAAAAATTTCCAGATGAAGACTTCCTGCAATCATTGGAGGCAGACTACAAAAGAATTAAGTTTAGAGCTCTTCAAGACATCATGGAGGATGTTAGGCAAAGTGCAGCAGAGCACAATAAAAATTTTAAAAAGCTGCAAGAAATCCTTGATCAACAATGATCGGAAATTCAGTAGATTAACATAAAATTACAGAATTAGACAATTCAATAGAAAGTCATAAACAGGATTGAGGCAATGGAACACAAAATTAGTGAGATGAAAGATAAAACATCTGACAATAGCATGTATGAGGAAAAATCAGATAAAAGAAAGTAAAAAAATGAAAAACCACTAAGAGTTATGTAGGACTCTATCAAGGGAATGATTTATGAATGACTGGAATACCAGAAGGAGGGGTATAACAGAAAATACAAAGAGAATCATTTAAGATGTGTTGACAGAAATCTTCCCTGATATCACAAAAGATGAGATGATATTTATCCAAGGTATAACTGAATTACACACAAGATAGATCCCCAAAAAAGACACCAAGACATTTTATAATCAAACTTACCAAAACTAAAGAAAAGGAGAAGCTTTTTAAAGACAGCTAAGCTTACACACAAAAGAATAATCACATACAAAGAAGAGCCATTAAGACTGAACTCAGATTACTCAATGGAAACAATGCTGGCAAGAAGGCAACAGGATAAAGTATTCAAAGCCTTGAAGGGAAAAAAAAATCTGTCAACCAAGAGTTATATATCCTGCAAAGTTTTCTCTGAAATATGACAGTGAAATTAGGACATTTCCAGAACAACAGAAGTTTACAGAATTTGCAAAAAACAAACCAAAATTAAAGAAACACTGGAGGAAATTCTTTGATCAGAATATCAATAATATCAGATATATATTCAAGGATAGAGTATCCAGGACAGAGTATCCAGATATCAACATGGATATGGAAACTACAAAAATAAATCATAGTCAAAACAACAAAATTAGGGAGAGATGACCATGTGTAAATGATGTCATAATACCAAGAAGAGGGACAAATTACTGAATTTAAAGATTTTTCAGATAGAAAAGATTTCAAGGTGATACAAAGGTATTAAAGACTGGCTTAAACTTAGAACATTAGGGGTAAATATTAAAGTAACTACAAAGGAGATGAGCAAGAAACAAAATCAAGAAGTCTCAGCAAATACAAATCCAACAACAATGAAAAGGATGAAAAGAAAACCGTAAAGAAAAATCACTCAGCATAGAAAATTAAGTGGAACAAAGAATCTGTCCACAACACATAAAAGTCACCAAAATGTCAGCACTAAATTCATACTTATCAGTAACTACATTGAATGTAAATGAATTAAATGAACCAATAGACAGAAAAAGAAGGTAGAATGGATAAAAAGTGAGATAAATAGCTTCAAAATAATAGCAGCAGACTTTTACAGCACAACTTTTAGTGATGGACAGAACATCCAGAAAGAAGCTCAATAAAACATGGAAGATCTAACTGCTATAAACAACCAGCTCAACCTTGTTGATATAAATGAACACTCCACCCAATAACACACAAGTGTACCTTCTTTTCAAATGCACACACACAATGTTCTCCAGCATAAAACATATCAGGCTATGAAGCAAGCCTTAACAAAATCCAAAGCACTGAAATAAAGCAGGTGTGGCAATACTAATCTCAGATAAAATGGATTTTAATGTAAAATCCATCATCATGGACAAGGAGGGTCACTATTTACTGCTGAAAGTTTCATTACACAAGTAGGACTTAACAATATTAACTATGCACCCAATACTACAGCATCTAAATATATCAAAGAAACACTGACTACACTGAAAAAGGAGATAGATAACTCCACAATAATAGAGACTTTAACACTCCACTTTCAGTGTTGGACAGATCTTCTAAAAAAAAGCTCAGGAAAGACACAGACGATCTTCTTGCCACAATTAACCAACTAGACCTCACCAACATACACAGAACTTTTTATCTGTCAGCAGATAACTACACTTTCCTTGCCAATGCACATGGAACATTTTCCAAAATAGACCATGTGTTAGGACATAAAGCAAATCTCAACAAAATCCATACCGTTGAATTATTGCAAAACACTTTCTCAGACCATAAAGCCATAACAGTCAAAGTAAATAGCAGACAAAACATAGATAGACATTGCAACTCATGGAAACTTAATACCTTGCTCAAAAAGCCATGGGTTATAGAAGAAATCAAGATTCAAAGAAAGAAATTTATGGATTCAAATTAGAATGAAAACACTTCCTGCCAGAAGTTATGGAAATGAATTAAAGAAGAAAAATTGATAAGACCAAAAGCTGTTTTTTCTAAAAGATCAACAAAATTGACAAACGATTGGCTAAACTTACTAAAGACAAAAGGACAGGAAACAAATAACTCGAATAAGAAATGAGATGGGAGATGTCATAACAGATCCAATAGATATCAATTTATCATAACAAACACTACAAAACACTCTATTTTAACAGATTTGAAAACCTATAGGAAATGGACAAATTCCTAGATTCATATCACTAAAATTATCACAAGGAGAAGTAGAACAACTTAATAAAACCATCACACAGGAAGAGATTGAAAACGTCGCCAAAAAACAACCAAGCATAAAAAGCCCTGGCCCAGATGCCTTGACTACAGAGTTCTACTGAGCTTTTAGAAAAGAATTAACTCCAATATTACTGAGACTATTTCACACCATAGAAAAGGACAGAATACTCCCAAATTTATTCCATGGAGCCAACATAACCCTGACACCAAACCCAGGGAAAGATCCCACAAAAGGATAATTACAGACCAATATCATGCATGAACCTAGATGCAAAAGTCCTCAACAAAACACTTGTCAATAGAATTCAACAACACATCAAAAACATAATTCATCACAATCAAATTGGATTCCTAACAGGGATACAAGCCTGGTTCAACATCAGAAAACCAATTAAAATGATCAACCACTTAAATAACACAAAAGATAAGGATCACCTGATCTTATCAACAGATGCAAAAGAGGCATTTGACAAAGTCCAACACTCATTCATTCTAAAAATCCTTAGCACAATAGGAATAGAAGGCAAATTCCTCAATGCAATAAGGGCCATCTACACAAAGCCAACTGCCTACATCATTCTTAATGGAGAGACTGAAAGAATTCCCCTTGAGAATGGGAAAAAGACAAGGATGCCCACCCTCACCTGACCTATTCAACATTGCACTGGAAGTTCTAGCCACAGCAATTAGATAAGACAAAGAAATAAAGGGCATCTGCATCAGCAAAGAAGAAGAAAAACTCTCCCTATTTGCTGATGATATGATTGTATATATAGAAAATGCTAAAGAATCCATAAGTAAACTAAACTAATAGAAGAGTTCAGAAAAGTCTCAGGATACAAGATAAACATAAGTAAATCATTAGGATTCCTTTATACCAACACAAAATTACTAAAACAAGACCACCTATTATAGCCTCCAAGAAGATAAAATACCTAGGAATAAATTTAACTAGAGATAAAAGAGACCTATACAGAGAACTGCAAGATCCTAGTGAGAGAAACTAAGAGAGACTTACATAAATGGAGAAACCCTGCTAATGGATAGGAAGACTTAACATTGTGAAAATAGGTACATGTACAATGCAATCCCAATATAAATTCCAGTGACACTTTTCAACGAGATGGAGAAACAAATCAACAACTTTGGAAGGGGAAGAAACCCTGGATAAGCAGAGCAGTACTGAAGAAGGAGAACACACTAGGAGATCTTTCGCTACCCAACTTTGGAACCTATTACACTACCACAGTAGTCAAAACTGCCTGGTACTGGTAGAAAAAGAGACACATAGGCCAATGGAATAGAGTTGGAACACCAGAGATGCCACCATCCTCTTATAAACAGTTGATACTTGACAAAGGTCCTAAGATTTTAAACAAGGATAAAAACAGTCTCTTAAACAGTGCTGGCAAACTTGGATATCCATCTGCAAAAAATTGAAACAAGACCCATGTCTCACACCTTACACACACAAAAAAAACTCAAATTGGATAAAAGACCTAAATATTGAACCTAAAATGATAAGCATCATGCAAGAAAAAATAGGGTGAACCATGGAAGTTTTAGTACACAATCTAGACAGACTTCAAAATCTGACAAAGCACGATCAACAGAAGAGAAAATAGATAATCAAACACTTTTGCTTATCCAAAGAATTAAAAGACCACCCACAGAATGGGAAAAAAGTCTTTGGAAACTGCACGTCACACTGACATCTGATCTCTATAATCTTCAAGATGCTGCAAAATATCAGGAAAAGGATAAATAACCCAATTAAGCACTGGACAAAGGAGATGGATGGACACTTCTCTGAAGAGGATAACCAGGCAGCCAAAAGACACATGTGGAAATATTTGTGATCATTAGCTATTAAAGAAATCCAAATCTAAATAATGATGAGATACCATATTACACCAGCAAGGTTGGCCATGATCCAAAAAACACAAAACAACAAGTGCTGGAAAGGCTGTGGAGAAACTGGAATGTTCATCTACTGCTGGTGGGATGCATAATGATACAACCTTTTTGGACAGCAATCTGGCCTTTCCTTCAAAAGTTTGAAATAGATATACCATTTAATCCAGTAATCCAACTGTTTAGAATATATACTACAGAAGGATGGACAGTCACATGAACAGATACATGCACCTGAATGTTTATTGTAGCACAGCCCATAATAGCAAAAAGATGGAATTAGCCCAGATGCCCAACAATAGATGAATGAGTAGATAAACTATGGTATATATACTCAGTGGAATACTATGCAATGATAAAGAATAATGATGATTTTAGGAAGTATCTCATAACTTGGTTTCAATTGGAAAACATGTTAAGTGAAATTATGCAGCGGTACTAAGACAAATATTGTATGAGACCCTTTAAATAGGGACTTAAAAACACTCATGTACAGAAGAAAAGATTTTGACGGCTGTAAGGGAGGGAAGGCAAGGAGAGAGAAGGTTGGATATAGATGGTTGATAGAAATTTGGTTGGGTGAAATCAGTGACAAGCACACATTAGAAAGAAGATCAGCTTAGCTGGACTTCAACATAACATGAAAACTCTTCCTATCTTAACTCAATATTGCAAGGACAGAGTTGCAGGGGCAGGGGTCCAGGGACCGTGCTCTCAGGGGACATTGAGACCATTTTTCATAACTAACGCATTGCTAACAGAGTCTTCTGCACCCCATATTGGTGCGTGGCATCTGGGGTCCCAACTCAGCTGGAACAGATGATCACCAGAGACAACAACGACATGAGGGAAAGACACAAAGACCTATGAAAATGGTGACTGTATCAACATGTGATCAGAAGAACCAGATGGTACTCAGCCACCACCGGTGACAACCGTGTGGGGCTCACAAAGTTGAGTCCCTTGGCAACATGAGAAAAAAAAAGGGTGCATCTTGAGAACTCCACTAAAAGACCACAGTTGATGGTCCAAAGGCCTGGGGATTCCCCTGGAAGCATGGCCCCTAGACCTGATGCTGCCCCTGATCGTAAATCATTACTGAGGTCAGCTCTTCAAACAGGAATGGATTGGACTTGGCAACACAGAGTGACCATATCGTGTGTGCACGTTATGGTTCTGTGCATCTGTAGGATGGCATCCTACTGGTCTCTTAATAGAGGGAAGTGGAGAGACTGGAGAGGAGGGTACAGGAGATTGTTAAGAGGATATAACATGTGTAGAACGGAAAGGAGGAGTGTGCTGCCACCAGGCAAGGAGAGCAGAAGAAGCTGTAGATAGGCAAGCATGCTAATTTAAACTG
The DNA here is from genome assembly GCA_028571685.1 of Heterohyrax brucei. Taxonomy (NCBI): domain Eukaryota; kingdom Metazoa; phylum Chordata; class Mammalia; order Hyracoidea; family Procaviidae; genus Heterohyrax; species Heterohyrax brucei. Next base: position 96,394,203 of record CM053154.1, on the reverse strand, counting down.
GATTGTACACTTTCACTCAATCACAATAAAGAAAAGAAAACAAGGGAAAAAAAAACCCTATGGATTTCAGTGGTCTGATACACAACTGAACATGGTGATGGCTCAGGACTGTTTCATTATGCTGTAAGTCAGGAGCTGAATCAGCAACAGCTAATGACAACAGTAGAGTAAAAAGATGAAAGAAGGACCAGATACCCAAGTGAAATACCCAATTTCTGTCAGTGGTAAAATAAAGCAAACTAAACAAAATCCAGGCAAAGTAATCACCCAGAAATAAAAATAATGAAAATAGATCATGTATTACAGGTGAGACATAACTGAAGAAGGAATGAAGAGTGACTAAATTAAGGAAAACTACTGAAAGTGCAGCGCAGTTAGATCAGAAGATAGAAAATATGAGCAAAAATTAAAGAAATATGAAGTACTAAAGCAGAAGGTATAAGAATAAGAATATCCTAACAGCAATTTTGAAAGCAAATGAGAGAGAGGATGTGAGAGAAAAGATACTAAAGTCATAACACCTGAGAACTATATAGACAAAATAAATCTTTATGTTGACATTGTAAATTATATGTAGTTCCAAGTAGGATAAATAAAATTAATCCACACCTAGAGTCATTGTAGTGAAGGCACCAAACCCTAAAGATCAGCAAGCTAGTGGAAGAGGTGAGTGCTGAGAGAAATAGTAGCTGAGGAGGGAGCAGACAAACACAAGCACTAGAGAAGCTCAAAGGATGGAAAGAGGAACTTCCAGGAAATGTTAGAAACACATGCAGTGAGGAAGTCACTGTAAAGCATAGTAGGGAGATGTGGGAGGTGAAGAAGGAAATTAGTAAGAAGCTGGAGCAGGGAGGAACTCGAGACACTTGTGCACCATGCCAGAAATTAGTGTGGGTGTGTAGGACTGAAAGTGGCTATAGTAGGATGGATATTCTGAGAAGGCAGGACAGTTCTGAGAAATTATTATTTGTACTTCGCTGTAGGCAAAGGAGAGTCATGAAGGGGTTTTAAGGAGAGGAAGAACACAGAAAAAATACTCTGACCACTACAGGGAGAATGGACTGAAAGTAAATAAAAATGGAGGTAGAAGGTTGAGCCAGAAGATTGATCTCATAAGCTAATCATGATATAGATGCTGAGGACTGGAATTAAGCCATATCCAGGAAAGGTGAAGTAAGACAGCAGCCCTTCCAGAGGTTGAGGGACATGGGGTGTGCAGCATGTGGAACCTGTAGGGAGAAGGAAGAAGGTGTTAAAGGATGTCTTCCATGTTATTACCTGACAATGAAGACATCGGGTTCCTGGCACAGCTTCCTTTTTTTTTTTTTTTTTTTTTTTTAAGTAGCTATGTAAGTTTTATAATACAGTGTACCCCCACTTCACTTACCGACATGGTTGAGTTCTGTGCCTTCCCTAACTGAGTAGATTTCTGGATGATGTGTCCTGTATTGCCTCCTAAAATATAGAATTATGGGCTTTGTTCTTCTAAGACAAGAGCTTCTTTCTGTATTTCTTGTAGTTTTGCTTGATTTTTTTACAATGTCTCTGAGTTTTTGTTTATCTGCGAATGTCATAATTTCATTTTCATATTTGAAAGACAATGTTGCAGGATATATAATTCTTGGTTGGAAACTTTTCTCCTTGAAGTCGTTGACTTTGTCATCCCACTGCCTCCATGCCAGCATTGATTCTGCTGAGAAGTCAGATGAAAGCCTACAGGGTTTACCTCTGAGTGTTACTTTGCTTTGAGTCTCACTGACTTTAAGAGTTTTTGCTTGTTTCATTTTGTTAAGCTTGATTATGTCTTGGTGTCTTTCTTTTGGGGTCTACATTGTGTGGCATTCGATATGAATTTTGGATATCTATATTCTCTTCTTTCATAATTTCAGGAAAGTGTTTTGTCAGCAGCTTAATAACAATACTCTGTGTTTTCAGGTGTCCCTCACTGTTCAGGAACTCCAATTAATTGTGGATTGTTCCTCTTGATAGAATCCCATGTGTTTCTTAATGCCTTTTCATTTTTCTTGTTTTTTTTCTCTGATTTCTTCTCATAGATGCTGGAGTCAGTAGCTCTGCCTTCAAAGTCAGAAAAATCCACCTTCCAGTTGTTAAATTCTGTTTACTTGACTTTGAAGTGAATTTTCTACTTCTTTGATTTTGTTATTAACCTGTCAGATTTCAGAATGCTGGTGTTCCATCAGTTCAAACAGTTTGCTTCGTTTTTCATTTTGCCCTGATGCATTTTGTCTAGGAGGGCTATCCATATAATTCTTTTGTACTCAATCTCTGATAGTTTCAGAAAGGCTTCTTCATCTGGGAAAATCTTTGGTTCTTTCTTCTGGGAGCTTTCTGGAGCCATGGGTGGATTTCTCTTTAAGTATCTGGCCAAAATTTGTTGCTTTGGGGGTATCTAGATGTTGCTTAGCTTTTCTGGTGTTACTTTAACAGGATCTGAAGGATCTGAATCACAGACTGAGAAAGAAGGTGATCCCCAGTCACCTCTATGTATTCCAGTGACTAGGCCCATTGGAATCTCTGGGGTAGCAGGCTCCACCTCCTAGTTGACAAAGACATGGCCACTGAGGGGGCATCAGCTGACCCTATGATGTGTGTCAGTAAAGGCTAGAAATGATGCTGTCAGGATGCACCACAGTTGTTTCTCTGGTTAGTCTTATTTTAAAAGGTAAAAGCTATCCGATAGCTTCCAAAATCAGTAAGGCTGTCAGGTGTGCAAGCCCCTCTTTCCAGCTTGCAATGGAGGCACCTCTATATCTGACCCTAGATGCTGTAACCTAGTTCAAAGTATGGATGGGCTACTGCCCTACTGTTACCTGCTGCTGGAACCCACCTGTAAGTCCACACTGTGCTGAACACAATTTTTCTTCTGGGAAAGTGCTCCCCAGGCTGGCACTGCCTTCCAGCCTAGGAATTAGCTCCTGCTGAGGCCTCCATTTGGGTACAGCTGCCTCCCAGTTGAACAAGATGGTATCCTGCACAAAGTCTCCCATCCACTGTTAAATAGCCGGTCAATGGTGGAGGTTCAGAAAGTGAGGGTGGAGGGACTGCTGTGCTCAGAGTCCAGAGCCAGGCTCTCAGAATGCGGCTATTGCACCTGCTGATCTTGTCAGCAGTGTGGCTGAGCTTTGCTGCCAGTTAAGCCCAAGCCACACCTGCCAGCTAAGACAAAGAAAAAAAAAAGTTAAAACACCAGTACCTCCAATCTTAACACAGTCTCAGCCTTTAAAAAACCCTTGCATGAAACAATGGGGCAGGCAGATTTTTGGAGGAGCTATGCCCTCTGCTACCTTTGTGTAAGCTAGTACACAAATAAAATCTTTGATTACTTTACCCTGACCTCCTGTCTCAGAGATTGCCTTTTAACAGGTGGCACAAACTCCAGGTTTTTCCAGTAACAGCACCACCCTGATGGGTTCCAAGATCTCTTTGAAGGGTCGACTAGGCACTGGCCTCGGTGTATAGCTTCTTCCCAAGAGGGGTACTTCAAAGACGATCTTAGTGATATTTAACAATAAGGTATGTAGCACTTAGAACAATTAAGTTAGCAGACTTAATTGTCAGACCTCGTATAGTATATAATATGTATTTATAATAGGTTCTATTATTTCTCTCTTTTTCATTATAAGTAAATAAAAATATATAGTCCAAATTAATTTTGCATGCTTCCCTATCTTCAGCTCCTTCTGCTCTCCTTGCTGGGGACAGCACACTCCTCTTTTTCATTCTATAGTTGTGGTATTCCCTAAACAACCTCCTGTCCCCTCCTTTTCACCCTCTTCTCCACAACCTAGAAAGACACCTGTAAGAGAACACCATACAAATGCATATAACCGTAAAGTACACACATCTTATGGTCACATTTTGTCACCAAGTCCAGTCAATTTTTGTCAGAAGAGTTGACCTCAGTAGTGTTTCCAGGACAGGGGCACCATCAGATCTAGGGCCCATGCTCCCAGGGGATCTCTCAGGCCATCAGACCATCAACTGTAGTCCTTTAGTGGAGTTATTGACCTGCACCCCTCTTTTTCTCATATTGCCACAGAAACTAAACATTGTCTGCCCCATCACTGCTGTCTTCGGTGGCAGCTGGGCACCACCCGGTTTTCCTGGTCACATGTTGATGCAGTCTCCCATCCACATAGGTTCTTCTGTCTGCTGAGCTCTTTTTTCCTCCTGTCTTTGCTGTTCTCAGTGATCATCTGTTCCAGGTAAGTTGGGACCACGTGGTGTACCTCAAATGGCAGCTTACTGATTTTTAAGACCCCAGATGACATTTACCAATAGGGGTGCAGATGACTCTCTTAGCAATAAGCTAGTTATACCAATTGACCTCAATGTCCTATGAAAGCATGGCCCCCAGAACCCACCCCTGCTACTCTCTACTTGCAGTATTGGGTTGAGATTAGAAGAGCGTTCAGTTTATAATGAAATCTGATTAAATTGATTTACTTTCCACTGTGTGCTGCCACTGCTTTCACCTAACCAAATTGCTATCAACTATCTAATCTCAAATTCCTTCCCCACCCTTGTAGCAATGAAAGAGCCTTTTCTTCTGTACATAAGTCTATTTTTAAGTCCTTACAGCAGGGGACTCATAAAATATTTGTCCTTTTGCTGCTGATCAAGTTCACCTAGCATAAGGTTTTCCAGTTGAAATCGGGTCATGAGATGCTTCCTAAAATCATCACTGTTCTTTATCATTGCATAGTGTTCCACTGATTGTATGTACCATGATTTGTTTATACATTTGTCTTAGGCTGAATTTTCTAGGGAAACAAAATCAGTAACTCATATATTTATAAGGAAAGATTCATATACAAAGTACAAGAAAATATTTATATATAAAGGAAACAGCTCATGCAATTGCAGAGGCTGAACATTGCAGGTCCCGGCACAAGCCTCACATGGTCACAGGAGCTGGTGAACACAGAGTCAGCAGGCCAGAGACCAGAGCTGTAGGTTACTGGTTGTGTAGGTCTGCGGATCACAAACTGGTGGCAAGACGAAGCTGCAGAGGCTGGTGAACCCAGGATGGGCAGGCCAGAGAACAGGACTGTAAAGTACCAACTGTAAGGATTGATGAATCCAACAGCAGCTAGTTCAGGTCCAGAAACCAGACGCCAGAAGAGGGCAGGAGCTGCTGGCTACCTGAGTAGACAGGCAGTAGGTGGTGGAAGGTGCAGAAATGAGAGCAGAAGGGCAAGAAGCCACCACAGACCCCTCCCCGTCACTTGATACAGCAGCTAAGCATGGAGTAGCCAAGCTAACATAATCCTGACCACCACAACATTCATCTTCAGTGAGTGTCCAGGTTGATTCCATCATTTTGCTATCATGGATTGTGCAGCAATAAGCATTTGAGTGTCTGTGACAGTCTTTGTGTCTGTAGGATGTATTTCAAGCAGAGGGATTACTGGATTGAATGGTATATCTATTTCTAGTTTTCCGAAGAGGTTGTACCATTTTTCAACCCTGCCAGCAGTGTAGGAGAGTTCCGATACCTCCATAGCCTCTCCACCGTTTGTTGTTTTGTGTTTCTGGATTATGGCCAAAACTACAATGAGATAACAACACACCTTGCTGGGGTGAGATGGTATCTCACTGTAATTTGGATTTGGATTTTTTGAACAGCTAATGATAGTGAGCATTTCCTTGTGTGTGTTTTGGCTGCCTGGATATCATTTTTGGTGAAATGTCTGTCCATTTCCTTGTCCCAGTGCTTAATTGGGTCATTTGCCTTTTTCTTGTTGATATTTTGCACTACCTTGTAGATTATGGAGATCAGATGTTGTCTGACACGTAGTTGCCAAATATTTTTTCCCATTGTGTAAGTGGTCTTTTAATTCTTTGGATAAAGCCTTTGGATGAACAAAAGTGTTTCTTTCTTAGTAGCTCCCATTTACCTATTTTCTGTTGATCATGCTTTGTCAGATTTTGAAATCTAAGTTGTGTTTCAGAACTTCCATAGTTGACTCCATTGTTTCTTGCATGATCTTTATCATTTTAGGTTTGATATTTAGGTCACTGATCCATGTTGAGTTAGTTTTTGTGTAAGGTGTGAGATGTGGGTTTTGTTTCAGCTTTTGCAGATGGCTTTCCAGTTTTGCCAAAACCATTTGTTAAGGAGACTGTTTTTACCCCAGTTTACAATCTTAGGGCCTTTCTCAAATATCAACTGTTCATAATAGGAAGGTGGTATCTCTGGGATCTCAACTCTGTTCCATTGGTGTACAAGCCTGTTTTTGTACCAGCACCACGCTGTTTTGACTACTGTGGAAAGTAATAGGTTCTAAGGTTAGGTAGTGTGAGGCCTCCTACCATGTTCCTCTTTTTCAGTAGTGCTTTACTTCTCTGTGGTTTCTTCCTTTCAGACAAAATCTTGGAGTTCTTTCTCCATCTCATTAAAAAAAATGATGCTGGAAACTGTATTGGGATTGCATTGTGTATGTAGATTGCTTTGGGTTAAATAGACATGTTTACAATGTTAAATCTTCCTATCCATAGCATGATAGGTTTTTCCACTTATATATGTCTCTTAGTTTCTTTCAGTAAGGTTTTGTAGTTCTGTCTGTATAGGTCTCTTATATCTGTAGTTAGATTTATTCCTAGGTATTTTATCTTTTGGGGGGCTATAGTACATGGTATTGATTTACTGATTTCTCCTTTGATAATCTCTTTGTTGATACAAAGTAATCCTACTGATTTACTTATGTTTATCTTATAACCTGATACTTTGCTGAATTCCCCTATTAATTCAAGTGTTTTACTTATGGATTCTTTTGGATTCTCTGCATATGCAATCATAAAATCTGCAAATAAGGAGATTTCTACTTCTTTCCTGATGAGGGTGCCATTGTTTCTTTTGTCTTGTCTAATTGCTCTGGCTGGTACAATGTTGAATGCTAATACAATGCTCTAGACAATGTTGAATAGAAGCAGTGAGAGTAGGCATCCTTGTCTAGGTGCTGTTCTCAAGTGGAATTTTTTTCAGTCTCTCTCCATTCAGGATGATGTATTGCATTGAAGAATTTCTCCTGTATTTGTATTTTGCTGAGAGTTTTTGTAGAATGCCTTTTCTGCATCAGTTGATAAAATCAGGTGATTCTTATCCTTTGTGCAATTTATGCGGTTAATCATATTGTTTTTCTGTTTTTCTGGCATCCCTGGTATGAATTCAGCTTGGTCATGATGAGTTATTTTTGTGGTGTGTTGTTGAATTCTGTTGGCTAGGATTTCACTGAGAAATTTTACATTTAGAGTTATAAGTGATATTGATCTGTAATTTTCTTTTTTTTGTGGGATCTTTCTCTGACTTTGGTATGTGTTATGTTGGCTTTGTAGAAAGAATTTGGGAGTATTCCACCCTTTCCTATGCTGTGAAATATCCTTGGTAGTATTAGAGTTATTCCCTCTCTAAAAATTTGGTAGAATTCTCTGGTGAAGCCATTTGGGCCAGGACTTTTTGTGCTTGATAGTTTTTTGATGACTTTTTCAATCTCTTCCTTTGTGATGGGTTAATTAAGTTGTTCTACTTCTCTTTGTGATAATTTTGGTAGGTGACATGAATCTAGAAATTTGTCCATTTCCTTTAGATTTTTAAATCTGTTGGAGTACAGTCTTTTGTAGTATTCTGTTATGGTGTTGTTGATTTCGGTTGGTTCTGTTGTGACATCTCCCATTTATTTTCTTATTTTGGTTATTTATTTCCTCTCCTGTTTTTCTTTTGTAAGTTTAGACAATAGTTTACCAATTCTGTTGATCTTTTCAATGAACCAGCTTTTGGTTTTGTTGATTTTTTCAACTGTTCTTCTATTTTCTAATTTATTTAGTTCTGCCCTCATGTTTATTATGTGTTTTCTTCTGGTACCTAAGGGATTCCTCTGTTACTTTCTTTCTACTTGTTCAAGCCATAGTGCTAATTCTTTGGCTTAGGTCCTTTCTTCCTTCTTGCTGTGTGCATTTATAGAGATAAGTTGACCTCTGGGCAGTATTTTAGCTGCATGCTATAGGTTCTGGTAGGATATGTTTTCATTCTCATTTGATTCCATAAATTTCTTTATTTCACCCTTGATTTCTTCTATCCTTTGGATGTTAGAGCAAGGTCTAGCTCAGTTTCTGTAAGTTCAAATTTCTACCTACGTTTTTCTGTTACTGGTTTTAACTTTCACGGCCTTATTGTCTGAGAAGATGCTTTGTAATAATCCAGTGGTTCGGATTTTGTTGAGACTTGTTTTATGTCTTAACACATGGTCTATTCTGGAAAATGTTCCATGTACTTCAGAGAAGAAGGTGTACTTATCTGTTGATAGGTAAAAAGTTCTATATATGTCAATGAGGTCAAGTTGGTTAATTGTCACAATACGATCTGTATCTTTACTGAGCTTTTTTTCTGAGTGTTCTGTCCATTACCGAAAGTGGAGCGTTGAAGTCTCTTACTGTTCTTCTGGAGTGATCTATCTCATTTTTCAATGTTGTCAGTGTTTGGTGTGTTTAGACACTCTGGAATTGGGTATATAAATATTTAATATTGCTATGTCCTGGTTATGTATTCCACCTTTCAGCAATAAATAGTGACCATCCTCGTCCACAGTGGTGGATTTTGTATTAAAGTCTATTTGACTCAGATTAGTATTGCCACTCCTATTCTTCTTTGTATGTTGTTGGCTTGGTATATATTTTTCCATCCTTTGATTTTCAGTTTGTTTATATCTTTGAGTCTAAGGTGTGTTTCTTGTAAGCAACGTATAGATGGATCATGTTTTTTGACCCATGTTTGTGTTGGAGCCTTTAGTTCATTTACATTCAGTATAATTATTGGTAGTTATGTGCTCAGTGCTATTATTTTGATGCTTTTATTTTTGTGTTGTTGGTGTTTTCTGTATTGCTCTTAATATTCTGTTTTGGGTCATTCTTCAGATTGACTTTTCATCTTTTTCAGTATTGGTTTTGCGTTTGTTGAGACTCCAGTATTATGTTTCTTGTTTTGATATGTCACATTGTTATTTTGCTGCATATCTTTTTAACTTCTTCTCCATCTGAAAGGGTTATAACTGCTGTCACATATCCCTTTTTTTAGTGTGATGATGTCATAGTTTTCATATTCTGATCACAGGTTCCATTCTTTTAATATTATAGCTTTGATTGAACTTTGAGACTTCTGTAAGTGTGTAGGATTCTGAGTGGTGTGCCTTGCATTGCTTCCTTAAATATACACTGGGTATTTTTGCTTTTTTTAAGCAAAGAGCTTCTTTCAATATTCCTCACAGTTTTGGTTTGGTTTTTACAAAGTCTCTAAGGTTCTGTTTATCTGTGAATGTCTTAATTTCCCCTTCATATCTGAGAGACAATTTTGCAGTATACATAATTCTTGCTTGGAAGTTTTTCTCCTTCAGGGCTTTGAATGTGTCACCCCACTACCTTGTGCCAACATAATTTCTGCTGAGAAGTCAGACAAAAGTCTACAGGGCTTCTCTCTGAATGTCAGTTTTGCTTTAAGCTGGGCTGCCTTTAAAAGCCTCTCTTTAAATTTAGTTTTATTAAGCTTACTTATAATAATTTGTCTTGGTGTCTTTGTTTTTGGTTCTGGTTTTTGTGGTGTTTGAAATACATCTTGGATATCTATGTTCTCCTCTTTCATAATTTAGGTGATGTTTTCTATCAGCAACTATGTAACAATGCTCTCTGTTTTCAGCTATCCCTTCCTCTTCATGAACTTCAGTTATTTTTTAGATTATTTCTCTTAATAGGGTCCCATGTGTTTCTTAATTCTCCATTTTTATTATTTGTTTTCTCTGATTTCTCCTCAGAAATGCTGGTGACACTTGCTCTGTCCTCAAGCTAACTAGCTCTGGCTTCCATTTCCTCAATTCTTCTCTGTTGGCTTTAGATTGAATTGTCTAATGCTCTAATTTTATTATTGATCTGCTGGATTTCGGATCACTGATGTTGCATCAGTTCAAATAGCTTGCTTAAGTTTTCATTTTGTTAGGCTGCATTTGGGGCACTCTCTAAAAGGGCTCTATAATCCTTTTGTATTCAATCTTTGATAGTTTCAGAAAGTCTTCTTTATCTGGGAAGGTTTTGTTTTTTATTTTGTGAGTTTTCCAGAACCAAGGTGGACTGTTTCTTTAAATAGTTAAATATTGATTGTTGTCTTTGTGCCATCTAGAAGCTGTTCAGTTTCTATTGTGTTACCTCAATGAGATCTGAGGTCTAAGAGGGGAGTTGATCACCAGCCACCAATGTGTACTCTAGTGACTGGGTCCAGGTGGACTCTCTGGGGTGACAGGCTCTGCCTCCTGGCTGGAAAAGCTGGCACCTTACTTATGGAATCACTGGGGTGTGTCAGCTGGTGCTATGGTGTGCATCACTGAAGGGTGGAGGAGATGCTGCCTGGCCACTCAGCAGTCAGTTCTCCAGGTGGTCTTATTTTAAAAAGGTATGTTAAGCAAGGAGCTGCCCAACAGCTGCTAAAATCAGCCAGGCCCTCAGGTTTGGCAGGCCCCACCTTCTGGCTGACAAGTGAAAGCACCTCATAGGCCATCCCCAGATGGTATGATGAGGTTCAATGTAGGGTGGTGTTATGGCCTTCCTGTCATCCTCTGACATGCCCCACCCATAACTCTAGGCACCACCATCCTAATCACATCTTTTCTACTAGAGAAGCACTTTCCAGACAGTGCCTGCTGCTCTGTGTGAGAATTAGCCCCAGCTAAGACCTCCAGATAGATGTCTCTACCTCCCAGCTGACCAAGATGGCATCCTGCCCTAGCTGCCCTTTGTGTTGTGAAATAGCAGAATCTGTGGCACAGCTCAGAAAGGATATGGTGGAGCAGCAGTGATGTCCTCAGTTGGCAGCCAGGTTCTCAATATGTGGCTATCCCTAGCATAGTCTCTCTGATACACTATAGGCTGTTTTCTTAAGCCCTACAGTTCAGTGTACTAGCTGGCTCATGCCCAGTCCTGCCTCCCAGATAACAAAGAAGTTGTCAGTGCTTGCAGTTCTCCCAGTGACTCAGCAGAAGCAGTACTCAGTGTGCCTCTGCTTTGTCTTTGAGCAGTAATTACCCCATTCCTGGCACCTAGTCCAATCTGGCAACCCTATCCCAGATCATAGACCTCCCCAGATGTCTACACTGCTCCATTCAATTATCATTCCAGGCCTTTAGTCACAATTATTATTTCACCATGATGAATAACCTGGACAGGAAGTTCATTTGTATTTTGAGATTTGATTATGAAATATGATGTTATTTGCAAGGTAATCTTACATAAATAGGTAGCAGTTAAGTATTTGCTTAACTTATCTCCTACATAGAGACACTTTTAGAAACAAAGCATGTAAAAACTTCTTAAGAATATTTATGAGGAAACTGAGGCACAAAGCATTTAAACAACAAGTATTTATGGTAGGGGAGGGGATTGGGGAGAACACAGCATTTAGAATTTCACTTTCATCATGTCATAGAAGAAATGCTGCTAGTATTAGTGGTTACCCTGGTGGCATAGTGGTTAAGTGCTACAACTTCTAACCAGAAGTTTGGCAGTTCAAATCCACCAGGTGCTCCTTGAAAACTATGTGTACCAGTTTTCCTCTGTCCTATAGGGTCACTATAATTCAGAATCAACTCAACAGTAGTGGGTACTTGCATAAATAATAGGATAAGGACAAAATCTCTTAGGATCTTTTGTGACCCCAGAGAGCCTAGTCTGTCATTACCCACCCTCTTCATCCTCTGACTGCATGGCGGGTCACTCTGGAATGGAAACAAGGTTTCCTAATCCAGGAATGTTTGGAAGTAACAGTTTTCTATTTGTGGGCTAGTTGCTGAGTCAGTGGAGGCAACATTACTGCATGTGCATAAGAATTTCTTCTTAAATGACTTCTAGTTATCCTCAGTACAAACTTAGTTGTGTTATTGAAACATACCAGTAGCTGTGGAGTCAATTCTGACTCATGGCTGATCAGGAAATGAACACTCAGAGAAATGCCTTGGATAATGTCACAGGCCATGAACTGGGATAGGGTCTGGCAGATTCCTGTTGTAAACCATCCCACAAGTCTGCTTCACCTAAGCCAAACTTTCTTTTACAGTGGTGGGAGGGATTGCTCAGGAGCCTGGAGCCAGAGTACACTGAGGAGACCCATGAAGAATGTCAGGAGACCATAGGCAAGTAGTCAGGCTATACTTTTGCTGTGTGGTCTCAAAGTGTCACTTAACCTCTGCTTCTTTGACCTCCTCATCTGTGAATTGGGATCAGATTACACTGTGCTCTCGCCCAGTGAAGGGACAATGATTAATGAAATCATGGTGGGATGTGTTGAGCCCTAGGCAGACTCATTTATTATGAAGGAAGGCCCATGTTTCTTCTTCCTTCCATACCCTTTCAAAGATAAAAAAGTAAAGTAACATGAGTTAAAGTAAAAATCTTCCAGAATTTTATTGCATAACATTTAATCATTACAATCTAACTTAAGGTAAAAGCCGTTACTTTAGTTAACAGTGTGATTACTATCTGATTTGTATTTGGCACTGGCATAATTCTGAAGTTTAACCAGACCTAACTTCTTTACTCCCAAAATAAGATAGATTATGGACAGAGTGACATTTTAAATTATCTTAGTTCCAAGCACCTTTAGTGCTTTGAGGTTTAGTCTTTCCTCTAGAAAAGGTTAGGAGAATAGCTTAAATAATTTCAAGCCAACTTTTAGCTCATTATGACTTTTCCAAACATTAGGACTAAAATAATTTCTTGTGTTTCTCTTAAAAGTTAAGGACAGAGTAATGTTATCAGCCTTAAAAACATCATCAACAAATACTTACATGCAAGAGTCACTAGAATGAGTCATTTACTCCTTGTTCTGTGTGAGGTACTATAAGTGGTCCCTATCTAAGAGTAGTTAGGAATCTAGAGCGACATGTATTTATATGAACAGACCATTTTAGGATAACATGGGTAGTGCTAAGGGGATGTAGAAGACTAGGAGGCCTCAAAGGAAAGCAGCCTTAAGGTAAGGACCTCTGATTAGAATTCAGGCTCTCATACTCATGGGAAGTGTTAGTTTGAAACTCTGCAACATACTGCAGATTCTTTTGGTCATATGAGCCTGAAATTCTTAAGTCAGTGCAAATGGCTATTGCACTTGGCTGCTAATTAAAAGGTCAGAAGTTGGAGTCCATCCAGAGGTCCTAGGAAAAAATTCTGATGAACTAATTCTGAAAAAACAGTCATTCAAAACCCTGTGGAGCACAGTTCTGTTCTAACACACATGGGATCACCATGAGTCAGAATCAATTTAATGGTAATTTTGTTTGTTTGTTTGTTTGGTATATAGCCCTGAGCTATGTGCTAAGGTATGCAACAGGATTTGGTTTGTAAATATCAAGAAGCATGAGGTTTGTTTAAGATTCCAATGCCTTCAGATAGGAACACCATGAATGTGAGGGCTGGCTGTGAGTACATCTACCTACAAGATGCTTTCAATCTCTCAACAGGGGCCATGCCAGAAAGAAAGGAAGAGGTTTTTCTAAAAGACAGCAGAAGTTTGGAGTTTTATGTGAAATTTCCTGATTTTTAAATATTGGTTATTAATCACACTTCTTTAAATACTAGACACTGCAGCGGGCCCAATAAAAACAGATGGCATCTCTGCTCTAAATGTTCTGTCTGTCTAAAAAACTCTCTTCTTCTGTCATCAAATCCCATAATCATTCACCTGCAACCACCTTGTATTCAGTCATGAGTAGATACGTTGCACAAAGTGTCTGAAAATGTGGCATCTCAACTATGTTTTTTATTTGGTGACATAAGAGGACAGTCAGTTAAGTTTACAAACTCATCCTAGAGAAAGTGTGATGCTACATACCTCATTGTTGACTATCACTACGGTCACCTTTGAAGTACTCCCCTTGGGAAGCTATGCACTGATACCTGTGCCTAGTCTACCCCCCAAAGCAGTTTTGGAACTCTGTTTCTGGAATGGCCATCAGAGCTGTCACTTTATTACCTTAATGTCATCAAAATGTCTCCATTTTAATATTTCCTTTATCTTTGGGTAAACAAAACAGTCTTTGGGGACCAGATCAGGTAAGTAGGGAGGTTGTTCCAGAACAATTATTTGTTTACTGGCAAAAACTCCCTCATAGACAACTCTACAATTAATTGCCATTCCAGAAAGATTTCCAAAATTGCTTTGAAGAGTAGACTAGGTGGTGGCATCAGTGCATGGCTTCCCAAGGGGAGTACTTTGAAGGTGATCACAGTGATATTTATCAATGAGGTATGTAGCACTTAGAACAATTAAGTACACAGACTTAATTTTCACAGCTACCTCATTTCTCAAAGTGAGCAATTTGGTTATTTATTAAGGGAAGGAGGTCTAACATGAACATATTGTTTGGGAGAGCCAAATTCTAAATATATGAATTATTGGGTAGCTAACTCACTGTCCTTATTCATATTATTATCTTTCTTTTGCTTATTCATTGCTTTAGGAACCCTTCCTAGCATAGCCACCTTCTGTACCCTGTTTAAACTCTATCTGTTGGATCTAATTTATTTTTATTTTAGAGAAACTGTTCAGGAAAATATACAGTCCATTTTTACAGGCTGGCTTCCTAACTATTTCTGCCCTATCATTTCTCTGTGTGAGAAAAGCTCACTTTCACAGACAGGGATGAAAGAGAAAGTCCCCAGTGTACTCCATCAGTAAAATAATTGGTCCGTAGTTAGATGTATGTCTGACAATATCACATTCCACTTGTTTCAGTCCTGGGCTTTGGGTGATTTGGGCTCATGGTCTTTTACTGACTGAGTGTGGGGTAATTCTCTGATTATCACTCTGATAGTCATAGTGTGACTGAAGTGATAATACACCTGGAAACTGGACACATCCACTCAATACCTGTTTAAATCAACTGTTGGCCTGTGGCTGTTATCTTGGTAAGATAAAGAAGCATAGCATTTTATAGGTGGGGCCAAGATGGCAGAGTAGACAAATGTTTCCTGAGACCCCTTTAACAACAAAAACCCAAAATACAAAAGGAATCCAGTATGTATGACATCCTAGGAGCCCTGAACATCAAACGGAAAGTTGAGAGATTAGACGGAGCAAAGGGAAAGGAAGAATAGCACCTAGAAATTCACAGGATTCCACTGACCTGACCTAGGGGGAAGAAGCCATGTGTTGTGTGCAGCATGGAAGTGATTTTCTGGAGTATCTAATTGCCCCTCCAGAGCCATGAGATACAGCACCAGATGGTCAAAAGTTAAGTCTTGTGTGTAACCTGCTGCACACATATCTCAATCTTTCCTTCAATGTGGCACTTTCTCTCTTCTCACAGTGCTCCCCTTTCCCTTCTCTGAACTGTGTTTGGTGCTATGTCTGACACCATTGACTGAGCCAGAAGTAGACTCCTGAGATATTCTCCCCATTCCTTTTCTTCATTGTGCCTATCTCTGGAGTCTGGTGCCATTGACTGAGCTGGAAATAGTGCTCTTTAATCTCATCCTAAGCCACTCTCTGAGACTAAGCGGGGGAACAGTTTATCAAACTCAGGGAAGGGGATAAAAAGAAAAAAAAAATTCCTACTGACTATCCCAACCTGAAAAATCAGGACTGAAACTACTCCTTCATCTAGATTCACACATAAGGGGACATGCTTACCTCACAGACACTCAGGGACTGCTGTTATCCCTGACCATTCTCAGAAGCTTCAGGCAGACCTCTGTGCCTATAGCAACCATCTGTGACCATCTAGGACAGTAGGTGACAGCCTACACTACACACTGGGAAACAATCAGAATACCTGAACTAAATTAATATAAGAAAGATAAACTGAATGCTTTGAAACAAGAAGTTAGAACACAGTAGGTGAACATAATATTAATAACTACAATTTACTGATGGCTCAGAAACAGCAGTCCATATCAAAGCACTTAGAGGGCCTAGCCATAATCTCTTTAGAATGCTCCCAAAATAAAGAATCCAAATTTTCAGAGTAAGGGAACTACCTGGAATTACCAAACATAAAATACAAAAAAATTAATATTTAGAACTCTTCAAGAGATGATGCAAAATGCAGCAGAGCTTAGTGCCAAATTGAAGAAGGTACAAGGAACCACTGAGGGTCAAAAATTAGAAATTTAGAAAATCAATAATAAAATCACAGAATTAAACAACTCAGTAGAAAGTTGTTTCACTCAGCTAGGGCTGCTCTAACAGAATTATACAACATAGATGGCTTTAACAAAGGAAAGTTTATCCTTACAGAGTCTAGTAGGCTACAAGTCCAAATTCAGGACGTCCACTCCAGGGTAAGGCTTTCCCCTTGTCAACTATAGAGAAAAGTCCAGTATTGCATCAGTCTTTGTCCAGGAGGCATCTTGGTGCAGGAGCCTCAGGTCTGAAGGACAGCTCTTCTCCTGGTGCTGCTTTCCTGATAGTGTGGGGTTCCCAATTGTCTGCTTACTTCTCTTTCCTTTTGTCTCTTGTAGGATGAAATTATTAAGGGTGGCGCAAACTGTACTCCAGGGAAATTCCCTACAGTGGAACAGGGAGGTGGTCTTATAAAGGGATTTACAGTCCCACCCTAATCCTTTAACATACAGCATACAAAAATCACAAAATGGAGGACAATCATAAACTATTGGCAATCATGGCCCAGCCACATGGCCACATGTATTTTCTGGGGGACACAATTGAATCCAAGACAAAAGTCATGGGAGAAAAATTGAGGCAATGGAAGCCTATATTAGTGGGACTGAAGATAAAGTACTTGATATCACTATATTTGAGGAAAAATCAGATAAAAGAATGAAAAAAACAGCAAGAAACACTAAGAATTATGTGGGATTCTGTGAAGAGGAATAATCTACAAATGATTAGAGTACCAGAACCTGGGGGCAGGAGGTGTGGATAAGTGAAAATATAGAAAGAATTGTTGAAGATTTGCTGACAGAAAAGTTCCCTGACATCACAGAAGATGAGAAGATATCTATCCAAGATCCTCATTTAATTCCACACAGGTAGATCCAAATACAAAGACACCACAGCATATTATAATCAAATTTGCCAAAATTAAAGATAAAGAGACACATTAAAAAATGCTAGAGATGAATGAAAAATAATCTACAAAGCAGAAGCAATTAGACTAAGCTTGGATTACTCAGCAGAAACCATGCAGGCAAGAAGGTAAAGGGTTGACATACACAACCTTAAGGAAAATAATTGCCAGCCAAGAACTGTATATCCAGCAAAATCATTTCTCAAACATAATGGTGGAATTAGGACATTTCCAAATAAATAGAAACATAGGGAATTTGCAAAAACCAAAACAAAACTACAAGAAGTACTCAAGGGAGTCCTTTGGTTAAAAAAACTATAACACCAGGTAACAATCCAAGACCAGAATGCAGAACAGAGCAACTGAATATTAGCTTAAAAAGGGTAATCACAAATATAAATCATAGACAAAACACTGAAAATAGGGAAAAAAGAGATGTTAGGTAAACATTGTTTTTAAGAAGAGGGACACAAAAGAATATGTAGTTATAGATCTTTCTAGTGGACCGGAAGTCAAGGTGACATAAAGAAAGAAAACATTGGTTTAAACTTAGAAACATAAGACTAAATATTAATCACAGAAGAAATTGTCAACCCTATGGTAAAAACAAGATATCTCAGCAAATACAAAACTTAACACTGAAAAAGATGAAAATAAAACACATTAAGGGGGAAAAAAAATTGACCACAGAAATTAAACAGAACAAAGGAATCATCTACAACTCATAAAAAAAGAGACATCAAAATGACAGCACTAAGCTAATGCCCATCAATAATTATGTGTAAATAAACTAAATACATCAATAAAGAGACAGAGTGGTAGACTGGATTAAAAAAGAATGACCCATTTATGTGGTGTCTACAGGAGACACATCTTAGACTCAAAGACACAGACAAACTACAACTCAAAGAATGGAAAAAATATATCAAGCTGACAATATTCAAAAAGGAGCAAGAGTGGCAATGCTGACCTCTGATAAAATAGACTTTAAAGTAAAATCCATCACGTTGGATAAGGAAGGACATTGTACAACAGTGAAGGGCTCAGTACTCCAGGAGAATATAACCACACTGGATCTCTACACATCCAATGACAGAGCTCCAAAATGTGTAAAACAAACACTATCTGCATCAAAACCAAAAAGACAGATCCAAAATATAGTAGAAAACTTCAATACACCAATCTCAGTGAAGGACAGAACATCAAGGAAAAAAACCTCAATACAGACACAGAAGATCTAAATGCCAAAATCAACCCACTTGACCTCCTGGACATACACAGAACACTTTATCCAATAGCAGCCAAGTATACTTTCTTTTGCACTGCACATGGAACATTCACCAAAATTGACTACATATTAGCCCATAGAGCAATCAGAAGATACAACATCATCCACATATGAGCCGCTATTGGACAAAGGTCCAAAGTTTATAAACTGAGGAAAAGACCATCTCTTTAACAAATAGTGTTGACATAACTGATATCTATCTGCAAAAAAAAAAAAAACAACCATAAATATAAAATTTAAAGCAATAAAGATCATGGAAGAGAAAATAGGGACAATGCTGAAAGCCCTAATACATGGCATAAACAGACTACAAAAAATTACTATCGATGCACAAACACCAGAAAGGAAAACAGATAGCAGGGAACTCCTAAAAATTAAACACTTACTCTCATCCAATGACTTGAACAAAACAGTAAAAAGACTACGCACAGAGGGGGAAAGAATTTTTGGCTACCATGAATCCAATTGACATCTAATCTGTCTAATCTACAAACTCCCCCAAACCCCACTGCTGTCAAGTCAATTCCTACTCACAGTGACCCTGTAGGACAGAGTAGAACTGCTCCATAGAGTTTCCAAGGAGCACCTGGTAGATTCGAATTGCTGACCATTTGGTTAGAAGATGTATACTGCTAGGGTTTCCCTCTAATCTACAAGGTACTGAAAAACCTCAACAAGAAAAGACAAATAACCCAATAAAAAAAATGGGCAAAGGATATGAACAAAGCATTTTACTGAAGAAGACATCTAAGAGACTAATAGATAAATGAGGAAATGCTCACAATTGTTAGCCATCAGAGAAATCCAAATCCGAACTACAAGGACATATCATTTACTCTAATAAGCCTAGCATTAATCCTAAAAACGCAAAATAATAAATGTTGGAGAGATTATGGAAAGATTAGAACCCTTCTACACTGCTGGTGGGAATGTAAAATGGTGCAACCACTTTGGAAACTGGTTTGGCACTTTCTTAAAAAAGCTAGAAATAGAAATACCATAAGATCCAGCCATCTTACTTCTTGGAGTATATCCTAGAGGAATAAATAAGAGCTGTTGCGTAAATAGCCACATGCACATCAGTGTTTATTTCAGCACTATCGACAATAGCAAAAAGATGGAATCAACCTAGGTGCCCATCAACAAATGAATAAACACCCAAACTATGGTATATTTACACAATGGAATACCATGCAATGATAAAGAACAAGGATGAGTTTAGGAATTGTCTCATAAAGTGGAATCATCTGGAAGACATCATACTGAGGGAAATCAGATGCCAAAGGACAAATGTTGCATGAAATTACTACTGTAAGAGGTATTCACAGATCAGATAGTAGATAGAGATTGGACTAGGTGAAAGCTGTGACAGCACACAGTAGAAGAAAGTTTAGCTCAACTGGACTACTCCAAAAGCGAACGGATTTCCTAAATACAACCCAAGATTTTGAAGGATAGACTAGCAGATACAGGGTTCTCAGGACCACAGTTTCAGGGAACATCTAGGCTAATTGACATAACAAAGCCTTTTTTTTTTTTAAGAAAATGTTCTGCATACCATTTTGGTGAGTGTTTTCCAGTGTCTTAAAAGCTAGCATGTGGCCATCTAAGTAGCACCAGTTAGTCCCAATACACCTGGAGCAGAGGAGAATGAAAGACATCAAGGACAAGAGCAAAATATGAGTGTGGCAGACAGTAGGTGCCATGGGATCCAAAGACTACATCAGCATGAGATCAGAAGTAGAAGGTGCCTGACCACCACCAATGATGTCCCCACACAGCATTACGTCCTTGATTTAGTGGGAGAAAAATGGATGTGCAGAACCAGAACTCTGTTAAAAGGTCACATTTGGTGGTCCACCAGACTAGTGAATCCCCAAACAATGGACTGAACTACAAGTCATAGAGTGATGTTGTCAAAAAATATGCTTCTTGGCTTAAATATATGCAGGAGGCTGCCTGAGTAGCTCCTCTCTAGACGGGAGATGAGAGGGTGAAAGGGAGCAGAAGTTGGTTGAATGGATATGGGAAGTACAGAGTGGAGAGGAGGAGTGTCCTTTCATGCGATCAAGGATGGGGAAAGCAGTTAGAGCAGCAGGACTGTGTGTGTTTAGGGTTTTATATGGTAAACTGATTTGGATTATAAACTTTTACTTAAGCCAGGCAGCCAAGTCCCGTCGAGTCAGATCTGACTCATGGCGACCCTAAAAAACAACAATAAAATGCTTTTCCAAAAGGATTTTGTGTTGTGATCAGGGCAAAATATCTCCTTCACTCTATTGCACCTATTTTTGATGTAGTCAACAGGATGGCCTGGGAGGTTATAGACGTATTTCCTAGACCTCACAAGCTGATAAAAACAGTAGATAGATGTTTTAAAAGAACTCTCACATACACATATTCCCAAAAGAAAATCTAAGTGGTTGTTGTTGTTTTTAGGTGCTGCCAAGTCAGTTCCAATTTGTAGCAACCCTATGAACAACTGAACAAAACACCTTCCAGTCTTGTGCCATGTCTGTAATTGTTTATATTCTTAAGCCCATGGTTGTGGCTACTATGTCAACCCATCTCGTTGAAGGTCTTCCTCTTTTTTGCTAACCCTACACTCTACCAAGCATGTTATCCTTCTCCACAGACTAGTTTCTCCTTACAAGATGTCCAAGTATGTAAGATACATTCTTGCCAGCTTTGGTTCCAAGGAGAACTTTGGTTGTACTTCATCTAGAAGAGATCTGTTTGTTCTTCTGGCGGTCCACGGTACGTTCAATGTTCTTCTCCAATACCATAACCAAAGGCATCAATTCTTCTTCTGTCTTCTTTGTTCATTGTCCAGTTTTTGCATGCATGTGATGTGATTTAAAGTACTATGGCTTGGGTCAGGCTCACTTTAGTCTTCAGCGTGACATCTTTACTTTTCAATACTTCAAAGAGGTCCTTTGCAGCAGATTTTCCCAGTGCAATGTGTCTTTTGGTTTCTTGCTTATTGCTTCCATGGATGTTGATTGTGAACCTAAGTAAAAGAAATCCTTGACAACCTCAATCCTTTGTCCATTTATGACGATGTTACTCACTGGTGCACTTGTGAAGATTTTTGTTTCCTTGATGTTGAGATACAATCCATGCTGAAGGCTGTGGTCCTTGATCTTCACCGGTGTTTCAAATCTTCCTCACTTCCAGCAATTTTGCCTGCATAACACAGGTTGTTTACGAGTCATCCTCCAGTCCTGACATCTTACTCTTCCTTGTACAATCCAGCTTCTCAGGTTATTTGCTCAGCATACAGATCGAAAAGGTATGGTGAAAGGACACAACGCTGATTCACATCATTCCTGAATTTAAACCATGTAGCCCCTTGTTCTGCTTGCATGACTGTCTCTTGGTCCATATACATTCTATAAGAGCACAATTAAGTGTTCTGGATTTCCCATTTAATGCAAAGTTAGCCATAATTTACTATGATCCACAAAGTCAAATGCTTTTGCATAGTCAATGAAACACAGGCAAACATCTTTCTGGTATTTTCTGCTTTCAGCTGAGATCCATCTGATATCAGCAATGATATCCCTGGTTCCATGTCTTCTGAATCCAGCTTGAATTTCTGGCAGTTTCTTGTCAATACATTGTTGCATTCACTTTGGAATGATCTTGAGCAAACTTTTACTTGTGTGTGATATTAATGATATTGTTTGGTAATTTCTGCATTCAGTTAGATCTCCTTTCTTTGGAATGGGCATAAAAATGGATCTCTTCCAGCCAGTTGGCTGTATAGCTGTCTTCCAAATTTCTTGACATAGATGAGTCAGCACTTCCAGTGCTACATCTGTTTGTTGAAATATCTCAACTGATAATCCATCAGTTCCTAGAGCATTTTTTTTTTGCCAATGCCTTCAATGCAGTTTTGTTCTTCCTTCAGTATCATCAGTTCCTGATCATATGCTACCTCTTCAAATGGCTGAAAATCCACCAGTTCTTTCTGGTATAATGACTCTGTGTATTTCTTCCATCTTCTTTTGATGTCTCCTGAGTCGTTTGATATTTTCCCTGGAGAATCTTTCACTATTGCAACTCAAAGCTTGAATTTTTTCTTCAGTTCTTTCAGCTTGAGAAATGCAGAATGTGTGTTCTCTTCTGGTTTTCCATTTCCAGGTCTTGGAACATGTCATTATACTATTTTGTCTTCTCCAGCTACCTTTTGAAATCTTCTGGTTAGGTCTTTTACTTCATCATTACTTCCTTTTGCTTTAGCTGCTCGACATTTGAGAGCAAGTTTCAGAGTCTCTTCTGACATCCAATTTGGTCTTTTCTTTCCTCTCTTTTTAATGACCTCTTGCTCTCTTCATGGATGATGTCTTTGATGTCATTCCACAATTCATCTGGTCTCCAGATCATTAGTGGTGAACACATCAAATCTGCTCTTGAGATGGTTTTTAAACTCAGAGTGGTTGTATTCAAGGTCATACTTTGGCTCTTGTGAACTTGTTTTAATTTTTTTCAGTTTCATTTTGAAATTTCGTATGAGCAATGGGTGATCTTGCGCTGCAATCAGCACCTGGTCTTGTTCTGACTGCTGATACAGAACTTTTCCATCATCTTTTTCTACAGATATAGTTGATGTGATTCTTGTGTATTCATCTGGTGAGGTCCATGTGTACAGTCACCACTTGTGCTGGTTAAAAAAGGCATTTGCAATGAACAAGCCATTAGTCTTGCAAAATCCTATCATGTGATTTCCAGCATTATTTCTATCACCAAGGCTGTAGTTTCCAACTACCGATTCTTCTTCTTTGTTTCCAAGTTTTGCCTTCCAGTCGCCCATAATCATCTATACATCCTGATTGCATGTTCAGTCAATTTCAGACTGCAGAAGCTAGTAAAAATCTTCAGTCTCTTCATCTTTGCTCTTAGTAGTTGGTGCATAAATTTGAATAATAGTGGTACTAATTGGGTTTCCTTGTAGGTGTATGGATATTATCCTATCACTGACAGCCTTGTACTTTAGGACAGATCTTGAAAAGTTCTTTTAGGTGATTAAAGCAACACTATTCGTCTTCAAGTTTTCATTCCCAGCATAGTAGACCATATGATTGTCGGATTCAAAATGGTCAGTACCAGTCCATTTCAGCTCACTGATGCTTAAGACATCAATATTTATATGTTCCATTTCATTTCTGACCATTTCCAATATTCCTAGATTCATGCTTTGTACATTCCTTGTTCCCACTATTAATGAATGTTTGCAGCTGTTCTCATTTTGAGTCATGCCACATCAGCAAATGAATATTCCGAAGACTTTACTCCATCTGCAACATTCATATCGCCTCTACTTTAAGGTGGCAACTCTTCCTACTTGTCTTCTGAGTGCCTTCTACCTGGGGGCATAGAAAAATAGATGTCTTTTCCTGTAGCTGGCGTTGAGATTTTTTTTGAAAAAACAATTGTCAAGGCTTCCCACTTTGCTGTTGAGTAGTGTCTGAGGTTAGGGTAAGAAATGACAGTTGCTAAGATGACAACAGCTTGGTGTTTGCAGTACTGCTGAAGACAAATATTAGCTCAACTTATTCTGTTTTTCCTTTTGAGCAACACCGTCTTCTGTCTTAAAGAGAAATTAAGAACGTGAGAGAGAGGGTGCAGAACTATTTCAAACCTGTGAGAGCTGAATGTGTGTACATGAAACACAAGCTTACTCACATTATTGCTGCTATATGCTGAGTCAATTCTTACGCATAGTGACCCTATCAGACGTTAGAGAATCATGATCTGATTTCTTAGCCTTATTTCCAATTTCTCTGTAGTCTGGGGTACTCGGAATACTGAGGTACAACTGAACACAAATATTGATAAAGACTTCCAAAAGGCAAACTTAGCTTATTTACTCTGAATACTTACTGGTTTTAATAAGAGTGAACAGTGATTCACCCCAGCAGAAATTACTTGTTGTCTAACAAGATGACATCTCCAAGCAACAGATTTACTGAAATAGTTCCAGACAGTTACTTAATCACTGCACTGCTATAATGTATTACTCCTTTTGGTTTTCCTAGAAATTATTTTCCTGTGAAAATAATTATACTGATAATTATACTGATTTTACATTGACCAAAAAAACCAAAAAACAAATCCACTGCTGTTGAGTTGACGCCAACTCATAATGAACCTATAGGACAGAGTAGACCTGCCCCATAGAATTTCAAAGGACCAAGTGGTGAATTTGAACTGCCAACCATTTTGTTAGCAGCCATAGCACTTAACCACTACACCACCAGAGTTTCCTTATGTTGAGTAAATAGCTTTAACTCCAGTATATGGCATTGTGAGTAGATTTAACCACAAACCAGTTTATTAATTGGGAGACTAGATTTTGCCTAAAGTGTGGGTCTTTCAAAATGGCAAGCTAGTAATTCATAGATACACTTTTACTCGGTTGAATGTAAAAAAAACAGAATATGGAGACATATGTATTTTAGGGTATTTCTAACATAGTTTCAAGAGAGAAAGCCTAATCTTTGGGGAAAACTTTACACAGGAGAATTGAAATACCTTATGGCTTTAATATTTTACATTCTATCCCACTATGTCCCCATTATGGTTTCAAGTTTCCCAGTTACCACACAGCTACCACAGTTCAGGTTTAATCAGCTGCAAACACCCATCTGGAGAAACAAGGGACATCTTTGCTCCTTAGAACCCTGCCATTAATGAAACATTCACCAAGAAAACAGTGTCTGAAAGTAAATAAACAGCATCAACCATATCCTTCCCCCATTTCTAACCTTCTGTGATCTTTGGCTTCTGTTCAGTACTTACATTTATTTTGATTTCATTAAGAAAAGTGAGAGATGGCATTTTACTTAGACCTAGGTTTCAAAGACTTACTGTCCAGATACAGCAGAGAATTGTCATGGAGTTCTTGTCAGATGTGATAAAGAAGAATTAGACTACCTAGTATGTTTTCATACGAAGGAGGTAACTAATGTCCCTCATATTTTTCAGCAACGTATAAACAATTTAAAACATACTATGACAATATTTGTCCTCACTGGATTTTGTCAACAGCTCTATGTAGCGTGGTCATGCTACAGATCCCACTTCATCTCATTTTGCTTGACTTTGAGAGATGAAAAGTAAGATGTTTCAGAAGTATCACAGACTGAAATAAACGGCATCTTACACTTGCAAACAGCATCAAGCCCAAAGTGCTCCTCCTCTGTACTAAGCCCACAGATAAGAAGATATCATTAGGCAAGCATTATTGCCTCAAATGCACAGGCCAGAGAAGACTCAATATATTCACAATGTATTTGTTATTGTGACAAATTAAGTCATGAATCACATTTGAAAATAATAATTAACCAGTACACTAAAAACCCATTGCCATTGAGTAAACTCTGGTTGATGGTGATGTATATATGTCAGAGTTGAACCGTGTTCCATAAGGTTTTAGGGTTTTCAGTAGTTGAATTTCTTGAATCAGATAGGCAAGCTTTTCTTCCAAGACACCTTTGGAGACCCTCAATCTTTTGATCAAACCAAGTGCTGTTTGCACTACCCAGGGACTTCATGAGTCACTAAACTGAAACCAAACTTGTTTCTTGTTTCTACTGTGTTGATTACGACTCATGCAACTCCGTGTATTACAGAATAAAGCTATGTCCCGTTGGGTTTTTCTTGGCTGTAATCTTTATGGAAGCATATCACTAGGCCTTTCTCCCGTGGTGCTGCTGGGTAGGTTCAAACTGCCAAATTTTCAATTAGCAGCTGAGTGCAAACCATTTATACCACTCAGGGACCTTCTATGAGTCATTAAACCTTGTTAAAAATAATTCAATTATCAGAATTTCCATCACCAAATGTTTCCAGTTTCTATCCCCAGAGCCTCTAAACCACACTGCCTCCATATACTTAAGTAGTGCCTTATCAAAGTTCGTTTAGTTGGTGGACAACACATCCTCATCCTGAACTTATCAGGTGGACTCCATCACATACAGGAAGTCACACATTTTTCTCTAGCAGTATGCCATTCTAGAAACAAACAAACAAAACTATACTATAGAACCATATGGAATCTATTCTAGAATTCCCAAAATAAATAAAAGAACTGAACTTCTGATAGGTTAACTCCCTGAACTAAGTTCTTATAGCTACAAAGATACAGAGGAATTGAGATAGTTTGGTAGAACATCCACATGTAGCCCAATTATCAGCATATTTTCCTGGTATGTCGAAAGCATTGTATGGAAGTGCTAAGATCAGACCCTAGACATGTTCTCTGAAGACAAGAGCAAGTCAACAGTTGACTGAGGCAGATGTAGCCATAGCCTCAGACATAAGCTTGTGTTTGATGCATCTTTTTACCCACACTTTTGAACAGAATAACCTGGTTCACAAGAGCACTTGATAACACGTGCCACAAGATAATGTGTGGCGTAAAGTCTTTCCTCATTATGGGACACTGATATACTAGATGATACTCACTCCATACTGACACTTTTATTACTATTCATTACTCTTCATTGATTTTTATTTATTTATTTATTTGTCTTTTCATTTCATTACAACTTGAAAACAAGTTACCTAAAGATTGACTTCAGTAGTTTTAGACCTATCACCTTTACCATTTATTATTTCTTTTTTTTCTATTTTTTATTGTGATTGAGTGAAAATGTACATTCCTGTATAAATTTACATGCCCACCTATATGCAGCTTCCACTGCTCTCCCTGCCTGGTGACAGCACACTGTCCCTTTAATATTTCTAATAGCAGCCGTGAAATTCAGTGTGGAGCTTTTTTCCCCCATTTCCTCTGCTTATTTTCATCAGGTGAGGACAAAATAATAATAATAACAATATCCTTAATTATCTATATCAGGCATGGTATTAGTATCAACTTATAGCTTTATATTAATGTGTCCCATATTTAAAGTGACAATTTTTTTTAAGTCCTGAGTTTGTGTAAGACATAAACTATGGTAAGAGTAATTTCTGGAGACTGTCAAAGTCATCATTCCATGAAGCCTCACAAAAGTGAACTCACTGAGACATCAGCCACAGAGAAACAGACTTATTGTTTCTTTCCCTCCTGATTCATGCTATTCTTTCTCCATCCCTTTCATATAAGAACTTTGTAATAACTTAAGAATGAACTAGTACTATGGAAAAAAGTCCACCACACTTGCATCGATATACTTGTCATGTAGAAATAAAGAAAAATGTGAGATGTTATGTAAGCATGAAAAACTAATTATGAGAATATCTACTTGACTGTCCATTTGTCAGACTGTAGGGTTCACGTGTTGCTGTGATGCTGGAAACTATGTCACTGATATTCAGATACCAGCAGGATTACACATGGCTGACAGGTTTTAGCTGAGCTTTCAGACTCAGACAGACTACTTCTACCTACGACCCTGTGTTGTGTCCCTGGTCAAAACAGTCAGTGATGATAACTAGGCACCATCTAGATCTTCTGGTATCAGGCTAAAAGAGGTTGTGATTTGTGTGGGCTATTAGTGCTGTGGGCTAGTTTTTTCTTTGATTCTTTGGTTTACTTCATTCTCTTTTCCTGCAGAAGAGAAGATACTACAGATATGTCTTAGGACACTCGTAAACTTTTTAAGATCACAAATGCTATTCACCAAACTAGAGTGTAGAACATTATCTTTACGAACTATGCTATGCCAATGTAGAGAGCTATCCAATACAACTATGTCCCTAAGACTCTTAACCCAACAAACCAGTCCCATGAGGTGTTTGAATAAGTCTGGAAAGTCTGTGTAATTCAGCTCCCTACATGTTCTTTTACATGTTGTCTGACAATTAAGTCTGTGAACTACAGTCATCTTCAAAGAACTCCCCTTGGGAAGCTATGCAGCAAGGCTAGAGCCTAGTTCATACTTTGAAGCAATTTTGGAACTCTGTCTGGAGTGGCCAGTGCACATGGTGGCAAGGTGGCAAGTTTGTGAACTTAATTGTACAGTTGTCCGTGGGGAGTTTTTAGCCAGTAAACAAGTAACTATATTGGAAGGCCCTTCCTACTCACCTGATCTGCCCACTGATGACTTTTTTATTTACCCAAAAGACAAAGGAAATATTGAAAGGAAGACATTTCAATAATATTCAGGACATCAAAGGTATTATGACAACAGCTCTGATGGCCGTTCCAGAAGAACTACAAAATTACTTTGAAGGGTGGACCAAGCACTGTAGTCAGTGCGTAGCTTCTCAAGAGGAGTACTTCAAAGGTGACTGCAGTGATATTCAGCAATGAGTTATGTAGCCGTTTTTCTAAGATGATTTTGTGACCTCATATATAAGACCTCGTATATATGAATATGGATGCAGCACATACTGAAATATATATATAAATGCCTACAGGTACACCCATACATTCATGTGTATTTGTATATGCTTTCCTATACACATATGTGAATATGTATTTACCTGTGTAACCATGTACATAATTTTTAGTTGTCATTACTGTTGCTGCAAAATTATGTGATAGCACTTACTTAAAGTAGTCCCTTATGTCTTTTTTTACCTTGGTCAGGTTGTTCAGACTTCATTCACATTGGGTATTTCTTTTCCCGTCAACAAATATAGCTGGTGTATACCATTTGGTTACTTGCTCCATGAGACTTCCAGTTTGTTGTATTGTGGTGGCTTATGTGTCATGGTATTTCAAATGAAAGCAGGGTCACCCATGGTGGACAGGTTTCAGCTGAGCTTCCAGAAAAAGACGGACTAGGAAGAAGCACCCAGTGGTATACTTTTTCAGCCAGTGAAAACCTTGTGATTAGGAGGAGAACATTGTCTGATTATAGCGCTGGAAGCTCTTAGAAGGCACTCAAAATATGATTGGGAAAAACTGCCTTGTGACAGTAAAATTGACTTTATTGACGTGGAGAGAATTGAGTTTTCAGGATCTCCATTTACTTTTGTGGTATAAATCAAATGACAAGAAACAGCTGCAAAAATCCATTAGTAAGAAGAACATAGAATGTGCAGTGTAGGAATCTAGGAAAGAATTGAAAATCATCAAAAGTGAAATTGAACGTATAAACAGTGGTATCCTTAGTGAGCTGAAATGAACTGGTTTTGGTCATTTTGAATCTGGTAATCACTCTGCTACGTTGAAATGAAAAATTGAAGAGGAATGACATTGCATTCACCACCAAAAAGGACTTTTCAAGACATATCTTAAAGTACAATTCTGTCAGTGATAGGATAACATCTATACACTGATACAAAAAGGCCGCTTAACAAGACTGTTATTCAAATTTAGGCAGAAACCACTAAAGCCAAAGATAAGGAAGTTGATCAAACATTCAGTCAAGATGCAATGACAGTTGCTGGCAATTGGGATGTGAAAGTAGGAAGCAAATAATGATTGGTAGTTGGAAAATACAACCTTGGTGGTAGAAATCATGCCAGAGATCATATGACAAAATTTTGCAAGATAGTAATTTCTTCTTTGCAAATACTTCAGTGACTATGCATAGGAATACTGCCAGATGGAACACACAGAAATCAAGATCAACTACATATGTGGAAAGAGATGATGGAAGAGCTCAATATCATCAGTCAGAACAAGGCCAGTGGCCAACTGTAGAACAGACTGTCAATTTCTCTTAATCAAGTTCAAGATGACATTGAAGAAAGGTAGAATAAGTCAATGGGAGATAACACACAACCTTGAGTATATCCCACCTGAATTCAGAAACCATCTGAAGAATAGGTTTTAATCATGGACCACTAATAACTGAAGAACAGATGAGATGTGGAGTGACATCAAGGACATCACACATGCAGAAAGCAAGAGGTCATTGAAAAGGCAAAAAAGAAAAGACCAAATGAATGTCAAAAAAGACTGTGAGGCTTGCTGCTGAACATAGGATAACTAAAATGAAAGGAATAAATGAAGAAGTAAAATAGCTGAACAAAAAAAAAAATTCAAAGAGTGGCTCAGGAAGACATGATAAAACACTGTAATAAAACATGCACAGACCTGGAGTTAGAAAACAAAAGCAAACATGCTCAGCATTTCTCAAGCTTAAAGAATTGAAGAAAAAATTAAAGTCTTGAGTGGCAATACTGAAAGATTCTATAGGGAAAATATTGAACAGTGCAGCAAACATCAAAAGAAAATGAAATACAGAGAATCACTGTACCAAACAAACGGACAGAAAAATTGGTTGATTTTCAACTACTTTAAGAGGTAGAAAATGATCAAGAACTGATGGTGCCGAAGACAGAAATCTGATCTACACTGAAGACATTGGGAAAAAAAGTAAGTCTCCAGTAATTGACAGAAAATCAACTGAAATATGTCAACAAAGACTGAAAACTGGAAATGTTCATTTATCTATGCCAAGAAAATTGGAAGACAGCTACCCGCCCAACAACCAGAAGACATACACATTTATACTCATTCAAAGAAAGATGATCCAAGAGAACCAGATAATCATTGAAAACAATATCATTAATATCACATAACCAAATTTTGCTGAAGATAGTATCTTTCTTGATTACCAGAAAAGTTTTCTGTTGCCAAATCTTCAATAATCTCGGTATTTTCCTCTGTCCTGCGGTTCTGGAACACTGATCACTTGAAACATTTTGCTTTTGAATGTATCCACTTTGTTGTCACAGTTTGTTTGTTTTTCTTCATTCTTTTCTCTGATTTTTCCTCCAACAAAGTGATGGCCAAATATTTCTCTTCTACTCCACTAATACAGTCTTTCACTGTTTCAGATCTGCCCCTAACACTTTTTAAAATATGCCTGTTCCTGAAATCTTGTTTATCTTTTGAATTTCTAATAGCTGTTTTTCCATTACTTCTGGTTGCTTATTTATTTTGGTGCTCTGTTCCTATATTATTTTCCTGTATTCTTCCATTGCTCTGTCTGTGTTTTCCCTGATTTTGCCCACATTTTCCATAATTTTGTCTACATTTTCCTTCATACTTTGGAGACCTCTGAATATTAGAGTTCTGAATTCCCTGTAAGATAGCTCCAGTGCCTCTTTTTTCTACCACAACGTTATCTGGTGGTTAATATTGATTGCCTTCTGGAGCCATCCTGTTACTTTGTTATGTTTTGATATTGTCTGCTATCTCTGGGACTTTAAAAGAATTATTTTCTTCTAGTATTGATTATAGATTTGTTTGTTTCATCTGATTTTTGGGGTTTTTGTGTGTGTGTTTTTTTTTTTTTTTTTGGTTATGCCTAGGCAGGTGGGCTTGGTGTTTTGTTGTTTGCTCTTCTGTGGACATGATACCTCTTACCACCTTGCCAAGGTGAGCAGGGGTGGTCACTTAGCTATGGTGCAGCAGGGTGAGTCCAGTTATGAAGTAGGAGTGGTAAGTTTGCAGAGATGTTACTTACCAGGTACAGTACATTTTGGGAATCCTCTGGGGCTGACAGGGTGGGCCCAGGGGGCAGTGCAGCCTGGGGGTGGGATACTTCATTGATGCCACTCAGGGGCCTGACACTTGGCACATGGTGCATGCAGATAGGCAGGGGGAAGGAAGATGATGTGATGCGCCCAGCTAAGCAGGTAAGTGGAAGAAGAATGAAAAGAGACAGAGAAAGAAAACAAAAGAAGGATAAACAGAAAGGAAATAAAA
Source organism: Heterohyrax brucei (assembly GCA_028571685.1). NCBI lineage: Eukaryota > Metazoa > Chordata > Mammalia > Hyracoidea > Procaviidae > Heterohyrax > Heterohyrax brucei. The sequence continues at coordinate 96,362,210 of CM053154.1, read as the reverse complement.
TGGTAGCATGGTAAGATTTATCAGGTGGGGTCTTGACAGATCTGGGAAGGCTGTATGCCAGTGGCTCTCTGGCCAAGTGGTGCAGCTTGGCCTATTGAGAAGTGGCATGAGCAGTGCACAGGGCTAGATAGGGCATAGAAATGAAATGAAACAGTGTAAAGAAAAGGAACTAACAAGTAAATATGGTGGAGGAGAGCTGGTTGTTTGTGGCAGAAAGGAACTCGGGTGGCAAGCTGATGTCTTTCCCAAAGGGAGCATGGCACAGCCCATCAGAAGACAATGGGCAACACAGAGCCTATTTGGGAGGGTGAAGGATAAAGGAGAAGAGGACCAACGAAGAAAAATAAAAGATGTGGCACTGAGGGAGACAGATTGCGGGAGCTGTGCGGATCTGGTGAGGCTATATTTTAGAAGCTCTCTAGCTCACTGGTATAGGGCAGCCCACTAGGAAGACAGTGGGGTGGCATAGAGGGATAGCTGGGTAGAAGAAAGAAAAGGAGGGAAGAGAGAGAGAAGAAACAGTAACAGCAACAAAAAGAGAAACAAGCAAACAAATCAAATGGTGCTGAAGGAACTGGTTGGTGATGTCCACACAGACCTGCGAAGACCACACACAGTGCCTCTCCAGCTGAGTGGCATAGCATGGTATAATGATATAATCCACTTATGTTCAGAAAGGACAGGGATGGTGAACAGTGCTGAGTGGCTGGGAGAAAAGAAAGGAAAGAAGAATGAGGAAGAATCAGAAAAAAGGAAAAGAAAAATTTAAGCCTAACAAGAAAGGGAGGGAGTGGGATACAGTTGTTGGGTGCCATCAAGTTGATTCTGACTCACAGTGACCCTATGAACTACAGAATGAAACACTGCGTACTCTTGTGCCACGTCTACAATCATTTTATGCCTAAATCTATTGTTGCAGCCACTGTGTCAGTCCATATTGTCGAGTGGCTTCCTGGTTTTTGCTGACCTTCATGGCATACTAGAAAGAATGAAGGGAGAGTGAAAAAAAGCAATGAAAAAAAGGCAAAATAAGAAGAAGAAGAAACAACATAAAAATGGCTCGTAGGGGCAGTGTGGACCTGGGCAACAGTGAGCTGATGTCTCTCTGGCTGTGTGACTGTGGTAACAGAAAAGCAGCAGAGGCATCCTACAGGGAAGAAAGTTGAGGGGTGGGAAAGTGTATATCCCTGGTTACCAGGTGTTTTGTCTCCTGTTGAGAGCTCCATGAAGTTGCCTTCTTGTGGTCCCATCTCCATTTCTTGGCAGCTATAGTTCAAGATGATGAATTTGTGGCACGTTATCTGTAGGTAATATTGATGGGTTGTGTTTTTAATACATTTTGTCGATCTGTTTTTGACATTTAATCTATTTACATTCAGTATGATTATCAATAGGCATGAATTCATTAATGCCGTTTTGTTACGCATTCTTGTATAATGTTCATGATTTCTTTTTCTCCTTAATTTTCTGTGCTGAGCTTTTGGTATCTGGATTTGCTTTTCCTAACATTTGTTGATGTTTTTCAGTTCACTGAGTCTTTTCAATTTTCTTCCTTATTTTGGTGAGTAGATTTACTAATTTTCTTTGTAGTTACCTGGAAATTTACCTACATTTTCCTATGTTTAAAACAATCTGTTATATGTTAAAATCACCTTGACTTCCTTTCCATATGCAAGTTCTTAAACTACATCACTTACTCTCCTTTTCTGTTTTGAAGTTTTGTGTTTTTTTTTAATTGTGATTGAGTGAAAGTATAAGATCCAAGTTACATTTGTGCACCCACCTATCTACAGCTTCTTCTATTCTCCTTGCCCGTGACAGCACACTCTTCCTTTCTGTTCTATGCATGTCACATCCTCTTAACAATCTCTTGTCTACTTCACTCCACCTTCTCCTCACCCTTCTAGTAAGAGGCCAGTAGAATGGCACCCCGTAGGTACACAGAATCGTGAAGTGGACACACCATATGGTCACTTTGTGTCCCTGAGCCCAATCCATTCCTGTTCAAAGAGTGGACCTCAGTAATGATTTATGGTCATGGGCAGCAACAAGTCTAGGGGCCATGCTCCTAGGGGAACTCTCAGGCCTTCAGCCCTTCAATTGTGGTCTTTTAGTAGAGGTCTAGAGGTGGACTGCTCTTTTTCTCACGTTGCCAGGGTGGCCTGACATTGTGTGCCCCACCATGGCTGTCATTGGTGGTGGCCAGGCACCATGTAGTTCTTTTGGTCACGTGTTGATACAGTCACCAATACATGTGTGTCCTTCTATCTTCTGGGCTCTTTTTTCCTTATGTCTTTGTTGTCTTTGGTGAATTGGGATCATGTGGTGTACCTCAGATGGCAGCTTGCTAACTCTTAAGACCCCAAGCTCCACTCACCAATATGGAGTGCAGAAGACTCTCTTAGCAATAGGCTAGTTATGCCAATTGGCCTTGATGTTTTCTGAGACCATGGTCTCTGGACTCCCGCCCCTGCTACTCTATCCTTGCAATATTAGCTTACAATTAGAAGAATTTTCAGTTTATGGTGAAGTCCAGTTAAGTTGACTTTGTTTCTAATGTATGCTGTCACTGCTTTCACTCAACCAAATCTCTATCAACAATCTAATTTATAAACAGTCCTCTCTCTCCCTCTTTTCCCTCACTTGTAGCCATCAAACAGTGTTTTCTTCTGTACATGAGTCTGTTTTTAAGTCCTTGTAGTAGCGGTCTCATAGAATATTGGTCCTTGTGCCGCTGACTGATTTCACTCAACATAATGTCTTCCAGTCAAAACCAGGTTATGAGATGCTTCCTAAAATCATCATTGTTCTTTATCATTGCATAGTGTTCCATTGAATATATGTACCATAATTTGTTTATCTCTTCATCTGTTGCTGGTCATCTGGGTTAATTCCATCTTTTTACTATTGTGGGCTGTGCTGCAACAAACATTCATGTGTGTATATCTGTTTGTGTAACAGCCCTTGATTCTGTAGGATACATTCCGAGCAGTGGGATCAAATGGTATATCTATTTCTAGCTTTTTAAGGAAGTGCCAGATTGCTTTCCAAGGAGATTGCACCATTTTGCAATTCCCCCAGCAGTATAGGAGATTTCTAATCTCTCCACAGTCTCTCCAGCACTTTTTGTTTTCTGTTTTTTGGATCATGGCCAATCTTGTTAGGGTGGGATGGTATCTCGCTGTTGTTTTAATTTGAATTTCTCTAATAGCTAATCAGCATGAGCACTTGCTCATGTATCTGTTGGCTTCCTAAATGTCCTCTTTAGTGAAGTGTCTATCCATCTCATTTCCCCAGTGCTTAATTTATTCTTTTCTTGTTATGTTACAGTACCTCATAGATTATGGAGGTCAGACATTGATCTGACATATGGTTGCCAATATTTTTTCCCGTTCCGTGGGTGGTCTTTTAAGTCTTGTGATTTAAAATCTTTGGATGAGCAAAAGTGGTTCTTAGTAGTTTCCATTCATCTATTTTCTCTCTGTTGATGGAGCTTTGTTTGTCAGATTTTGAACTCTATCTACGTTGTGTAGTAAAACTTCCACTGTTGACCCTAATTTTTCTTGCATGATCTACATCATTTTAGCTTTCATATTTAGGTTTTTTCACCCAGTTTGAGTTGGTTTTTGTGTTTGGTGTGAGATACAGGTTTTGTTTCCATTTTTTTGCTGACAGATATCCAATTTTGCCAGTACCGTTTGTTAAAGAGACTGTTTTTACCTCAGTTTACAGTCTGAGGGCCTTTGTCAATATCAACTGTTCATAAGAGGATGGTGGCATCTCTGGGGTCTCAACTCTGTTGCATTGGTCTGCATGTCTCTTTTTCTGCCAGTACCAGGCTGTTTTGACTGCTGTGGCAGTGTAGTGGTTTCTAAAATCAGGTAGTGAGAGGCCTCCTAGTGTGTTCTTCTTCTTCAGTAGTGCTTTGTTTATCTGGGGTTTCTTCCCTTTATAAACAAAGTTGATCATTTGTTTTGAAAAATGTCACTGGAATTTTTATCGGGATTGCACTGTATATGTAGATAACTTTGGGTAAAATAGACATTTTCCCAATGTTAAGTCTTCCTATCCATGAGCAGGGTAGTTTTCTCCATTTATGTAAGTCTCAGTTTCTAGAACTAAGGTCTTGTAGTTCTTTTCATATAGGTCTCTCATTTCTCTATTTAGGTTTATTCCTAGGTATTTTATCTTCTTGAGGGCTATAGTAAATGGTCTTGATTTGGTGATTTCTTCTTTGATGACCTCTTGTCGGTATAAAGGAATCCTACTGATTTACTTATGTTTATCTTATATCTTGATACTTTGCCAAAAGCTTCTATTAGTTCAAGTAGTTTACTTACGGATTCTTTAGGATTCTCTGCATATACAATCATATCATCTGTAAATAAAGATAGTTTCACTTCTTCTCTGCCAATGTGGATGTCCTTCATTTCTTTGTCTTGTCTGATTGCTCTGGCCAGTACTTCTAGTACAAGGTTGAATGGAAGTGGTGAGAAAGGACATCCTTGTCTGGTTCCCGTTCTCAAGTGAAATTCTTTCAGTCTCTCTCTATTCAGGATGATGTAGGTGGTTGGCTTTGCATAGATACCCCTTACTGTGTTGAGGAATTTCTATTCCTAATTTGCTTAGAGTTTTTAGCATGAATGGGTGTTGGACTTTATCAAATGCCTTTTCTGTATCCATAGACAAAATCAGGTAATTCTTGTCTTTTGTGTTATTTATGTGGTTGATCACATTAATTGTTTTTATGATGTTGAACCAGACTTGTATCCCAGCTATGAATCCAATTTAGTCATGATGAGCTATCATTTTGATATGTTGTTGAATTTTATTGGCAAGAATTTTGTTGAAGATTTTTCCATCTAGGTTCACGAGTGATATTGGTCTGTAGTTTTCCTTTCTTGTGGGATCGTTCCCTGGCTTTGGTATCAGGGTTATGCTGGCTTCACAGAATGAATTTGAGAGTATTCTACCCCTTCCTGTGCTGTGAAATAGACTCAGGAATATTGGAGTTCACTCTTCTCTAACAGCTTGGTAGGATTCTGCAATAAAGACTTCTGGGCCAGGGTGTTTTTTGGTTGGTAGTTTTTGGATGATTTTATCAATCTCTTTCTTTGTGATGGGTTTATTAAGTTCTAATTCTCCTTGTAATAATTTTGGCAAGTGATAAGAATCTAGAAATTAATCCACTTTCTGTAGGTTTTCAAATCTGTCAAAGTACAGTCTTTCATAGTATTCTGTTATGACACTTTGGATTTCTGTTGGATCTGTTGAGACATCTCCCTTCTCATTTCTTATTTGGGTTATTTGTTTCCTGTCTGTTTTTCTTTAGTAAGTTTAGCCAACAGTTTGTCAATTTTGTGTATCTTTTCAAAAAACCAGCTTTCAGTTTTATCAATTTTTTCAATTGTTCTTCTATTCTCTCATTCATTTAGTTCTGTTCTAATCTTTACGATCTGCTTTATTTTGGTGCCTGAACTGTTCTGCTGTTGCTCTTTATTTGTTAAAGCTGTAGGGTTAATTCTTTGGTTTAGGTACTTTCTTCCTTCTGGATATGTGCATTTGTAGAAATAATGTGACCTCTGACCACTGCTTTGGCCGTATCTCATAGTTTCTGGTAGAATGTGTTTTCATTCTCATTCAATTTCATGATTTCTTTATTTTGTCCTCGATTTCTTCTATAACTCATGGCTTTTTGAGCAAGGTGTTGTTCAGTTTCCAATTTCTATCTATGTTTTTTCTAATGATTTCAACTTTTATGGCTTTATGGTCTGAGAAAATGCTTTTCAGTAATTCAATGGTTTGCATTTTGTTGAGATTTCCTTTATGTCCTAACACACAGTCTATTGTGGAAATGTTTCATGTGCATTAGAGAATAAGGTATACTCATCTGTTGATGCATAAAAAGTTCTGTATATGTCAATGAGGTCTATTTGGTTAATTGTGGCAATAAGATCTTCTGTGTCTTTACTGAGCTTTTTTTCTGGATGATCTGTTCGTTAGTGGAGTGTTCAAGTCTCCCACTGTTATTGTAGAGTGATCTGTCTCATTTTTCTATGTAGTCAGTATTTGTTTGATGTATTTAGTTGCTCAGGTATTGGGTGCATAAATATTTAAAATTGTTGAGACCTGTTTGAGTATTGAAGCTTTCAGCAATAAGATCTGTCCTTGTCCACGATGGTGGACTTTACATTAAAATCTATTTTATCCAATATTAATATTGCTATGTCTGCTCTTCCTTGTACATTGTTAGCTTGTTAAATATTGTTCTATCCTTTAATTTTCAGCATGTCCATATCTTTAAGTCTGATGTGTGTTTCTTCCAAGCAACGTGTAGATGGGTTGTGTCTTTTGAGTCAAGATATCGCTCGTTGTCACTTTACTGGAGTATTCAGATCATTTACATTCAGTGTAATTATTGACAGTTGTGTGTTTAGTGTTATCATTTTCATGCAATTATTTCTGTGTTCATGTTTTCTCTGTTGCTCTTAATATTCAGTTGTGGGTCATTCACCTTTATGGGTTGATTTTTCATCCTTTTCAGTGTTTGTTTTGTGTTTGTTGAGAGTGCTGTATTACATTTCATGTTTTGGTGTGTTGCATTGTTATTGTGCTTTGCGGCTATCCCTTATAACCCCCTTTAACAATCTGAGCTCAAACTCAATTTTAGTTTCTACAAATATTATTAACTTCCTCTCCATCTGAAAGAACTATAACTACTATAGTATATTCCTCTTTTTAAAGTGATGGTATCTTAGTTTTCATGTTTAAGTTCACTGGTTCTATTCTTTTAATATTGTAGCTCTGACTTTTGGGCCTTTCTGAAATATGTTGTGTCCTGAATTGCTTCTGTAAATACACGCTAAAGGGTTTTGTTTTCCTAAGTAGAGAGCTTCTTTCAGAATTTCTTATACTTTGGGTTTGGTTTACACAAAGTCTCTGAGATTCACTTTATCTGTGAATGTCTTAATTTCATCTTCATATTTGAAAGTCAGTTTTGCAGCATATATAACTCTTGGTTGGAAGTTTTTCTCGTTCAAGGCTTTTTAAATATGTCATCCCACTATCTGTGTGCCAACATCGTTTCTTCCCAGAAGTCAGATGAAAGCCACAGAGCTTCCCTCTGAATGTTAGCTTTACTTTGAGTCTCGCTGCCTTTAAGACTTTCTGCTTATGTTTCATTTTGTTAAACTTGATTATGATATGTCTTGGCATCTCTCTTTTGGAGTCTATATTTTGTGGTATTCAATATACATTTTGGACATCTGTGTTCTCTTCTTTCGTAATTTCAGGGGAGCTTTCTGACAGCAACACAGTGACAATACATTCTGTGTTTTCAGTTATCCTTCTGAGTTCAGGAGCTCCAGTTAATCATAGATTATTTCTCTTGGTAGATTCTTACATGTTTGTTAATGCTTCTTCATATTTCTCATTCCTTTTCTCCCACTCAACGGCACTTGGCTTGGCTTGGCTTTCTCTGATTTCTCCTAATAAATACAAGCTTCGATTTCAGTAAGTCTAATTTCCAGCTGTTCAGTTCTACTTTTTTGGCTTTGAATCTAATTGTCTAATTCTGAAATTTCGTTACTGATCTGTCAGATTTCCAAATGTTGGTGTTCCATGAGTTTGAATAGCTTACTTAATTTTTCATTTTGTTCTGCTGCATTTTGTTTAATCTCTGGGAGGGTTCTGTATGTAATTCTTTTTTTCTCAGCCTCCAATAGTTTCAGAATGTCTTCTTCATCTGGGAACTTTTTTGATTCTTTATTTTGGGAGTTTTCCAAAACCATGGTGGGTTTTTTCTTTAAACGTCTGGTGATGATTTGTTGCTTGCAGGACATCTAGAGGCTATTTATTTTCTCTAGTGTTGCCTCAACAGGAGCTGAGGTATGTTTCTGCAAAAGGAGCTGGTCATCATCCACCTTTTTGTACTCTGGTGACTCTCTAGAGTGGGAGGCTCCTCCTCCTGATTGGTAAAGATACCACCCTACCTATGGAGTCACTGGGGTACTGTCAGCTGACCCTATCATGTAAGTAAGTAATGGCTGGAAGATATGTGGTTGGGTTGCACAGCAGTTATTTCTCTAAGTAGTATTATTTTAAGAAGCTAAAAGCTACCTGACCACTTCCAAAATCAGTCAGGCCGTCAGGTGTGGCAGGCCCTACCTTCCAACTGATGACAGAGGCACATCTTACACCATCCCCAGATGCTATGATGCAGATCACTGCAGGGAGGGACAACTGTGCCACTGTCCTCACCTGCCAGGTGCTATGCTCAAGGCAACATCGTGCTAAACACAGCTCATCTGTTAGAAAAGTGCTCTCCTGATAGGCACTGCCCCAGGCCTGTGAATCAGTCCCTCCTGAGGCCTCTAATTGGGCAACTCCAAGTCCCAGCCCAGCAAGATAGTGGCCTGGTCAAGCTACCCTTCCCTCTGGGAAACAGCTGAATCTATGGCAGAGATCTGAAAACAGAAGATGGAGGGGCTGTGGTGCCCCCAGTTTGCCACCAGGCTCTCAAAACATGCTTATTCCATACACTGTCTCTCTGCTGCAGCACATACCATTCACTTCAGCACTGCTGTTCAGTATAGCTGCCAGCTCATGCCAATCCCCTGCCTACCGGCCAACAAAAAGAAAAAAAACGGTTAAAAATGCCAAGTACCTTTGGTTGGTGTGAGCCAACGTCTAGCAAGAGTGGAACTCAGCAATACAGAGGAAGTTTCCCACTTGGGGGAAGGTAGTCCAAACTGACAGGCCTATGATGTGTCCTAGGGCTCAGTGAGTGTCCAGAAACTCTGTTCAATTATCTGTCCAGGCCTTAGTTTTCAGACATAATTAAGGAGATGTGTATCTAGTCCACCATATTAACTCTGCCCCTTCCTGTTTTGACGTTTTTATGTTTATTATTGGAGTTTTATTTTCTTTTCTGAAGTCTTTATCTCAGTTGATAACATAGGTGACACTGTTGTATTTACTTACTTTAGGTCATTTCTATATCTGATGTCATTGGTTTTCTGTCTGAAGGACTCTTTAATATTTCTTGTAAGGCTGGTCTGCTTACTTGAGAATAGTTAAATTTCAGCTTTGTTTTTGGAAGACAATTCTGCTAGACATATGATTCTTGATTGGCAATTCTTTCAGGATTTTGTATATGTCATTCTGTTGCCTTCTTGCCTACATGCTTTTTCTTTATTATTTTAAGTGAAAATATATGATCCAAGGCAATTTTGCATACCCATCTCTCTACAACTTTATCTGCCCTCCCCATCCTATGACAGCACTCTGTATTATGTCACCTATCAAGGCTGTATTTGGTGGTGGCCGGGCACCATCTGGTTCTTCTGGTCTCATGCTGACATAGTATCCCAATTATATGGATTCTCTGACTCCTGAGATCATTTTTCCTTGTGTTTTTGATGTTCTCAATCATCATCTGTTCCAAGTGAGTTCCAGATGGCAGATTGCTGGCTTTTGAGACCCCAGATGATACTCACCAATACGGGGTGCAGGAAACTCTCTTAGCAAAAGGTTTGTTATGCCAATTGAACTGAATGTCCCGTGAAAACACAGTACCCAGACCCCTGTCCCTGCTACTCTATCCTTGAAATACCTTTTAGTTCATGGTGTATTCTAGTTATGCTGACCTGCCTTCTACTGAGTGCTGTCACAGTCTTCACCTAACTGAATTCTTATCAACTATCTAATCTATGAACCACCCTCTCCATCCCTCACCAAGCCTTGTAGCCATCAAAGAGGTTTTTTTTTTTTCTGTGCATAATTCCTTTTTTAAGTCCTTGTAAGAGTGGTCTCATACAATACTTTTCTTTTTGCAGCTGACCAATTTCATTTGGCATAATGTCCTCTAGTTGCTACCAGATTACAAGATGCTTCCGTTCTTTATTGCTGCATAATGTTCTATTGCATATACCACAGTTTTTCAATTCATCTGTTGGTGGGCACCTAGATTGAGTCCATCATTTTGCCATTGTGGATGGTGCTGCAATAAACATTGGTGTAATGTGTTTGTTCCTGTGACAGCCCTTGTTTCTGTAGGATATATTTCAAGTAGTGGAATTGCTAGATCATATGGTATTTCTTTTTCTAGTTTTTTAAGAAAGTGCCAAATTGCTGTTCAAAGACATTGCACCATTTTGCATTCCCATCAGCAGTGCAGCAGAATTCCAATCTCTCCACAGTCTCTCCAGTATTTGTTGTTTTGAGAGTTTGGGATTATTGCCAACATCACTGGGATGAGATGGTATATCGTTGTAGCTTTCACTTAGATTTTTCTAGTAGCTCATGATTGTGCACATTTCTTCATGTGTCTTTTGGCTGCCTGGATGTCTTCTTTGGTGAAGTATGTGTCTGTCTCATTATACCCATTGTTTAATTGGGTTGTTTGTCTTTTCCTTGTTGATATTTTGCAGTGCCAATCTGATATGTAATTACCAACTTTTTTTCTCATTCTGTAAGCAGTCTTTTAACTGTCTTGATAAAGTCTTTGAATGAGCATAAGTGTTTGATTTTTAGTAGTTCCTATTTATCCATTTTATTTTCTGTTGTTTGTGTATTGTTGGTCAGAATTTGTAGTCTGTTTAAGCCATGTATTAGAACTTCCATTGTTGATCCTAATTTTTCTTGCATGATCTTTACTGTTTTAGGTTTGATAGTTCTTTGAACCATTTTGAGTTAATTTTTGTGTAAGGTGTGAGATATGGGTCTTGTCTCACCCTTTTTTGAAGATAGATATCCAATTTTTCCAATACTATTTGTTAGAGAGACTGTTTTTACCCCGGTTTAAAACCTTTGAGCCTTTGTCGAATATCAGCTGTTCATAGGAGGATGGTAACATTTACGGATTCCATATTCTGTTCCATTAGTCTATATATCTGTTTTTGTACAAGTACTAGGCTGTGTTGATTACCATGGCAGTGTAATAGGTTCTAAGGTTGGGTAGTGTGAGGCCTCCCACTGTATTCAATAAAATATCCTCTTAAAAAATCACTAAAAACTGCTTAAAGCTATATCAATGTTTATAAATCCACCACCAGGATGCACCCAAAGTGACCCAAACCCACTAGTCAGATGTTTGCTTTTTGACCCAGACATTCTTTGACCAAACGGTCTTATTTTCAACTTGAATGCAGGCCAGCCTACTTTAGGCCAACACAGTGCTGCCAAAATTATGTGTAAAAAATGGGGAATTTCTCAACTTTTATCTCATTGTCTCTTTCTATTGAACTTATTACCCTCTTAGTCCTGGTCCCCATATTGTGTCTTCTCCCTTGGCTCCTTTTCAGAACTCTTCTAGTTCTCCATCTGGCTCTCTGCCTAAATGTCTGACTGTTACTTCAAGATTTCTGCTCCTGTAAAGTTAAAACTCTCCTGGGAGAAACCGATTGATGTAATACATTCACAATGTACAACACATAGTAAGCATTTTCCCCAATACTGTCTATTATTATCTTTTAAGCTTTTTCTAAGAAAAAGTATATCATGTATGTTTTCTAAATCTCTTAGTATTCATAAGAATTGTATATGATAACTACCTGTCTAAGAGCTGAAGGCACTGAGATGCTGAGAAGGTATGCAATTTGTGTAAGGCCGGGTTAGATTTCAAACAAAGATCTAACTATTAGAAAGCTATTTTCTTGACAGAAGTTTACAGTATTTGGATGTGAGAGTAAGTGCTGTAAACAATTGGAACAAATTTTAAAATGTGAAAATTATACCAAATAAAAACTTGCTGACTTTTCAAATTATAATATGATAAATTTTTTTACAAACCTAAAATGTGCAAATGCAAATAATGTTCCTGGAGGTGACAAAGCTGTTATTTAGAAGTGAAGAGGGCAGACTCCCTGGGCAATTGTTTTTGAGAGCTTGGTTGGCACTACAATATGTGTTTTGTAGAAACTCACAGCAAAATTACTTACAGGGGACCTTGTTGCTCAATGTGTCTTTGTGTGTGATCACTTTTCACAAAACACAGAGTGTTCTGGACTAAGATTCAAAGGGGCCAGTGCAGTGGTGCTGGTTGCTGATAACTTTGGATCTGATTTACCAGGGTGTAATCATACTTAGGAAACTCAGGTTAAGTTCTATGTCTGCTAACCAAAAGGCTGGCCATTCAAATCCTCCAGTTGCTCCTTGGAGGAGCAACTCTACAAGGCAGTTCTACTCTGATCTACAAGGTCACTATTAGTCAGAAGTGACTCAATGGCAGTGGCCAGCTAGTCACACTAAGAGAATGCTTTATACTCACTAGCTACTATTCAGAGCATTTATACATCCATTCTATCCTCACAACAAACCTACAGGATGTACATTATCATTATTTTACAGATGCAAAGATTGAGGCACAGAAAAGGTGAGCACTTTGCCCAAGGTTACCAGCAAATAGTGGGAGAACTTGGAGCTGAGCTCAGGCAGCCTGGTTTGAGCAGCCAGGTGAGACTGCCTGTCAGTGTCTTGACTGGCCCATTTTGATGGCTTTTGCCACTGCATTAAGATGGAGGTCTGCAAAAGCAATCCATATGGTTCTTAAAAATAATAGAACTTTGGCTGCTATGAGACATACTGCATTTAATGAATATCAACATGAATTAATGGGTCAATCCCAATCACCCTCTACCAATTTCCAAGAAAGAAGAAGGAAGAATAATGATTTAGTTGTCAGGAGGAGTAAGTGTTGCCTCTTGACCAGGTCCCACACTGCCTGGCTGGGCAGTTTTGTGTGCTGTGCCTGTTCAGCCTCCTGTCTCATCTATTCTCTGCAGGAAAGTGGACCCCCAACCCCAGAGTTCAGGTCTTTGCTAGTGATTGCTTGTCATACAAAACCCCTGAGAAACACAGTTCAGGGGAAGAAATCAAGACATACTGATTTGGGTCAGAAAAGTCACATGGGGAAGGTAGCATATAACTTCACATTGACTGCTGGTCATGCTATTATCCAGTAAGAGTGAATGAAGAAAGGTTACTTCTAAGAAGTGGGGAAAATCACCAGAGCTAAAATGTAGACAGATCAACTCTTGAAAGGCTGGACACAGCTAGGAATGGGGAATGCTAAGACAGCAGAGAGTAGGAAAAGAGAGCAGTTTACAAACTAACTGTCCACTGCTCCTTTCTTCTCCAGGCCAAATAGCCCTACTTAGTGTTACTTAGTACCCTCCATCACTTCTTTAGATAGCCTGCTCCGTTTAAACTATGAGAATTCATTACTACTTGACTTTCTAGAAAAGACAAAAACACAGAGACAGCAAACAGGTCAGTGATTGCCAGAGGTTTAGTGAGATGTTAATAATGGGAGAAACTGTGAAGTAAGGAAAGGATATACATGTGCTAATTTTACTTTTGGAACAGTTTTTGCAGGTCTATAACTGCTCTAAAAATAAAGTATATTAAAAAAAATGGGAAGAATTGAGAGTACATGGTAGAAGACTGCAAATGTCAACTAAAAAGTCTGAATATCATTTAGTAAGAGGTAGGAACCTTACAAAGAGCTTTGTTTAGGAGAGTGGTGTGATAGCTCTAGGTCATAAGTTGGAAAATCTGCTGGGAATTAAAGGAAAAGGAGAGGAGGAGAGAGGAAGAAAGGAAAAAGGGAGAAGATGAGAAAGAAGGAGAAGAAACAAGTACAGGAGGGAGAGAAGAAGGGAGAAGGAAGGAAGCATAAAGGAGACAGGAGAACAGCTAGGGGAAAAGCATGCCTTCTCATAGGCAGTGGGAGTAGAGACGGAATGGAAGGGACCAGAAGATTCTCCTTAGAGTGCTTCTCTTCTAAGGCTTCACCTGAATGGAACTAGCACTGTCAAATGCCAGCCATCTCATCTTCCAGTCTTCTTGCTGCAATTTGAAGGGAAAAGAAGAAACTGTCACATAGGAAAAAGACCAAAATAAGTGTAGCGATTGGTGTTATATGGGTCAATTCCAGCACCCAAGCAAAGATTAAAAAAATTAAAAGATTCCTTTAGCTTATTTAGATCTCATTATAAATGCAGCAAACTCAACTCATCTGAGATTCTTCATCGCTTTACATCTATTGTCACTGACTGGATTCTGACTCATAGTGACCCTACAGGACCAGAGTAGAACTGCCCCATAGGATTTCCAAAGTGACTGGTGGATTTGAACTACCAAGTTTTTGGTTAGCAGCCTGAGCTTTTAAGTACTGCACCATGATGGCTCCTTTAGAAATGTATAGCAGAAAAGTAATATATTTGACTTTTGCACAGCAATGACTGAGACACAGGACCCTGGTTCCTGTAGCAACAAGGGGATGGGCCAGTAGCTGAGTCATTGAGAAATCAAACAAAAAAACAAACAAAATTGCTGTCAAGTTGATTCCAACTAATAGTGACCCTATGTGACAGAGTAGAACTGCCCCACTGAGTTTCCAAGGAACACCAGGTGGATTTGAATACTGACCTTTTTATTAGGAGACACAACTCTTAACCACTACACTACCAGGGCATTGTAGAGGGATGGGCGAAAATCACCCTCTAAGCCTACTCACTTGTTTTTAAAGTATTATTGTGATACAAATATATATTATAAAATTTACCATTTTAATCATTTTTAATTATACAGTTTTGTGACATTAAATGTACTTGTAGTGTTGTGCAACCATCATCAATATCTGTTTAAAGGCCACCTACATTTCAGACCCCACTGAGCTCATCCTTGTGTTATTGGTGTTATTGGTAGATGACGAGGTACTTCGGAAGAGATATCCTTCTGAAATATTGAAAACTTCATCTATATAATGTAGGGTTGGTCAGATCTTTGTGTTACAGTAATTACATGTCAAACTCTTTGATGGGAGTTTGGGATCCATTGTAAACTGTTGGTAACACTTTATAAATGGAGAGAAAGCTCAGAAAAACACTGTCTTCTTTTATAAATGGAGAGAAAGCTCAGCAAAAACACTGTCTTCTTTGACTCTCTGTGGGAAAATGCATTTTTCAGAGAAATTGGGGAACATTGATTCTGGCCAAACTATGGGTATGTGTTGCAACACAGGAAAGCCTCTGCAAGTCCAGCTGGCCAGTTCACCGTCTTTGCCAAGGATTATGTTGATTTGCCATTTTAAACTCTGGCTGCAGGTCTGTGGCTTTTGTCTTTTAAAGAGAATATAAGAGCCTCCCTCACTGCAGAATGGATCTTGTGTCTTGTGCCCACAGAATCACTGATATTTATTTTGAAGTGACTTCTCAGTAAAAAATAAATAGAAATAAAACAAAAACAAAACTAAAACCCATTGCTGTGGAATCTACTTGACCCATAGCAACCAAGGATCAAGGACTAGCTGATAGATTTGACCTGATGACCTTTTGGCTAGCAACTATATCTCTTAGTTACTGCATTATCTGGGATCCCACATCTCAGCAGAGAGCTGTCTTTTAAACTTTCTTTTCTGTAAACACCCTATAAAGGGGAAAGTTTGGGGTCTGGTTTCTTTAATAATAAAAATCCAGTTGTAATAATGTCAAAAATAAGTTTGAGGTTGTTGGTCTAAACAATAACAATTGTAGTCATTGTGCATACCAGGGTTACAGACTTGAGCCAGTATCTAGGGGCCTTGAGCAGTAAATCTCCCTCCTTTAAAGAACCAAGGTAGATGTTTTTTTTACTGTATGTTAGCCTTATGTTGCCTGCTCTATTATGTCTTGGTGTCAGGAAATTAGAGTACTAAGCATATCCAAAGTCTGGTGGCAAATATTGTGTTGGTTGTCTTATTTGGAAGATCTCTCTGACTGTATTGTCTACCACTGGAGACTTTATTTTTCTCTTTTGGTAGGAAATATCACTAAAATTAGCAGAGAAATGGCAAGGGTGGTGTCACTCTTCCCACAACACATGTGGTAGGCATGACCTGGGAAACTTAATAGTATTTCCTCTAATTAAGGGACACCCTTGAGGCCCTGTCTGTGAGTAGATGCAGGGTTCCTAAGGATGGTGTAAGGTTCTGGGGTAGAGGGCTCACTTAAGCACTTCCTGTTCTGAAACTAGACAGAACTCCTGTTACCTGCACAATGGTGTACCAGCTCCTAGAGTTTGAAGCATATTTACTACAGGCAGCAGCCAGGATGTTTTCCCCCATTTCAGGATTTCGCCACTTTGGCCCAGAGATATATCAGAGTCTGTCCAAATAGTGAACTCTTTGTTTATTCATTTGTTCTTTGATTCTTTGTTTTCTACATTAAAATTTTCCCAGAGAATGGCAGTGCACTGAACCAAATTACACTAAAAAAAAATGTTGGAGGCAAAGTCAAGATGGCAGACTAAGCACACTAATCTCCCTAAATCCCTCTGGAATCCACCTGAACTGATACTTAAACGGAGCCTTCTGGTCACCTAGTGAGCCCTAGAACACAACATAGGGCTGTTAATTTAGACTGCATACCACTGAACAGAAAACCTCCTCTCTTTAGCTGACTCCTGCACCTGGCTAGCCCTTGCTTTCACGGACCAAAGGTAACTCACCATTTTGACTTTTTTTCCCACTGTCTTGGCCAGCCGGTGTAGCTGGGTCTTGACTAACAGCTAGTCTCAGATGCACTGCTGGTGGGATCAGCTGGTGAAATTGCCATATTTTGGGGGCCCTGCTTGGGACTCAGTGTGTCTCGCCATCCTTGACCTCTCTTTCCACCTCTGCCATGGTGCTGCTTGCATGGAGAAGCTGGGTGGCGAACTTGGTTACAGATGCCTAGGCTGGACTCAATTCTTAGCCTGGGAGGCAGTGCCTGCCAGCAGGAGAGAGCTTTTCTGCCAGAAAAGCAGTAGTTTACACAGTATCACCTCCAGCTGGGGCCCGGCAACAGGGACTGTGGATTCTGTGCATTTTGGCACCTCTGGCCTCTCTCTCCACCTCTGCCGTGGTGTACTTTGTTTGGAGGTGCCGGGCTGAGAGCTTGTGTGGGATGCCATCTTGAGTACGGAAGCCTCAGTGAGATCTAATTCTTAGACTGAGAGCCAGTGCTTGCACAGGAGAGTGCTCTGCCGGGAGAAAAGCAGTATTTTACCAAGTGTCACCTACAGCTGGGGCCTGTCAGCAGAGGCCAACAGGGCAGTAGCCTTGTTGCAATTTGAACTACTTTATAACATCTGGGGTTGTACATAGAGGTTCTTACTGTGCCAGTTGGGAAAAGGGCCCTGTACACCTGAAAACCTGACTGACCTAGAAAGTCATCACATACCTTTCACTTTTCATTTTAAGACAACTTAGAGAAATAACTGTGATCCATCCTCACAGCATCTCTCCCAGTTGTTATAGACTTACATGAAGCCCCAAAAGCAACACATGTTAGAGAAAGTAGTAACAATAAAATCATCCATGGCTTCAGAAGGCCCTGAAATGAAACAACCAAAGAGCTTTCCAGAAGTAGAAACTTTCCTGAAATTACTGGAAGGTGATTACAAAAGGATTATATAGACAGCCCTCCTAGATATTATACAAAAGCAGCAGAGTGTAATGAAAAATTAAGCAAGCTGTTCAGTCTGATGGAACACCAGTACTTTGAAATCTAACAGATCAAGAACAAAATCAAAGACATGGAAGCTTCAGCTCAAAGCCAAGAAAACGGAATGGAACAAATGGAAAAGAGACTTTCAGACTTGGAAGACAGAACTACCAACTCCAGCATCTATGGGGAAAAATCAGAAAAAAGAAACAAGAAAAATGAAGAAGCATTAAGAAGCATGTGGGACTCTATTAAGAGGAACACCCTACAATTAACTGGAGTCCTTGAACAGGGCAAGACACCTGAGAACACAGAGAGTGTTGTGGCTGAACTGCTATCAGAGAACTTCTCAGAAATCACAAAGGAAGAGAATATAGATATCCAAGATGCACATTGAGTGCCACACAATATAGATCTCAAAAGAAAGACCCCAAGATATAGTATAATCAAGCTTAAAAAAAATGAAACATAAGCAGAAACTGTTAGAGGCAGCAAGACTCAAAGCAAAGCTAACATTCACAGGGAAACCCTGTAGGCTTTCATTGGATTTCTCAGCAAACCGATACTGGCATGGAGACAGTGGGATGGCATATTCAAAGCTTTGAAGGAGAAGAACTTCCAACCAAGAATCATATATCCTGCAAAACTATCTTTCAAATATAAAAATGAAATGAAGACATTCTCAGATAAACAGAAATTCAGAGACTTTGTAAAAACCCAACCAAAACTACAAGAAATACTGAAAGAATCTCTTGGCTTTAGCTTAGAAGAACAAAACCACTAACTTTATACTGCAGAGGGACACATCATGCAGAATCTTACTCAGATAGGGAAGGCTCCAAACTCACTCAAAGCTATAATAGTGAAAGAAATAATCCAGTGATCATATCATGAAAACTATGATGTCATCGTATTAAAAAGACGGATTTACTACAGTCATTATGGTCCTTCCAGATGGAGAGGAAGTTGACAAGACTGGTAATAATTAGAATTGGGTTTATAAATAGTTTTTTAAGGGGGATGTTGGGGCAGCATAAAGCACAATAAAGATGCAACACACTATACCAAGAAATATAATACAGGAGTCTCAACAACCACAAAACCAACCCTCAAAAAGGTGAAAAATCAACTCACAAAGAAGAATGTCTCAGAACAGATTAATAAGAACAATGGAGAAAACATCAACGCAAAAATAAACATATTACAACGGCAACACTGAACACACACCTATCAATAATTATATTCAACGTGAATGGATTGCATGCTTCAGTAAAGAGACATCGAGTGACACCTTGGATCAAAAGATACAACCCATTCATATGCTGCCTGCAAGAAACTCACCTTAGACTTACAGATATGACCAAATTGAAAACTAAAGGATGAAAGACTATATATCAAACTAACAATGAACAAAGAAAATCAGGGATGGCAATTCTAAACTCAGGTAAAACCAATTTTACTGTAAAATCCACCATCATGGACAAAGATAGACACTACTTATTGCTGAAAGGTTCAGTACACAAGGAGAACTTAACAATACTAAATATTTATGCACCTAATATTCGAGCACGTGAATATGTCATAGAAACACTGACTACACTCAAAAAGGAGATAGATTACTCCAAAATAATAGTGGGAGACTTCAACACTCCACTCTCAATATTGGACAAATCATCTAGAAAAAAGCTCAATAAAGACACAGAAGACCTTATTGCCACAATTAACCAACTAGACCTCACTGACATTCACAGAACTTTCTATCCATCAGCAGACAGCTATACCCTCAGACAACTACACCTTCTTCTCCAGTGCACATGGAACATTCTCCAGAATAGACCCTATGTTAGGACGTAAAGCAATTCTCAACAAAATCCACACCACTGAATTAATGCAAAGCATCTTCTCAGACCATAAAGTCATAAAAGTCAAAATCAGTAGCAGAGAAAACACAAATAGAAAGTGAAACTCAGGGAAACTAAACAACATCTTGCTTAAAAAGCCACAGGTTACAGAAGAAATCAAGGATGAAATAAATAAATCTGTGGATTCCAATGAGAATGAAAACATCTCCTACAAGACCTATGGGATACAGCCAAAGCAGTGCTCAGAGGGCCTTTTATCTCCATAAATGCGCACATCTGGAAGGAAGACAGAAACCAAGTCAAAGAACTAAACCTACAGCTTGAACAAGTAGAGAGAACAACAAAGGAACCCCTCAGGCACCAAAAGAAAACAGATCATAAAGATTAGAGCAGAACTAAATGAATTAGAGAATAGAAGAACAACTGAAAAAATTGAAAAGATAAAAAGCTGCTTTGTTGAAAAGATCCAGAAAATTGACAAACCACTGGCTAAACTTACTACAGAAAAACAGGAAAGGAAATAAATAACCTAAATAAGAAATGAGAAGGGAGCTGTCATAACAGATCCAGTAGAAATAAAAAATATCGTAACAGAATATTATGTACTCTAACAGATACGAAAACCTAGAGGAAATGGACAAATTCTTTGATTCATATCATCTGTGAAAATTATCACAAGGCAAAGCAGAACAACTTAATAAATCCATCACAAAGGAAGACATTGAAAAGGTCATCAAAAACCTGCCAACCAAAAAAAGCCCTCGCCCCGATAGCTTCACTGCAGAATTCTGCCAAGCTTTTAGAGAAGAATTATCTCCAACACCACTTAAACTATTTGACAGTATAGAAAGTATAGAAAGGGATGGAATACTCCCAAGTTCATTCTATGAAGCCAGCATAACCCTGATACAAAAGCCAGGGAAAAACCCAACAAAAAAGAAGAACTACAGACCAACATCAGTCATGAATCTAGATGCAAAAATCTTCAACAAAATTCTTGCCAATAGAATACAACAACATATCAAGAAAATAATCCATCATGACCAAGTGGGATTCATACCAGGGATGCAAAGCTGGTTCAACATCAAAAAAACAGTTAACGTGATCAACCACATAAATACCACAAAAGAAAAGAATCACCTGATCTTGTCTATTGATGCAGCAAAGGCATTTGATAAAGTCCAACACTCATTCATGCTAAAAACTATCAACAAATTAGAAATAGACAGTAAACTCCTCAATGCAATAAAGGCCATTTATACAAAGCCAACTACTTACATTATCCTGAATGGAGAGAGACTGAAAGAGGTTCCTGTGAGAACAGGAGCTAGACAAGGATGTCCACTCTCACTTCTCCTATTCAACACTGTACTCGAAGTTCTAACCAGAGCAGTTAGACAAGACCAAGGAATAAAGGGCATCTGCATCAGCAAAGAAGAACTAAAAATCTCCCTATTTTCAGATGATAGGATTGTATATGCATAGAATCCCAAAGAATCCATAAGGAAACTACTCAGACTGATACAGGAGTTCGGCAATGTCTCAGGATACAAGATATATATAAGTAAATCAGTAGGGTTCCTTTATACCAACAATGAGATTATTAAGGAAGAAATCACCAAGTCAGTACCATTTACTATAGTCCCTAAGAAGATAAAGTACCTAGGAATTAATCTAACCAGAGAAATAACACACTTTTACAAAGAGAACTACAAACCCTTAGTACAAGAAACTAAGAGAGACTTATATAAATGGAGAAACCTACCCTGCTCATGGATAGGAAGACTTAACATTGTGAAAATGCCTATTTTACCCAAAGCAATCTACTTAGATAATACAATCCAAGTACAAGTTTCAGTGACACTTTTTAACGTGATGAAGGAACAAATTACCAACTTTGTCTGGAAAGGGAAGAAGCCCCAGATAAGTAAAGCATTATTAAAGAAGAAGAACATACTGGGAGGCCTCTCATCACCCGACCTTAGAACCTATTACACTGCCACAGTAGTCAAAACAGCCTGGTACTGGTACAAAAACAGACTGATAGATCAATGGAACAGAATTGAGATCCTAGAGTTGACTTTGTTTGCTTACGAACAGCTGGTATTCAACAAAGGCCCTAAGACATTAAACTGGGGTAAAAACAATCTCCTCAACAAATGGTGCTGGCAAAATTGGATACCCAGCTGCAAAAACCTGAAACAACATTTGTATCTTACACCTTCTACAAAAACCAACTCAAGCTGGTTAAAAGACCTAAATATCAAATCTAAAACGATAAAACTCATCCCAGAAAAAGTAGGAACAACAATGGACGGTTTAATACATAACACAGACAGACTGCAAAATCTGTCAAACAAACCACAAACAACAGAAAATAGATAAATGAGAACTACTAAGAATTAATCATTTTTGCTCATCCAAAAACTTTATTAATAAATTAAAAGGCAACCTACAGAATGGGAAAAAATATTTGGCAACTGTATATCAGACCGATACTTGATCTACATAATTTGTAAAGTACTACAAAGTGTCAATAAGAAGAAGATAAACCATCCAATTAAGCGATGGGTAAAGGAGATCAACAGACACTTCTCTAAAGAGAAGATCCAGGAGGCCAAAAAACACATGCGACATGCTCGCAATCATTAGCTATTAAAGAAATTCAAATCAAAACTACAATGAGATACCATCTCACACCAACAAGGTTGGCCATGATCCAAAAAGTGCACAACACTAAATGTTAGAGAGGCTGTGAGAGATTGGAATTCTCCTACACTGTTGGTAGGATTGCAAAATGGTGCAACCTCTTTGGAAAGCAATCTGGCCCTACCTTAAAATAACAGATATAGATATACCATTTGACCCAGTAATTCCACTGCTTGGAATATATCCTAGAGAATCAAGGTCATTCACACCAACTGATACATGCACATGAATGTTCATTGCAGTACAGTCCACAATAGTAAAAAGATGGAATCAACCCAGATGCCCAACAAGAGAAGAATGGATAGGTGGACTATGGTATATATACTCAATAGAACACTGTGCAATAATAAAGAACAACGATGATAGCAGGATGCATCTCTTAACCTAGTTTCAACTTGAGGACATTATGTTGCGTGAAAATAGTCAGCGACAGAAAGACAAACATTGTATGAGACACCTACGATAAGAACTTAAAAGCAGACTCATGCATAACAGAAAAGACTCTTTGATTGCTGCAAGGGCGAGGAGGGTGGGAGGACGAGAGGGCAAGAGGGGAGGTTTTAAATTAGATAGTTGTTAGAAATTTGGTTGAGTGAAATTGGTGACAGCACACATTAGTAAGAAGTTCAATATTAATGGGGCTTCAACACAACTTGTGTACTCCTCCCATCTTAACCTAATACTGCAAGGACAGAGTAGCTGGGGCAGGGGGCTGAGGACCATGATCTCAGGGGAAATCAAGGCCAATTGGCACAGCTAGCATCTTGTTAATGAGGACTCTCCACACCCCACGTTGGTGAGTGGCATCTGGAGTCTTAAAAGCTGCCATCTGAGGGTACAGCAAAGGGTCCCAACTTAGCAGGAATGGATGATAGGATGATAGGAAGGTCCATAATGACATGGGGTAAAGAGAATCCAGAAGACAGAGAGACCCAAGTGAGTGGATGTCTACATTGACTTGTGACCGGAAGAACCAGGTGGTGCCTGGCCACCATCAGTGATAGCCACAATGGAGCTCACAAAGTTGAGTCTCACTGGCAACACATGTATAAATAGGGGTGCACACTGAGATCTCCACTAAAAGACCATAACTGATGGTCCAGGGGCCTCGGAGTTCTCCTGGGAGTATGGCCCCTGGTCCTGATGCTGCCCCTGTCCATAAATCATAATGAAGGTCAACTTTTTGGACAGCAATGGATTGGACTTGGTGACGCAGAGTGACCATATTGTGTGGGCACTTTATGGTTCTAGGCATCTATAGGAGGTTGTCCTGTTGAAGAGAAGATGGGAGACTGTTGGGAAGATAAGACATGTTTGGAGCAGAGAGGAAGAGTGTGCTGTCACCAGGCAGGGAGAACAGTGGAAGCTGTATGTAGGTCAGCATGCAAATTTATATGGGAATGTACATTTTCATTCAGTCATAATTAAAAAAAAAAAATCTGTTAGTATAATTTACCACGTTAATAAACTAAAAAAGAAAAAAATGGTAATTTAAATAGACGCAAAAATAGACAAAATCTAACATTCGTTCTTGATATAAAAGTTTGAGAAAACTAGAAATAGAAAGGAATATCCTCAACCCAATAAACAGCAACTTCAAAAAGAGCTATAGCTAATATTATGTTGTTGTTATTAGTTGCTGTTGAGTTAATTCTAACTCATGGCAACCTCATGTGCTTTAGAATAGAAGTGCTTCATAGATGTTTTTCAGAACTGTGACCTTTCAGAAACAGATTGCTAGGCTTATCTTCCAAGGAACTTCTGTGTAGTTTCCAGCTGCCCATCCTTCTGCTGGTGGTTGAGCACTTAAGCATTCATGCCACCAAGGGCCCCACTAATATCATACTGATTAATAAAAGTCTAAATGTTTTCTTCCTAAGATGAGGAAAAAAGACAAGAATGTCCGGTTTTACATTTTACATTTAACAAACATTGTATTGAAACTTCTAGCCAGTGCAGGAATGACACTTCCCAACTGGAGAAGTAAACTGGTTCACCTGCATACAGCATAACTGTCTAAGTAAAAAAATTGATGTAATCTATCAAAAAACTTTTAACACTCATGATGAATAATGAATTATAAATGTTTACATGATGCAAGACAATACATAAAAATCAATGTATTTACATGTATTAGCAAGGAATAATCATATATTGAATTTAAAAGCAGTACCATTTATAAGAGCATCAAATGCCATCAAAAATGCATCCCATTCAAATGTAAATCTAATAAAGGGCATGAGAAGTCCTGTCCACTAAAAATTACAAAATTTAGCTAAATAAAATTTTGAAAGATCAAAATAGAGAGATATATCTTGCTCATGAATCAGGAGACTCAAAAATGTTATAGTTTGAATTCTTCCCAAACTGATCTACAGGTTCAATTCAATCCCAACCATAACCCAAGCATGTGTTTAGTAAAAAGTTACAAGCTGATTCTAATAATCATATGGAAATTCAAAGACTCTAGAATAGCTGAACAGTTCTAAAAAGAAAAAAAGTTACAGGTTTAGAACTAGCACCAATTTCAAAATTTATTATGAAGCTGTAGTAATCAAAACAGTATGCCATAAATACAGAAAAGTAGACCAACTTGACACAATATAGCCCGGAAGTAGACTGGTAACTATATGAGTAGCTGATTCTTGACAAACTTTCAAAGGCAATTCAGTGGAGAAAAGATGTCTTTTCAACAAATGGTGGTGGAATGACATCTCATGACGCAGTGGTTAAGAGTTTGGCTGTTAACTATAAACTCAGCAGTTTGAATCCACCAACAGTTCTATTCTGTCTATAGGGTTGCTATGAATCAGAAATGACTGCAACAGGATTTTGCAAAAAAACACAAGTAACTCTGAGGAATAATGTGCTGTCACCAGACAGGGAGAGCAGTGGAAGCTGCATATAGGTGGGCATGTAAATTTATACGGGAATGTACATTTTCACTCAGTTATATTAAATAAAAAAAAAGTGATTCTAGATGGATCATAGATCTAAGTGTAAATTTTAAGTCTGTAAAACTTCTAAAATAAAATGTAGGGAAAATCTTTGTGATCTTCAATTAGAAAAAGAGTTTTGGAGACATGAACCAAAACAATTCATTTTAAAAAATGATGACTTGGACTTCATCTAAATTTAATAATATGCTTTTCGAAAGATATTGTAAAGATAAAGACAAACCAAAACTGGACAAAAGTATTTACAGGAGAAACACTTGAGAAAATCCTTGGATCCAGTATATAAAGGACTCTCAAATGTTGACAAGAAAACAAACAGCCTAGCAAAAAAAAAATGGATAAAAGATGGGAATGAACACTTTACCAAAAAGCAAATAACACATCAAAAAAAATCCTAGATGCCATCATTAATTATTTGGCAAATTCAATTTTAAATCAAAATAAAGTAACATTATACATCTATTAGAATGGCTATTGTTTAAAAAAAAAAAAACTGGTGAAGATGTGGAGAAACTGAAAATGTAAACCTACCTGGTCGGAATGGAGATGACGCAATTACTTTGGAAAACAGTTTGTCAATTTCTTTCCTTCTTTTTCTTTTTTTATTGTGATTAAGTGAAAGTATACAATCCAAATTAATTTTGGATACCCACCTATCTACAGCTCCATCTGCTCTCTGTCCGGTGACAACACACTCCTCCTTCTCATACTTCCACTTCTTGCATCCTCTTAACAAGCTCCTGTCCCGTCCTCTCCACCCTCTACTATCTAGAAAGAGACCAGTAGGACAGCATCTTATAAATGAGTAGAGCTATAAACTATACACATCATATGGTCACACTGTGTCCCAGAAGCTAGTCCATGTTTGTCCGAAGAGTTGACCTCAGTAGTGTTCTCTGGTCAGGGGAAGCAGCAGCTTCAGAAGTCATGCTCCCAGGGGATCCCCCAGGCCATCAGACAATCAGTTGTGGTCTTTTAGTACAGTTCTTGAGAAGCACCCATCTTTTCCTCATATTGTCACAGAAACTCAACATTCTGTGCCCCCTTACAGCTGTCTTTAATGGTGGCCAGGTATCATCTGGTTCTTCTGATCACCTGTTGATGCAATCTCCCATTCACATGGGTCCTTCTGTCTCCTAAGCTCTTTTTGTCTTGCATGTTTGTTGTTCTCAGTCATCATCTGTTCTGGATGAGTTGGGACCATTTAGTGTACCTCAGATGGCAGCTTGCTAGTCTTTAAGACCCCAGACACCTCTCACTAACATGGGGTGCAGAAGACTCTCTTAGCAATAGGCTAGTTATGCAAATTGATCTCTACATCCCCTGAGAGTATAATCCCCAGCCCCTGCCCTGCTGTTCTAGACTTGCAATATTGGGTTGAGATTAGAAGAGCTTTCAGTTTATGGTGAAGTCCAGTTAAGTCAATCTGCTTTCTACTGTGTATTGTCACTGCTTTCACGTAACCAAATTTCTGTTAACCATGTAGTCTATGACAAACCCTCTCCCCACCTATGTAGCCATCACAGAGGCTTTTCTTTGGTACATAAGTCTATTTTTTTTTTATAGCAGGGTTTCAGACAATATTCGTCTTTTGCCACTGACTGATTTCACTCAGCATAATGACTTTGAGTTGAAATCAGGCTATGGGATGCTTCCTAAAATCATCATTGTTCTTTATCACGGCATAATGTTCCTTTGAGTATATGTACCATAGTTGGTTTATCTATTCCTCTATTGATGGGCATATAAATTGATCCCATCTTTTTGCTACTGTGGACTGTGCTGAAATAAATATTCATGCACATATATCTGCTTGTGCAAAAGCCTTTGTTTCTGTAGGATATATTCCAAACAGTGGGATTCCTGGATCAAATGGTGTATCTATTTTCAGCTTTTTAAGGAAGTGCTAGGTAGTCTCTCTGGGTTTCTTGCAGCAAGGTCTTGTGGTTCTCTGTCTAGGTCTCTTATTTCTCTAGTTAGATTTATTCCTAGGTATTTTATCTTCTTTGGGACTATAGTAAATGGTACTGATATGGTGAGTTCTTCTTTGATGATCTGTTTGTCAGCATAAAGGAATCCTACTGATTTACCTGTTCTTCTTATATCCTGATACTTAGCAGGACTATTAGTTCCAGTAGTTTACTTAATGATTCTTTAAGATTTTCTGCATATACAATCACATGATCTTCAAATAAGGAGATTTTTACTTCTTTTTTTGCCCATCCAGATGTCTTTTATTTCTTTGTCCCGTCTAATTGCTCTGGCTAGGACCTGTAGTACAATGCTGAATACAAGTGGTGAGATTGGGTATCCTTGTCTACTTCCCATTCAGGATGATAAAGGCAGTGGCTTTGTGTAGGTGTACCGTATGTCACTGAGGAATTTCACCTCTGTTCATATTTTGGTGTGAGTTTTTATCATGAATGGGTGTTAGACTCTGTAGAATACCTTTTCTGCATCAGTTGACAAAATCAGGTGATTCTTATTCTTTGTGCTGTTTATGTGTTTGGTCACTTTGTTTTTCTGATGTTGAACCAGTCTTGCATCCCTGCTATGAATCCAACTTGATCATGGTAAATTATTGTTTTTTTTTATATATGTTGTTGAATTCTACTGGCAAGGAATTTGTTGAAGATTTTTGCATCTAGTTTCACGAGTGATACTGGTCTGTAATTTGCTTCCTTATGGGCTGTCTCTGGCTTCGATATCTGGGTTACACTGGCTTCATAGAACGAATTTGGTAGTATTTTGCCACCCTCTACGTTGTGAAACAGTCTCAATAGTATTGGAGTTAACTGCTTTCTAAAAGTTTGGTAGAATTCTCCGGTAAGACCATCTGGGCGAGGATTTATGTACACACAAATTCTCACAATTAAGTCAGAGAATGTAATTGTCCTAAGTGCTATATATCTCACTGCTGAATATCACTATGGACACATTTGAAGTATTTCCCTTAGGAAGCTATGCACTGATTCCACCCTTCAAAGCAATTTTGGAACTCTTTCTGGAATGGTTATTGCACATGGTGGCAAGGTAGCAAGCTTAAGAACTTAATTGCATAGTTGTCTGCGAGGGAGTTCTTAGACAGTATACAACTATATTGGAACACCATCCCTACTCACCTGATCTGACTCCCAATGGCTTTTCCTTCACCGGAAGATAAAGGAAATATTGAAAGGAAGACAGTCTGATGATGTTCAGAACATCAAGGGTAATATGACAACAGCTCTGATGGCCATTCCAGAAAAAGAGTTCCAAAATGCTTTCAAGGGTGAACTAAGCACTGGTGTCAGTGCCTAGATTCCCAAGGGGAGTACTTCAAGGGTGACCATAGTGATACTCAGGAAGAAAGTGTGCAGTAATTTTTCTAGGATAAATTCATGACCTAAATTGTCAGTTTTTGTGTGTATGTGTATATGCATATACATGTATCAAAATATTTTCAAATTAAAATCATATCAAAATATGAATCAAAATATTTTCCAGATGAAGACTTCCTGCAACTATTGGAAGTAAAATAAAGCAGATTAATGTGTAGAGCTCTTCAATACTTCAGGAAGGAGATGGGGCAAAGTGCTGTAGAAGATACTGAAAAAATAAACAGGGTGCAAGAAATACGTGAGCAACAATGATCTGAAATTTAGTGGATTAACAATACAATTACAGAATTGCACAATTCAATAGAAAGTCAAAGAGCAGAATATAGGCAATGTAATGCAGAATTAGTGAAACTGAAGATAAAGCAGCTGGCACCAACCAAAACACATGAGCAAAAATTAGATAAAAAAGAATTAAAAGAAAGGAAGAATCACTAAGAGTTTTGTGGGATTCTATCAATAGTAATAATTTATGAATGTTTGGAGGAGCAGAAGGGAGTAATAACAGAAAATATAGAGAAAATTTCTAGATGTATTGAGAGAAAAATTTCCTTATATCGTGAAAAACAAGATATTATCTATCCAACATGCTCATAGAACTCCACACGTGGTAGATCCTAAAAGAAAGGCAATGCCTTTGTTGAACTCTTCTACTAGTTCCAGAAATTTGCTTGTAGATTCTTTAGGTTTTCTGTGTATACGATCATTTTATCAGCAAAAAGTGTTATTTTCACTTCTTCTGTATCAATTTGTATGCCCTTTATTTCTTTATCTTGTTAATTGCTCTGGGTAGAACCTCCATGACATTGTTGAATAATAGGTAACAATGAGCATCCTCATCCAGTTCCTATTCTCAAGAGGAATGCTTTCAGTCTCCTTCCTTTTAGGAAGATGATGGCTATCGGCATTGCATAAACAAAAAAACCAGTGCTGTTGAGTCTATTCTGTCTTATAGCAACCCTACAGGTAAGAACAGAACTGACACATAGAGTTTTCAAGGAGAACCTGGCAGATTCGAACTGCTGACCATCTAGTTAGCAGCCATAGCACTAAACCACTATATCACCAGGGTTTCCGATGCCCTTCAATATGTTGAGGAATTTCCCTTCTATTTGTGTTTTGCAGTGTTTTTAACATCAGTGGGTGTTGGACCTTGTCAAATGCCTTTTCTGTATCAACCGATAAAATTTAGTGGCTCTTTTATTTGTGTGGTTGATTACTTTTTCTTTTAATGTTGCACTACCCCTGCATTCTAGAATACATCTCATTTGATCATGGTGAATTATTCTTTTGATATGTTGTTGAATCCTATTGGCTAGAATTTTTTTTTTTATTTTTGTGATTGAATGAAAATGTACATTCCATATAAATTTGCATGCCCACCTATATGCAACTCCCACTGCTCTCCCTGCCCAGTGACAGCACAGTCTTCCTCTCTGCTTTGCACAGGTCTTATCCATACATGTCTTATCTTCCCAACAATCTCTTCTCTGTTCCTCTCCACCCACTACCCTGCCTCTAGTAAGAGGTCATCAGGACAACAACCTATAGATGCATAGAACCATAAAGTGCACACATGATATGGTCACTCTGTGTCATATTGGCTGGAATTTTGTTGAGGATTTTTGCATCTAACTTCATGAAAGATACTTGTTTGCAATTTTCCTTTTCCACTCTGTTTTATCCTGGATTTAGTATCAGGGGTATTCTGGCTTCAGTGAATG
Source organism: Heterohyrax brucei (assembly GCA_028571685.1). NCBI lineage: Eukaryota > Metazoa > Chordata > Mammalia > Hyracoidea > Procaviidae > Heterohyrax > Heterohyrax brucei. The sequence goes on along the minus strand of CM053154.1, from coordinate 96,332,116 downwards.
AATTTGGGAGTATTCCATCCTTTTATATGCTGTGGAAGACCTGTAATACTAGTGGTGTTAACTTTTCAATAGAAGTTTGTTAAAATTCTCCAGTGAAACTGTCAGGGCAGTTGAGAGTTTTAAATTACATTTTCTATCTCTTCTTTTGTGATAAGTTTATTTAGTTGTTCTACTTCTGTTTGTGGTAGTTTTGGTAAGTGATGTTTCTAGAAATTTGGCTACTTTAGATTTTCAAAGTTGTTAGAGTACAGTTTTTCCATATTATTTTGTAATGATTCCTTTAATTTCAGTTGGATCTGTTGTGATATCGCCCAAGTCATTTCGTATTTAAGTTATTTGCTTCCTTTCCTGTTTTTGTTTGTCAGTTTATCAATTTTAATTTTTTCAGAAAGCCAGCTTGTGGTCTTGTTAACTCTTTCAATCAGTTTTCTACTCTCTGATCATTTAGTTCTGCTCTAATTTTTATTATATGCTTTCTTCTGGTGCCCAAAGTGTTCTTTTGATGCTTTCTTTTCGCTTGGCTGGGTTGTAGGGGTAACTCTTTGATTTGGGACCTTTCTTCTTTTTTGGATGTGTAAATTCATTGAGAAAAAATGACCTGTAGGCACTGCTTTTGCTGTATCCCAAAGGTTCTGATAGGATGTGTTTTCATTCTCATTTGGTTCTGTGAATTTCTTTATTCCATCCTTGATTTATAACCCAGCCATATTTGAGCAAAGCATTGTTCAGCTTCTGTGTTTGACGTTATTTTATTCTCTTTCTTTGTTATTGATTTCTACTTTCTTGGCTTTATGGTCTGAAAACATGCTTTGTAATATTTCAATACTTTGAATTTTGTTAAGGATTGCTTTGTGGCCTAAAATATGTTTAGTTTTGGAGAATGTCCCATGTGCATTGGAAAAGAAAGTGTACTTGGTTGTTTTTGGGTGGAGTGTTCTCTGTATGTCTGTGAGGTCAAGTTGGTTTATTGTGACATCGAGAACTTCCATGTCATTCCTGAGCTCTTTTCTGGATGTTGTGTCCTTCACTGAGAGTGGTATATTGAAGTATTCTATGAATATTGTGGAGCTGTCTACATCTGTTTCCAATGCAGTTAGTGTTGTTTGTTTTATCTATTTTGGAACCAATTTAATATGGTTATAATGTCTTAGAGTATAGATTCTTCAATCATTATATAATGCTTTTCCTTATCCAGTGTGGTGGATTTCACTTTGAAGTCTGTTTTATCAGAGATTAACATTTCCATTCTTGGCCTTTATTGAAGAATGTTCCCCACCTGGTGTATTTTTTTTCCATCCTTTGAGGTTTTGTTTTGTTTTTTTGTCTTTGAATCTAAGACGTGTCTCATGTAGGCAGTGTATAGAAGGGTTGTGATTTTTTTAATCCAATCTGACATTTTCAGTCTCTTTACTGGTATAGCCAAGCCAAGTGCCTTTACTGGTATACTTAGACCATTTACATACAGCATAATTATTGATAGGTGTGATGTTAGTACTGTCATTTTTCAATGTCTTATGTGTTACAGACAATTCCTTTGTTCTATTTAATTTTTTGTGCAGAGCCTTTTTCTGTGTGTATTTTCTTTTCATCTTTTTCAGTGTTTATGGTTTTGTATTTGCTGAGATTTCATGTTTTTATTTTGATGTGTAGATTTAAGAGTTTCCTTTGTGGTTACCTTTATATTTACCCCTGTTTTTCTACATTTTGACCAGTCTTCTTTAATTTCTTTATATTACATTGATTTCCTGTCTGCATGAAAGATCCATGACTACGTTTTCTTTGGGTCTCTCTTTTTTGTTATAATGTTTACATAATGACATTTCTATTTCCCTGTTTTCAGTGTTTTGCTTAAGAGAAATCGACGGCACTTGTCTCTCTTGTCTCTACTTGGGTTGATATCCAGTTGCTCTGTTCTGTGTTCTGGTCTTGAGTTGTTACCTGGTGTTAATGATTTCCTAATGAAAGGACTCTGTTTAGTACTTTTTGTAATTTTTGAAAATTCTGTTTATCTGGAAATGTCCTTATTTTGCCATCATATCTGAGAGACAATTTTGCTGCATATAAAACTCATTGCTGTGAATTATTTTTCTTCAAAGCTTTGTACATGTCATCCCTTTGTCTTCTTGCCAGCATGGATTCTACTGAGTAGTCTGAGCTTAGTCTTATTGAATCTCTTTTGTAGGTTATTTTTTGTTTATCCTTAGCTACTTTTAAAAGCATTTCCTTATCTTTAGTTTCAGCAAATTTGTTTATAATATGCCTTGGTGTCTTGGTCCCTAAGGTTGCCATGAGTCAGATGTGACTCGACGGCACTCAGCTGCCTGGCTGCTGTCTTTTCTTTAAGATCTACCTTGTGTGGAGTTTGTTGAGCATCTTGCATAGGTATCTTCTTATCTTTCATGATATCAGGGAAGGTTTCTGTCAGAAAATCGCTGACAACTCTGCATTTTCTATTATTACTCCTCCTCCTCCTTCTGGTGCTCCAATCACTGGTAATCATTCATCTTTATTGAGTCCCACAGAATTCTTTGTGTTTCTTCATTTTTAAAATTAATTTATCTGATTTTCCTCAAATAAGTTGATGTCATGTGCTTCATCTTCAGTCTCATGAATTCAGCCTTCTAGTGCCTCAACTCTGCCCCTTTGACTTTATTTTGAGTTGTCTAATTCTGTAATTTCATTACCAACTTTCTGAATTTATAATTCTTGCCACTCTATGCTTTCTTGCAGTGTGTTCTGCTTGTCATTATGCTCCGCTGCATTTTGCCTCACCTCCTTCCTCATCTTGTGAAGTTATAAATATCAATCTTTATAAATATTAATCTTTTGTATTCTATCCCTGATAATTCCAGAAAGTTCTCTTCTTCTGGAAAATTTGATTCTTTGGGAGAGTAGTTTTCTGAAGAGATTGTGGTCTGCCTGATAAGTGTTTTGATATGGTGCTGTTTCCGAGCCATCAGTAAATTGTATTGACTCATTTTATGTTTTCCCACTGTGTTCTGGCTTCTTATTTTGAAATGTACAGTTTACTTTTCTTATATGGATTCAGCTCAGGTGTCCAGATAGGCAGTCACCAAATGTGAGTGTGCTCTCACCTACTGCCCTGAATGGGCAGGTTGACTGGTATAGGTACAGGTTTCTGGTTGCAGCTGCTGAGAAAGACAAGGGGCCAACATCCATCCCTGAGTGCCTCTGAGGATGGCCTATCCCTTTGTGTCTGAATCTTGGTGAAGAAACAGATTCTGCCCTAGTTTTCCCACTTAGGGTAGTCAGTAGAATATTTCTCCATTCACCAAGTCTGCTAAATTTTTTCCTCTTTGAGTCTCAGAGAATGGTTCAGGGTTGGCTCGAGGAGTATCACTTCCTGCTCAGTTAATTGCATGAGATTATATAGCTCAGCACAGTACAGCAGTGGGAGTGGGAAAATGGCTCAGGGAAGGCTTGAGGAATCCTACTCCAAGGTTGGTTAATGGCATCAGGTTCTAGTGCCAAGCACAATTCAGAGATGAGAAGGAGAAGTGCTGGTAGAAAGGAGACAGGCCTATCTCATAGTAAAGATTTAGATCTGCACCCAATACTTTACATGCAAAGTATTAGCTTTGGATAATCTGGTACTGTCTTTCACTGGCTCCAGACAATTACTGCTGCTGAGAAGGGTGCCCGCCAACCTCCCTACTCAGTAAACCTTGCTGTGGCTGTGGTCATTTCCGGCGGGTCAGTACTTCTGGCACTACTCTTCCTTTCCCATTGCTCAGTTCAATTTCTCTACTTTCCCTTTGATATTCAGGACTCCTAGGATTTCCTAGGTATTGATTCATTTGTTCTTTAGGTTTCTGTTGTTAAAAGGGTCATAAGAAGCATATGTATCCTTTGCTTTCTTAGCTCTGCCTCTAAGGAGAGGCATGTAAAGGCAGCTAGGCTTAAGCAAAAAAATAGCCTATAAAAAAGAATCAATAAGACTAAGTTTGGATTACTCATTGGAAATCATGCTAGCAAGAAGGCAATGAGATGACATATACCAAACCCTAAAGGTAAAAACAAAACAAAACTGCCAGCCAAGTATTATGCATCCCGCAAAACTGTCTCAAATATAATGGAAAATTAGGATATTCTCAGATAAACAGAAGTTCAGAGAATTTGCAAAAACCAAATCAAAATTATAAGAAACAATGAAGGAAATTCTTTGATTAGAAAATCAACAACATCATATATATGTAAGTAATGTACACATACTCAAAGATATAATGCAGGACAGAAAATCTAGATACCAACATAGATAGGGAAACCACAAAAATAAATCAAGGCTAAAACAATAAAAATAGGGCAACAGAGATCTCATTATATAAATGATGACAGCATTATACAAAATAGAAGGACAAATTAATATATTCATACATCTTTCAGATGGATAGAAAGTCAAGGTGATGCAAGGAAATTAAAGACTGGTTTAAACTTAGAACATTAGCAGTAAATATTAAGGTAAATGTAAAGGAAATTAACAATCTCACACATTGAAGTAAGATACAGAAACAAGAAGTCTCAACAAGTATAAAACCAACAGTACTGAAGATTCTGAAAACAAAACCCATAAAGAAAAACAACTCAGTACAGAAAACTAAGTGGAATGAAGGAACTTTCAACAACACACACACGCAAAGGCCCTAAAACGTCAGCACTAAATTCATACCTATCAATAATTACATTGAATATGAAAGGGTTAAATGCACCAATAAAAAGATGAAGAGTAGCAGAATGGATAAAAAAGCACAATTCATGTATATGCTACCTACAAGAAACACATTTTAAACCTAAAGGTAAAAGAAATTGAAACACAAGTGTTGGAAAAACAAATACCAAACTAATAACATTGAAAAAAGAGTAGGAGTGGCAATATTAATTTAAGATAAAACAGACTTTAAAATCTAACATAGTGGACAGAGAAAGGCACTGTGTTCCAACTAAGGATCAATAGATCAAGAGGACATAACAATATTAAACATTTTTTACCCATTCAAAGGGATTCTAAGCCCTTCAAACAAACTCTAACAACAATGAAAATTAGAAACACAGCTTCACAATACTGGTTTGAGATTTCAACACATGACTTTCAGTAATGGAAATAATACTGAGGATGAAACGCAATGAAGTTGTGAAAATCTGAATGCCACAATCAACTAATTTGACTTCACAGACATACAGCACATAGCACTCAACAACAGATAAGTTTACCTTCTTTTGCAATACTTGTGAAACATTCCAAAATAGACCACATATTAGGCCATAGAATAACTCTTGGCAAAATCCAAAGTATTAAAATATTGCAAAGCATCTCCTCAGACCATAAAACCATAGAAGTTCAAATCAACAGCAGAAAAAGCAAGGATGAAAAACCAAACACATGGAAACTGAACAACAGCTGGCTCAGAAACTTTTGAATTGTAGAATAAATCTGTGATGGAATAAAGAAATTCATAGAATCAAATGAAAACAAAAATACATCATACTAGAACCTATAGGACACATCAGAAGCAGTGCTCAGAGGTTGGTTTATCTCAATAAATGCAGACATGCAAAGAGAAGAAATGGCTCAAATAAAAGAATTAACCCTACAACTCAAACAAGTAGAAAGAGAGCATCATAAGATCCACCGTAGGCAACAGAAGAAAGCAAATAATAAAAATTATAGCAAAACTAAAGGATTATAGAACACAAAAGCAATTAAAGCAGTTAAAAAGCCCAATAGCTGGTTTCTTGGAGAAGGTCAACAAAATTGTTAGACCATTAGACACACTATCAGAAGAAAAGGAGGAGAGGAAGCAAATAAATCATTTAAGAAATGTGATGGGTAGCACCACAACAGACCCAAATGAAATGAAAAGAATCACAACAGAAAGTTACAAAAAACTCTACAGGAAATAGAAAAATTCCTAGAAACACACTATCTACCAAAACTAACAAAAATAGAAGTAGAATAACTTAACAAAACCATCACATTAAAAGAGATTGAAAAGGTAATTAAAGGGGCAATGCCAAGAAGGCAGACAAGATATGTTTCCTCAATTTCTTCTGAAAAGAAAGATCTGGATTGATAACTGAATGAAACACTTGGGACATGCTGGGATACCTAGGATATGCTATTGGGTTGTCAGATTGGACTACACACCACTAACTAGGAAACTACCTCTCTCTGATGAGGCATAGCACTCTGAGCCCTGATCCTGCTGGCTCGCTGCTTGGGTGGACTGCAGGTACTGATGCTTTTCTCTTTTCTTTTATTTTGTTATCTGGAAGGTGGAGGATGGTATGAGCCAGCAAGTACACTGAACTACAGTGGTACAGTAAACACCGTACAGAGCAGCAGAGAGACAGTTCATAGAATAGCCACAATTTGAGACCTCAGCTCCTGACTGAGGGCACCACTGCCCACCCCCCCACTTCCTGAGCTCCTACATAGACTCTGCTGTTTTGTGATAGGAAGGGCAGCTTGGCAGGATGCCATGATGGTTGGCTGGGAGGCAGAGTCACCCAACCAGAGCCACAGCAGGGGTTAATTCCCAAGCTGAGAAGTAGTGCCACCCCAGAAAGTACTTTTGCAGAAGAAAGGTTGTGTTCAGCACAGTGTTACCCTCTGGGTAGGGCCTGACTGAGGATGGCAGCAGTTCTGTAACTCCTCCCTACTTTGAACTATGTCATAGCATCTGGGGACTCCTGAAGAGGTGATTCCATTGCCAGCCAGAAGGTGGGACCTGCCACACCCAGTGGCCTGACTGATTTGGGAAGCTATCAAAAGACTGCCTGGAGAAAAAACTGCTGAGAAACCTGGTGGTGGCATCTCTTCCAGCCTTTACTGACCCACATCATAGGGTGGGTTGAAAGCCCCCCAGTGACTCCATAACTAGGGAGCTGTCTTTGCCAGATAGGAGAGTTCACTGGGGCCAGTCACTAGAGTACAGAGCGGTGGCTGTTGACCAACTCACTTCTCACAACTAAGCCTCAGCTCTTGTTGCGGTAACACCAGAGAAACTAAACAGCCTCTAGATGGCCCAAAGACAACAAACAATCTCTAACCATTTAAGGAAACAGCCCACCATGGCTCTAGAAAACTCCCCAAATAAAGAATCAAAAAACTTCCCAGATGAAGAAGGCTTTCTAAAACTATCAGAGGTCAAGTACAAAAGAATTATTTATAGAACCCTCCTAGAAATTAAACAAAATGCAGCAAAGCAAAATGAAAAATTAAGCAAGCTATTTGAACTGATGGAACATCAAAGATCTGAAACTGAACAGATCAATAACAAAATTACAGGATCAGACAATTCAATCCAAAGCCAAAACAGCAGAATTGACAAGACAGAAGTCAGACTTAGTGACCTGAAGACATAGTAACTAACACTGGTATTTATGAGGAGAAACCAGAGAAAAGAAATAAGAAACATGAAAAACCATAAAGAAACATGTGGGACTCTATAAAGAGGAATAATCTGAAATTAATTGGAGTTCCCGAACTGGAAGGGATAGATGAAATCACAGAGAGAATCGTTGTTGAGTTGCTGAGAGAAAATTTCCCTGAAACTAGGAAAGAAGAGAACATAGATATCTAAGATGAGTATTGACTGTCACAAAAACTAAACCCAAAAAGAAACACATCAAGACATATTATAATCAAGCTTAATAAAATGAAACATAAACAGCTTCCCTAAAGGTGCAGAAACTCAAAGCAAAGCTAACATTCAGGAGCAAGCCCCGCAGGCTTTTATCTGATATCTCGGCAGAAATGATGTTGGCAAGGAGGCAGTGGGATGACACTTTCAAAGCGTTAAAAGAGAAAATCTTTCAACCAATAATTATAAATCCTGCAAAATTGTCTCTCAGATATGAAGATGAAATTGAGACATTCACAGATAAACAGAAGCTTAGAAACTTTGTAAAAACCAAACCAAAATCACAAGAAACATTTAAAGAAGCTCCTTGCTTAGGAAAACAAAACCATTAAGTCTATATTTAAGGAGGTAGTGTAGGACACAGCACTTGGAAACTTATTTAGTTAGGGAAGTCAGAAAACTCAAAGCTACAGTATTAAAAGAAGGGAACCAGTGATCATATCAAAAAATCTATGACACCATCACACTAAAAAGAGGGATATACTACAGTAGTAATACTCCTTTCAGATGGAAAGGAAATTAAAAAAATTTGCAGAAGTTACAATTGGGTTTAAACTTACAATAGTAAAGAGGATCATAGGGGTAGCTGTAAAACACAATAACAGTGCAATGTATCAAAACAAGAAATGTAAGACAGGAGTCTCAACAACCACAAAACCAACACCGAAAAAAGAGATGAAAATCAATCCATAAAAAAGAATGACCAACAGAATATTAAGAACAATATGGAAAACACCAACACAAAAATAAATACATCAAAATAACAGCATTAAACATATAGCTATCAATAATTACACTGAATGTAAACGGACTGAACACTCCAATAAGGAGACAATGACTGACATACTGGATCAAAAGACACAACTTGCCTATATGTTGCTTACAAGAAACTCACCTTACACTTAAAGATGTGAACAAACTGAAAATTAAAGGATGGAATAACGTATACCAAGCTAACAATATACAAAGAAAAGGAGGTGTGTCAATATTAATCTCACAAAACAGATTTTAATGTAAAATCCACCATCAGGGACATGTATGGTCACTATCATTGAAGGGTTCAACACACAAGTGGGACCTAATAATATTAAATATTTATGTACCCAATATCAGAGCATGTAAATACATTGAACAAACAGTGACTACACTGAAAAATGAAATAGATCACTCTACAATAATAATAGAAGATTTCAACACTCCAATTTCAGTAAGGGACAGATCATCTAGAAAAAACTCAGTAAAGACATGAAGAACTTATTGTGACAATTAGCCAACAAGACCTCAGGAATGTTGATGTGTCCGGCACCCCAGTGGCCAACACTGGATAGGTTCCGAGGCCAAATGTGGACAGGTGAAAGGATGAGAAATCTCACCCATACATGAAAACATGTCACTCACATGAAACACGTCAATCACAAAAGAACAAATTAACACATCACACAAGATAAAGTTGGGGCTAGGTGCGACCATGGCCTCTGATGGAGAACCATGGAGCCCGGTCTGCTAACACAAGCTTTATTTATAGGGTCAACAGGGTGGGACATTGCCAAAAGTGATCATTGCCAAAAGTGATCATGATCTTTGTATTTCAGTTGGTTACAGAACACAGGGAAGTTTTTATCTTCAAACAAAGGATAGGGACATGCAAACAGTTTTAACCTGAGCCATTAACCTGTAAACAGTTCCAAGGAAATAGCTCTAGCTTTGGGCCTATTATGCTACAGATAGCTTAGTCTGGGCTAATAGCTTCAAGGAATAGTTCTTGTTACTCTGTAAATAGTTTCAAGGCATCAAGCAAAGAGGTACAAAATATGTGGAGAGGGAGGAGAGGGGGAGGGGGCTAGGACACAGTAGCTCCCAGCCCACAGCAGAACATACTCAAAACTTTTTATCCATCAACAGATAAATATACCTTCTTCTCCAGTGCACATGGAACGTTTTCCAGAGGAGACTATACGTTAGGACATAAAGCAAATCTTAACAAAATCCAAACCACTGATTTACTGCAAAGCATCTTAGAAAATGAAGCCATAAAAGTCAAAATCAATAGCAGAAAAAAACATAGATAGAAATCAGAACTCATGGAAACTGAACAACACGTTGCTCAAAAAGCCATGAGTTATAGAAGAAATCAAGGATGAAATAAATTTACAGAATCAAATGAGAATGAAAACACTTCCTACAGAACCTATGAGATACAGCCAAAGATGTGCTCAGAGCTCAGTTTATCTCTATATATGCACATAGTCACAAGGAACAAAGTATCCAAACCAAAGAATTAACTCTACAGCTTGAACAAGCAGAAAGAGAGCAACAGAGGAACCTCTCAGGCACTAGAAGAAAACAGATCATAAAGACTAGAGCAGAACTAAGTGAATTAGAGAACAGAAGAACAATTGAAAAAAATAACAAAACCAAAAGTTGTTTTTTTGAAAAGATCAACAAAATTGACAACCCATTTTCTAAACTTACAAAAGAAAAACAGGAGAGGAAACAAACAACCTGAATAAAAAATGAGATGGGAGATGTCACACTCACTCAACTGAAACCAAAGTATCCTAAAGAATACTATGAAAACCTAGAGGAAATGGACTAGTTTCTAAATTCATATCATCTACCAAAATTATCACAAGGAGAGGTAGAACAAATTAATAAACTCATCACAAAGGAAGAGATTGAAAAAGTCATCAAAAAACAACCAACCAGAATAAGTTCTGGCCCAGATGGCTTCACCAGAGAATTCAACCAAACTTTTAGGAAGAGTTAACTCCAATACTGCTGAGTCTATCCCACAGCATAGAAATGGATGGAACACTCGAAATTTCATTCTATGAAGCAGCATAGCCCTGATACCAGAGATCCCACTAAAAAGAAAAATTACAGACTAATAACACTCATCAATCGAGATGCAAAAACTTTCAACAAAGTGCTTGCCAATAGAGTTCAACAACATATCAAAAAAATGATTCATCATGACCAAGTGAGTTTCATATCAGGGTTGCAAGTCTGGTTCAACGTCAAAAACATAATTAATGTACTTAATCCCATAAATAACACAAGAAATAAGAATCACCTGATTTTGTCAATTGATGCAGGAAAAGCATTTCACAAAGTCTAACACTTATTCATGCTAAAAACTCTAAGCAAAATAGGAATACGAGGCAAATTCCTCAACACAATTAGGAGTATCTTCACAAAGCCAACCGCCTACATCATCCTGAATACAGAGAGACTGAAATAATTCCCCGTGAAAATGGGAACTAAACAAGGATGCCCACCCTCACCACTTCTATGCAACATTGTACTAGAAGTTCTGGCCAAAGCAATTAGACAAGACAAAGAAGTAAAGGACATCCATATCGGCAAAGAAGTAAAACTACCCATATTTGAAGATGTGTTTGTATATACAGAGAATCCTAAAGAATCCCTAAGTAAACTACTCAAACTAGTAGAAGAGTTCAACAAAGTAAATCAGTAGGATTCCTTTACACCAACAAAGAGATCATTAAAGAAGAAATCACCAAATCAATACCACATACTACAGCCCCAAAGAGGATAAAACACTTAGGCATAAATCTAACTACAGAAATAAGAGACCTATACAAAGAGAACTATAAGACCTTAGTGTTAGAAACTAAGAGAGTCTTACAAAAATAGAGAAACCTACCCTGCTCATGGATAAGAACACTTAACATTGGGAAAATGTTTATTTTACCCAGAGCTGTCTACATATACAATGCAATTCCAGTACAAATTCCAGTGACATTGTTAAATGAGATGGAGAAACAAATCAAAAGCTTTATTTGGAAAGGGAAGAAAACCCGGATAAGCAAAGGACTACTGAAGAAGAGGAACACAGCGGGAGACCTCATACTACCCGACCATAGAACCTATTACACTGCCACAGTGGTCAAAATAGCTCACGATCGTTAGCTATTAAAGAAATCCAAATCAAAACTACAGTGACATGCCATCTCACCTCAGCAAGGTTGGCCATGATCCAAAAAGCCCAAAACAATTAATGCCGGTGAGGCTGTGGAGAAATTGAAACTCTCTCATTTTAGGAAGCATCTCATATCATAGTTTTGACTGGAAGACATGATGCTGAGAGAAATCAAGTAGCAGAAAAATTACAAATATTGTATGAGACCCCTACTACAAGGACTTTAATACAGACTCATGTACAGAAGAAAAGACTCTTTGAAGGCTACAAGACAGGGGAGGAAGGGAGGGAGGAATACAGCTGGTTATAGGTTAAATAGTTGATAGAAATTTGGATGGGTGAAATCAGTGACAGTGTGCATTAGAAAGAAGACCAATTGAACCGCACTTTAGCATAACCTGAAAACTTCCAATCTTAACCCAGTATTGCAAGGATAGAGTAGCAGGGGTAGGCATCTGGGGACTATGCTGTCAGGAGACATCAAGGCCAACTGGCATAACTAGCCTATTTCTGAGAGTGTCTTCTCCACCTCATACTGGTGAGTGGCGTCTGGGGTCTTAAAAGCCAGCAAGCTGTCACTTGAGGTACACCAAACGATCCCAACTTAGCTGGAACAGACAATCACCAAGGACAACAATGACATGAGGGAAAACGAACTGAGAAGACAGAAAGACACACTTCAATGAGTGACTATACCAATATGTGATGAGAAGAACCAGACTGTGCTCAGCTACCACAAATACCAGCCGTGATGGGGTTCACAGTATTGAGTCCCAGTGGCAACACGAGAATAAAAAAGTGTGTACCCTAAGAACTCTACTAAATGAGACCAACTGATTAGCTAAAGGCTTGGGAGTTCCCCTGAGAGTATAGCTCCTAGACCTGATGCTGCCCCTGATCATAAACCATTACTGAATTCAACTCTTCAGACATGAATGGATTGGCCTTGTGGACACAGGGTGACCATATTGCGTGTGCACTTTATAGTTCTATGCATCACAGGATGCTGTCTTACTGGCCTCTTACTAGAGGGGAGTGGAGAGGTAGAGAGGAAGAGACAGGAGATTGTTAAGAGGTTACAACATGTATAGAATGGAAAGGAGGAGGGTGCTGTCACCACACAAGGAGAGCAGAGGGAGCAGTAGATAGGCAGGCATACAAATTTAAATTGGATTGTATGCTTTCACTCAATCACAATAAAAAAATAGGAAAATGTTCTGTATCCCTCTTTGTTGAGTGGCAGCTGGGATCTTAAACTCTAGAAAGTGGCTATATAAGTAGCATGAATTTTTTCCAGTCCATCTGGAGCAGAGCAGAATGAAGGGCATCAAAAATGTGAGGAAAATATGTGCCCAAGAGACAGGAAAAGCCATATAAGCAAGAGACTACATCAGCATGAGACCAAACAAACTAGATGGTCCCTGGCCACACCATTGACTGCCCTCATGGGAAATACAGCATAGAGTACCTGATGTAGCAGTAGAAAAACAAGTGTGCAGGTAGCAGTGGAAAAAGTGAGAGTACAGAACTAGAACTAGACCAGACTTGATGGTTCGATAAACTGGAGGTCCCCTGGAGGCCATGGTCCCTGGACTCTCTTAGCCCAGTGCTGAAACGAGTCTCAAAGTCAACTCTTCAGTGGCACAGTCAAGATGATGGACTAAATGCATGTCTCCCTAAATCTCTCTGGAAACCAAGACCTGAAATGATAAACGGAGCTTTCTGGACACCTAGTGAGCCCTGGGATGTGGCATAGGATTGGTAATTTAGACTTCGTACCACTGAACGCAAAACCTTCTCTCTTTCACTGACCCCACTCTCAGTGAGCACACACTTGCACAAACCAAAGCATCTCTCCCAGTCTCTATTGACTTGCATAGAGCCCAAAAAGCAACAAACTTCGGAAAAGACAGTAACCCAGAAGTCAGCCATATGTCAGAAAGCCCCCCAAAAAAAATCACCACAGAAATTCCCAGATGAAGAAGCTTTTCTGAAACTATCAGAAGGTGAATACAAAAGGATTATATAGAGAGCCCTCCTAGACCTTTCACAAAATGCAGCAGAGCAAAACTAAAAATTAAGCAAGCGGTTCGATCTGATGGAACATCAGTACTCTGAAATCCAACAGATCAAGAACAAAATCAAAAACAGAAACTTCAATTCAAAGCCAAGAAAACAGAATGGAACAAATGGAAAAGAGAATTTCTGATTTGGAAGACAGAGCCACTGACTCCAGCATCTATGAGGAGAAATCAGAAAAAAAGAAACAAGAAAAATGAAGGAGCACATGGGATTCTATTAGGAACAGTCTACGATTAACTGGAGTTCTTGTACAGGGCAAGAAACCTGAGAACACAGAGTATTGTTGTGGAGCTGCTGACAGAAAACTTCCCAGAAATTATGAAAGAAGAGAATATAGATATCCAAGATGCATATCAAACACCACTACAGTGATGACTTAGTAAAATACATGAGGCTTGTCCTTTTCACTTCATCTTAGTTCCAGAACTTCCAACTTCCATTTATATCTGTAAATAAAAGAAACATAAACACCATTGGCCTACCTATTCCTGGTCCTTGGGGCCATTAGGCACCAGGGTCCCAGCTCCTATTCCCTAACAATGCCATTTCTCGAACACAAACTCACAGAAACAGCACCTACTTCTGCACAGTTTTGAACCTGGATATGGGGAAATCTCTACATTCCTTCCTGTGACCTGGATTTTTGCCCATTCTGTTACAAGGAAATGAGCGCCTACAGTTTTGAAATCTGAGAGCAGCAATCTCAGCTGTGAAGCACAAACTCATACAATTCCCAGTTGGAGCTTGTGGGTCCTTCTCTAAAACCCACAGGCTCAGCTTCCCAGATTTGTCTTGAGTCTGTCTGTAAATTACTTTTTTTAAGGAATGTTATCACTTTATTTTGAAAAGTAATAAAACCTCCCTAGACACAGAGCAATTACAGAACCATACGTTCCTGTTACCGTAATCCTGCTGTGAATAATGAACTACTATTGGTTGCCTCTCCCATCTTTTTCCAAGATTCTCAGCCCTCCTTTTCGATTTTTCTTACAGTCATTTCTTGATTAAAAACATGGAATGTGCTCCAAATTTTACAGCAAAACTTGCAAAAGCCAGAATTTGTGTAAGGTGGAAAGCTATCAGAAAAAGAAAACTCAAATATTTTCCGCTAACAGAGAGCAATAGAAAAGTGCTAAGAATACATCTTATCGATGGTGGAAAACTTGTGATACCCCCAAAACAAGGCAGTCCAATTGAGTACTGGCTTTCACAGGTTTTACTGCATAACATTAATACCAGGTTATTCTTATACTTCAATATATTTAGGGAGTTAACAGCTGGGCCAAAGAACATAAATAACATGTGGATTTTATTTAAGAGTTAACTCTTAACAGCAAGGAAACTGTTGCCTTCATTGTTAGGGTTCCACGGCTTTAAGACAGAACTGCTTCCAAATTTATGACAGCTAAACTACTCTTCAAACTTTGTAAGCTACATTTGTCCTTGCAGCTCTTACAGTTAAAGTAGTCCCAAAGGCTAGTGTTCCCTCCCTACCTCAAGTGACTGATACTGTGTGGCTATGGAGCATATCCCTTACCTCTGATCCTCCGCAGGTAGCTACAGGACAGCACATGGAGAAGTCTTCCTTTGTTGTTAACATCATGTGCCCATCCTCAAGATATCACTGTAATTCATGTTGTGCCCATGACCACCCCAACCCCTCAGCATCATTGTCATTCCCAGGGATTGTTGTTGAAGATTTCCTGCTAGATTTCTGATTGGAGTCTCTAGCCAACAACCAGATCTCTTCTGTTGCCAGATTTGAATGTCCAAAACTAAATCTGACCTTGTCACACCCCAGCTACAGCCCATCAAGGGCATCTGTGTTTACAGGACAATGTCTGAGATGCTTACCTGAGATACCAGATTTGCCAGGACCTAGCACCTGCCTTTATTCCCCTTCTGCTCCCCAACACTCCTCACTTTTTACTTAGGTTTCACTGACTTGCTTCTAAGGACTCCATCTACCAGGTTTAACAGTTCTCTACAATAATGCTGTTGCTGTTTCCATTTCTTTACATATTTCAATAGTTAGAACTGTAACATTGACTTGCAGGCCTAACTCTAAGTTAAGCACTTGGCTGCTAACTGAAAGATTAATGGTTTGAACTGACCAGCCACTCTGTGGGAGAAAGATGTGACAGTTTGCTGTCATAAAGATTATAGACTTGAATACTTTATTGGGCAGATCTATTCTATCCCATAGGGTTGCTATGAATTGAAAACAACTTTACAGTGGGGGCATTGGCTTTTTTGGTTTTCTGCAGACCCTAGTTACAAGTTCATGTAATTTGGGCCCATATATAAGACTCTACAGTGCTTAAAACATACTACTTGATTGTCATCCTTGACCCATGTTTTATAATTCCTACTCTCTGTTTCTTTTTTAAAATATATTTGAATCCATATATAAAACAGCCTCTGCAGGCATGCCAAGTTATGCTTGAATAGAGGGATAAATATGATTTATGATGACAAGATGGGGCCATTAATTGCACATTCAAACCAAACTCATTGCCATTGAGTCGACTCTTACTAATGGCAACGCTATTGACAGAGAAGAACTATTCCATAGAGAGTTTCCAGGGAGCACCTGGTGGATTTGAACTGCTGATTTTTTTGAGCAGCCATAGCACTTAACCACTGTGCAGCTAGGGTTTGCTAACTGCACATACACACACAGAAACAATTCAATATACACAAAAAGAAAACAAAGGTAAAATATTATCAGTAATTAAAATGTGTTAAGATTATAGCAGTCAGTGTTCCTGTGTGAGGAAAAAAAATACAAGCACAAAGATTAGAAAATGTGATATCTAACATTCCTTGTTGATTTAGACTATAGTCTGTTTATTTATTTGCATACAAACTATCATCTGCTGTTTCTTGATCTGTATTTAGCCTTTACGTGATGCCAGAGGTAAACATTACTATTCACGTTTTTAATGGTTAAGACTGTGTCAGCTTCGCTGGACAACAGTTCTCCATGTTTGGCAATTGTATCAAGTGGGAATGGTGGGGCCTGTGGTGGCTTTCTGCCACTCAGCTCTCATCTCTCTGCCCTCCACCACTTAACTTCCAACTTCTCATGTTGCCAGCAGCTCCTGCTCTCTTCTCTTTTTGCGTCTGGTTGCTGGGATTTGAACTAGCAGCTGTTGGACTCATTGACCTTACAGCCAGCAAATGACAGTCCTGTTCCCTGACCCGCTGATTCTAGGTTTGCCAGTCCCTGCAGCTCTGTGAATCGGCAGAAACCTTGCCACCTTGCCCTTCATCTTAGGATTCACCTACCTACACAGCCTGTGATCTGGAACTCTAATCTCTGACCTGCCTTGAGTTTACCAGCTTCCATGGCCACATGAGGCTTGTACTGAGATCCAGGACTTGGGACGTTTCAGCTTCTACAATTGCGTGAGCTGTTTCTTTTACATAAATCTGTCCCTGAACATGTTATATGTATCACTGGTTTTGCTTGCCTAGAAAACCCAGCCTAAGACAACATCTTATAGATGAAGAAAACCATAGCTTTGAGAAGTGAACAAAATTGCATAAAGTCACAATTAGTAAGTGGTGGAATTGACTTTGTGTGATTCCAAAACCTATCCTTTTTTACTCACATCTTTCAGTAAATGCTTGTAGAAAGGATCCCCTGGCTTCTAAGTGAAAGAGGGAGATACAATTGCCATTCTTGCTGGAATCTAAAAACTGCTACACATGAGTATTAATCGAAGTAGACTGAAATTCAGACATAATCAGGTTTCCCAGATGCCTGAACATACTGAATTCAGTATGTGGTCAGGATTGCAGAGGTCACCCTATCATGTCCTTGGAACTGACAAGGAGAAGTGAATCACCAAATCTTACACTAAACACTTCCTAGAAGTAAACTCAAAGAACCTGGAATTATGAACATAGAATTTTTGGAGACTGTCACCATCCTAGGAAATCTCTAGTTTGATGGGCCTGTTTGCAAAACAGAGGGCCATCTGGGTATGAGAACCTGGGTATCAGAAGCATCTTTTATCTTGCTGGTGGCTGATATCTCAGAGAAATTCTTTAATGCTCCTTGGCAAATGTTGAGTCTTCTGTTCAACTGACAGCTGTATCCCTGTGTTTAAGATGTTATGGAAGAAATGTTTAGGAGCACAAATATCCTGATCCAGAAGCAACCAGATGCTATAAGACAGAATCCAAGCAGTTACCAGAGTAGTCTGACTCATAGGGACTTAATGGTGTTGGCTACTTATTCATGGTATCTTAGGAAAGAAATAGACAGGAAAACTGCTAAATATTTATTTGATCTGCACAAGCAGAATAATTATAGGTCAAATAAATTATAGTCTAGCTCAAATACAGAGTCAAGTCTCCACAGTCAATTTCCAGACTTGAGTGAGTTTGAAGGGCCACAATCCCTTGAATGAAGCAGAGGCTGAGTTCCCTTGAGTAAGGACCCCACTTCACTCCAAAAATGTATACTATTTATCTTCTTCCAAGCCTTCCACAAAGGGACCTATGTATGACCTTTTATGAGAGCAACAGTTCATTGGAGGAAAAGGAAATAGTCTCACTATTTTGGGATTACTGGATACCAGCTCTTAATTGGCAGTAATTTCCGGACACCTAAAACTTTATTGTGGTTCACCAGAGTGGGAGCATATGGAAATTAGTTATCAATAGGATCTTAGCTCAGGTTCATCTCACAGTGGGTCCATTGGGTCCCCAAATCCATCCTGTAGTGATTTCCTCAGTTCCAGATTGCAAAACTATCTCTCAAATATGAAAATGAAATTAAGACATTCCCAGATAAAGAGAAACTCAGAGACTGTGTAAAAACCAAACCAAAGCTACAAGAAATTCTGAAAGGATCTCTTGGCTTAGAGAACAAAACCACTAACTTTATATTTTAGAAGGACACGTCATCCAGAATCCCACTTAGTTAGAGAAGGCTCCAAACTGAATTAAAGCTGCAACAGTGAAAGAAATGATCCCGTGATCATATCATGAAAACTATGATGCCATCATATTAAAAAGAGGGAGGCACTACAGTCATTATAGTCCTTCCAGATGGAGAGGAGGTTGACAAGACTGGTAGTAATTAAAATTGGTTTTATTCATAGTTTATTAAGGGGGATTATAGGGACAGCAGTAAAGCACAAAAGAGGCAACATACTGTATCAAGAAACATCATATGGAGTCTCAAGAATCACAAAACCAACTCTGAAACAGGTGAAAAATCAACTCACAAAGAATATCCTAGAACACATTAATAAGAACAACAGAGAAAGCATCAATACAAAAATAAATGTATCACAATGGCAGCACTGAACATATACCTATCAATAATTACATTGAATGCGAATGTACTGAACGCTCCCATAAAGACACATCGACTGATATCTTGGACCAAAAGACACAACCCATCCATCTGTTGCCTACAAGAAACTTACCTTAGACTTAAAGATATGAACTGAAAGTTGAAGGATGAAAGAATATATATCAAGCTAACAATGAACAAAGAAGAGTGGGTGTGGTAATTCTAATCTCAGACAAAATAGATTTTAATGTAACATCCACCATCATGGACAAGGATGGACACTATTTATTGCTGAAGGGGTCAATACACAAGCATGACTTAACAATATTAAATATTTAGGCACCTAATATTAGAGTACCTAAATACATTAAAGAAACACTGACTACACTCAAAAAGGAGACAGATCACTCCACAGTAATAGTGGGAGACTTCAACACTCCATTCTCCGTATTGGACAGATTGTCTAGAAAGCTCAATAAAGACACAGAAGACTTTATTGCCACAAGTAACCAATTAGACCTCACCAACATATGCAGAACTTTCTGTCCATCAGTGGGAACGACACCTTCTTCTCCAGTGCACATGGAACATTCTCCAGAATAGACCCTGTGTTAGGACGTAAAGCAATTCTCAACAAAATCCACACCACTGAATGAATGCAAAGCATGTTCTCACATCATAAAGACATGAAAGTCTATACCAATAGCAGAAAAAAAACTAGATAGAAATTGGAACTCATAGAAACTGAACAACACCGTGCTCAAAAAGCCATGGGTTATAGAAGATACCAAGAATGAAATAAAGAAATTTATGGATTCCAGTGAGAATGAAACACTTCCTACCAGAACCCAGGGGATACAGCCAAAGCAATGCTCAGAAGTCGGTTTATCTCCATAAATGCACACATCTGGAAGGAAGAAAGAAACCAAACCAAAGAACTAACCCTACATCTTGAACAGGTAGAGAGACAACAGAGGAACCCCTGAAGGCACCAGAAGAAAACAGATCGTAAAGGTTAGAGCAGAACTAAATGAATCAGAGAATGGAAGGACAATTGAAAAAATTGAAAAGACCAAAAGCTGATCTTTTGAAAAGATACACAAAATTGGCAAACCATTGGCTAAAATTACTAAAGAAAAGCAGGAAAGGAAACAAATAACCCAAATAAGAAATGAGAGGGGAGTTGTCACAACAAATCCAACAGAAATAAAAAATATCATAACAGAATACTATCAAAGATAGTACTCTAACAAATTTGAAAACCTGGAGGAAATGGACAAATTCCCTGATTTATATCACCTACAAAAATTATCACAAGGTGAAGAACAACTTAATAAATGCATCACAGAGGAAGAGATTGAAAGTCATCCATAAAGTACAAATGAAAACAAGATGGCGCCCAGATGGCTTCACCACAGAATTCCACCAAGCTTTTAGAGAAAAGTTATCTCCAATACTACTGAGACTATTTCACAGTACAGAAAGGGATGGAATATTCCCAAATTCATTCTATGAAGCCAGCATAACCCTGGTACCAAAGCCAAGGAAAGACCCAACCAAAAAGGAGAACTACAGACTGATATCAGTCATGAATCTAGATGCAAAAATCTTCAACAAAATTCTTGCCAATACAATACAACAACATATCCAAAAAATAATCTATAACGGCCAAGTTGAAGCATTCAAGGCTGGTTCAACATTAGAAAAACAATTAATGTGATCAACCACACAAATAACACAAAAGACAAGAATCACTTGATTTTCTCTATTGATGCAGAAGAGGCGTTTGATAAAGTCCAACACCCATTTACGCTAAAAACTCTCAGCAAAATAGGAATAGATGGCTAATTCCTCAATGCAATAAGAGCCATTTATACAAATCCAACTGACTGCATCATCCTGAATGGAGAGAGACTGAAACAGTTTCCCTTGGGAACAGGAACTAGACAAGGATTCCCACTCTCACCTCTCCTATTCAACGTAATACTAGGAGTCCTAGTCAGAGCAATTAGACAAGGCCAAGAAATAAAGGGCATCTGCATCAGTAAAGAAGTAAAAATCTCCCTATTTGCAGATGATATGATTGTGTACACAGAAAATCCCAAAGAATCCATAAGGAAACTACTCAGACTGATAGAAGAGTTCAGCAAAGAGTCAGGACACAATATAAACATAAGTAAATCAGTAAGATTCCTTTATACCAACAACAAGATTGTTAATGAAGAAATCACCAATTCAATACCATTTACTATAGCCCTTAAGAAGATAAAGCACCTAGGAATAAATCTAACCAGATAAATAGCAGATCTTTACAAAGAGAACTACAATCCCTTACTACAAGAAACTAAGAGAGACTTACAGAAATGGAAACACCTACCCTGCTTATGGATAGGAAGACTTAACATTGTGAAAATGTCTATTTTATCCAAAGCAATCTACTTGTATAATGCAATCCCAATACAAGCTGCAGTGACATATTTTAGCTAGGTGGAGAAACAAACCATCAACTTTACCTGGAAAGGGAAGAAGCCCTGGATAAGTAAAGCACTACTAAAGAGGAAGAACACACTGGGAGGCCTCTCACTACCGGATTATAGAACCTATCACACTGCCACAGCAGTCAAAACAGCCTGGTACTGGTACAAAAACAGACAAATAGATCAATGGAACAGAATTGAGACCCCAGAGATGCCATCATCCTCCTATAAACAGGTGTTATTTTACAGAGGCCCTAAGACATTAAACTGAGGAAAAAAAGTCTCTTCAACAAATGGTGCTGGCAAAATTGGATATCCTTCTGCAATAAATTGAAACAAGGCCCATATCTTACACCTTATACAAAAGCCAACTCAAACTGGATAAAAGACCTACATATCAAATCTAAACAATAAAGCTCATCCAAGAAAAAGTAGGAATAACAATGAAAGTTTTAATACACAACATAGACAAACTTCAAAATGTTTTAGACAAACCACAATCAACAGAAGAGAAAATAGATGAATGGGAACTATTAAGAATCAAACACTAGTGCTCATCCAAAGACTTAATTAATAGAAGTAAAAGACCACCTACAGAATGGGAAAAAATATTTGGCAACTATCTGTCAGACTGATACCTGATCTCCATAATCTATAAGGTACTACAAAATATCAGTAAGAAAAACATCAGTACTCCAATTAAGCAATGGGCAAAGGAGATGGACAGACACTTCGCTAAAGAGGAGATCCAGGCAGCTGAAAGACACATGTGGACTCGTTCACGATCATTAGCTATCAGAGAAATCCAAATCAAAACCACAATGAAATACCATCTCACCCCAACAAGGTTGGCCATGATCCAAAAAACACAAAACAAGAAATGCTGGAGAGACTGTGGAGAAATTGGTACTCTCCTACACCGTTGGTGGGATTGCAATATGGTGCAACCTCTTTGGAAAGCAATCTGGCACTTCCTTAAAAAGCTGAATCCAGCTATATCATTTGACCCAGTAATTCTACTGCTCAGAATACATCCTGCAGAATCCAACTGATACATGCATGCAAATGTTTATCACAGCACAGTCCTCAATAGCAAAAAGATGGAATCAACCCAGATGCCCAACAACAGAGGAAGGAGTAGGTAAACTATGGTATATATACTCAATGGAACACTATGCATTGATAAAGAATAACGATGATTTTAGGAAATATCTCATAATTTGGTTTCAACTGGAGGACATTATGTGAGTAAAAGTAGTCAGCAACAAAAGGACAAATACTGTATGAGACCCCTACCATAAAAACTTAAAAGCAGTCTCATGCATAGAAGAAAAGACTGATGGCTTCAAGAGTGGTGAGGGAGGGAGGGTGAGGGCAGGAGGGTTTAGATTAGATAATTTATAGTAACTTGGTTGGGTGAAATATGGGACAGCATACATTAGAAAGAAGATCAATATTAACTGGACTTCAACATAACATGATTACTCCTCCTATCTTAATCCAATATTACAAGGACAGAGTAGCTTGGGCGCAGGGCTGGGGACTATGCCCTCAGGGGAAATTGAGGCCAGTTGGCGAAACTAGCAATTTGCTAAGAGAGCCCTCTGCTCCCCACATTGACGAATTGTCTTAAAAGCTGCCAAGCTGCCATGTGAGGGTACAGCAAATCATCCCAACTTAGTACGAATGGATGATCACCAAAGACAAAATGACACGGGGAAAAAAGAAACCAGAAGACAGAGAGACTCATGTGAGTGGGTGACTACATCGACTTGTGACTGGAAGAACTGGATGGTGCCTGGCCACCACCAGTGATAGCCGTGATGGATATCACAAGGTTGAGTCTCACTGGCAACACAAGAATAAAAAGGGGTGCATTCTGAGAGCTCCATTAAAAGACCACAACTGATGGTCCAGGGGCCTCGGTGTTCCCCTGGGAGCATGGCCCCTGGCCCTGATGCTGCCCCAGTTGATAAATCATAACAGAGGTCAGCTCTCAGACAGGAATGAATTGGGCTTGGTGACACAGAGTGACCACATTACGTGTGCAGTTTATGGTTCTATGCATCCTTAGGACGTTGTCCTGCTGACCTCTTACTGGAGGAAGGGGAGTGGGTAGAAAGGAGGGGATATGAGATTGGTGGGATTATGAGATATATATGGTATAGAGAGGAAGAGTGTGCTGTCACCAGGCAAGGAGAGCATTGGAAGCTTCATGTAGGTGGGCATGCAATTTATATGAGAAAGTACATTTTCATTCAATCATAATAAAAAGAAAAAGAAATTTGATGTTTGTTCAGCACTGTAATTCGAGCTCAAACATTCTCACGACAGCACACAAAAACACAGCAACAATAATGAACATCACTCAGGAAGACACCACCACACATAGACACGAACATAGGTGTGTGATGCTGATATACCAAGGTTATGAAACCTTCCTGAGTTGTTTGTACAGTGCTGCCAGTGTAAGTGCACATTGGTAAATTCACGAAGTTAATCATCAGACCACATAATCTACAATATATTGCAAAATCTCAACAACAGAAAGATAAATACTTTGATTAATAAATGAACTAGGCATATGAACAAACTTCACCGAAGTGGATATTTAGACAGGTAACAAATACATGAGAAAATGGTCATAATCACGAGCCATCAGAGAAAAACAAATAAAAACTGCAATAAAATACTACCTCACCCCAACAAGGCTGGCATTAATTTAAAAAAACCAAAAGAATAAATTTTGGAGAGGCTGTGGAGAAACTAAAACGCTTATACATTACTAGTGTAACTGCAGTTGTGGGTCAATGCCACCTATCCGCAAAGCCAATACTGAGACAGGAAGTAAAGTGATTAAATGAGGACATTTATTGTATACCAGCACACAAGACGCAAGGGGGAATCAGCTTCTCCAAAGCTTGGCTGCTTGTATAGGCTAAGCCTGGAGGTTATATAAGTTGATTAAGAGGGGATTGCGGGGTGGGGGTGAGGGGTGGGGAACGACAACACACTGGTTAATATTTTTCCCAGTCCACACAAGTAATTTTTTCTATGTTTCAACAATATTTTTTGTGGGGTTCTCTATGGCTCCAACAAATTGGGCTTGATAATCATACAACTACCTGGTGATATGGCTCAGTAGTCTTAGAGAATAACTGAAGGAGCATAAACGGAATAATTAGTCAATGCTTTTAAGAAGAAAGAATAGCCATGTGACTTATGATCAGTACAAGGTAAATTCTAACAGATGGAGGAAATCAAGCTCTCAGGACCGAATGTTTATAACATAGTTGTATTAACTGCTGTCTTGACCATTTTTCTCTTAACTACCGTGTTACTGTTTGTAGTAAGATGGAGTAGGGCTGGCTAAGGCCTTCCTTTCACTAGTAGGAATGTAAAATGGTACAGTCACTTTAGAAATTGATTTGGTGCTTTCTTAAAAAGTTAGAATTAGAAATACTATGCAATCCAACAGTCCCTTTTCTTGGCATGCATCCAAAAGAAATAAGATCTGCCACACAGACAGATACAAGCATATCAATGTTCATCACAGTATTGTTCACAACAGTAAAAATAATGGAATCAGCCTTGGTGCCTACAGACGGAAGAATGGATAGACAAACTATGGTACATTTACGTCATAGAACGTTGTGCAATGATAAGGAGCAACTATGCATTTGGGGAACATCTCATGCAATGGAAGATGCTGGACTGCATTATGTTGAATGGAATTAGTCAATATCAAAAGGACAAATACTGTATGAGATCACTACTACAAGGACTGAATTATTGGTTTAAACACAGACAAAAACATTATTTGATGGTTACAAGGGAGGGTAGCAGTAAGAGTGTAGTCACTAATTAGATAATTGAGAGGAATTATTTTAAGTAAGAGACAACACCTAGCAGAGGTGAGCCAGCATACAGCATAAATGGACTAAACTCAAAGCTTAGAAGTACTTTAAATAGAATCAAACACTTTCAGAGAAAGAGTACTAGGGTTAAGGGGCTGGGAATCATGGCTTCAGGGGATGTCTAGATCAATTGGCATAACAATTTTTTTTAAGCAAATGTTTTGCATCCCACTTTGGTTAATGGTGTCTGGGGTCTTAAAGAATAAACAAGTGGCCATCTGAGAAACATTCCTTGGTCTCAATCCACCTGAAGCAAAGGGAAAAAAAGATGATCAAAGTGAGGGAAGTGTCTCTCAACAGAAAGGGCCATATATACCAAAGACTAAATCAACATGATTTTAGAGGAACTAGATGGTGCCCAGCCACCACAAAAGACTGCCCTTAGAGGGAATTCAATGAAGAATCCCTGATGCAGTGGGAGAAATGAGTAATGCAGAACTGAAACTCTAGTGAAAAGACTAGACTTGATGATCTGACTAACTGAAGAGTCTCTGGAAGACATGGCCCTGTACTACCTGTTAACCAGGAACAGGAAACATTCTGGAAGCCAGCTCTTCAGACAAAAATTGAACTGGTGTACAAGACATAAAATGATACTGGTGTAAAGAACCTGTTTTTGGCTTGAGCACACACAGGAGACAAACTAGGTAGCTTCTGTTCAGCAGTGAGAGGAAACAAAAGGGGGATACAGAAACTCGTTGAAAAGACATGAAAATATGGTTTGGAGTGGAGGAGTGTGTTTTAATAGTGTGGGGAGAGTAGATAGAGTCACATGGCAACATATGTGTAAGTTCTTGTAAGAGAAACTGACTTTAATTGTGAATTTTGATGTAAAATCCAATGGAAAAAATTAATAAAAGTAAATAAATAGTGTTAGAGTGTAATGGATTGAATTGCGTTCCCCAAAAAATGTGTGTGGTGGTTTGGCTGGGCCATGATTTCTGGTATTGTGTGATATTCCTCCATACTGTAAATTCTGCCTCTGTGATGTTAATGAGGGTGGATGAGCAGCAGTTGTGTTGGTGGGGCAGGAATTGCATGTAAGATTGTTTTGTGCCTTGAGAAAGTCTCTTAAGGTATACAGGAAAGAAGCTAGCAGAGAGATTTGGGAACCTCATTCCACCAAGAAAGTAGCATAGAGAGTAGAGCGCATCCTTCAGACCTGAGGCTCTTGGGCCAAGACGTTCCCTGACCAAACACTGATGCAACACAAGTACCTTCCTCCAGAACTGACAGAGGGGGACAGATTTCCCTAAAGTGGGCACCCTGAATTCAGACTAGTAGACTACTGGACTATATGATAATAAACTTTTCTTCATTAAAGTCAGCCACTTGTGGTATTTCTGTCAAAGCAGCATTAACTGACTAAAGCATACCGCTAAAGAAATTACTCAAATGTCCAGGTTTCAGTAACAAATTATTCAATGTGTCAAAAACCAAGAAAATATCAACTTGAATGAGAACAGACAGTCAACAGAAGTCAACACCTACATGGTACAGGTGTTGGAATTACATGACAAGGATTTTAGAGCCCAAGCCAGCCAAGTGCGGTCGACTCGGATCCGACTCATCTAGAGCAGCCATCACAAAAGTGTTTCAAGCAATTATGAACACATTTGAAACAAATGGAAAAATAGTGTTAAGTAAGATAAAAACAGATTAACGCGGTTGACAAGCCACACTCGTATAGGATTAGAGTACGTCAGAATCAACTTCATGGAAACTTTTTTTTTTTTTAATGACTGCTTGACAAGATAGTGTTGGCAGAAAAGGAAAAAACCTCTGAGACGTTTTTGGAATCTTCTTCCTAGCTTCCTGTTAATGAGGACGCTCTCAGTATCCGACGGGATTCTGGCATTGCTTCTATCCACACTGACCAATGAAATCCTAAAAATGTATGAGCCAGTCAAAAATAAGTTTTTCTTGCTTCCTCATTTTGTCTATAAAAGTCAATCATTGCTGATATCTGAGGAGCATATTTTCACAGGGGTTTGGTACCACCTGATTCATAAATCTTCTGTGCTAAGAAACCTCATTTAGTGGATTTCCATTACTAGTGACTGAGTTTTTTTGTCAATGGATAAAGGTCTCAGCAAATAAATAGAAGATACACAAAAGGACCAAATGGAAATTTTAGAACTGAAATTCAAAATTCAAAGGAAAAAAAAATCACTGAGTGGGCTTCACAGCAAGATGAAGAAAACAGAGGTAAAAATTAATGAATCTGAAGATAGAATATTACCTAATCTATATAACAGAGAAAAAAATAGGCTAAAAAAAGAGAAGTAAGAAGAGACTTAGGGATTTGTGGGACTATAACAAAGGGTCTATCAGATGTATAATTGAAAGATAAGAGAAAGAAGGTGGGGATGAAAAGTAGTCAGAGAAATAATGGCTGAAATTTTCTTCAGTTTGGCAAAAGACATGAACTTATAGAATCAGAAAGATGAATCAAAACTCAAACAAAAGCAATCTATGCCAAGGCACATTGTAGGCAAATGTCAGAAAGCTAAAGGGGAAAAAAACAAAACAAACCTTTGAAAACAGTAAAGGAAAATAGCAGCTTATTGATAGTGAAAAAGAAAAATCAAATGACAGCAGATTTCTTATCAGAAGGACTGTCACATGTTTTTTAAGTGCTGAAACAAAAGATTTATTAACCATGAGCTGTGTAGCTACTGAAAATAACCTTTAGGAATGAGGTAGAAATAAAATAAGGACATTGAAACCAAAACCTGACAAGAAATTACCAAAAAAAAAAGAGGAAAAGCTCTGTCAATCCCTCTCATGAAGTAAGCATATACATATCATAAAAAAATCAGTAAAGTAGATCTGACAAGTTGATTCTAAAATGAATATAAAAATGCAGTATGCCAAGAATAACTGAGGCAATCTTGAAAAAGAACAAAATAAAAACCAAGAATAAGAAGAGCATTGCCAGGTATCAAGACTTATTCTAAAACTACAGAAATTAAGATAATGTCATCCCATTACAAGGACAAGTTAATAGATTAAATAGACAGAATAGGAAGTTTTGAAACAGTTGAAATATATAAAGGAAAGGAACTTGATTATGACAAAACTGCAGTCCATTAACAGAAGAATGAAAAAAAAAATGTGATAAATTCATACAATGAAATACCAGGTATCTATAAAGAAAGAAGGAAATACTAATGCATGCAATAATGTGCTTGCATATCACAAACATACTGTCGAGCAAAGAAAGCCAGACACAAAAAATACATGCAGTATAAATCTGTTTTAACTTGAGTTGGGAGATAGTAACTAAGAGGAGGCATGAGAGGGACTTCTGGGATATTTGTGCTGTTTTATTTCTTTATCTTTGTTATGATTATATAGGCACATTCACTTTGTGAAATTTCAATAAGCTGGAAACAGATTTGTGCTTTTGTAAAGATGTGTTCTTCAATAAAGTTTACTCATGAAAGCACAGCAACAGAAAATATGGAGTTAATGGCATATTATCCAAAAGTGAAATCTTAGTCAGAATACAGAAGAATTTCACCCCCCTCCACCAACACAAAAAATCAAGCCAAATCCATTGCCGTTGGGCTGATTATGACTCAATGACTCAGCAACCTTAGAGCAGACCCACCTGATAGAGTTTCCCAGGGGGAACCTGGTGGATTTGAATTGCTGACTTTTTGGTTAGCAGCTGTAGCACGTAACCACTATACCACCAGGGTTTCCAACCACCAACACATAGCTATCACATATGCATTTCTTAGGTTACAGATACCAAGGGGTGAGTGAGTGCCTCTGATAATACAAGTTGAATCTTAAGAATGGAGATTTTTTTTGTCTTTCAAGTTCCAGTTCAACTATATATTGTTGCCTTACAATTGATTGTGTCAGTTTTCAGCGATAAGCTTGTCTTAGTTTGCTAGCTCTTCTGTAATGTAAATACCAAAGTAAATGCTTTAAACAACAGAAATTTATTTTCTCACAGTTTAGGAGGCTGTAAGCCTGAATTCAGTGCACTGCCCAAAGGGGAAAGTCCATGTCTCTTTCAGTGTCTACAGACCCGGCATTTCTGAGTTCCTTGGAGACCTTGGTGGCACAAGTGCTACAGCTTCTAACAAAAAGATTGGCAGTTTGAATCCACCAGGCACTCCCTGGAAACTACGGGGCAGTTTCCATTCTGTCCTGCAGGGTTGCCGTGAATTCAACTCCACAGCAGTAAGTTTTTTGTTTTTTGCCTTTGGTGATCTTCATGTAGCACCTACGTTCCCCTCATTGGTGCCTGTGCTTTAGTGTCTAATCTGCTTTTTTCATGACTCAGAAGTGGTTAGGTTTAGGACTTATCCTACACTGACATAGTCTCATTGCGATAGCACAAAAATATCCTATTCCCAAATGGGTATAGGGGTTAGAATTTTAACACATATTTTGGAGATACACAATTCAATCCAAAACAATGCTTCATCACATAAACGCAGCCCTTTCTTGCTTTCTCAACATACCAGAGGGGAGGTGGCATCTAATTATTTGTTTTTCATTTTCCAGTTAAGATACGTGAAAAGGAGAGCACATTTTTTTCTTGAGAGGCTGACTATTCTATATAATAAAACATATCTGCCGTACCACCCTCAACCTTCTCACCATACAGGGCTATATACACTAGTGAAAATGCTCTACTTAAGTCAATGTGATAAAGTCTAGGTTAAAAATAATCCTCCCACCATGGTCTCTTCAGAGACCATTGAGACATCATCAGGCTATGTGCTAATGCTTATACAAGTCCGGGTTGTCAAGGAATGTGTCAGCTGGAGCACTTGTGATGTAATCTAGCTCCAAGAGGCTGGGGGATTGGCAGACTGTACCAAAGGTGCTACTCTTGTGTCTCAAAAACTCTGAGAGGATGACCAGCAGGCACCTACCTGGATTTAGCTGTTCTCGTAATATATTGTAATACTTAAGTGTTTAAGATTAGCAAAGCTTGATTTAGTCATTTACAAAGTGTGACTTTGATTAAGTTTTTTTGATTTGTGTTTTTTTGATTAAGTTTTTCCTCCCATAAAGTTTGAAAATAGATATTTACTTCATAGTTATGAGAGTTTAAAGGATTTAATACCTAAAATGTTTCTTACAGTAGCTAGCACATAGAAGTCAGTAAATATTATGTATAACTACTGCTTCCAAACAGAATGTATCCTAGAAATCTGGTAACAAGCAGCTGAATAAAGAAGATCACAATTAATTGAAAACTGTAGAAAAGGCTCAGGAAACTTAGCCTAGTATTACTCCTGAGAAAATACTGCCCATCCTCATCAGAGTGGGGATTAATCTTAGGACAAAGACCATCATTACTATTTTTATTTTTATTATCATGACTGAATGAAAATGTATATTCCCATATAGATTTGCATGCTCACCTGTATGCAGCTCCCGCTGCTCTCCCTGTCTGGTGACAGCACATTCTTCCTGTCTGCTCCATACATGTCATCCTCCCAACAAGTCTCCTATACCCTCTCCTATACCCTCTCCACCCACTCCCCTTCCTCCAGTAAGAGGTCAGCAGGATGATATCCTATAGATGCACAGAACCATAAAGTGCCCAGAAAATATGGTCACTCTGCATCACCACATCCAATCTATTGCTGTCTGAAGAGTTGACCTTCACTGTGATTTATGGACAGGGGCAGCATCAGGGCTAGGGGCCAAGCTCCCAGGGTAACCCTGAAGCCCCTGGGCCATCAATTGTGGTCTTTTAGTGGAGATCTCAGGGTGCATCCCTATTTATTCTTGTGCTGCCAGTGAGACTCAACTTCGTGAGCTCCATCACGGCTATCACTGGTGGTGGCCAGGAACCATCCAGTTCTTCTGGTCATGAATCGACGTAGACATGCACCCACGTAGGTCTCTCTGTCTTCTGGGTTCTCTCAAAGACCATCATTATTAACAGTCTACAAGCTCTCACATTAGGAAGGGGCCTTGGAAAAGGTATGTAAATATCAGGGCACCAAGACATGGGAAGCTCTTCTTAATTCTCCCAGTTATTGTTTGACTGACTTTCAGGATTTTGTTACAGTCGATGGCCTATGTGTAGCCTGATTTTGCTTGGCTTTGATCTTTGGTTTGTCATGTCTGACACGTGCTCTCAAAAAATGACCTGATCCTGTCATCCCTACCTGCAGGCATGACTCCGATTGCCCTAAGACCAACTGCAATGAAAACTCTATTGCAATGCCTGGTCCTTCATTCCTACTCTTGTTCCTTAGCTGTAATTCGCTGCCAGAATCTCAGTTCGTAAACCTGTGTTCTCTGGCAAGCTCAAAACAGTGGGCTCTGATAGAGAATAGGGCTGGGTTAAACATCCATCATATGCTAGGTGTAATATATAACTAGAAAGATAAAGCAATAGATAGATAGATAGATAGGCAGACAGACAGACAGACATATAGATGCACAGATGCTGTTAGTTCTCTTGAGTCAATTCCAACTCATGGTAATCCCATATGTATAGAGTAAATACTCCATATATTTTTAAAGACTTTGATCTTTCTGAAACAGATTACCAGGCATTATTTCTCAGGTGTCTCTGAGTGGGTTTAAACTGCATAACTTTTCTTTAGCAGAGTATCACTTAACTGTCTGTGACAACAGACAGATGGACATACAGACAGAGACACTGAGATGTAGCCATCTATGAATGAGAGCTTATGTTACCCTTAGAATTCTTCATATGTAATATGTGATATTACCCCACATTATAAAAAGTAAACTGCCTTATCACTGTCAAATCATGTAACTAGCAAGGAAAGTCCCAGGATTCAAGCCCAGACGCATGTAGACCTACAGCCAAGAATCACTCCACCACACTGTATTGCTCAGGCACTAGAGGAATTCTGCTGATAGCCTAGAATTTACCTTTGTTTTCCTTCCCTCTTTCCCCTTCATATGTCTTGTGCTGCTTAGAAATACTACTCTGCAGATCTCACCTCTGCCTGACAAAAATTGTGAGACTGCTTAAAAAATATATGAGTGTAATAGTGCTGAAAATTGTTAGGTACAGAGCTAACACTGAGGCCCGGAGTTAATGAATATCAAGATTTCAAGCATATGGTAAATGGGGTCAAGGCTACATCCTAATCACAGACAAACAGATTACAAAATGCAGGTTTGATGATCATGCTGACTCAGAAAAGTCCAGTCACTGGCTAGCACAACAGTTCTGTGGGCATGTAGTTCTGAACTGTGCAGGGAGGCAGGGGAAGTCAATAAAGCAACTTTCTTACAGAGCAGCTATCACTGCCTAGTTGCAGAAGGCACCTACAAGGCTACTCCCCAGGAACTGGGCAGAGAACCATGGCATCCTAAAGGCTGTGTCTGTTCTCTCCCAGATCCTGGGAGATAATGCTCCCTAGCCCAGGTACACACTTTTGCCCAGCTGTGTGGCCACCAGGTGTCAGTCAGATATGAACCTGAAAGGCTATGTGACCTCCAGATAAATAAAACAATGTCGGAGGTAACAGTGAAAATCAGGCAAATATTTGTGATAGGAATTGATTTTGAACTTTCCCCTGTTACAAAGGCAATTTATTTGAACAGCCTGCCTGATCTCTGCATCCTTGTTCTCTGCTGGGTATTTTTGGGATAGTTCATATTATTGCTTTGGTGCTTCATATTAGCTGTCTGAGTCAACATGTAATGCTGTGGCCACAAAATGTGTTTTGGGGGAAGTCTAGTGTGGCTCTTAGCAGGTGGATGACGATTCTGACTTCTCTGATCTGGATAGAAACCATCTGTATTCTTAGCTCCAGTACCCACCTGTTAAGCAGGAAGTAAAAAACTGAAGCATGACCCAATGACATCTCTAACAGAAAGTCAGCACAAATGAATGAAGATAAGAATAAAACCAACCCTATCTCTCATGTTTAGCACTCCTTGCTTCACACATTCTCCTTTCCATGGCTGACAGAAAAATGTCTTAACTCCTGGAAAGCATGGGTTTATTATAAAATTATCATGAAGAAGAAAAGGCAGGAGAAGAAGAAAAAGAAGATGTGAAGAAGATGATGGGAGGAGGCAAAGAAAGAGAAGAAAAGGTGAGAAGTAAGAAGAAGAGGAAGAAATGATGCGCACTGAACATTCTGTGCATGTTAAGCATTTTGCATAAAACATCTTAATCAACGAAACAATCTTGTGGGTAGCTACTGATGTCTTCCAGATGTGAAACTCAGGCCTGGAAAGGTTAGATAACTTACCCGAGACCATGTATCCAGGAACGCTGGAACTGATCCTAGAGTCCCTAGTGTGATTTCAGAAGCTGGACCCCTGCCTCTGTACTAGTTCTGCTGGTTTATATGTACATAGAACGCCACTACAGGTACTGTGTTTTCATACAACTAATGCTACTTTCTGCATCTGTTTGCCAGAGACCCCTTCTACTTTGAGGTATTTTCATTAGCACCAATATGTTAATATTTTTTACATGTTCCTGTAAAAAAATAGTTTCCTGTTCTTATGAGGGAGTGGTTGGCTATCAAATGTAGGAGGCACATTATTTGTATAAAAATATGGTAGTCCCACCTTTAACATATTTGAACTATAACCAACTGCACTTATGACAATCCCTTTGTTTTTTGGTAATCTTGTTGTTAGTAATATATACTATATACAGTGTTGCAGCAAGTAATTTGCTGATTTTATCATTCTCAGATGTTCACTGGCAGGTGTTTCTAACTTCCAGAGACAAACATCAGATTTATAAAGATACTGATAACAA
This sequence comes from Heterohyrax brucei, assembly GCA_028571685.1. Classification (NCBI taxonomy): domain Eukaryota; kingdom Metazoa; phylum Chordata; class Mammalia; order Hyracoidea; family Procaviidae; genus Heterohyrax; species Heterohyrax brucei. Next base: position 96,297,973 of record CM053154.1, on the reverse strand, counting down.
AAGGCAGTAATAATGAAAACTGAAAACTACAAAAGATGAGGTATTTGACTTACATCAAAATTGGTGCACAGAGAACAGAATCCTGTCATACATAAGGTGGGCACTATCTGCTTAGAGATGGGGGTATCAGCTCATGTTGATGGATCATTATTGGACAAATTCAGCTAGTAATAAACAACTTGAGCTCCTAACCAACATCAAAAAGGGAAGGGCAAATGAAGAAGGAAGCATGCAGAAAAACTTAAAGTTCGTTACCTATTTTCCTAGTATCCAGTACACTCAGGTAATGGGTTTGACTCACTCAGTTTTTTTTTTTTGGACAAAGTAAACTTCTTAGACAATTTATGAAACCAAAGACACTAAATCTTTTACATTTTATGAATTGTCAGGCCCAGTCTCAAGGAATTAGAAATGATATTCAAAACAATATTCCTGAAAGCTGGGCTAAACAGCCTAATCATTACAGAAAACTGAGGAATCTGACTCTGGAATCAAGATTGTAGTGTGTTTTGTTCCTGGTTCTCAAAATAATTGACTAGCTGTTATTCAGAGAACCATTTAGCAACTTCAAATCTCAGCACACTCATATATAAAATAAAATGTTTGACTTTCTATATGCTGTAAGAAAAGATAAATATATTTTAACCAATGATGAAACTAAAAGACTGGTCAAATTACCACTTCGAACTGCCAGCTGACTTAGGTGAGGCATTCTTGTTGCATTCAGTAGACAAATCCAGCTTAACCAGGTCAGGCTAAGAGACTTTTTCAGAGAAAATGGTATTTCAGTGTAAATCTGAGGGATGAGTTGTCACCTAGGTGAAGGTGGGACAAAGTCACTCCAGCCAGAAAGAGAAGCAAGTCGATGCCCAGAGCAGGAGGAAAGGTAACTACTGCAGACACAACATGTTGTTGTTGTTGGGTGCCATCGAGTCAGTTCCAACTCATGGCAACCCTATGCACAACACAATGACGCACTGCCCAGTCTTGTACCGTGTCCACAGTCATTTTTATGCTTAAGCCCATTGTTGTGGCCACTGTGTCAATCTGTCTCATTGAGGGTCTTGCTCTTTTTTGCTGACCCTCCACTCTACCAAGGGCAATGTCCTTCTCCAGGAACTGATCCTTCCTGACAACATGTCCAAAGTATGAAGATGCAGCTTTGCCTTCTTCATTTCCAAGAAGCACTCTGGTTGTACTCCTTCCAGAAGAGATCCATTTGTTCCTCTGGCAGTCCATGGCACATTCAGTGTTCTTCTCCAACATCAGGCATAATATAGATAAATAAAAAAAACTCAATGCTGTCAAGTCAATTCCAACTCAGAATATCCCTATAGGAAAGAGTACAATTGCCCCATAGGGTTTCCAAGGAGCAGTTAATAGATGCTGCTGCTCACGTTTTGGTTAGCAGCCAAGCTCTTAAACACTCTGTGTGGCAATATATTGATCACTGTCTTAGGCTCGGTCTGTAAAGAAACAAAACCAGCAAAGTGTATAAATACATGTACAAGAGATTTATATCAGTGAAGGTTGTAGAGGCTGGAATGTTTCAAGTTTGGGGGTCAGAATAGAGGCATCCTCTGATTCATGTAGCCACAGGGCCTGCAAAACCCATGATTGGCAGGCAAGACCCAGGTATGCTGCTGGCTCAAGCCCTAAGAACTGGAGGTTGGATGACTGGAATCCAGGTGCAGGATTTAGAGTGAACAAAAACTCTTGAACCTTGCCAGAATGTCCATTTATATTTAACACAGGGCAAACTCCCAATGAAACTCTCTTTTAGTTGATTGGCCACTCACAGCAGATCTTATAATGTGTGTGATCACATTATATCAGATCTCACCATTGAAGTGATCATAACATCATAAAACGGCCAAACTACTGAGAATTATTATCCACCCAAGTTGACACACAACTTTACCATCACAGTCACACACCTTGGGGCACATTAATACTTATACCAGAACCACAGGCACAGGCAAAGACTATACCAGGCAAAGCAGAATAAACACAGGCCACATTAAAGTGCTTAGTTTTTATCCCAAGAGATAGTTAGAGCTTCTGAAGAGTTGCTGTAATTTCTCGTTTCTTTTTCAATATGTTGTATGTCCTTACATTTCCTACAGTTTTTTTAATGTAAAACTTACATACAGCAAGGTACACAAATTTCAAGTTCTTAACTTGATGAATGTCTATTTGAACACCCATAATCCGTCCACCATCACCCAGATCATAATACAGAATAAATCCCAAACTTCACATGGTCCCTCCTGCTCCCTCTTGCTTCCTCCTGGTAAGCTGCTCCCATCTTCCTTCCCCAGAAGTAGCATTTATCTGCCCTCTATAAACACAGACTAGTTTTGCCTGTTTTTGAACTTCATGTAAGTGGAGTCATACAGTATATACATCGCTGGACTTCAATTGTGAGGGTGGGGTAATATAATCAGGCAGATTTAGAAAGAACTTGTTGACTCTCCTGTGGAAAACAGATGGGAGGAGGCTAACTTACAGCTAGGAGATGGGTTGGTGACTCTTTTGGTCATCAGGACAGAGATAACAGAGACCTGTGAATGTGTGTATGGAAAGGATGTCAAATGGTGGTGGATACAGGTGAAATCATCTGGACCTGGCGACTGATGATACATGAGGGCAGAGGTGGGGGTGGGGACGGTCAAGGCCGAGCCCTTTGTTGTTGATTGAGCTCCCTGAGTAATAAAGCCCTATGCTGAGATGGGAAACTTGGAAGATGTAGGCTTCAGGGTGAGATGATGAGTATGATTTAGGGTGTGTTGAGTTTTTAATATTGGGAGCCAAGTAGAAGGGCTGTTCAGGTGGTTGTACGTGTAGGTCTAAAACACAGAGAAGTAGATCAAAGAAGGGCAAATTGATATCATAGACAAATAGATGAGATTGTGCACAAAGGGAAAAATATTCCCAGAGAAAGAAATGAGTAGAAAGCAGACAGAATTATAGCATTTATTGGCAGAGTAGAAGAGGGGCTCATAAAGTAAGTGCAGTGAACCCAGAGAGGTCTTGGGACAAGCAGAAGAGCATGGTGTTGGGGAACCAAGGGGAGAGAATATTTCCTTGAGGCCAAGGGCAGGAGAGAGGTTTCACAAAAAGCTGTGAGCCTCACGGAATCCTGAATCCTTTCTCTTGGGTAATGGGTATAGGGTTTTCAATGAGAAACTAGTAATCTCACTATTAGGGTAAGTTTGAAAAACACTGTAACAACCTCTCTGAGGTCTAAAATGACTTCTTACATATCTTAAAACTCATCATCCCTCCAATATTGGTCTTTCTTCCAGAGCCAACAAGGGGGAAAGCCCTCCGCTGCAGTGGACATTCTGAATTTGGACCTGTAACCTATCGGACTGTGTTAAGAATAAACTTTCCTTCGCTAAAGCCATCCACTCTGTGGTATTTCTGTTAGAGCAGCATGAGCTGACTAAAACAGAATCTGGTACCATGAGAGTTGGGTGCTGCTCTAACTAATACCTAAAATGTGGAAGCCATTTTAAAGCTGTGAATGGATAGAAGATTCAGAAGGAACCGAAAAAGGCACAGACGGTGAGAAACAAGTAGCAGGTGACTGAAGGCAGCAGAATCAGAGGAAGTGCTGGAGCTAACTCATGAAACAAGAAAACTAAGTACCTGTGAACAGAGTTTTCCTCGCAGAGCAGGGTGCCTCTGGGCATTTGAATCAATGAAGCTAGCTTTGCTGACCCACAGAGCAAAAGAGCTGAGTGCCTTTGTGCATGAAGCTTCCTAGCTGAGTGGGGTACCTCTGAGCACTTGAATCAGTGAAGCTACAGAGCTTTGAAACACTTGCCCTGGCAAGGCAGATACGGGCCTGAGGCCCAGGCTATGCAGCCATAGGAAGCAGAAGCTGAAAGAGACAAAGAATATGAGAAGCTGAGCTGCCTCCGTCTCAAAAAGTATGGCCATCACCTCAGGGATTTGAAGGGGTGGATCCAGGGCTTTCTGTGTTTTGTCACAGTGGAATTGCCACTCAGTTGGGCTTAGTGCACATCTAAAGCCAATGGGACAGAGCTTCTGCCCAAGTGGCCTTGAAGGCAGAGTTGTAGTACAGGGCTGGAGGCTTTCACTCAGTATCCAGAGAGTTTGGCCAATACCTAGAGTCTGGAGTGCAAAGCTATTGCATAAAATGTCTCAGAAAATGTAAGAGTATTTTCAAAGCTTTGAAGGCTCATGTAATGTGTTCTACTGACTTGCCTGTTCCTTGTTAATGCCCTCTTTCCCTGCAATCTCTCCCATTTGCAATGGAATGTCTAACTTGTGTCTGTTCTGCTGTCGTACCTTTGGAAGCTGATAGCTTATGTTACAGGTTTCACAGACATAAATGAATTTTTGAATTTTGGACTTGGAACTGATTTAATTAAGACTTCTATCATATGGGATGAATGTGTTATATGTTTCAATGATGTGATTTCTTGGGGTGCCAAATGGTGGGATGTCGTGGGTTGAATTGTGTTCCTTGTGTTCCCCCCAAATACGTGTAGCCATGTGGCTGGGCCATGCTTCCCAATATTTTGATTGTCCTCCATTTTGTGATTTTCCTGTGCTGCATGTTAAAAGATTAGGGTGGGACTGTAAATCCCTTTATAAGATCACCTCCCTGCTCCACTATAAAGGGAGTTTTGTTGGAGTATGACTTGCACCACCCTTAATCCTTTCATCCTGCAAGAGATAAAAGGAAAGGGAAGTAAGAAGAGAATTGGGAACCTCACATCATCAAGAAAATAGCACTGGGATAAGAGTGCATCCTTTGGACCTGAAGTTCCTGTGCTAAGGTTCTCCCTGGACACAGACTGATGCAATACTGCACATTCCTCCAGAGCCAACAAGGGTGAAAGCATTCCCCTGGAGCGGACATCCTGAATTTGGACCTGTAACCTACCAGACTGCGTACGAATAAACTTTCCTTTGTTAAAGCCATCCACTCTGTGGTATTTATGTTAGAGCAGCACTAGCTGATTAAAATATCTCCCAACATTTCAAAGGATAGAGTAGCAGGGACAGAGATCTGGGAACTGTGTTTTCAGGGGACTTTGAGGTCAATGGGCATAACTAGCTTTTTGCTAGAGAGTCTTTGGCACCCCATGTTGGTAAGTGGTGCCTGGGATCTTAAAAGTCAGCAGGCTGCCATCTGAGGAATACCAATTGGTCCCAACCTACTTGTATTAGATGATGACTAAGAACATCAAAGACAAGAGGAAAAATGAGCCTAGGAGACAGAAGGAGCCATATGATTGGCAGACCACATCAGTATGGGACCAAAGGAACTGGATGATGCCTCGCCACCACCAAAGACAGCCTTGATAGGAGACACAATGTAGAGTCCCCACCATAACGTAAGAAAAAGAGGTGTGCAGATCAAGAACTCTACTAAAAGACCAGAATGGAGTCCGACAACCTGGAAAATACTTCCATGGGAACACGGCCCCTAGACTTGCTACAGCCCCAGAACTGAAACCAGTACTGAGGTCGACACTTCAGTCTAAGAATGGACTGGAATCAGGAACAGAGTGAGCATGTGGTAGGTGTACTTTGTAGTTCTGTACATTTATGGAAGGCTGTCCCTACTGGTTCCTATCTAGAGGCAACAGAAGAGGGTGGAGAGGAGGAGAGAGGTGTTCCTTGGGAGGATACTAGTAGTAAAGAGTGAAAATGAGGAGTGTGCTGTCCCAGGATGGGGAGAGCAGATATAGTTGTAGAGGCAGATATGCAAAATTAACTTAGATTGTGTACTTTCACTTAATCATAATAAAAAATTAAAAACAGATCAAAACAAGAAAATGTTAACACATGTTGTATACATCGCAGATGCTACATAACAGTGAATAAATGAGCAGAAGTCAAAAAAAGACCTCATCATTCCTGCCTGTGGGAGCTATGGTGCAACAATGAGTTTGCTTGCAGCCTTGGACACAGCCTCCCAGTGCAGATGGAGTGATTCCCACTAACCAGAGACTGTAGGGAGGTGGGCTTTGTTGCCAAAATTCAGCAGCCTTGACCTTCTTTATATTTTTAGAAAAATAAAACAAATAGAACAAAACTATGAAACAAACAAAAAATCCTTTGAAAAGATTAAATATAGTAGGAGCAATTAGTCATTGACCATTGTTTGGGGCTAGATACTTTACAAACTGTATCTTATTTAATTCTTCCTGTGGCCTTGTGGAATCTCTGGGTGGTGCAAACAGTTAAAAACAGGGTGAGTACCGAGGACCAAAATGACATGCGGTAAAGACAACCGAGAAGACAGAGAGACCCACAAGAGTGGGTGCCTACATAGACTTGGGACCGGAAGAACCGGATGGTGCCCGGCCACCACCAGTGATAGCCACGATGAAGCTCACAGAGAGGAGTCTCACTGGCAACACAAGAATAAAAAGGGGTGCATCATGAGATCTCCACTAAAAGACCTCAAGTGATGGTCCAGCGGTTTGGAGGTTCCTCTGAGAGGATGGCCCCCGGCCCTGATGCTGCCCTTTCCCATAAATTATAACAAAGGTCTACTCTTTGGACAGGAATGGATTGGACTTGGCGATGCAGAGTGACCACATATTGGAAGCACTTTGTGGTTATAAACATCTACAGGACATCATCTTGCTGACCTCTGGCTGGAGGAAGGGGAGTGGACGGAGAGGATGGGAAAGGAGGCTGTTGGGAGGATGAGACATGTATGGAGCAGAGAGGAATAGTGTGCTGTCACCAGACAGGGAGAGCAGTGGAAGCTGCATATAGGTGGGCATGTAAATTTATAAGTGAATGTACATTTTCACTGAGTTATGTTAAATAAAAATAAAAATAAAAAAAACAGGGTGAGTAACTGAAGGGTTGGTGGTTGAAACTCACCCAGAGGTGCCTTAGAAGAAAGTCCTGGTAATCTGCTTCTGTAGGGTCACAGCCACAAAAACCCTAAGTAGTTCAGTCCTACTCAGAAGCACATGTGGTCCCCATGAGTTGGAACTGACTTGATGACAAGTTTTTTTTAATGTCCTAGTAAATCAGGGCGCCCTAGTGACATAGTGGTTAAAAGCTGAGATGATAACCCCAAATAGGCAATTCCAGTCTACCAGCACTCTTTAGAAACCCTATGGGGAAGTTCTACTCTGTCCTATAGGGTTGCTAGGAGTTTGAATAAACTCTACGGAAGAGAGTTATGCTTAAGAGTTCAGGCTGCCAAAAAGTAGCAGTTGGAACCCACTAGTAGCTCCTTCTTTGAAATCCTGTGAGGCAGTTCTACTGTGTCTTAGAGAGTCACTATGAGTCAAAATCAACTGGATAGCAATAAGCATTCTTAGACGTGGGGACTGAGGCCCATAGAATCACACTCAGGTAAGTTACATTAAAATCTATGCTAGACTGACTATAAAGCATGCCTGCACTTCTCACCAATAACCTGCCTTTCTGAAGTATACAGACTCCTCCATGAAAATCGAGCCCTGGTCTTCCAGCTATAGATGAAGACACTGAAGGTGAATTTATGTCAGTGCATTTCAGTATCATGCATAAAGCCCCATTTATACCAGGCATATTGTTATACTGTAGCATCTAGCACTACAGACGAGAACTCATTGAGTGTTTCCAGAGACGAAAAATGAGCTACCAGGCAAATATACCAGTTTGTCAGTTTGTAGTACTGCAGTGGTTTGCATATTGCTATGATGTTGAAAGGTTTCAAATAACATGAAGTTCATGCATAAGGATAAGTTTCAGAGAGCTGCCAGACTAAAGGGACTAGTATGAAAGTTCTGGTGATCTACTTAGAACAATTAGACAATGAAAACCCTATGGATCACAGTAGAATGTTATCAAATTGAATGCTAAAAGATAAGAGCTCTAGGTAGGAAGTCACTGAAAATATACAGTGACTTCAACGATGGACTTCATCATACCAATAAGACTGTGAAGCTGATGAAGGACTGGGCAACATTTGGTTCTGTTGCATATAGAGTCACCAGGAGTCAGAGTCAGCTAAACCCATTGCCATCAAATTGATTCTGACTCATAGTGGCCCTATGTGTAATAGAATAAAACTGCTCCATGAGATTTTTTTTTTTTTTTTTTTGTAATCTTTATGGAAGCAGTTCACCAGGACTTTCTTCCATAGTGCTGTTAAGTGAGCTCAAACCACCAATCTTTAGGTCAGCAGTTGATTGCAAATTGCTGGTGCCACTCAGTGATGTTCAATGGCAACTAAGAAAAAACTACATACTTTCATAAAAAGTTAGCTTCGCAAGGGAATTAACAAGAAGCTTGCACCAGAAAGAATTTGCTGACCTTTATGATTCTGGCAGGGGCTAAGTAACTGTCATATATTAGTAGTAGCCACATGCTGAACATGGTTCTAAGCTCTTTGCACCATATTAAGTCATTCAATCTCACAGCAGCTCTACAGATTGGATTCTATCATTGCATCTATTTTATAGATAAGAAAGTGGATGTATAGAAATGTTAAGAAACTTGCCAAAGCTCACCTGGATAGGAAGTGGCAGGACATTGAAGATGTGGTAGTGTGCTCCTAGGGCCTATGCTCTTGATCACAGTGCCATGCAAATGCAACAACACTAAAGAACAGACATGTTGGAGCAATCAGGTTATTCATGAAAGCTATGGCTGGGAGCTATGGGGCATGATATTGGGAAGAAAGAGTTGTGGTCAGATTTTGAGGGAAATTAAGTATATTCCTAAGAAATGAATTTGACCCTGTGAGCAACAAAGACTCAATATGATTTGAGTGTTCAGTATATGTCATTGTTCTAGCTGGAGGGAAAATGGGCTGGAAAGGAGGGCACCATGGCTTGAAGGAGCAGAGACTGACCAAGGTTGTCATAGAGAGGAAGAGAAGCTACTGAAACCAGAACACGGATCCTAGAGCCCATGATCAATCTTTGCACCCATAGGTAAATTAGCCAATAGGTATGGTAAACACAGGCTTACTTGTGCTTACTCAAAAATCTGTAGCCCACAATTTCACTACCTGTTGAGGATTACAAATCTGAAAAGAGGTTTTGATTCTACAGGAAGATGCTGTGGGTGGGAGAGAGACAGATATCAGCTACCCCTATAAGCAGAATCTTTGATGTAAACAATGTAAAATTGTTTACTACAGATGATCTGGCAAGCATGGTGAGCACAATGCTTATCTTGCTATTGGATAATCCACCTCTAGTTCTTTGAATACTACTTGTGTGTTGTTCATCTCCAGGTTGATGCTAGGCCAGTAAATTAAAAGTCCACCTTTCGCATTTTTCTGTCTCAAACTTCTGACTTCTGCTCCCTACTTCCCACCCTGTCCTGTTCCCCAGAGTCTGAGAGCCCACACTACTTCCTGAATGTACACTAGAAACTTCTGTTTATTCCTGATAAGGTCTTCTCTAACAGTAGCCTGATTTGCCACCCTCCATCTCTGTTGTTGAAGTGAGGCAGATGCTATTTCTCACCACCGTGGGTGGACCTGGTCTATGCTGGGCTGGTCAACAAATTTCACTGCTGTTAATCTCAAAGAGTGGTTCAGACACTGACATGTGACCCAAGGCATGCTAAAGAGGTGGGTCAAAGACTTTATCTGGTTTGGGGACCTCTGAGGTTACAAAGTAGTAACATGCAAACCTGGAACTACTGAGAGCCTCTGTTCTGTAAAGAAACTGTAACAGAAAGCAGAGTAGAGAGGAGAGGAGTAGGGGAGGTGAAAAAAGAGACAGGAAAGGAGGGAGGGAGGAGGAGAAAAAAGAATGAGCAGGAGCTGGAGAAGAAGAAGAAAAAAGAGAAAGAGATGGGAGAAAAGCGAAGGAAAGAAGACTTTCAGGCAGAAATGTGCATGAATAGGTGAACATTTCCTTTACTATTTCTTCCAGAAGGCTTGAGAAACTTGTTTGCTAAAAAGACTATTGGTTTCCTGCCTGATTATTCCAGAGTGTTCAAAATGCAGTTTCATGGTCACTTGTGGGCCCCCGCCACAAATAGTGGACACAGTAGTGATACCCACAATAAACTGGCTTATCAGGCAAACGTGAGGGAAATACTGTCCAAGTTGTAAAGAAATAGTAGAAAATTTTAACATGCGAGAAACCAAATTCCCTTATCAACTCAGGTATTTAAGTTTGATGAATATAAACTGTAACCCAGTACCTCTCAAGTTCCCAACAGGCAATTTTCCTTTAATTACCCATGAGGTGTGCATGCTATAGACCTACCCACGTCCATCACATACCATATGAGCGCAACGTCACTCTTTATGTCTTAAACTGGTTACTTTTGCTTAGGGTGTTGACCTTGGGGGCAATTTTAAATTGCTGCCTTGTAATATGATTGATCAAGAACATCTGGGATATAATTTAAGTTTTTAATTCATTGTAGTTACGCAAATAATTCTTATTTAAAGTATTCAGGCCAAAATTTGTGTTCTTATTTTCTTTCTATTTATACGAAACTGAGTAGGAATACTCAATCTGAGACAAGTTGTCCCCTGAGCGAGAGAGAGAGAATGTAGCCTCAGGGAAGAAATCAACCCTGGCTAATTCATTATGAAGGTATATGGCAGCTGATCTTGTTGATTTCAATTTTTACCCAGGGTACACAGAACAAAATTTAATAATCCAAAGCAAAACACACATGCACACACATATACAACATGTATCAACAATCTTCACAAGGAAAGTCATGTTTTGATAAACAGGGTTAGAAGATTTCTGAATTTAGAGACCAGACAGTGCCAACAGAGTACCTGAATCATTTGCACCACTCAGGAACTCTGACAAGAACTAAGGTTTACTCCAAATCCATGAACTGGGCCCAGTGCAACAGCAAATCCAGGACATAACCATGGCACTGCTTCATGAAAGCAACTGCAGAGAGAACTGAGACTCAGGAGGAATCCACAGTCATGGTGGTAGAGAAATTAGGGTTACATAGTGGTGCAAACACGGATGGAACCACTATGGATGGGTGCAGGCCAGGCCAGATCGGTCAGTATCTCCCAGACTAGCATGAGCATGAGACAGTCTTGAAATGATTGTGTACTGATAGACCAATATCCCTCATGCACATAGACACAAAAATCCTCAACAAAATTCTGGCCAGTGGAATTCAACAGTATATCAGAAAAATAACTCATCAGCATCAAGTGGAATTCATTACCAGGTATGCAGGAATGGTTCAATATTAGAAAAACAACCAGTGTAATTCATCATATAAATAAAACTAAAAATAGGAACCACATGATCTTATCAATTGAGGCAGAAAAGTAATCTGACAAAGTCCAATTTCTGATACAAACTCTCAGCAATATAGGACTGGGAGGGAAATTATTCAGCACAATAAAAAGAATTTATGCAAAGACAATAGCCAACATCTTTCTAAAAGGAGAGAGACTGAAAGTATTTCCCCCATGAGAACAGACAAAGATTCCTTTTATCACCATTTTTATTCAACATTGTGCTGGAAATCCTAGCCAGAGCAATAAGGAATGAAAAGAAATCAAACCATAAAAAAAAAAATGGCTGTAGAGTCAATTCCAACTCATAGTGACCCTTGTAGGACACAGTTGAGCTTCCCCATAGAGTTTCCAAGGAACACTTGGTGGATTTGAACTGCCAACTTTTTGGCTAGCAGCCATAGTACTTAACCACTGTGCTACCAGCTTTTAAGGGACATCCAAGTTAGTAAGGAAGAAGTAAAATTACCTCTGTTCAGAGATGCATGATCTCATACAGAGAAAACCACAAAGAATCCACAAGAAAATTACTGGAACTAACAGAAGATTTCAGCAAAGTACCAGAATATAACACAAACATACACATTCAATTAGATTTTTGTCTACATCAACAAAGAGAACTTCAAAAAGAAAATCAGCTAATCAATGCCACTTACAATAGCTCCCAGGAGGATAAAAATACCTAGGAATAACTAGGGATATAAAAGACTTATCAAAAGAAAACTACAAAAACAACTGCAGGAAATCAAAAGAGATGTACAGGTGGTAAAATATACCATGCTCACAGATAGGGGAGACTTAATAGTGTGAAAAAGTCAGTACTATCCAATGTAATCTATTGGAACAATGCAATCCCAATCCAAGTTCCAGTGACATTTTTTAATGAGGTGGAGAAACAAACCAGCAGCTTCATGTGGAAAAGGAAAAGACCTTGGAAAGGTAAAGAAGAAGAAGAAGAATGTGGGAGGCTCACATTTCGTGATTTTAGAACTTATTATACTGCCATGGTAGTCAAAACAGCATGGTACTGCTACAACAGATACATAGACCAATGAAACAGAATTGAGAACCCAGGCTTAAATCCAACCCCCTGTGAATAGCTGATACTTGAGAATGGCCCAAAGACCATTAAATAAGGAAAAGATGGTCTCTTTAACATGTTGCTGACATAACTGGATATTCATCTGCAAAAAAGTGAAATAGGATCCATACCTCACACCACACACAAAAACCAATCAAAATGAATCAAAGATCTAAATACAAAATTTAAAATGATAAAGATTGTGGAAGAAGCAATATGGATAATGCTAATGGCATAAATAGTATGCAAACCATAACTAACAGTGCACAAACATCAGAAGACAAAAGAGGTAACTAGGAGCTCCTAAAAATCAAACATTTATACCCATCAAAAGAATCCACCAAAAGAGTACAAAGAGAATCTACAGACTGGGTACTTTTTTTTCAAATACTACCTACCGAGTAACACTCTAATTTCTAAAATCTGCAAGAGACTTCAGTGCCTTAACAACAGATAGATAAATATTCCAATTAAAAAATGAGCAAGGGATAAGAACAAATACTTAACCAAAGACCTACAAATGATTAATAGGTACATAGAGAAATGCTCATGATCATTAGCCATTAGAGAAAAGCAAATCAAAGCTACAGTGAAATGTTATCTCACCTCAGCAAAGCTGGCACTAATGCAAAAATACAAAATATTAAGTGTTGGAGAGGTTCTGGAGATGTTGGAACACTAGTGCACTGCTGATGAAAATGTAAAAATGTCACAACCACTTTGAAAAAAGCTAGAGATATAAATACTGTATTTTCCAGCAATCCCATGCCTAGGAATACATCCTAGAGAAATAAGAAGTATCACTCAAATAGACATATGCACATACGTGGTAACTGAAGCACTGCTAAGGATAGCAAAAAGATGGAAGCAACATAGGTGTCCATTAGCAGATGAATAAACAAGTTATGGTACATACACACAACATAATACTCTGCAATGATAAAGAACAATGATGATTCTATAAAACATCTCACATGAATACTAATTCTGGAGGTCATTATGCTCTGTGAAACTAGTCACAAAAGAACAAATACTGCATGAGACCACTAAATCAACAAAAGGTTTAAACATATAAAAACATTCGGATGGTTATGAGGAGGGGAAGGTGAATTCAGTAGCTAGATAGTAGACAAGGATCAAATTTGATAAAGGGGAGGACAATATACGATATAGGGGAAGTTAGCATAACCAGACCAAAGCAAATGCTAAGAAGATTCATTGACACATGCAAACACTTCAAGGGACACAATAACTGAGGCCAGGGCCTGGGGTCTATAGTTCGAAGGACACTGAGGTTAATTGGTGTAATAAAGTTTTAAGAAAATTTTCTGCATCCCACTTTGGCTAGTGAGTGGCCATCTAAGATGCAGCAATTTACTTGGTGCAAAGAATAGAACACCAGAGGCACAAGAAAAATATTAGCCCTAGAAGTTAAAGGACCACATGAACCAGAGACTTCACTAGCTTGAGACCAGAAGAACTAGACAGTGCCCAGCTACAACCAACGACAGCCCTGATAGGGAATACAACCAAAATCCCTGGATGGAGCTGGAGAAAACTGCAGAGCAGAACTCAAATTCACACAAAAAGACTAGACTTAATGGTCTGAAAGAGACTGGAGGAACCCCAAAAGCTATGGCCCCTGGCTACTCTGTCAGTCCAGGACTGAAACCATTCTGGTAGCCCACTCTTCAGACTAAGATTAAAACATAAAATGATACTTAAGAAGAGTGTCATTCTTAGTTCAATTGATGCAACAGCCCAAATGAGTGGCACCTGTCTGGAGGTAGGATGAGAAGCCAGAAAGGGACAGGAATTGGTCAAATGAACAGAGGGAACCTGGGGCAGAAATGGGGCATATGCTGTCACATCATAGGGTTTACGATGTAACATCGCAAAATTATATTTACATGGATTTTGTATGAGATATTAACTTGAGCTATAAACTTTCACCTAAGCAAAATAAAACCTGTAATGTACCAATCAAATGCTAACAACTGTTTAATGAGCTAGAACATATGCTTTGCTTAAAATAGGAAACATCAAAGTTTTAAGTCTTGGCTTTATAATAGAGGAAAAATCACTTCAAGAAAATAAAATATAATTTCCATGACTTACTTGTGTTTGGTTACTTGGCCCTGGCTATATTATTACTCACTCCTGCTGTAAATTGTCTCTCTTCCCTCCTGATAAGCAGTTCACACTGGTAAAGATCTGAACCATTCTCTATTTAACAGTTCAGATCTTTGTTCACCAGCTGGACAAATGGTGGCAACCTTGGTAAGACTGGTTTCCCTGTATAGTACAGAAGGACACTGTGAGCAGGCCCAGGCCTCCAGAGCTCCACCTTGTGGGCCCCTTCTCACTACTTCATTGACCTAACTTCCTGTGCTTGCCCCCTCAGTTCTTTGCTCCCAAGCCAGCCACTGCAAGCACTGCTCTGCTACTTCCCAGAGACTCACCAATCTGCAAAGCTAGTCCCAGCACCCTCGATGTGGCCAGTGGTGCTTCAGGCCCGTAGTCAGCCTGGCCCTTGTCCTGCAGAGGGCTTTGTGGGCCCTAGCTCTGGTGATACAGGAGAGGGACAATGCAGGTGAGCATTAATCCTGTGACCTGAGTGGATGGGAAGCAGTGAAGGAGGATCCTTTTGGGGTCTCAACTGGTTGTTTTTAAAGTATCTTAAATGCATTTCATATAGTAAGGAATTTTTTTTCAATAATTAAAAAAAATACATTTTGAAGAGGTGGGGCCAAGATGGAAGACTAGTCACATGTCTCCTCAATTCCCTCTGAGAACTAAGGCTTAGAAAAACAATTTAATGGAGTGGTGTGGACATTTTAGAAGACCCAAGATGAGGTGTAGGGTTGTGAGATTGGACTGGGTGGAAGGAAAGGGAAAAACACCTTTATCTGGGACCACACAGTGGCACAGTAGTCCCACTTCTGCTGGTGCAGTAGCTGAGAGGATTACAGGTACAAATGCCTTCTTTGTTAACTGAGAGACTGGGACTCGAACTGCCAAGCCTGAGAGCCTGACAGGAGCTGGCTTCTATGCTGAGCTGCTTGCCTAGTAGACAGTGGATCCTGCAGCAGAAAGACTGTGCTTGGGACTGTCATATCTAGAAAACCCAGCAGTGGCTGGTGACTGAGGGTATCAGTACCCCTCCTCATTCTCTTGTTTGAGCTCTACCATAGATACTACCAACTCAGTGCAGGAGAGGTGGCTCAGGTGGGACACTGTCTTGCTCAGCTAAGAGATGGAGTCAGCCATGCCAGAGCACTCACCTGGAGCTAACTCCTATGCTAAGCAACAGTGCCCTTCTAGACTGTTCTACTCCCTGCAACAAAGCTGTTTCTGAAATGGCTGTACCTAGAGAATGTATGGGTGGCTGGAAGTGCAATGTGGCAGTGCCCTTATCCCTCCTTTCTTTGAGCCATGTCACAGCATTTGCTGATGGCCCCTGACAGACTCCAGAAGTAGGGTGCCATCTTTGTCAGCAAGGACTTGGGGCCTGCCACTCCTGAGGGCCCAGCAACTCTTGGCTACTGCTTGTCAATGCTTCTGTCAGCAAAAGAGCAATTCTTTTTTTTTTAATTTTTTATTTAATATAACTGTGAAAATGTAAGTTCACATATAAATTTACATACCCACCTATATGCAGCTTCCACTGCTCTCCCTGCCCGATGAAAGCACACTATTCCTCTCTGCCCCGTACATGGCTCATTCTCCCAACAGTCTCTTTTTTCCCTCCTCTTCACCCACTCTCCTTCTTCCACCCAGAGGTCAGCAGGATGACATCCTATAGATGTATAGAACCATAAAGTGAATCCAATATATGGTCACTCTACATCGCCAAGTCCAATCCATTCCTGTCCAAAGAGTGGACCTTCATTATGATTTATGGTCAAGGGCAGCATCAGGGCAAGGGGCCATGCTCCCAGGGGAACCCCAAAACCACTGGACCATCAATCAAGGTCTTTTAGTGGGGATCTCAGGGTGCACCCCATTTTATTCTTGTGTTGCCAGTAAGACTCAACTTAGTGAACTCCATCGTGGCTATCACTGGTGGTGGCCGGGCACCATCCAGTTCTTCCGGTCCCAAGTTGATGTAGGCACCCACTGCTGTGGGTCTCCTTGTCTTCTGGGTTGTCTTTACTGCATGTCATTTTGGTCCTCGATGAGCATCCGTTCCTGCTGAGTTAGGACCATTTGCTGTGCCCTCAGATGGCAGCTTGGCAGCTTTTAAGACCCCAGACGCCACTCACCAATGTGGGGTGCAGAGAGCCCTCTTAGCAAAACGCTAGTTGTGCCAATTGGCCTCGCTTTTGCCTGAGAGCATGGTTCTCCGCCCCCTACCCCAGCTACTCTATCCTTGCAATATTGGGTTAAGATGGAAGGAGTACTCATGTTATGTTTAAGTCCACTTAATATTGTTCTTGTTTCTAATGTGTGCTGTCACTGATTTCACCCAACCAGATACCTAGCAACTATCTAATCTAAACCCTCCCCCCTCCCTCCCTCACCTCCCTTGCAGCTGTCAAAGAGTCTTTTCTATAGACATGTCTGTTTTTGAGACCTTATCGTAGAGGTCTCATACAATATTTGTCCTTTTGTCGCTGACTGCTTTCACTCAACATAATGTCTTCCAGTTGAAACCAGGTCATGAGATGTTTCCTGGAGTCATCGTTGTTCTTTATCATTGCATAGTGCTCCATTGAGTATATATACCATAGTTTACCTATCCATTCTTCTGTTGTTGGGCATCTGGGTTGATTCCATCTTTTTGCTATTGTGGACTGTGCTGCGATAAACATTCTGGTGCATGTGTCCGTTGGTGTGAAAGGCCTTGATTCTGTAGGATATATTCCAAGTAGTGGAATGACTAGGTCAAATGGTATATCAATATCCATTTTTTTAAGGAAGCACCAGATTGCTTTCCAAAGAGGCTGGACCATTTTACAACCCCACCAACAGTGTAGGAGGGTTCCACTTTCTCCACAGCCTCTCCAGCATTTGTTGTTTTGTGTTTTTTAGATCATGGTCAACCTTACTGGGGTGAGATGGTATCTCATTGTCGTCTTGATTTGAATTTCTTTAATAACTAATGATCGCAAACATGTCCGCATGTGTTTTTTGGCTGCCTGGGTCTCTTTTTCAGTGAAATGTCTGTCCATCTCCTTTGCCCATTGCTTAATTGGATGATTTGTCTACTTCTTGTTGATATTTTGTAGTATCTTATAGATTATGGAGATCAGGCGTCGGTCTGACATAGAATTGCCAAATATTTTTTCCCATTCTGGAGGTGTTCATTTAATTCTATTAATAAAGTCTTTGGATGAGCAAAAGTGTTTGATTCTTAATAGTTCCCATTTATCTATTTTCTCTTCTGATGATTGTGGTTTGTTGGACAGATTTTGGAGTCTGTCCACATTGTGTATTAAAACTTTAATTGCTGTTCCTACCTTTTCTTGGATGAGCTTTGTCATTATAGGTTTGATATTTAGGTCTTTTATCCAGTTGGAGTTGGTTTTTGTATAAGGTGTAAGATATGGATCTTGTTTCAAAGAAGAGCAATTCTTAAGATAAGCATATATAGAGAACATAGCAGCGACCAGAGCCTCAGTGTGACAATGCCATTTCAATCTCCCTTCCCTTAGCCACATCATAGCATCTAATGATGACCCCCAAGAGACGCCATAAGTAGGGCACCATTTTTATCAGCCATGAGGTGAGTCCTGTCACCCCTAAGGGCCCAGCTGACTTTGGCTGCTGTTAGACAGCACCCCACTCAGCAGAGGAACAGTTTTTTAGGTAAGAACATCTAGGGAGGCAGGGCCAACATGGTGGACAAGACACACATCTCCTCAATTCCATCTGAGAAGTAAGGCCTGGAATGATAATTGAATGGAGCATCATGGACATCTCGGGAGCCATGGGTTCTGGTATAGGATTGTCAGATAGATCTGGCTGCCAGTAAAGGGGAAAATGCCTCTAACTAAGATGAGGCCCCCATATGTTGAGTCCTGTTTCTGCTGACTCACTGGGAAGACTGCAGCAAATGATGCAACCTTGTTTTCCAGGAGGTGAGGATTGGGCATCAGCCAGCAAATACACTGAACTGCAGTACTTAAGTAAACAGCATATGGCACAACAGAGAGACTGCTTGGGAAAGCCACATTTTGAGAGTCCAGCTGCTGACTCTCCATGCTCTTGACTCTGGGCAGCATCACAGATTCTATTGTTTCACAGCAGGGAGGGCAGCTTGGGCAAGATGCGATCCTTGTCAGCTGGGAGGTGGAATCACCCACCCAGAGGTCTTAGCCGGGGTAGTATTCACACCAAGATGCAGGGCCAGCCTGGAAAGTGCTTCTTCAGCAGAAAATCTGTGTTTAGAACAGTGGTGTCTAGAGGTACGGTTGGGGCCTGACAGGATGGCAGCCAGGCTGTACACACTCCCTGTGTTGAACCATGTCAGAGTGTCCGGGGATGGCCTATGAGGTGCTTCAGTTATCAGCTGGAAAGTGGGGACTGCCATACCTGAGGGCCTGACTGATTTTGGCAGCTGTTGGACAGCTCCTTGCTTAGCATTAAAGTATCTTTTTAAAATAAGATCACCTAGAGAACTGACTGCTGAGTGGCCCAGCAGCGTCTCCTCCACCCTGCACTGATCCACATCATAGCACCAGCTGATGGCCCACCAGTTACTCAATAAATTGGGTGCTATCTTTGCAAGACAGGAGGTAGAGCCTTGTCACCTAAGAAAGTCCACCTGGGGGCAGTCACTGAAGTATGTAGAGGCAGCTGATGTACAACTCCCCTCTTAGAACTATGCCTCAGCTCCTGTTGAGGCAACACCAGAGAAACTGAATAGCTTCTAGATGTCACAAAGGCAACAATGAATACACAACCATTTAAAGAAGCAGTCTACCACAGCTACAGGAAACTCCCCAAATAAAGAATCAAAAAACTTCCCAGATGAAGAAGACTTTATGAAACTATCAGAGGTTGAGTACAAAAGAATTGTGTATATAGCCCTCCTAGTGATTAAACAAAATGCAACAGAACAAAATGAAAAGTTAAGTTAGCTATTTGGGTTGATAAAATATCAACAATGAGAAAGCCAGCAGATTAATAATAAAATTCTAGAATTAGACAATTCAATCCAAAGCCAAAAGAGCAGAATTTAGGAAATGGAAGCCAGGGTCAGTGACCTTGAGGACAGAGCAACTGACACCAACATTTATGAGGAGAAATCAGAGAAAATAAGTAAGAAAAATGACGAAGCATTATGAAACATGTGGGACTCTATCAAGAGGAATAATCTATGGTTAACTGGAGTTCCTGAACAGGGAGGGATAGCTGAAAACACAGAGAATATTGTTACTGAGTTGTTACAGAAAACTTTCTTGAAATTATGACAGAAGAGAACATAGATATCCAAGATGCTTACTGAATGCCACAAAAACTGGATCCCAAAAGAAAGACACCATGATACACTCTAATTAAACTTAATAAAATAAAATATAAAGAGAGGCTCTTAAAGGCAGCAAGGGTCAAAGCAAAGCTAACATACACAGGGAAGCCCTATAGACTTTCATCTGCCTTCTTGGCAGTAACAATGATGGCAAGAAGGCAGTAGATGATACTTTCAAAGCTTTTAAGGAGAAAAACTTCCATCCAAAAATTATATATCCTGTAAAATCATCTCTTAAATATAATAATGGTGAAATTAAGACATTCACAAATAAATAGAAGCTTAGAGATCTGTAAAAACCAAATGAAAACTACCAGAAAACTGCTAGAGGCTCTTTCTTTAGGAAAACAAATCCAACAATGTATATTTAAGGAAGCAATGCACTTCTCACTTAGGAAAGTCACAAATCTCAATGAAATCTATAATATCAAAAGAAGGGAAGCAGTGATCAGAACATAAAAACTATGACATCATCACATTAAAAAGAGGAATATATGACAGTTATAAATATTTCAGATGGAGAGAAAAATGAAAACACATGAGAAGTTATAATCTGGTTTAAACTTAGAATATTAAGGATAATCACAAGGGTAGCAAAAAATCAAGACAACAATGTGATATATCAAGAAGAGAAACAACACAGGAGTCTCAAAAATCACAAAAACAACACTGAAAAAGATGAAAAGTCAACCCTCAAAGAAGAATCACCAAGAACAGCGTATTAAGAGCAACACAGAAAACGTCAAAAACACAAGATAAAGACGTCAAAACAACAGCACTAAACACACACCTGCCAATAATTACACTGAAGGTAAATAGACTGAACACTCCAATAAAGAGTCAACAAGGGACATCTTGGATCAAAAGACATAACCCGTTTAAAAAACACATCCTAGATGCAAAGATATGAACAAACTGAAAATCAAAGAATGGAAAAATATATACCAAGCCAACAACATACAAAGAAGAACAGAAATGGCAAAAATAAGCTCAGGCAAAATAGATTTTAATGTAAAATCCACTACTGTGGACAAGGATGGTCACTATTGCAGAAAGATTCAGTACATGAGCAGGCCATACAAATGTTAAATACTTATGCACCCAATAACAGAGCATCTAAATACATTGAAAAAACACTGACAATGATAAACATTCTTGTGCATGTGTCCACTGGTGTGAAAGGCCTTGATTCTGTAGGATATATTCCAAGTAGTGAAATTACTGGGTCAAATGGCCTATCAATATCCATTTTCTTAAGGAAGCACCAGACTGCTTTCCAAAGAGGCTGGACCATTCTGCAACCCCACCAACAGTGTAGGAGGGTTCTACTTTCTCCACAGCCTCTCCAGCACTTGTTGTTTTGTGTTTTTTGGATCATGGCCAATCTTGTTGGGGTGAGATGGTATCTCATTGTTGTCTTGATTTGAATTTCTTTAATAACTAAAGATCGTGAACATGACCACACCACCACCAGTGATAGCCACGATGGAGCTCACTAAGTTGAGTCACACTGGCAACACAATAATAAAAAGGGATGCATCCTGAGATCTCCACTAAAAGACCTCAGTTGATGGTCCAGTGGTTTCAGGGTTCCCCTGGGACCATGGCCTCTGGCCCTGATGCTGCCTTTGACCATAAATCATAACGAAGATCCACTCTTTGGACACAAATGGATTGGACTTGGCAATGCAGAGTGACCATATATTGTGAGTCCTTTATGGTTCTGTACATCTATAGGATATCAGCCTGCTGACCTCTGGTTGGAGGAAGGAGAGTAGGTGGAGAGGAGGGGAAAGGAGGCTGTTGAGAGGATGAGACATGTATGGAGCAGAGAGGAATAGTGTGCTGTCACCAGACAGGGAGAGCAGTGGAAGCTGCATGTAGGTGGGCATATAAATTTATATGGCAATGTACATTTTCACTCAGTCATATAAAAAAAAAAACTATAAAGAAAAACAAAACACTGACAACATTGAAAAATGAGCTAGATCACTTCAGAATAAGAGATCTTACTGCGACAATTAAACAACTAGATCTCATCGACATACACAGAACTTTCTACCCATCAACAGATAACTACACCTTGCTCTCTGATGCACATGGAACATTTTCTGGAATAGACAATGTATTAGGACACTGTCTCAACAAAATCCAAACCTTTCAGTGATTACAAAGAATCTTATTAGATCACAAAGACAAGAGTTGAAATCAATAGTAGACAAAACATAGGTAGAAATTTATACTTGTGGAAACTGAACAATACCTTGCTAAAAGAATCCGTGAGTTATAGAAGAAATCAAGGATAAAATAAAGAAATTTATGGAATCAAATAAGAATAAAAACATATCCTACTAGAACCTATGGGGTACAGTAAAAGTACTGCTCAGAGGTCGATTTATTTCTCCAAATGCATACATCTGGAATGAAGACAGGACCCAAACCAAAGAATTAACCCTACAGTTTGAACACATAGAAAGAGACTAGCAGATGAACCCCTCAGGGACCAGAAGAAAGCGGATATTAAAGATTAGAGCAAAACTAAAGAAATCAGAGAATAGAAGAACAACTGAAAAAATTAACAAAACCAAAAGGTGGTTCTTTGAAAAGATCAACAAAATTGGTAAACTACTGGTGAAATTCATCAAAGAAAAACAGGAGAGGAAACAAATAACCCATATAAGAAATGAGATGGGAGATGTCACAACAGACCCAACTGAAATCAAAAGTATCAAGAGAATACTATGAAAGACTGTACTCTAACAGATTTGAAAACTTAGAGGAAATGGACAAATTTCTATATTCACATCACCTACCAAAATTAACACAAGGAGAAGTGGAACAACTCAATAAACCCACCACAAAGGAAGAGATTGAAAAAGTCATAAAAAATCTACCAATTAAAATAACTCCTGGCCCAGATGGCTTCACTGGAGAATTCTATCACACTTTTAGAAAGCAGTGACTCCAATACTGCTAAGGCTATCTCGTAGCACAGAAAGGGATGGAAAATTCATCCCAAATTCTTTCTATGAAGCCAACATAACTCTGCTACCAAAGCCAGGGAAAGATCCCACAAAAAAAAGGAAAGCTGTAGACCAATATCACTCATGAATCTACATGGAAAAATCTTCAACAAAATCATAATCACAGAATTCAACACATATCAAAAAATAATTCATTGTGACCAGGTTGGATTCATACCAGAGATGCAAGACTGGTTCAACATTGGGAAAAAAAGTAATGTTATCAATCACGTAAATAGCACAAAGGATAAGAATCACCTGATTTTGTCAATTGATGCAGAAAAGACACTTGATAATGTCTAACATGAATTTGTGTTAGAAACTCTCAGCGAGATAAGAATAGAGGGGAAATTCCTGACTTCAACAAGGGGCATCTATGCAACACCCACTGTCTACATCATCCTGAATGGAGATAGACTGAAACAATTCCCCTTGAGAACGTTAACTAGATAAGAATGCCCAGTGTCACCATTTCAATTAAATATTGCACTAGAGGTTCTAACCAGAGCAACTGGACAAGAAAAAGAAATAAAGGGCATCTGAATCAGCAAAGAAGAAATAAAAATCTCTCTATTTGCAGATGATATGATTGCATATGGAGAGCATCCTAAAAAATACATTTAAGTAAACTACTGGAACTAATAGAAGAGTTCAGTAAAGTATCAGGATATAAGATAAACATAATGAAAACAGTAGGATTCCTTTATACCAACAGTGCAACTATTAAAGAAGAAATCACCAAATTGATACCATTTATTATAGCCTCCAAGAAGAGAAAGTATCTAGGAATAAACGTGACTAGAGAAATAAGAGACCTACACAGAGAGAACCTCAAAACCTTACTGCAAGAAACTAAGACAGACTTACATAAATGGAGAAACCTACCCTCTTCATGGATAGGAGGTCTTAACACTGTGAAAATGGCTATTTTACCCAAAGTGATTTACACATACAATGCAATCCCAATACAAATTCCAGTGACTTTTTAAAATAAGATGGAGAAACAAATTACCAACTTTGTTTGGAAAGATAAGAAACCCCAGGTAATTATAGCATTACTGAAGAAGGGCAACACAGCGGGAGGCCGCATGCTATGCAACCTGAGAATCTCCTACGTTGCCATAGTAGTCAAAACAGCATAGTTCTTGTACAAAGTCAGACATACAGACCAATGTAACACAATAGAAAACCCAGAAATATCGCCATCCTCATATAAGCAGCTGATATTTGAGAAAAGCCAAAGGATTGTAAACTGGGGTAAAAACAGTCTCTTTAACAAATAGTATTGGCAAATTGGATATCCATCTGCAAAAAATTGAAACAAGACTCATGTCTCACATCCTACACAAAAACCAACTCAAAATGGATCAAAGACCTAAATATCAAATCTAAAATGATAATGATCATGCAAGAAAAATAGGGTCAACAATGGAAGTTCTAATACACAGCTTAGATGGACTTCAGAAACTGACAAAGCAACAGAAAAAAGAAAACATAAATGAGAACTACAAAGAATCAAACACATCTGTTCATCCAGAGACATTATCAAAAGTTAAAAGACCACTTATAGAATGCAAAAAAAATATTTTCCATAAAAGCCAAGCCAAGTGCCTTTGAGTCGGATCCAACTCAAGGTACTGCAAAATATCAAGAAGACAAAGGTAAAGAACCCAATTAAGAGATGGGCAAAGGAGATGGACAGACATTTCACCAAAGAGGACATCAAGGCAGCCAAAAGACACATGAGGAAATGCTCACCATCATTAGCTATTAGAGAAATCCAAATCAAAACTACAAAGAGATACCATCTCACCCCAACTAGGTTGGCCATAATCCAAAAAACACAGAACAACAAATGCTGCAGAGGCTGTGGAGAGATCAGAACTCTCCTACACTGCTGGTGGGATTGCAATTTGGCACTTTCTGAAAAAGCAGGAAATAGATATACCATTCAATCCAGTAATCCCACTGCTCTGAATATATCTTACAGAAATAAAGGCTGTCACATGAACATATCCGTGCACAACAATGTTCATTGCAGCAAAAAGATGGAATCAACTGAGATGCCCATCAACAGATGAATGGATAAACACACTGTGGAACATATATTCAATATTAGACTCTGCAATGATAAAAAAAAGAAAATGATGATTTTAAGAAGCGTCTCATAACCTGGTTTCAACTTGAAGACATTATGCTGAGTGAAATAGACAGAAGCAATAGGACAAATATTGTATGAGATCCCTACTATAAGGACTTAAAAATAGACTTATGTATAGAAGAAAAGACTCTTTGATGGCTACAAGGATGAGGATGGAGGGAGGGGGTTGTTCACAGATTAGATAGTTGATAGTAATTTGGTTAGGTGAGGGCAGTGACAGCAGAAAAGCAGAAAGTAGATCAACTTAACTAGACTTCACCATAAACTGAAAGCTGTTCTCATCCCCACCATATATTGCAATGAGAGAGTAGCAGAGGCAGGATCTGGGGACCATGCTCTCACGGGACACTGAGGCCAATTGACATAACTAGCCTTTTGCTAAGAGAGTCTTCTGCACCCCATATTGGTGAGTGTCATCTGGGGTCTTAAAAGCTAACAAGCTGCCATCTGAGGTACATCGTATAGTCCCAGCTCATCCAGAAGAGATGATCACGGAGAACAACAAAGACCTGAGGGAAAAAGAGCTCTGGAGACAGAAGGACCCATGTGAATGGGAGACTGCATCAAACTGTGATCAGAAGAATCATATGGTGACTGGCCACCATCAAAGGCAGCAGTGATAGAGATATACAGAAAGTAAAGAATGGTTTCAACTTAGAACATTAAGGGGTCCAAAATGGTAGCTGCAAAGCATATCAAAATAAGAAACATAACACAGGATACTAAACAGACACAAAACCAGCACTGAAAAGGATGAAAAGAAAACCCATAAGGAAAAACAACTCAGAACAGAATATTAAGTAGAACAAAGAAAATATCAACAACATAAAAATAAGGGCAACAAAATGACAGTACTAAACACATATCTATTGATAATTACACTGAGTTCCAATGTATTGAATGTTCCAATAAAGAGGTGGAGTGTAACAGCTTGGGTCAAAAAACACAATCTGTCTATATGCTGCTTACAAGAAACACACCTTAGACTCAAAGATATGAACAAAGTGAAAATCTAAGGATGGAAAAACATATACCAAGCTAACAGTGTGCAAAGAGCAGAAGTGGCAATACTAATCTCAGATAAAATAGACTTTAAGGTAAAATCCACCATTGTGGTCAAGAATGGTCATTATTTATTGCTGAACAGTTTGATATATAAGCAGGATATAACAAAATCAAATATGTATGTACCCAATACCAGAGCATTTAAATGCATCAAACAAATGCTAACAACACTGAAAAATGAGATGGATCACTCCACAGGAGTAGTAAGAAACTTCAGCACTCCTCTTTTGGTACTGGACAAATCATCCATAAAAAAGCTCAATAAAGATACAGCTGATCTTACTGCAACAATAGACCAACTAGACCTCGTTGACATATATAGAACATTTTACTCAACAACAGATAAGTACACCTTTTTCTCCAATGAATATGTGACAGTCTCCAGAATAGACCATGTGTTAGGACATAAAGCAAGTTTCAACAAAATCCAAACCATTGAATTATTGCAAAGCATCTTCTCAGGCTACGAACCATAAAAGTTGAAATCAATAGCAGAAAAAACATGAGTAGAAATCTGGACTCATGGAAAGTGAACAACACCTTGCTCAAAAATTCATGGGTAATAGAAGAAATCAAACACACAATAAAGAAATTCACAGAATCAAATGAGAACATAAACACATCCCACCAGAACCTATGGGATAGAACAACAGCAGTACTCAGAGGTCAATTTATCTCTATAAATGCAATACATCTGGAATTAAGAAAAGGTCCAGACCAAAGAATTAACCCTGCAACTTGAACGAATAGAAAGAGAACAACAAACAACCCCTTGGAAACCAGAAGAAAATAGTTAATAAAGATTAGAGTAGACTTCCAATCTTAACCGAATACTGCAAGGACAGAGTCTCATGGGAAGTGGTCTGGAGACCATGCTTGCACGGGACCTCGAAGCCAATTAGCACAGCTAGCCTACTGCTAAAAGAGTCTTCTGCACCTTATGTTGGTGAGTGGTGTCTGGGGTTTTAAAAGCTGGCAAACTGCCATCTGAGGTACATCAAAAAGCTCCAACTCAGCTGGAACAGATGATCACCAAGGACCAAAAGACATGGGGGAAAGAGAACCCAGAAGACAAAAAGGCCCATGTGAATAGGTGACTATATCAACATGTAACCAGAAGAACCAGATGGTGACCAGTCACCACCAATGACAGCCATGATTGGGTTCACAGTGTTGCCCAGGGGCAAAACAAGAAAAAAACAGGGGTGCACTCTGAGAACTCCACTAAAGGACCACAACTGATGGTCTGAAGGCCTGGGGCTTCCCCCTGAGAGCATGGCCCCTAGACCTGATGCTGCCCCTGATCATAAATCATTAGTGAGGTCAACTCTTCAGATAGGAGTGAACCAGACTCAGGAACACAGAGTGACCATATCGTCTGCACAATTTATGGTACTATGCATCTATAGGATGTTGTCCTGCTGGCCTCATAGAGGGGAGTGCAGAGTGTGGAGAGGAGGGAACAGGAGATTGTTAAGAGGATATGACATTATAAAACGGAAAGGAAGAGTGTGCTGTCACAGGGCACGGATAGCTGAAGGAGCAGTGGATAGGCAGGCATGCAAATTTAAACTGGATTGTACACTTTCACTCAATCCCAATAAAAAAGAAGATTAGAGTAATACTGAATGGATTAGAGGATAGAAGAACAAATTAACAAAACCAACAAAATTGGTAAACTGTTGGCTAAACTTACAAAAGACAAACAGGAGAGGAAACAAATAACCTGAATAAGAAATGAGACGGGAAATATCACAACAGACTCAATCGAAATCAAAAGTATCATAAAAGAATACTATGAAAGACTGTACTCTAACAGATTTGAAAACCTAGGAAAAATGGACAAATTTCTAGATTCACATCACCTACCAAAATTATCACAAAGGGAAGTAGGACAACTTAATAAATCCATCACAAAAGAAGAGATCGAAAAGGAATAAAAAAAAAACTACCGACTAAAAAAGTCCTGGCCAAGATGGCTTTACTATAGAATTCTGCCAAACATTTAGATAGGCATTAGTTCCAGTACTACTGAGGCTATTTCACAGCATAGAAAAGAATAGAATATTCCCAAATTCATTCTACAAAGCCAGCATAACCCTGATACCAAAGCCAGGGAAAAATCCCACAGAAAAAGAAAATTGCAGACCAACATCAGTCATGAACCTAGACACAAAAATCTTCAGTCAGGTCCTAGTCAACAGAATTCAACAACATATTAAAAAGGAATTCATCATGACCAAGTAGGATTAATACCACGGATGCAGGGCTGGTTCAGCATCAGAAAAACAATTAATGTAGTCAACCACAAAACAACACAAAAGATAAGAACCACCTGATTTTCTCAGTTGACATAGAAAAGGCATTTGACAAAGTCCAACACTAGTTCATGTTGAAAACACTCATCAAAATAGGAATAGAAGGGAAATTCCTCAAAGCAATAAGGAACATCTATGCAAAGCCAACCACCTACATCATCCTAAACAGAGAGAGACCGAAAGAATTCACCTGAGAATGGAGACTAGACAAGGGTGCCCACTGTCACCACATCTATTCAGCATTGTGCTAGAGATTCTGGTCAGAGCAGCTACACAAAGCTAAAAAATAAAGGGCATCTACATATGTAAATAAAAAGTAAAAATATTCCTATTTGTGTATGATGTCATACACAGAGAGTCCTAAAGAACCTATAACTAAACTATTGGAACTAACTGAAGAGTTCAGTGAAGTACAGGATATAAGATAAACGTAAATAAACCAGTAGGATTTCTTTACACCAATAAAGAGATCACCAAAGAGGAAACCACCAAATCAATACCATTTACTATAGCCCCCCAAAGATGAAATACCTAGGAATAAATCTAACCAGAGAAGTAAGAGACTTAGAGAAAACGACAAGAACCTACTGCAAGAAATCAGAGACTTAGACAGGTGGAGAAATTTACCTTTCTCATGGATCAGAAGACTTAAAACTGTGAAAATGCCTCTTTTACCCAAAGCAATCTACATATACAATACCACCCCAATACAAATTTTGGTGTTATTTTTTAATGAGATGGAGAAACAAATCATCAACTTTGTTTGGAAGGGGAAGAAACCCCAGATAAGAAGAACCCAGTGAGAGGCCTCACAATACCCAACCTTAGAACCTACTACACTGCCACAGTAGTCAAAACAGCCTGGTACTGGTACAAAAACAGACATATGGATCAATGTAATAGAATAGAGACTCCAGAAACACCGCCATCCTCTTATGAACAGCTGATATTCGAGAAGGCCCTAAGATTATAAACTAGGGTAAAAACAGTCTTCTTAACAAACTATGTTGGCAACACTGGATATTTATCTGCAAAAAACTGAAACAAGACCCATATCTCACACCTTACACAAAAAGCAACTCAAGATGGATCAAAGACCTAAATATAAACCCTAAAATGATAAAGATCATGCAAGATAAAATAGGTAAAGCCAAGGAAGTTCTAATACACAGCTTAGACAGATCACAAAATGTGACCAAAAATACACCAACAACAGAAGAGCAAACAGATAAATGGGAACTACTAAAAATCAAATGTTTATGCTCATTCAAAGACTTTATCAAGAGAATTAAAGACTATTTGCAGAACAGGAAAAAGTATTTGGCAACTACATGTCAGATAAATGTCTGATTTCCATAATCTACAAGGTACTGCAAAGTATCAACAAGAAAAAGGTAAATAACCCAGTTAAGCAATGGGCAAATGAGATAGACACTTCAAAGAAGACACTTCTTTCAAAGAAGACAGCCAAAAGACACATGAGGAAATGCTCATGATCATTAGCTATTTGAGAAATCCAAATCAAAACTACAATGAGATACCATCTCACTCCAACAAGGTTGGCCAAGTTCAAAAAACTCAAAACAACAAATGCTGGAGAGGCAATACAGAGATCGGAACTCTTCTACACTGCTGGTGGGAATACAGAATGGCACAACCACTTTAGAAAGCAATTTTGTACTTCCTTAAAAAGCTAGAAATAGAAATACCGTTTGACCCAGCAGCCCCACTGCTCAGAATATATTCTACAAAAATAAAGGTGGTCACATGAACAGATACATGCCACAAATGTTTATTGCAGCATTAGCAGCAATAGCAGAAAGATTAAATCAACCTAGGTGTCCATCAACAGACGAATGGATAAACAAACTATGATGCACATTCAAAATGGAACACTACACAATGATAAAGAACAATGATTTTAGGAAGCATCTCATAACCTGGTTCAGCTAGAAGACATCCTGAGTGAAATCAGTCAGCAGCCAAAAGACAAGTATTGTATGAGACCTCTACTGTATAAGGAATTCAAAATGGACTTAAGTATAGACAAGAAGAGTCCTTGATGGCTACAAGAGGGGGAAGGAAGGAGAGGAATGTTCATAGATTAGATAGTAGATAGGAATTTGATTAGGTGAGGGGTGTGGCAATACACAGTAGATAGCAGATAAGCATAACTGGACTACACTATAAACCGAAAGATTTTCTAAACTCAAGCCAATATTGCAAAGGATAAAGTAGCAGAGATGGGGATCTGGAGACCATGATTTCAGGGGACGAGCTCATTTGGCATAGCTAGTCTTTAGTTGAGAGAGTCTTCTGCACCCCATGTTGGCAAGTGGCACCTGGAATCTTAAAAGCTAGCAAGCTCCCATCTGAGGTGCACCAAATGGTCCCAACTGATCTGGAACAGGTGACAGTGGAGAACATCAAAGGCATGAAGAAAATGAGCCCAGGAGACAGAAGGACCCATATGAATGGGAGACTGTATCAACATGAGACGAGAAGAACCAGATGACACCCAGCCACCACGAAGACAGCCTTGATAGGATCCCCAAGGTAGAGTCCCCAGTGTAGCAAGAGAAAAAGAGGTGTGCAGATCAGGAACTCTACTAAAAGACCAGAATTGATGGTGTGACAGCCTACAGGATCCTGTCGGAACATGGCCCCTAGACTTGCTGCTGGCGCTGACCTGAAACCAGTACTGAGGTCAAGTCTTCAGACAAGAATGGCCTGGACATGGAGACACAGAGTGAGCATATGGTGTGTTTACTTCATGGTTTTATACACTTATAGGAAACTGTTCTACTGATGTCTTTCTAGATGGGAGACAAAAGGGTGGAGAGGAGGGTACAGATGCTCATTAAGAGGATACTAGAAGTATAGAGTGAAAAGGAGGAGTGTCCTGTCACTGAGTGAGGAGGGTGGATGGAGCTGCAGACTGACAGGCATGCAGAATTGATTTGGATTACATACTTTTACTTAATCACAATAAAAAAGAAAGAAAATTAAAAAATATATTTTGAGATAATGGTAGATTTACATGCTATTGCAGGAAATAATACAGAAAGGTCACTCTGTTGTTCCAAATGGTAACATCTTGTATAACTGTGAGACAATGCACAACCAGGAAATTGACACCAGCCAGTTCCATCAGCCTATAGACTCTACCAGTTTTACATGTACTCATTTGTGTGTGTGTGACATGCTTAGTTCTATGCAATTTCTATTACATGTATAAATATATGTGACCAGCACTGAAGGTGTGATACAGTATAGTCCTACTATCATAAGGATCTCTCCTCTTACCTTTTTATAGCCATTCCCATCACCTTAGATGAGCAATGAGTGTGACTATACCTGGTAAACAGAGCCCCCATATGACATTCCTCCCCTCTTCTCCCTAGCCATACTATTTTTAATCTCATCATATACATGCAAAAGCTGAACAATGAAGAAAGAAGACAGAAAATTTGATGCCTTTGAACTGTGATACTGGAGAAGAATGTTGAAGGTACCACGGACCACCAAAAGAACAAATGGATCTGTTCTGGAAGAAGTACAACCAGAATGCTCCTTGCATGTAAGGATGGCAAGACTGCATCTTACATAATTTAGACATGTTGTCAGGAAGGATCACTTCCTAGAAAAGGACATCATGCTTGGTAGAGTGGAGGATCAGTGAAAAAGGAGACCTTCAGTGAGACGGATTGACACAACAATGGGCTTAAGCATAACAACGGCTGTGGATGTGGATGTGGAGCAGGACAGGGCAGTGTTTTATTCTGCTGTACGTGGGGTCACTATGAGTTGGAACCGACTCAATGGCACCTAACAACAACAAATCCCTGGGGGCAGCAGAACAGCAGCAGAACAAAGAGGACCCCAAACAGTGATAGACCTTCTAGAGCTGTTTTCACATCTCCAACATGGAGTCAAAGGCTGCATGTCTTCCACGGACACAGCGCTCAAGGGGGCTGCATGACACCAATTAAGTAGATATAGACAGAGGGCCAGAGGGATGCACCTAGCTGAAGTCATAAGA
Organism: Heterohyrax brucei; assembly: GCA_028571685.1. Taxonomy (NCBI): domain Eukaryota; kingdom Metazoa; phylum Chordata; class Mammalia; order Hyracoidea; family Procaviidae; genus Heterohyrax; species Heterohyrax brucei. The sequence goes on along the minus strand of CM053154.1, from coordinate 96,265,564 downwards.
TTGGATTCACCAACAGCCCTGAACCTGGACCCCACTGAAAACTCTGTGGAGCACAGCTCTAACATACGTGGAATTACCATGAGTCAGAACTAACTCCGCGACATATGGAGGCTAGGTTTCTTTAGCTTACTATTTTTGAGGGCTAAACCATCACTAGAAGCCCTGATGGTGTAGTGGTTAAAGCACTTCACTGCTAGTCAAGAGGTCATCAGTTCGACTCCACTACCCACTCCTTGGAAACCACACAAAGCAATTTTACTCTATACTATATGGTCGCTATGAGGAAGAATCGACTTCACAGCAACGGGTCTGGTTTGTGTTTGGAAGCTATCACTATGTATACATTCCATTTAGTCCCTGGGACTGCTTTCTCCCTTCTACCTCATCTAATTTCTAATTGTAGCCCTTCACATGTTAGCTTTTCTGATCTGATTATCTATTTTCTTTCCAGATTGCCATCTATGCTGGCCAGAAAAAAACACCTGGTAACAGCAAGAGTCAAGGAAATAGCATGGACAAGGCTACAAAGGGCCAAGGCCCTGAACACATGCCCATCTACCAGTATGTTCACCTGTGGATGCATACATACACAGAGGTGTGTCCGTATTTATGTGCATGTAGACATTTTGATCCCATGTCTAATCTCTTTGGGATCTATGTTTCACTGTCGATTTCAATAGCCAATAGCCACATATGGCTACATCCATTTAAAATTAAATAGTTAAACCACAAAATTTAAAATTCAGCTCTTCAGTCACGTTAGACAGATATCAAGAGTTTAATGCTCCCAGGTGGGCACTGTGGGTTTGGAACATTTCATCATTGCAAAAAGATCTACTGGACAAGCACTGTACCAGAAACCTTTAAATCAATACAGAAATATAGTCTCTTTGTTATCTTTTGAATTTGAGGAAGAGGAGGACAGGTGTTCACAGTGGTCCAGGTCTTCTCAAAGTAGTCACTTACTGCAGGTTACAATTGCAGATGCCTGTACTTACCACTACAGAGCTGGGATCTAAGGAGAAGGACCTGTGATTCTGAGTATTAGCAGCACCAGGATTTCAAGTGGCCAGCACATGAGCTCAGCTCCTTACTCAACCTTAAAAGCAATTAGTCAAACAAACAAAAAACTCCAGGTCAGTTTCTACTGAGTCAGTTCTGACTCATGGCATCCTCCTGTGTGCAGAGTAGAATTACGTTCTTAAGGGGTTTTCAAGGTTGTAATCTTTTCATAAGCAGATCACACCACTTTCTTCTGAGGTACCTCTTACTTGGTTCAAACCACCAACATTCTGGTTACTGGCCTAGAGGTTACCCGTTTGTACTACCCAGATACTTGATGACTCAACATTAGGTTATGCAAACCCAGTTAGAGAAAATTCACAACAGAGAAGAATGGTTGCCAGCCGGGAACTCAGGCAGAAAAACTTTGCCACACTTAAAATCAAATACAAATATTTCACCTCCACTAGAAAAAAGGTATTTCTGATGTTTACTGTTTCTGCAAAGCACCTCCTATGTGTCTTTCCTACCTATCCTTGCTGTTCCCAGCACCTGACATGTTTATAGGCATACTTCCTGACTATTTCTCAAACTTCCTTCTCCTTCTCGGTTTCCTGTTTCTTTCTCTGTCTAGGACTGTGCTTGGTTTCTTCCCCTGACCTTACCACGATGAGGTCTGTATCTGTGAAAAGTTTTATCTCCCTGTTCTACAGGCCTAGCACTTCCTCCTTGCCCTTGCCTCAAAATCCAGGGTCTGGGCCAGTCCCTCTCCTTTGGCCAAAGGGCCCCAATTTTTCAGTCCATACATCTCTGGCTCCTCCCTTTTCCTCAGGTCCATTGTAACAGTGATGCTATTTTATTTGGATGTACTAAGAATGAAGAAGGGGCCAGGCTGTGTTCTAAGCTGCTTCTGTGTATTCTTTCCATCCTCAAAGTGTCCCAGTGAGGCAGGTGCTCTCATGGCCCACATTTTCAAGTGGGGAAAATGAGGTTCAGAGAGGTTAAACAATTTACCACAAATAACACAGATAAATGATGGTGGAGCTAAAATTTAAATCTTGATATTCTTGGCTTTGGCCCAAATCCTATTAACCAATTGTATTGTGACCTTTTAATGATTACTTATAGCTTCAAATTTTTGTCCAAAATTATTACTAAGATAATTAATGAGTTAATAGTTCCTGTAATCCTGATGTTCTATTTTTCTTCATATAGTCCAGCTTCTTGGATTATTTGCTCAGTATACACATTGAATAGGTCTGGAAAAAGAGCACAACCCTGATGCACACATCTGTTGACTTGCCTTTCTCTTTATCCTACTGAAAACATTTTAGTCTATGAGTCAAAGTTTTAAAGAAAAAAAATAAAAGAAATAATGGATTTTATCACTTTCCAGTTGCAAATCCTTTTTATTCTCTCCAACTCAGGGTGAAGTGTGAATGGCAGCCCAGTGCAGAGATATGACACGTGGAGAAAATGCAGGGCGGGGATCCAAGTTAGCAGCCTAACTGCTCCCAGAGTGTGCCCACTTGGCCCAGGGAGCAAACAGAGGCATGTTTTAGCTGCAAGTTTGTTACTCTTCTGCTTGGACACCTGACAAGGCATGGACTTGGACTCGTTTGCTCCCAGCTCAGCAGGAACAGGTTGAGCACTGTTTTAGTCAGCCAGTGCTGCTCTAATATAAATACCACAAAGTGGATGCCTTTAGCAAAGAAAGTTTATTCTTACACAGTCCCGTAGGTTACACGTTCTAATTCAAGGTGTCCACTCCAGGGTAAGGTTTTCCCTCTGTTGGTTTTGGAGGAAAGTCCTTGTTTTGCATCAGTCTTTGGCCAAGGAGCATCTTGGTGGAGGAACCTTAGCTCTAAAGGAAACGCTCTACTCCTGGTGCTGCTTTCTTGGTGGTATTAGGTTCCCTGTTTTCTACTTGCTTCCCTTTCTTTTTATCTCTTGTATGATAAAATGATAAAGGGTGGTGCTAGCCACACTCCAGGGAAACTCCCTTTACAATGGAGCTGGGAGGTTACCTTAGGAAGGGATTTATAGTCCAACCCTAATCCTCTCTAACATATGTGGCTGAATCATAGGGCAGATGTGTGTTCACCTGAAGTGGGGCAGGAGAACTCTGGTGTGCCTTGCAGCAAGCCTACCTGAATTCAGCTCCCTGTTGGGCATACAGTGAGGAAAGTGGGAGGCTGCTGGCAGGCAGGGACGTATTATCCAATATGCAAGGTAGCCACAATGCTTACCTTGCTCTCCAGATCATCTGTAGTGAACCATTTCACATTTCTTCCAACAAAGATTCAGCGTCTAGGTATTGCTGTCTCTGATATTTCTACAGAATCAAACCCCACAGCACCTTCCTAAGGAATCAGTGTCTCTTTTTGAATTTACAAACCTTGCCACGGTGAATTGTCCATGTGAAATTGTGTACTGCAGAATAGTAAGTGCAAGTAAGCTCCAGCTTACCTTACTTTCTGGATAATCCACCCCTGCTGGCTGGCCAGCCAACTCAGGGACCAGAGGTACTTGAATGTGCTCAAAAGAGGTTTCTATGGCCCTGCTGAAAAATCAGTCCTTGGAGCTGGATAGAGTAGACACTTTCCCAAAGGTATGGGGCTGAAAATGGGCCTGAAGACAGCGAAGCTCCAGAGGGCCAGGAAGAGATGAAGGGGAATGAGAATTTGGAACTCTCACATCAGGCACTGGGTGACTGCAGGGAGAGTTTTAGAGTCTGATGAGATTCAGGGTAGACTATGCAGATTGGCTTCGGAGAACCAAATACAGCCCAGAAAGGAAAGGAAGGACATGGGGTGTGACTCAGACCCAAGACTTACAGTTCTCTTCATGGACCTCTGCCTGTCTCTCTTGTTACCTGAGGGTTGTGGAGGCTCCATGTTGAGCACCACAAAGTGGAGGTAACATGGGATGACTCTGAGCTTGCTTTTTCATCCAAGTGATGGGATGCAATTTCAACACTGCATCTCACCCAGAATCCTACTTGTGTCCTGGGAATCAGAAGAGGGAGGAAGGGGAAGCACCTCATAAAATGGAGAACCCCACTTACGCAGCTATTTCTGTGGCCTCAAAAATGCATTACACAGCTGGGTTGGTGGCCACAGAGCCTTGGCACTGTGTTTGCATGGTAGGAACAGGAATAGCAGCAGGGTCTCAAGTGCCAGAAGGTTTCAGAGCATTCTTAAGTCCTGAGACCTGAGCAATTTTCTACAGGCTGAACAAAGTAGAGGAGCTCAGGTTATATTAAATCCTGACACATCCTATATTTAGTACCAATTACTCACAGCCAGCAGGGCAGGAGAGGGGTCTGGGCTGTGTCACACTGTGCCTTCTGGCAACTGACGGCTCCTTCCAAGTCAAGGAGAACTGACCTGAAACAAAGATAGACAGAGCCCTGTCTTGTTTTGACCTGTAACTGGTGCTTGATTTAGGTCAGATGCTGCTCAGGCAGACGGCGTCTCTTTGCCGTGTTTACAATGGAGGATGGGGCACTCCGGGACACCCTGTCCCCTCCTCCCTCTAGGCTGGGCTTACAGAAGAGAGAGGGGGGATTCCAGTGGGTGCTAAGGAAGTCACTTATTTAAGCCCACCCCTGCCCCTCTCCCTCATTGAGGTATAAGAGAAAGTTGGCTGTCCAGAGTGTCCACCCTTGGGATTCCCTGCCACCCTCTGGAATCTTCTGAGCATGAAGTTGACGGGCAGTCAAGATGAGGAGGAGCTGTGAATTGTCAACTAGCAGTGAGACCACAGCTTGAGAGGAAAACAGCCCAGATTTAAGAGTTCAACCTGAAGCTTAGCTTCCCACCATGAAGTAGCGTAAATCAAGTCACGCCTTAGCCTGGGCTTGTATTTATTAGTCTCATTCACACCAACAGGAAGGGGCTTAGATAGGACGTACACACCAGCTGTCAGGAATCCTGAAGACCAGCTCAGAATTCTGCCTCCCATACTAGGTCATACAATCCACTGTGGCTTTCTGCTTGCCTTGCTGCAGAAGCCCTTTTCAAAAGGGCCCCACAGAAGTGCACACTCACACTAGCAGGCTTACCCTGATGGGGTATATGAATGGAGGGTGAGAGGAGGGAAACTGAGAGTGGGGAGTTGGACATGCAGAGTGAGACCAAGTATTAATTCTGGCCAAGTAAAAAAGAAGAGAGGACTTTGGAATGAATAGGGCCATGTAACTGGTGATTTCGCAACATGGCTCTTCATACCCCCAAAGCTGGGAAGGGACCCAGTGGTAACAGAATGTGTGTCTCTGATGATGTGACAGAAGCCCACACAAAAGCTGTGAATTGGGAAGAGAAAGGGAAAAGAAACACTTTTTCTGGGATTTTTCTGCTCAATTTTCAGTGCAGCACTATTAATTCTTAGTGATTTTTTTTTCCCCAGTTGCTAATTCTGAATCACAACAACCTTGTGTGTCAGAGTAGAATTGTTCTCCTTATGGTTTTCAATGGCTGACTTTTGGAAATAAATTACTAATCCTTTTTACCAAGTGCCTTTGGGTGGATTCAAACCTCCAATCTTTTAGTTAGCAGCTGAGCAAATTAAAACCACTTGCACTACCCAGTAAATCCTGTCTTAGTGAATGTAAGCTAAGTATTATTTATCTGTTGCTGTTGCATAGTATCTGAAAGCAAAAACGTTTCTTACTTCAGGCAGAGTTTGAAGGCCAAGTATCCAGGAACAGTTCAGCTAGGTGGCTCTGGTTCAGGATCTCTCAAGAGGCTAAAGTCAAATACTGCCCCGGGGCAGCAGTCAACTAAGGGCTTGACTAAGGCCGGAGATCTGCTTTTAGGATGCTTCCATTGCATGGCTATTGGTCGGAGGCCTTGGTTCCTTGCTCATTGCTAGCAGGAAACCTCATTATAATACTATGTAGGACCCCACCAACAGACTACTTGAGTGTCTTCACCATGTTGCAGCTGGCTTTCTCCAGAGGGAGTGATCCTAGAGAGTAGCAGCGAGGCAAGCAGAAAGCCACAGTGGATTGTATGACCCAGTATGGCAGGCAGAATTCTGAGCTAGCCTTCAGGATTCCTGACACCGGATGTGCATGTCCTATCTAAGCCCCTTCCTGCTGGTGTGAGACTAACAAATGCAATCAGATCTCACATCTGTGATTACACCACAATATATAGCAAAAGGGATTTTGTAATCAAGGTGCCTGATCAGCTGGATTTGAGATCAACAGAAAGGAAATTATTCTGGGTAGGCCTGAACTAATCAGGTGACCACGTAAGACTGATTAGAGAGATTTGAAGACACAGATTTTCCTGCTGGCCTTAAAGGAGGAAACTGTCATGTTATGGAGTGGAGCATGCAGTAAGGCTCAAAGAAAAGGCCCTGGGAACTGAATGTTCTGCAATAGACAGCAATTAAACGGTGACATAAGACCTACAACCTTCATGTGCTTGGAAAAGATCCGTGAACCTCAGATTTGACTCAGCCTTAACCAACATCTAGATTTCAGATTTGTGAGACCTTGAGCAGAATATGGATTTCTGATCTACAACACCATGAGATAACCTTAAGTTGAGCATCCAAGTTTGTAGCAATTTGATATGCAGCAATAGAAAACTAAAACTTTAAATCTCTGAAGTGCACATTATCCATTTTGCTTTCTTTATTCTTTAGAAATAAGTCACTAGTCCCACCACACTCAAGGGCGAGGTGCTCCACCTTTTGAATTTGTGGATGTAATTAATAAGAACATATGGTAAGTTAAGGACCCCCTCATAGGCTAACAGTGAGTATAAATGGTGCATGTTGATACCTCCATGATACAGAGATGAGCAATGGCAAACTTGCTTTCACTATGCGGAATAGATTCATAAAGGATGATCTCACAGCATATGAGTATGTAAGGCAAAGCAGAATTTTATTGTAGGAAGTTATGCAAGCTACAGTGTGGGTGGTTAGCACTTATTTTTTTGTACCTGTGAACATTACCTTTTGAGCAATCAACATAGCAGTTGTGTAGAACTAAGATGAAGATGGAGAATTCCTGTTTAATTTGAAAGTTACAATGTGTTAATCAGCCGCAGTCTGGACCTTGCTAAAGTGCTAAATTTTGGAAAGATTATCATCCCAGCTCTCTCAGATGGGACAGGGAGAAGAGGATTAGACTGGCATGCAGGTGATAGCCCACACTCAAAATCTCTGGGGACTGTTTCACTGGACAAACCCAATGTCCTTGGAACTGCATTCCACTTCCTATTGTAAAATATCTCATGGTTTTTGATGAACTGGTCTTTGATGACTGACATTATGTCAGTCCTATGAAGGATTTGGGAGTTCAGGAAATCTGCCTGGATCATTTGAGATCATCCTATAAAATCACAAATGCCTGCTAGCAATTTTCTACAGTCGATTCAGTAATGATGCCCATGCAATTTTGGTTTATATTGTGACATAGACATAACGCAAAGATACCTTTGTACTGTATACCCCCTTACATCTCAGTTTTCCAAGATCTTAACTACTAAGAATTCTAAGGGACCACTCAAAAAAAAAAAAAGGTTTGGTAGAAACGTTAACTGCAATAAACTGGTTTGGCTGGGTAACAGCGGCAAAGGGACTCACCACAGTTAGGAATAAAGGCCTCAAGCTTTGTCTTCCCATGAAGCACAGAATAAGGGGTGAAAAAAAGCAAACTGGCTAATTTAAAACCATGTCAGCAATTTGCCAATAGTTAGAGAAGTCAAAATCAGATGAATTCATACATAAAACACAGATCTTGGCTGTATTTAATAAATATCCCTGAAAGCTTTGCTTAGTGACACTAGCTCACAATTCAACATAAGTTCGTTTCTGCTGTGGTTGGCAGCCTGAGAGAAGCTTGGTAGAAGGAGCACCTGAAGACTGTGGTGGGCAGGCCATGGGACCAGAATGGAAGACTTCTTTAACACCAAAGGGCATCAGAGTCGGCCTGAAAGTCAGAAGCAGGCTGTACCACCTCACTGGCTGTGTTTCCACAGAGTCTGCTGCAAGCCAGCCAAAGTCAAGAGCCGTCGAGTCGGATCCGACTCCTGGTGACCCTGATAGTGCTATTATAATCAGGATTATGCTGATATGGTAACACTAGAGACCTCTCAAGAGAAGAGACTTTGAAGAATAAGACATTCACTCAGAGCCCACCCTAAGCCCAGAATGCTTTTTAATCTCTGTGCCTCTGAGCTGAGAGGGAGGACTTCTATTGGATGAACCAACTTTTCTAATCTTGTTGCAGAAATAGAGTAATAATGATCCTGTTATCTCCTTGCTTCCTGCTGACTCTTCTGCATGTAAAACATGAAGAAAAAATGTCTTGTTCCACCTTGCAACAGATGACACCTGGTTATTACCACTTTCTCAACTTGGTGGAAGAGGGTAGGAGATATCAGCTGAGTCCCAGAACCCTCCGGTACTAAGTGGGAAACTATAGGGAAAGCTGAGGTAGATTCAAATTGTTTAGTCAGAAGTTGGTGTCAGATGCCTAGCAGCTTGCCCCAGTTTTCCTTCCCTGAGCTGGGCTCTGAACTTTTACCTGCAGGCATTGTTCTAGGAGTTTTTTTCTGATCTATATATGCATTTTACCTCAAAAGGTAGAGATCATTCTTATCCCTACATGCAAAGCCCCCCAAAAGTAAAGCACCTTGTTCAACAGCAGAGGACTAGTAAGTTCAGGGACCAGGACTAGAGCCAACATCTACCTGACCCCAGGACTAGGCCCATCAATATCATACCCTCATATCCAGAGACTACCGAGAGTATGGCTTCTGTGTCATACCCTGAGGAGTTCTGGAGTCCAAGCGCAACACACAAATATGGAAATGGCCCCAAAGTTACCTTTCATTGGCTGAAGTGACACAGGGAGACTTATGAACAGGTGACTTGGCACCTGGCAAAGAAAACTGGACTTGCTCGTTTGGGGGCAGTCTAGTCTACTAGTCTACTAGTACAACTATAATATACATACCACAAGTAGATGGCTTTAACAAAGAGAAGTTTATTCTCTCACAGTCCAGTAGGCTGGACATCCACATTCAGAATACTAGTTCTAGAGTAAGGCTTTCCTACTCTGTTGGCTCTGGAGGAAGGTCTTTCGGATGCATCAATCTTCCTTTGGTCTTGGGAGCATGGAAACACAGGTCCAAAGGATGTGCTCTTCTCCCAGCACTGATTTCTTTGTGGTAAGAGGTCCCCATGTCTCTCTGCTTGCTTCTGTCTTTCATATCCCTAAAGGTAGTGGCTTTAAGACGGTCTCCAATCTTGTAGAGTTCATCAGTATAATGACACATTCCATCTTACTAAATTACAGTGATAGAATTTATAACACATAGGAAAATCCCATCAGATAACAAAATGGTGGACAATGACACAATCCTGGGGATTATGGCCCAGCCAAACTGACGTGCACATTCATTTGGAGAACATAATTCAATCCATGATGGGTGATTATTTACATTGGCTGTGCTTCTGATACTCTTTCAGCACCTGACATCTGACAAGTATCCCCAGCTGCATGAGTGTCACAGGTGGTACTGCATACCTGTCCACTTGTGTTTTATCTGACCAAGATAAAAGAGAATGCGCTGGCGGAGAGCTACTTGCTCATGCCTAGTAAAATAATCCAAGAAGTGATTACTCATATCAGTACCAAAGCCCAACCCCAGCCAAACATTATAACAAACTGCTTAGAGCACAGCTGCAGAGCTCTTCATGAGGCACTGCTGAGAACTCCTCACCCAGATACCTAGAACCTGAGACACCTGGGCACGGGCCTGACACAGGAACTTCAAAAACTAGGTGCAAATTGTTAAGCACACCATCCTGTAACTTTTTTTTTTACAATTAACAATACAATCTGGGACTCCTTTCCATTCTAGCCTGTTTTAAGTGTAGATGCCACGTAGCCAGGTACGGTAAGGCTGGAGGCAAGTCTCAATGCTGAGAATAGTCTTGTTCTTCCTGTGTCCCATAGGCTGCACACTTATACCTGAGGAGATGAGAATTATCTCAAACTCTCTGTCTATTCTTTTTTTTTTTTTTTTCCATCTTTGCTTTGCAATGCTTGAATAGCATTTCATTGCATGGACGGTGTAAGCCAGAAGAAGGATTAAAGTTTGAATTCAGGTTAGTTTTAAGGTTAAGATTAGAGTTCAAAGCTAGTGTCAAAAACAGGCATTGGCTTAAAAATATCAGAGTGATAGCTTTTGTCCAAGAAGAGGACAGGAGGGAATATATTTTTCCCAGAGCAACAATGATTCAACCAACATGGCCTTTCATTGAAAATTAAGGTATAAGGAACTGAGTTTCAGATCCCACACAGAAATCAGTTACCGGGGAGGGTATCAAATATTATGCCTAAATAAGAACATCAAAGAGAGGAAGTTGAAGAACTCACAGAGAGAAAAAAACAAAAAAGATTAGAAAGAGAATTTGAGATAATCCTCACTTCCTCAGGTGTAAGTGTGCCAGCCTTTAAGACATAGGAAGACATGAGGCTGACATAAGCATTGAGACTTACCTCTGGCCTTAACTTACTTGCTTGGACAGCATCTATACCTAGAACATTGACATGGCTCAAAAGCAGAGCCGAGGACTCCACAGCCTAAACTTCATGAGGGGAATAGGGCACATGTTAGTGAGTGAGAAGATACCAAAAGAAGGAGCTGCCTAGATGACTCAAGGCATGCTGTTCTAGCACCTGACCCTGAGATCCCTTGCAGCCACAGGTCTATACTTAAGCCTTCCCTGGTTCATTCTGTGGTAGAGGAGGGGTGAGCCTAGTGCCTGGCTCCACGAGGAGCTACGTGTCTGCCGTGGCCCACCACTTTGGGGCAAACAATTCTTTTGGGCTTCATGTACTTATATCATTGCTCCATAAGGAATTCCAGCTGGACGTGAACTTGCCTCGGTGTCTGTGGCTTCTTGATGGTCTACAAAGTGTTGTCTGGATCAAGTAACAGCAGGATAGTTTGTTTAAGGTGCAGGTTTCTCTTCTCCTCGATGGACCTTCAAGAATTAAGACTCAAAAAGGGTATACCCTGGGTTATATCAAGGTGGCCTATATGATTAGTGGTGCAAATTGTTAACATGCCAGGCTTTACCCAAAAGGTTGGAAATTTGTGTGTACCAATAAGTGCCTGACAGGAAAGGCCTGTGTTCTACTTCTGAAAAACCAGCCACTGAAAATCCTGTGGGGCACAGTTCTGTCCTAGTGCTGACAGTGGCAACAAAAATCAGAGTTGACTTAAATAGCAACTGTTTTACAGGATGTGTGATTAGCGAAGCATGTCACTTCTGTTCAGTTCTTTATTCATCTCTCTGTACTGTTTAATCTTTAGGATAATAAGCATTATGAAAAGAATCAGACCACTACAGACAACAATGTGTATTATAAACTCAGCTTTCTATCTTCCCCTTTAGGCCATTACTCTCACCCTCAGTTTTACTCCTTGCCCCATTCACACATATGTCTTTCATCAGGGAAGGGAGATGATAAGGTAGGTAGCAAAGACTTTCTAGATTTCATAACATGTCACAGTAGAAGCAGCAGAGCAAAATAAAAGGGATATGTCCTGATGAATCATTTGAATACAAGCAGCAGTTAGACATCTTCCTTACAGACGTACGTAGAGTGTATGAGGGCAGCTCTGAGGTCACCATGATTCTTTGTCTTTCCTTCACTCACAGAACCACAGTGAGCAGTGGGAGTATGCTTGTTTAGATTACTTCATGCAGGTATGTCTACTATATGTTTTGTAATGCAATTTAGTTTTTCACACAGATATCCTGACACTCATTCGTGTCAGTCCACAAAGACCCACATTGTTCTTTTCAATGGTGGCATATAATGCCAGGACTCAGTTTGCAGCACAATTCATCAAACCAGTTGCCAGTCAACAGAAAGTTGAAATTTTGCAATCGAGCCTGTGCACACATCTTTAAATACCTGTGCACATATTTCTTTAAGATAAATTCATAAAAGTAGAATTTCTCAGTCAAAGTGTATGAATATACTTTATTTTAACAGATGTGATGATACCTCCCTGCATAAAATTTGCACCAGTTCATAGAACCACTAGTAATATGTAACTGGGTCTCTGGATGGTCTCTTCAGAAGTCCAGAAAACTGATCCAAAGACTTTGGAAGTTACTCAGTGCAGACAAGGCAATCAAGATTTTAGGAGTACTCTTTAATAGAGGATTTCCTAAGGGGACTATAGAGTTTCAGGACTGACTGGAGGCTGAGGAGTAATGGGTGGAGGAGTGAGAGCACTGGGCCAGAAACCTCTCATTAACTACCATGACAGAAGTAAAACGTGCATTCAGCTAAGTTAATTAAACCAAGCTGTATTATTTTTCTTGGCATTCTTTGCTTCTCCTTTATAGCTAATCTTTCGAGAAGGCAGCTTTCCCACTCTCCTTCATAGGAAACTGATATCTTACCTAGGAATCATGCATAGATCTTCCTCTCCTCCTCGATAGTGGATTCAGCCACCAGATTCCTTGGTATTTTTATAAGTGTTCTCTGATTTTGTTTTACATACGCTGTTTTTTTTTTTTTTCTTTCTTTTAACTTTTTCATGTGTCTTCTATTAAAGTGATTTATGGAAGCATGCTGAACTGTGGCTTTTGGAAACAACAGGGATGGAACATTGCCTGCCTTATACAAACAGAATCTAAAACTTGTTGAGTAAAATGGTAGAACTTTAAAGGCCTGGCTTAGTGCATCCCTGGTGAGGATCTTTTGGAACAACCTTAGAATTTTTTCTATTGATAATGCAGAGCTGGAGAAACAGCAGTTAAGAAACCTACATATTTTCAAGCCTGAGATCAGCCTCCTTGAAAACTCTTTTATATACCTATTGCCCACCAGGAACCTATGAACAGAAATTATAAATCCTTGCTCTTCAGTTTATTATAGCACAGTGCACAATAGCTAAAAGATGGAATCAACTCAGATGCCCAACAACAGAAGAATGGATAAACAAACTATGGTACATATACTCAATGGACCACTACACAATAATAAAGAACAATGAAGATTTTAAGAAGCATCTCTTAACCTGGTTTCAATTGGAAGACAATGCTGAGTGAAATCAGTCTGCTGCAAAAAGACAAGTATTGTATGAGACCCCTACCGTAAGATCTTAAAAATGAACTTGTGTACAGAAGAAAAGACTCTTTGATGGCTGTAAGGGAGGGATTGTGGGAGGGAGAAGACTGGTTATACACTAGATAATTGATAGAAATTTGATTGGGTGAAAGCAGTGACAGCACACAGCAGAAGGAAGATCAAATTAATTGGACTTCAACATAAACTGAAAACTCTTCCAGTCTTAATCCAATATTGCAAGGTAGAGTAGCAGTGGTTGGGGTCCTGGGATCATACTCTCAGGGGACATTGAGACCAATCAGCATAACCAGCCTGTTGCTAAAACAATCTTATGCACCCCTTATTGGTGAGTGGTGTCTGGGGTCTTAAAAGCTATCAAGCTGCCATCTGAGGTACACCAAATGGTCTGAACTCAGCTGGAACAGATGGTCACCAAGAACAACAAAGGCATGAGGAAAAAAGAGTCCAAAAGACAGAAGGACCTACTTGAATGGCTGACTGTATCAACATGTGACCAGAAGAACCAGATGGTGCCCAGCCACCACCAATGACAGACATGATGGGGTACTCAATGGCAAGTTCCATGAGAAAAAGAGGGATGCACCTCAAAAACTCCACTAAAAGACTGCAATTGATGGTCTAAAGGCCTGGAGTTTCCCCTGGGAGTATGGCCTTCAGACTCACTGCTGCTCCTGACAGGAAAACATTATTGAGTTCAACTCTTCAGACAGGAATGGATTGGACTCAGGGACACAATGTGACCATATGGTGTGTGTACTTTATGGTTCTATGAATCCATAGGATGCTGTCCTACTGGCCTCTTACTGGAAGAGAAAGGAGTGGAGAGAAATGGACAGGAAATTAAGAGGATATGATATGTATAGAACAGAAAGGAAGAGTGTGCTGCAAGGAGAGCAGAAGGAGTGCAGATAGGTAGGCATGCAAATTTACTTTGTAGTGTATACTTTCACTCAATTGCAATGAAAAAAAATCATCGGCTACAGAAGAAATCAAGAATGCAATAAAGAAATTCTTGGAATCAAAGGAGAATGAAAACACATCTTACCAGAACCTATAACATACATCAAAAGCAGTGCTCAGAGATCAATATACCTCAAGGAATGCACACATATAGAACGAAGAAAGGGCCCAACCAAGCATTTAACCCTACAAGAACAAGTAAAAAGAGAATAATAAAAGAATCCCTTGGGCACCAGAAGAAAACAGATAATAAAAATTAGCACAGAATTAAATGAATTAGAGAATGCAAAAATGATTGAAAGAATTAGCACAACTGAAAGTTGATTTTTAGAAAAGGTTAGCAAAACTGATAAATCATTGGCTAAACTTACAAAAGAAACCTGGGAGAGGAAACAAATAATCTGAATAAGATATGATATGGGAGATGACACAACAGACTCAAATGAAGTTAAAACCATTATAAATCTAACAGATTTGAAAACCTAGAGGAAATGGACAAATTTCTAGAATCACATTACCTATCAAAATTATCACATACAGAAGTAGGATAACTTAATAAATTCACCCCAAAAGAAGAGACTGTAAAAGACTCAAAAAATTACCAACAAAATAGTCCCAGTGCAGACAACTTCACTGGACAATTTCACCACACTTTTAAAGAGGAGTTAATTCCAATACTACTGAAGCTATTTCACAGCGTATGAAAGGATGGAACACTCCTAAATTCATTCTATGAAGCCAGAATAACCCTGATAACAAAGCTAGGTAAAAACAGAACAACAAAAAAGAAAATTACAAATATTTCTTATGAACCTAGATGCAAAAATCTTCAACAAAATCCTAGCCAACAAAATTCAATGACACATCAAAAAAAAAAAATCCCCATAAAGAAGTCGGATTCACACCAGGAATGCAGGTTTGGCTCAACATCAGAAAAACAATTAACTTAATCAACCACAAAAATAAAGCCAAAGATAAGAACCACTTGACTTTATCATTTGATGCAGAAAAGGCATTTGACAAAGTCCAACACTCGTTCATGTTTAAAGCTCTCAGCAAAATAGGAATAGAAGAGAATTTCTTCAAAATGGGCATCTATGCAAAGCCAACAGCAAACTTCATCCTGAATGGAGAGGGACTGAAACAATTCCCCCTGAGAATGGTGACCAGACAAGGATGCAAATTGTCAGTACTTTTATTTGACAATGTGCTGGAGGTTGTAGCCAGAGCAATCAGATGAAATAAAGAAATAAAGTGCATCCTCATCAGTAAAGAAGAAGTAAACATATCTCTATTTGTAGATGACATGATCTTATACGGAGAAAACCCTAAAGAATCCATAAATAAACTACTGGAATTGATCAAAGACTTCAGCAAAGTATCAGGGCATAAGATAAACTTAAATAAATTAGTAAGATTCCTTTACACCAACAAAGAGGAAATCACCAAATCAATACCATTTACAATAGCCTCCAAGAAGGTCAGATACCTAGGAATAAATCTAACCAAAGATGTAAGAGACCTATAGAAGGAAAATTACAAGACCCTTCTGCAAGAAACCAAATGAGGCTTACATAAGTGGAGAAACCTACCTTGCCCATGGATAGGAAGACTTAACATTGTGAAAATGTCTATTCTATCCAAAGCAATCTATATATACAACACAATCCCAATACAAATTCCAATGTTATTTTTAAATGGGATACAGAAACAAATCATCTACTTTATTTTGAAAGGGAAGAAACCCAAGATAAGTAAGACACTACTGAAGAAGAAGATCACAGTGGGATGCCTCATACTATCCAACCTTAGAAATTATTGCATTTCCAGGGTAGTAAAAATAGCCTGGTACTGGTAGAAAAACAGAAAACGTAACAGTATAATATATACCACAAATAACACCATCTACCTAGAACAATTGATATTTGACAAATCCCCAAAGGTCATGAACTGGGAAAAAAGAGTATCTGTAACAAATGGTATTGGCAAAGTTGGGTATCCACCTGTAAAAAACTGAAACAAGACCCATATCTCACACCTTACACAAAAATTAACTCAATGAATTAAAGACCTAAATATCAAATCTAAAATGATAAAGACTATGGAAGAAAAACATAGGAATAACACTTGAAGTTATAATACATGGCTTAAACAGACTACAGAATTGTACTAAGAATGCACAAACAGCAGAAGAGAAAATAGATAAATGAGAACTACTAAAATTAAACACTTATGTTTATCCAAAGAATTTATCAAGAGAATAAAAAGATTGCCTACAGACTAGAAAGAAGTACTTGGCAATCACATATCAGATCAACATCTAATTTCCATAATCTACAAGGTACTGCAAAATCTCAACCAAGACAGGCAAATAGCCCAGTTAAACAATGGGTAAATGATATGGCCAGACACTTCACCAAAGGAAGCATTCAAAAAGCTACCCAAAAATATGAGGCACTCCTCATAATCATTAGCCATTACAGAAATCCAGATCAAAACTACAATGAGATACTATCTCACCCCAACAAGTTTGTCAGTAATCCAGAAAACACAAAATGACAAATGTTAGGGAGGCTGTGAAGAGACTAGAACTCTTCTATATGGCTCATGGCATTGTAAAATGGTACAACCTTTCTGAAAAGCAATTTATTACTTTTTTAATATCTAGAAATACCACGTGAACTAAAATCCCATTGCTTGGAATATATCCTACAGAAATAAGTGCTGTCATACATACAGATACATGCACATGAATGTTTATTGCAGTACAGTATACAATAGCAAAAACAGGAAATCAACCTAGGTGCCTATCAACAGATGAATGGATAAACAAACTATAGTTTCAATACACAATGGAATACTAAACAACGACAAAGAAGTGACAATTTTACGAAACATAACCTGGAGTCAAGTGGAAGACATATGCTCACTGAAATTAGTCAACTGCAAAAAGACAAATATTGTATAAGACCACTTTATAGGGACTTAATAAACGATTAAAATACAGAAGAAAATACTCTTTGATGGCTACAAGTGTGAAGAGATTGGGAGAGAATTGTGCATAGATTAGATTGTTGATAGGAATTTGGTTAGGAGAAGGGAATGACAGAAAAGTAGTGGAAGGCAGGTCAGCATAACTGGACTACACCATAAGCTAAAAGATTTTCTAAATTCAAACCATCATTTCAAAGCAGTAAATTTATGTACCCAATATCAGAACATCTAAATATATCACACAAATGCTGACAACACTGAAAAATGAGATAGATAAGGGCAGAATGCTAGGAGACTTCAACACTCCACTTTCAGTAAGTGACAGATCCCAAGAAAAAAGCTCAATAAAGATACAGAAAAACTTACTGCAACAATCACTCATCTCAACCTCACAGACTTGTACTGAACTTTTTACTATACAACAGATAAGTACACTTTCTTTTCCAAGGCACATGGAACATTCTCCGGAATAGAGCACATATTAGGTCATAAAGCAAGTCTTAACAAAACCCAAAACTTTGAACTATTGCAGAACATCTTCTCAGATGACGAAGTCTTAAAAGTTGAAATCAATAGCAGAAAAGACATGGGTAGAAATTCAAACTCATGGAAACTGAACAACGCCTTGCTCAAAAATTCATGGGTTATAGAAGAAATAAAAGGTGCAATAAAGAAATTCATGGAATCAAATGAGAAAGAAAACACATTCTACCAGAACTTACAGGATACAGCAAAAGCAGTGCTCAGAGATCAATTTATCTATGTTAAAGCACACATCCAGGATGAAGAAAGGGCCTGAACAAAAGAATTAACTCTACAACTTGAATAAGTAGAAATAGAACAACAAAAGGACCCCTCAGGGACCAGAAGAAAACAGATGATACAGATTAGAGCGAAACTAAACAAATGAGCTAGAGAACAGAAAAACAATTGAAAGAATTAACAAAACCAAAAGCTATTTGTTTGTTTTTTGACAACATCAACCAAATTGATAAACCATTGGCTAAACTCACAGAAGAAAATCAGGAGAGGAAAACAAATAACCTGAAAAAGGAATAAGACAGGAAATGTTAGAACAGACCCAAATGAATTTAAAATTATCATAACAGAATACTACAAAAAAAACTGTGCTCTAATCGACTTGAAAACCTAGGGGAAATTGACAAATTTCTAGATTCACATCACCTAACAAAATTATCACAAAAAGAGTTAGAACAACTTAATAAACTCATGACAAAAGAAGAGATTGAAGAAGGAATAAAAAAGCTACCATGCAAAAAAAGTGCTGGCCTACGTGGCTTCACCAGAAAATTCTGCCAAACATTAAGAAAGGAATTAATTCCAATACTACTGAAGCTACTACACAACATTGAAAGGACACAACATTCCCCAATTCATTTATGGAACCAGCATAACCCTAATACCAAAGCCAGGTAAAAGCCCCACAAAAAAATAAAATTACACACCAACATCAGTCATGAACCAAGATGCAAAATTCTTCAACAAAATCTTGGACAATAGAATTGAACATCATACCAAAAAAATAATGTATCATGATCAAGTAAGATTCATACCAGGGATGCCGGTTTGGTTCAACATAAGAAAAACAATTAATGTTATCAACCACATAAATAACACCAAGTATGAGAATCAGTTGATTCTATCAACTGATGCAGAAAAGGCGTTTGACAAAGTCCAAACCCATTAATGTTAAAAATTCACCAGGCACTAACTCCCAAGCTTAGAAGTGATGCCAGTCTGGAAAGTGTTTTTCCAGGAAACAGGTTGTGTTTAGTACAGTGCTACCTTATGGGTGGGGCCCAGGTGAGGATGGCAGCAAGGCCATAACCCCTCTATAATTTGAACTACGTCTTAGCATCTGGGCACAGATAAAGATACGCTTCCATTGTCAATCAGAAGGCAGAGCAGGACCTACCACACCTTAAGACCTAACTGACTTTGGTAGCTGTCAGACACCTCACAGTGTTTCAAAAATAAGACTGCCTGGAGAAATAACTGCTTAGTGGCCCAACATTTACTGACCCACATCACAGAGTCAGTTGATGGCCCCCCAGTGACTCCATTTGTAGGGTGCTGTCTTTGCTATCCAGGAGGTGGAGTCTGTACCCCAGAGAGTCCACTTGGGCAAGTCACTAGAGTACACAGAGGCAGCTGGTGATCAATTCCCTTCTCATAACTACATCTTAGCTCCTGTGAGGTAACACCCAAGAAACTAAACGGCTTCTAGATGGCTTGAAGGAAACAAACTATTGCTAACCATGTAAAGAAACAGTCCACTAGGGCTCTGAAGAACTACCAAAATAAAGAATCAGAAAACTTCCCAGAGGAAGAAGAGATTCTGAAGTATCAGACATTGAGTACAAAAGAATTATATAGAGAGCCCTTTTAGAGATTAAACAAAATTCAGCTTACCAAAATGAAAACTTAAGCAAGCTATTTCAACTGATGGAATATCAATGATCTGAAATCTAGAAGATCAGTAGCAAAATTACAGAATTAGACAATTCAGTCCAAAGCCAAAAGGCCAGACTTGAGGAGATGGAAGTCAGACTTAGAGATCTTGAGGACAGAGCAACTGGCACCAGCATTACAAGGAGAAATCAGAGAAAAGAAACAAGAAAAAATGCAGAAGCATTAAGAAAAATGTGTGACTCCAGTAAAAGAATAATCTATGATTAATTGGAGTTACTAACCATGGAGAATTGTTGAAAACACAGACAATATTGTTGTTGAGTTGCTGACAGAACACTTCCCTCAAATTATGAAAGAAGAAAACATAGCTATCCAAGATATGTATTAAATGACACAAAAAGTATACCCCAAAGGAAAGACACCAAGACATGTTATAATCAAGCTTAATAAAGTAAAACATAAACAGATTGTCTTAAAGACAGTGAGTCTCAAAGCAAGGCTAACATACAGAGAGAGAGAAGCCTTGTAGACTTTCTTCTCACCTCTCAGCAGAAACTATGTTGGCAAAGAGGCAGTGGGATGACACACTGAAAGCCTTGAAAGAGAAAAACTTCCAAGCAAGAATTATATATCCTAAAACACTGTCTCTCAGATATGAAGGTGAAATTAAAGCATTCACAGATAAACAGAAGCTTAGAGACTTTGTATAAAACAAACTAAAACTACAAGAAAAACTGAAAGAAGCTCTTTTCTTAGAAAAACAAAACCATTAAGTGTTTATTGAAGGAAGCATTGCAGGACACAGCATCCAGAAACCTACTCAGTTAGAGAAGTCACAAAACTCAATCAAAGCCACAATATTAAAAGAAGGGAACCAGTGATCATATCATGAAAACTGTGGAACCATCACACTAAAAAGATGGATATACTAAAATAGTTAGAGTTCTTTCAAATGGAAAGGAAGTTAAAAAGATATGCAGCAGTTAAAATCTGGATTAAACTTAGAATATTAAGGGGAATCATAGTGATAGCAACAAATAACAATAACAATGCAACGTATCAAAACAAGAAACATAAGACAGGAGTCTAAACAAACACAAAACCATTGCTGCAAGAGGTGAAAAGTCAGTGACTCAGAACATAATGTAAGAGTAACATAGAAAATATCAACACAAAAATAAATACATTAAAATGACAGCACTAAACACATACCTATCAACAATTACACTAAATGAAAACAGATTGGATGGTTCAATAAAGAGCCAACAAGTGACATTCTGAATCAAAAGACATGATCTGTTTATAAATATACCTTAGACTCAAAGATATGAGCAAACTGAAAATGAAAGGATGGAATAACATATACTAAGCTAAGAACATGAAAAGAAGAAACAGTATGACAATACTAACATCAGATAAAACAGATTGTAATGTAAAATCCACCATCATGGACAAGGAGGGTCACTATTTATTATTTAAATGTTCAATACTCAAGCAGGACTTAAAAATATTAAATATTTATGCACTCAATGCCAGAGCAGCTAAATACATCAAACAAACACTGACTACATTGAAAAGGAGATAGATCACTCCACGATGATAGTGGGAGACTTGAACACTCCGCTTTTAGTAATGGACAGATCATCCAGACAATGCTCTGGAAAAATAAACAAAAGATCTTATTGCAATAACCAACAAACTAGACCTCATGGACATGCACATAACTTTTTATCCATCAACAGAAAAGCACATCTTCTTCTTTAACACACATGGAACATTTTCAGAATAGACCATAAAGCAAGTCTCAACAAAATCCAAACCACTGGATTATTGCAAAGAATCTTCTCAGACCATAAAGCCATAAAAGAAAAACTCAATAGCAAAAAAAAAAAAAAAAAAAGTAGAAATTTGAAATCATGGAAACTGGGCAACATTTTGCTCAAAAAGCCATGGGTTATAGAAGAAATCAAGGGTAAAATAAAAAAATTTATGGATCCAAATGAGAATCAACACACATCCTACCAGAACCTGCAGATACAGCCAAAGAAGTGCTCAGAGGTGCATTTATCTCTATAAATGCACACATCTGGAAGGAAGAAAGGATGCAAACAAAAGAGGCAATCTTACATCTTGAACAAGTAGAAAGACAGCAACAGAAGAATCCTTCAGACACTAGAAGAAAACAGATCACAAAGATTGGAGCAGAAATAAATTATTTAGAGAATAGGAGAACAATTTTAAAGAATTAACAAAACCAAAATCCAGTTTTTTGAAATGATCAACAGAATTGATAAGCCACTGGCTAAACTTACAAAAGAAAAACAGGAGAGGAAACAAATAAGCTGAATAAGACATGAGATGGGAGATGTCACAACAGACTGAACTGAAATCTAAAGCATCATAACAGAATACTATGAAAGACTGTAATTCAATAGATTTGAAAACCTAGAGGAAATGGGCAAATTCCTTGATTCATATCACCTACCCAAATTATCACAAGGAGTAGAACAACTTAATAAACCCATCACAAAGGAAGAGACTGAAAAAAATCACCAAAAAACTACCAATCAAGAAAAGTCCTGGGCCAGATGGCTTCACTGGAGAATTCTGTAAAGTATTTAGAGAGGTGTTAATTCCAATACTACTGAGGATATTCCACAGCATAGAATAGAATGGAATATTCCCAAATTCATTCCATGAAACCAGCATAATTCTGAAACCAAAGTGAGAAAGATCACACAAGAAAAGGAAATTACAGACCAATATCACTCATCGATCTAGATGCAAAAATCTTCAGCAAAATCCTTGCCAGTTGAATTCAACAATATATCCAAAAAATAATTCATCATGACCAAGCTGGATTCATACCAGGGATGCAAGTCTGGTTCAACATCAGAAAAACAATTAATGTGATCAACCACCCAAAAAAAACACAAAAGAGACACCCAATTTTGTCAATTGATGCAGGAAAGGCATTCAACAAAGTCCCAAACCCTTTATGCTAGAAACTCTCAGCAAAATAGAAGTAGGTGTCAAATTCTTCTCTGCAATAAGGGGCATCTACACAAAGACAACCAAGTACATGATCCTGAAGGGAGAGACTGGGTGAATTCCCCTCAAGTATGGGAACTAGCAAGGAGGCCATTCTCACCACTTCTGTTCAACATTGTATTAGAAGTTCTAGCCAGAGCTATTAGACAAGACAAAGAAATAAAGGACATCTGCATCGGCAAAAATGTACAAATCTCTGCATTTGCAGATGGCATGATTATATATGCAGAGGGTCCTAAAGAATCAGTAAGTAAACTACTTGAACTAATAGAAGAGTTCAACAAAGTACCAGGATACAAAATATACATACTGAATCAGTAGGATTCCTTTATGCCAACAAAAAGATCATCAAAGAGGAAATCACCAAATCAATCACATTTACTATATCCCCCAAGGAGATAAAACACCTGGGACTAAATCTTACTAGAGAAATAAGAAACTTATCCAAAGAGAACTACAAGACCTTACTGCAAGAAACCAAGAGAGGCTTGCCTAAATGGGGAAATCTACCCTACTCATGGACAGGAATACTTAACATTGTGAAAATACCTATTTTACTCAAAGCGATCCACATATACAATGCAATCCCAATGCAAACTCCAGTGACATTTTTTAATGAGATGGAGAAACAAATCACCAACTTGGTTTTGAAAGGAAAGAAACCCCAGGTAAACAAAGCACTGCTGAAGAAGAGGAACACAAGGGGAGGCCTCACACTACCTGACCTTAGAAACTATCACATTACCACTGTTATCAAAACAGCCTGGTACTGGTACAAAAAGAGACAGATAGACCAATGGAACCAAGTTGAGACCCCAGAGATGCCATCATCCTCTTATAAACAGATGATATTCAACAAAGGCCCTACAATTGTAAACTGGGGTAAAAACAATCTCTTTAAAAAATGATGCTGGCAAAACTGGATATCCAACTCCAAAAAATTGAAATAACACCCTTATGTCACACCTTACACAAAAGCTAACTCAAATTGGATCGATGACCTAAATATCAATCCTAAAATGATAATGATTATGCAAGAAAAGTAGGGTCAACAATGGAAGTTTTATTACACAACTTAGAAAAACTTCAAAATTTGGCAAAGCACAACCAACCAAAGAGAAAATAGATAAATAGAAACTACTAAGAATCAAACACTTTTGTTTATCCAAAGACTAATCCAAAGAATTATAAGACCATCTGCAAAATGAGAAAAAATATTTGGCAACTACATGTCGGACCGATGTCTGATCTCCATAATCTACAAAGTACTGCAAAATATAAACAAGAAAATTATAAATAACCCAATTAAGCAATGGGCCAGTGAGACGGACAGACACTTCACTAAAGAGGACATGAGGGCAGACAAAAGACATATGAGGAAATGTTCATGATCATTAGCTCTTAAAGAAATCCAAATCAAAACTATAGTGAGTTACCATCTCACCCCAACAAGGCTGGCCGTGATCCAGGAAACACAAAACAACAAATGCTGGAGAAGCTGTGGAGAGATTGGAACTCTCCTACACTGCTGGTGGAATTGCAAAATCATACAACTTCTATGGAAAGCAATTTGGCACTTGCTGAAAAAGCTGGTAACAGATATAACTTTTGATCCAGTAATCCCACTGCTCGGAATTTATTCTACAGAATCAAGGGCAGTCACATGAACAGATACATGCACATGAATGTATACTGAAGCACGGTCCACAATAACAAAAAGATAGAATCAACCCAGATGCCCAACAGCAGAAGAATGGATAATCAAACTATGGTACATATATTCAGTGGAAAACTATGCAATGATAAAGAACAGTAATAATTTTAGGAAGCATCTCATAACCTGCTTTCAACTGTACAACATTATGCTGATTGAAATCAGTCAGTGTCAAAATGAAAAATGTTGTATGAGATTCTTATTATAAGGATTTGAAAACAGACTTATGTACAGAAGAAAAGACTCCTTGATGGCTGCATGGGTAAGAAGGGAGGGAGAGAGCTGGTCAAAGATTAAATAGTTGATAGGTGTGGTGTGAAAGCAGTGACAGCACACAGTAGAACAAAGATCAGCTTAAATGAACTTCAACATAAAACTGAAAGCTCTTCTAATCTTAACCCAATATTGCGAGGATGGAGTTGCAACGCTGGGGGTCCTGAAACCATGCTGTCAGGGGACATAGAGGCCAACTGAATAACTAGCCTACTGCTAAGAGAGTCTTGTATGCCCCATATTGATGAGAGGTGTTCTAGGGTCTTAAAAGCTGGCAAGCTGCCATCTGAGGTACACCAAATGATTCCAACTCATCCAGAACATATGATCACCAAGAGCAACAAAGTCATGAGGAAAACAGAGCTCAGGAGACCGAAGTACCCATGTTAATGGGAGAGTGTATCAACATGTAACCAGAAGGAACCATATGGTGCCCAGCCACCACTAAAAACAGCCGTGATGGTGCATACCATGTTGAGTCCCAGTGACAACATGAGAAACAGAAGAGTGCACCTCAAGAACTCCACTAAAAGACTGCAATTGATGATTTGGTAGCCTGTGTCTCTTTTGAGAGTATGGCCCCTAGACCTGCTGCTGCCCCTGACCAGGAAACATTACTGCGGTCAACTCTTTGGACAGGAATTGACTGGGCTCAGAGATACAGTGTGATCATATGATGTGTATACTTAACAGGTCTAAGAATCTGTAGGATTCTGTCCTACTGGCCTTTTACTAGAAGGGAAAGGACAGAGTGGAGAGGAGTTGACAGGAGATTTTTAAGAGGATATGACATACATAGAATGAAAAGAAAAAGTGTGCTCTCACCAGGCAAGGAGAGCAGAAAGAGCTGAAGATAGGTGGATATGCAAATTTAATTTGTATTGTATACTTTCACTTAATCACAGTTAAAAAAAAGAAAAAAATGCATCTGCATAGGTAAAGAAGAAGTAAAAGTATCCCTATTTGCAGATGAGATGATCTTATAGATTGAGAACCCTAAAAGATCCATAAACAAACTACTGGAACTAATAGAAGAATTCAGCAAGTATCAGGATGTAAGATAAGTGTAAATAAATCAGAAGATTCTTTTAAAACAGATCATCAAAGAGGTAGTCACCAAATCAATACCATTTATAATAGCCTCCAGGAAGAAGAAATACCTAGAATAAATCTAACCAGAAATGTAAGAGACCTATACAGGAAAAATCACAGGTCCCTACTGCACGAAAACAAAACAGACTTGCATAGGAGGAGAAATCTACACTGCTCATGGATAGAAAGACTCAACATCATGAAAATGTCTATTCTACCCAAAGTGATCTACATATACAATGCAATCCCAACACAAATCCCAGTGTCATTTTTTAATGATATGGAGAAACAAATCACCAACTTTGTTTGGAAAATGAAGAAGTCCCTGATAAATAAGACACTACTGTAGCAGAGGAACACAGTGGGAGGCCTCATACTACTCAACCTCAGAACCTATTACACTGCTATGGTAGTCAAAAGAGACTGGTACTAGTGCAAAAATGTATGTGTAGACCAATAGAACAGAATAGATAATCCAGAAATATCACCAACCTCCTATGAAAAGTCAGGCTGCGACCAAGGTCCAAAGGTTGTAAATGGGGGTGCAAAGAATCTCTCTGACGAATGATATTGGCAAAATTGGATATCCACGTGAAAAACAAAAAAGACCCATATCTCACACCTTACAGAAAAACTAAATCAAAATGGATCAAAGACCTAAAGATCAAACCCAAAATGATAAAGATTATGGAAGAAAAACTAGGGAAAACAATGGCAATTCTCATACACAGTGCTGAGGCCCATCACCCACAGAAGCCTCTGTAAGCAAAATCTCACACTTATGTGATGGCGGGCGGAGGCATCTTACCCTTGGCATATTTCTGACCGTGCTCTCCCTGATGATATTTTGCACCCTAATTAAACTTTCTTCAAAAATACCCTCTTATCTCCCAGCACAAGGATCAAAGAAGACGGGTTTTACAACCCCCTCGGCTTAATGAATTCCAACACAGCACACCCAGCCTGGGAATACTGAGGCTGGCCTGGCTCTGCTGACTTCTCTCAACTGTACTTCCCCCTCCACATGTGAAACACAAGATTACACAAAGGCCCTGGGAAGCTTCCCAAGGACAACCCTCCACACAGCCCTTAGAAACAGACATCCCACTCTCTATATCAGGAAGATAGATAGGCTCCCAAGTTCATTATAATTGGTATGACAAATGAGTAAATACTAAAGAAATATCCTTCTTAGAACAACTTAAGGGTGGGGGACGGTGGACGCTTACTATCCTCACAGGAAGAGATAGAATAAGAACAAAGGAGGAACGCATAGAGACAGCTGGCTTTGGATGAGTCTACCCTTCTTTCTGTACCCTTGACCTCGAGACATGAATAGCGCTGATTAAGCTCAATGCATAACTTTGTTTTCACTGTTAATTATCACCAAAATATACTTACCTCGGGCCATTATCTAGAAGACCTTGACAAGTAACATGAAAAGAGATCACGAGGTGTCAGTTTCTTACTAGTCAACAGCTTACATGACCAAAGACCAGGGTAAAATTATGTCACCTCATTGATTATAAAAAATAAAGGTCAGGTCTTAATGGGCAGGCTGCTGTTCTCCAGATCCCTGGTTGTCTCGGTCTCATTTCTTTCTCCTTTGCCGATGCCACTCATCCCTCTGTGATCCCAGACCCTGCTGGGGCTGGCTCCTGGCAACACAGCATAGACACGCTGCAAAATGTTACTAAGAATGTATGAGCAACAGAAAATATAGATAAGTGGAAACTACTCAAAATCAAACACACTCATCCAAAGAGTTTTTCAAGAGAGAAGA
This sequence comes from Heterohyrax brucei, assembly GCA_028571685.1. NCBI lineage: Eukaryota > Metazoa > Chordata > Mammalia > Hyracoidea > Procaviidae > Heterohyrax > Heterohyrax brucei. The sequence goes on along the minus strand of CM053154.1, from coordinate 96,238,114 downwards.
CTGCTTACAGAGTGGGGGAAAAAAAGAAAAATTTGGCAACTACGTATCGGGTTGATGTGTAATTTCCATAATCTATAAGACACTGTAAAATATCAACAAGAATAAACAATTAACCCAGTTAAACAATGGACAAAGGACATGGACAGACACTTCACCAAAGAAGACATTCAGGCAGCCAAAAGACACGTGAGCAAATGCTCACGATCATTAGGTATTTGAGAAATCCAAATCCAAACTATAATGAGATACCATCTCACCCCAGTGAGGTGGGCAATAATCCAAACACAAAAAACAATCCAAAAACACAAAACAACAAACGTTGAAGAGAATTTGGAGAGACTGGAACTTTCCCGCACTGCTGGTAGGAATGCAAAGTATTACAGCCTCTTTGAAAAGCAATTTGGCACTTTCTTAAAAACTTAGAGATAGAAATACCACGTGATCCAGCAATCTCACTATTTGGAATATATCCTACAGAAATAATGACAGTCACATGAACAGATACATGCACATGAATGTTTATGGTAACACAGTCCACAATAGTAAAAAGATGGAATTGACCTGGGTGAGCACCAACAGGTGAATGGATAAACAAACATGGTATATACACTCAATGGAACACTGTACTATGATAAAGAACAATCATGATTTTAGAAAGCAACTTATAAACTGGTTTCAACTAGAAGCCGTTATGCTGAGTGAAATCAGTCAGCTGCAAAATGACAAGTACTGAGACTACTATTATAAGAGCTTAAAAAGGACATATGCACATAAGAAAACACTTTTTGACTGCTACGATGGTGGGGAGAGATGAAGAGGGCTGGTCATAGATTAGATAAAAACCCAGTGCTGTTGAGTCAGTTCCAACTCATAGCAACACTGTAGAACAGAATAGAAATGCCCCATAGAATTTCCAAGAAGTGTCTGGGAGGTCTGAACTGCCAACCTTTTGGTTAGCAGATGTAGCACTTAACTACTACACCACCAGTGTTTCCATAGATTAGATAGTCGATAGCAGTTTGTTTAGATGAATTGTGTGACAGCACTCAGTAGGAGGCAGGTCAGCATAACTGGACGACACTATAAACTAAAAGGTTTTCTAAATTCAACCAATATTTCAAAGGACAGCGTTCTGGGGATCGTATTTTCAGGGGACATAGAGGTCAACTGGCATAATAGCCTTTTGCTAAGAGAGCTTTTTGCAGCCATATTGGTGAGTGGCACTTTGAGTCTTAAAAGCAGGCACGCTGCCATCTAAGGAATATCAATTGGCCCCAATCCACCTGGAAAAGATGACAACTGAGAACATCAAAGACATGAGGAAAAATGAGTCAGGAGACAGAAGGATACATATGATTGGAAGACTACATCAGCATGAGACCAGAACAACCAGGTGGTTCCCAGCCACCACCAAAGACAGCCTCAGTAGGGGGCACAATATAGACTCCTTGAAGTAACACAAGGAAAAGAGGTGTGCAGATAAAGAACTCTATTAAAAGACCAGAACTGATGGTATGACAACCTGGAGGGTCCCCTAGGAACATAGCTCCTAGACTTGGCTGCTTCCTGAAACCAGTACTGAGATCAACACTTCAGACTAAGAATGGACTGGACTCACGGACACAGAATGAGCATGTGGTATGTGTACTTTATGGTTTTATGCATTCATAGATGGCTGTCCTACTGGTTTCTCTCTAGATGGGAGAGGAGAGGGTGGACGGCAGGGGACAGGTGTTCACTGGGAGGATACTAATGGTAAAGAGTGAAAAAGAATAGTGTGCTGTCACAGGGTGGGGAGAGCAGACAGAGTTGTAGACAGCTGCATATGCAAATCTGACTCGGATTGTATACTTTCACTTGATCATAATTTTTAAAAAAGGCAGAGTAACAGGTTCAGGGGTCTGGTGACCATGTTTTAAGGAGCTTTGAGGTCAATTGGCATCACTACTCTTTTTCTAAGAGAGTTTTCTGCACCCCATTTTGGTGAGTGGCTTCTGGGGTCTTAAAGCCAGTAAGATGCCATCTGAGGAACATCAGTTGGTCCCAACAGATGACACCTGCAACAGATGACAACCTGTTGAGAACATCAAAGATATGAGGAAAACTGAGCCCAGTAGACAGAAGGACCCATATGATTGGTAGGCTACATCAGCATGAGATCAGAAGAACCAGATTGTGTCCGGCTACCACCAAAGACAGCCTTGATAGGGGACACAATGCAGAATCCCTGACATAGCACAAGAAAAAGGGTTATGCAAACCAAGAACTCTACTAATAGACCAGAATTGATGGTCCAACAATCTGGCATGTCCCCTGACAATATGGTCCCTAGACTTCCTGCTAGCCCAGAGCTGAAACCAACATTGAAGTCAAAGTTTCAGATAAAAAATGGACTGGACTTTGGGACACAGAGGATCCATTTGGTGTGTGTTCTTTATGGTTTAATATATATATATGAGGCTGTCCTACTGGTTTCTTTTTAGAGGTTAGAGGAGAGAGTACAGAGGGGACAAGTGTTGGTTCAGTGGATACTGGGAATAAAGAGTGAAAAAGAAGGGTGCGCTGTCACAGAGTGAAGAAAGCAGATACAGTTGCAGAGAGGTGGGTATGTGGAGTTCTATATGGAAAACTGACTTGGATTGTAAACTTTTATGTAATCACAATAAAAAAAAATAAGAAATTAAATTGGACAAACAAAATTCACCATGACCAAGTGGGATTCATACTAGGGAAGCAGGGATGATTCAACATTAGAAAAACAGTTAATGTAATCAACCACATAAATAAAAAGACAAGAAATACTTGATTTTATCAATTGATGCAGGAAAGTCATTTGACAACATCCAACAGCCATTCATTTTAAAAACTCTGACCAAAATAACAATCGGAGGACAATTCCTCAACATAGTAAGGGGCATCTATGCAAAGCTAACAGCCAACATCCTCCTAAATGGAAAGGCTCTGAAAGCATTCCCCTTCAGGTCAGGCACCAGACAAAGATATACATTGCCAGTACTCTTATTTGATACTGTTCTGGAGGTTCTAGCCAGAACAATCTAGCAAAATAAAGAAATAAGGTCATCTGAAATGGTAAGGAAGAAGTAAAAGTATCTCTATTTGCAAATGATACAATCTTGTGTGCAGAAAACTCTAAAGAATCCACCAAGAAACTGCTGGAACTAATAGAATAGTAAAGCATCAGATGCAATATAAACATACATAAATCAATTGCATTTCTATACTCCAACAAAGAGACCACCAAAGAGGAAGTCACCAAATCATCCTTTACAATAGCCCCCCACAAAAGATAAAATGCGTAGGGATAAATCTAGCCAGAGACCTTCAAGAGACCTATATAAAGAAAACTGCAAGACTGCTGGAAAACACAAAAAGAGACCTACACAAGTGGAGAAAGCTACTTTGCTCATGAATAGGAAGACTTAACATGGTAAAAATATCTATTCTACCCAAAGCAATCTAGAGATACAATGCAATCTCAATACAAATTGCAATGATATTTTTAATAAGGTGAAGAAACAAACCATCAACTTCATCTGGAAAGGGAAGAAGCCCTAGATAAATAAAACATTGCTGAAAAAGAACAAAGTGAGAGGTCTCACTCTACCCGACTTTAGAACCTATTACACTGCCACAGTAGTCAATACTGCATGGTGCAAAATCAGACCCATAGCTCAATGGAACAGAAATGAGAATCCAGATATAACATCATCCACCTACGAGAAGCTAATATTTGACAAAGATCCAACACTGATAAACTGGAGAAAAAATAGTCTCTTTAATAAATCATGTTGTCATAACTGAATATCTATATACAAAAAAATGAAAGAAGACCTACATCTTACACCATGCACAAAAACTTAAGTCAAAATGGATCAAAGACCTAAATATAAAATCTAAAAAAACAAATATAGTGGAAGAAAAAACAAGGACAATGCTGTGAGCCGTAATACATGGCATAAACAGACTACAAAATGTTGCTAACAAGACACAGACTTCAGAAGAGAAACTCGATAATTGGAAACTCCTAAAAATCAAACACTTGTGCTCATCAAAAGACTTCACCAAAACAGTAAAAAGACTATACAGAGTGGGAAAAAACTGAGGGCTAGCACAAACTCAATTGGTTCTAATCTCCATAATCTACAAGGTATTGCAAAACCACAAGAAAAAAAAATAACCCTGTTAAAAAATTGACAAAGGATATGAACAGCTACTTCACCAAAGAAGACATTCAGTATGCTAACAGATACATGATGAAATGCTCATGATCTTTAGTCATTAGAGAAATTAAAATTGAAACTACAATATTGTCTCATCCCAATAAGGCTGGCATTAATCCAGAAAAAACCACAAAATAATAAATGTTTCAGAGGTTGTAGAGAAACTGGAATTCTTCTACACTACTGGTATGAGTGTAAAATGATACAACCACTTTAGAAATCAATTTGACACTTCCTTAAAAAGCTAGAATAGAAATACCACACAATCCTACAATCTCACTGCTTGGAATATCTCCTAGAGAATTAAAGGCTGTCACATAAATAGATATATACATACCAATGTTTGTTGTATTGACCACAACTGAAGAAAGATAGAAGCAACTTAGGTACCCATCAACAGATGAATGGATAAACAAACTATGATATAGTCACACAATGGAATACTCTGCAATCATAAAGAACAAAAATGATCTTAGGAAACATAACTTGTAGTCATATGGAAGACATTACTCTGAATGAAATCTGTAGGTTGCAAAAGGCCAAATACTTTATGAGACCACTGTTAGAACATCTTAAGAAAACTTTAAGCACAGAAGAAAATAGTATTTGATTGTTACAAGGTTTGGGAAGGAGGAAGAGGGCTGTTGATAGATTAGATAGTATTAAAGAATTGGGTTAGGTGAAAGGAGTGACAGCATGCTGTGTAAGGGAGGTTAGCACAACTGAACTACACTAAAAGCTAAAAGGTTTTCTAAACAAAGACCAACTTTTGATGAGCAGAGTAACAGGGATAGGGGTCTTGGGGACCATGGTTTCAGAGGACATCTAGCCTTAGTTTTTTTGTTTTTTTTTTTAAGAAAATGTTCGGCATACCAGTTTGTTGTGTGGCTTCTGGGTTCTTAAAAGCTCGTAAGTGTCCATCTAAGAAGCATTAATTTGTCCCAATCAATCTAGAGCAGAGGAAATGAAGATCATCAAAGATATGAGGAAAATACGAGCCCAGCAGACAGAGGTGGCATATGATGCAGAAACTACATCAGCATGAGACCAGAAGAACTACATGATGCCTGGATATCACCCATGACTGCTATGAAAGGGTACACAATGTAAAGTCCCTGATGTAGTGGGGTGGAAAATGAGTGTATAGAACTAGAACTCCATGAAAAGACCAAACTCTATGGTCCATCAGAGTGGAGAGTTCCCAGAGGACATTGCCCTCAGACGCTCTGTTAGCCCAGAACTGAAACCAGTACCAAAGCTAGCTCTTCAAAGACTGGGCTGAACTGGCAAAGAATATAATTCTTGGCTTAAATATATAGGTGAGGCTGGCCTAGCAGCTCTCATTCAGAGGTGGGATAAAAGGGCAGAGGGGGACCAGAGTGGGTTGAATGCACAAGTGAAGCAGGGGGTGGAAAGGAGGAGTGCGCTGTCATGGGAGGTTGGGGGAGGAGAGCAGTTAGAGCTGCATAGTGCTGTGGAGGTGGAGGCAGGTGTTACATGGAAAATTGATTTGTAGACTTTCACTTAAAGCACAGTGTTACCCGGTTTGGGCCTGTGTGCTGGAGCAGTCGAGCCACTGACACATACTTCAAGTTAGAAAGAGGAAGAAGATTTATTAGGAGGGATGATACCACTGGAGACTCTATAGCAATGCAGGCTTTTTTCCAAAGAATCTCAAAAGGCAATTTTTACATCAGTTTATATATTGTTTTAGCAAGGAATATTTCATGTTTTTAAGCATGTAGCTCACAGATAACTGTATACTTCACAAAATAGTCACAAGAAACTATTAAACTACAGATACATATGTCAGACTTCTGGACTCTAATCTGTGTGTAACAGGCAAAGACAAGACTTATACAAAAATTCCTCAGCTATTGAAACTAGCCTGCCAAGTCCACTCTGAGATAAGAAGCAAGAAAGAAAGTTATGGATACACAAAGTGCCAGGTAGCCTTCCTAGCTGCTGTTCTCCAGGCTGAAGGCCATTTCTCAGGAGAGCAAAGAAGATGAGAGAGACTAAGGTCACTGGAGATGAAGGGACTCTGTGCCCCTTTGGAAAGAGTCCAGTGCAGAGGTCAGAGTAGCTAGTGCAGTTAAAAAAAAAAAAAAAAAAAACACTTCCAGATTATTTAGAGTATCACTATGACATTAGTTATGTGAAGCTCTCAGTTACCCATTTTGAAAAGGAGAAAACATGTTGCAAGGTATTAGGGTTACACACAATAAAATAATTTTAAAAAAGGCTCTGTAAACAGAAAATCAATGACAATGAAAAAGATACATAAAGAAAAGTGACTCAGCAGAGGAAATTAAATGGAACAAAAAACTGCCAAAATCACAGAAATGGAAATAAAAACTACTTCAAAATAATGGCACTGAACTCATACCTATTAATAATTACACTGAATGTAAATGAACTAAATGTATCAATGAAGAGACGTAGAGTGGCTGAACAGACTGAAAAAGAAAATTCGTCTATAAGCTGCCTATAAGAGACACACCTTAGACTCAAAGATGCAAACTAAAACTCAAAGATGTAAAAAATACATATCAAGCCAACAACAACCAAAAAAGAGCAATAGTAGCAATATTCATCTCTGGTAAAACAGACTTTAAAGCAAAAGCCACCACAAAGAATAACGAAGAATACTGTGTAATGATTAAAACATCTATCAATACACCAGAAGGACTCAACCATAATAAATACATATGCACTCAGGGACAGGGATCCAAAAATGCATAAAACAAACTCCGACAACATTGAAAAGAATTAGCTCCACAATAATAGTAGGAGACTTCAACACACTACCTTCCGTGAAAGACATAACATCTACAAAGAAGTTCAACAGTGACATGAAAGGCCTGTATGCTACAATCAATTAACTTGATCTAATTTACAGAACATTCCACCCATCCGTAGCCAAGTGTACTTTTCTATTTTTTTTTATTTTTATTTAACATAACTGAGTGAAAATGTATATTCACATGTAAATTTACATGCCCCCCTATATGCAGCTTCCACTGCTCTCCCTGTCCGGTGACTGCACACTATTCCTCTCTGCTCCATACCTGTCTCATCCTCCCAACAGTCTCCTTTCCCCTACTCTCCATCCACTCCCCTTCCTCCAGCCAGAGGTCAGCAAGATGATATCCTATAGATGTATAGAACCATAAAGTGCTTCCAATATATAGTCACTCTGCATTGCCAAGTCCAATCCATTCCTGTCCAAAGAGTGGACCTTTGTTATAATTTATGGGAAAAGGCAGCATCAGGGCCAGGGGCCATGCTCTCAGAGGAACCCCAAAACCGCTGGACCATCAATTGAGGTCTTTTAGTGGAGATCTCAGGATGCACCTCTTTTTATTCTTGTGTTGCCAGTGAGGCTCCTCTCTGTGAGCTCCGTCGTGGCTATCACTGGTGGTGGCCGGGCACCATCCGGTTCTTCCGGTCCCAAGTCGATGTAGGCACCCACTCTTGTGGGTCTCTCTGTCTTCTCGGTTGTCTTTACCGCATGCCATTTTGGCCCTCGGTGAGCATCCGTTCCTGCTGAGTTGGGACCATTTGCTGTGTCCTCGGATGGCAGCTTGGCAGCTTTTAAGACCCCAGACACCACTCACCAATGTGGGGTGCAGAGAGCCCTCTTAGCAAAACGCTAGTTGTGCCAATTGGCCTGGAATTCGCCTAAGAGCATGGTCCCCCGCCCCCCGCCCCAGCTACTCTATCCTTGCACTATTGAGTCAAGATGGAAGGAGTACTCAAGTTATGCTGAAGTCCACTTAATGTTGTTCTTGTTCCTAATGTGTGCTGTCACCGCTTTCTCCCAACTAGATTGCTAGTAACTATCTAAACTAAACCCTCCCCCCCAGCCCTCCCTCCCTCACCTCCCCTGCAGCTGTCAAAGAGTCTTTTCTTCTATACACAAGTCTGTTTTTGAGATCTTATCGTAGAGGTCTCATACAGTATTTGTCCTTTTGTCACTGACTACTTTCACTCAACATAATGTCTTCCAGTTGAAACCAGGTTAGGAGATGTTTCCTGGAATCATCGTTATTCTTTATCATTGCGTAGTGCTCCATTGAGTATATGTACCACAGTTTACCTATCCATTCTTCTATTGTTGGGCATCTGGGTTGATTCCATCTTTTTGCTGTTGTGGACTGTGCTGCGATAAACATTCTGGTGCATGTGTCCGTTGGTGTGAAAGGCCTTGAATCTGTAGGATATATTCCAAGTAGTGGAATTACTGGGTCAAATGGTATATCAATATCCATTTTTTTAAAGAAGCGCCAGATTGCCTTCCAAAGAGGCTGGACCATTTTGCAACCCCACCAACAGTGTAGGAGGGTTCCACTTTCTCCACAGCCTCTCCAGCATTTGTTGTTTTGTGTTTTCTGGATCATGGCCAATCTTGTTGGGGTGAGATGGTATCTCACTGTTGTCTTGATTTGAATTTCGTTAGTAACTAAAGATCGTGAACATGTCCGCATGTGTTTTTTGGCTGCCTGGATCTCCTCTTTAGTGAAGTGTCTGTCCATCTCCTTTGCCCATCACTTAATTGGATGGTTTATCTTCTTCTTCTTGATATTTTGTAGTATCCTATTGATTATGGAGATCAGGCGTCAGTCTGACATAGAGTTGCCAAATATTTTCTCCCATTCTGTGGGTGTTCTTTTAATTCTATTAATAAAGTCTTTGGATGAGCAAAAGTGTTTGATTCTTAATAGTTCCCATTTATCTATTTTCTCTTCTGTTGACTGAGGTTTGTTTGACAGATTTTGGAGTCTGTCCTCATTGTGTATTAAAACTTCCATTGTTGTTCCTACCTTTTCTTGGATGAGCTTTATCGTTTTAGGTTTGATATTTAGGTCTTTTATCCAGTTGGAGTTGGTTTTTGTATAAGGTGTAAGATATGGATCTTGATTCAGTTTATTGCAGATGGATAACCAATTTTGCCAACACCATTTGTTGAAGATACTGTTTTTACCCCAGTTTAATGTCTTAGGGCCTTTGTCGAATATCAGCTGTTCATAGGGAGATGGTGTCATCTCTGGGATCTCAATTGTGTTCCATTAATCGATCTGTCTGTTCTTGTACCAGTACCAGGCTGTTTTGACCACTGTGGCAGTGTAGTATGTTCTAAGGTTGGGTAATGAGAGGCCTCCCAATGTGTTCTTCTTCTTTAGTAGTACCTTTCTTATCCGGGGCTTCTTCCCTTTCCAAACAATATTGGTGATTTGTTTCTCCATATCATTAAAAAATGATGCTGGAACTTGTATTGGGATTGCATTATATAAATTGCTTTGGGTAAAACAGACATTTTCACAATGTTAAGTCTTCCTATCCATGAGCAGGGTACGTTTTTCCATTTATCTAAGTCTCTCTTAGTTTCTTGTAGTAAGGGCTTGTAGTTCTCTTTGTAAAGGTCTGTTGTTTCTCTGGTTAGATTAATTCCTAGTTACTTTATTTTCTAAGGGGCTATCGTAAATGGTATTGATTTCACAATTTCTTCCTTAACAGTCTCGTTGATGGTATAAAGGAAACCTACTGATTTACTTGTGTTTATCTTGTATCCTGAAACTTTGCTGAACTCTTCTATCAGTTTGAGTAGCTTACTTATAGATTCCTTGGGGTTCTCTGCATATACAATCATATCATCTGCGAACAGGGAGATTTTAACTTCCTCTTTGCCGTTGCAGATGCCCTTTTATTTCTTGGTCTTGTCTAATTGCTATGGCTAGAACTTCTAGCACAATGTTGAATAGGAGAGGTGACAGTGGGCATCCTTGTCTAGTTCCTTATCTCAGGGGAAAGTCTTTCAGTCTCTCTCCATTCAGGATGATGTGGGCAATTGGCTTTGTATAAATGGCCCTTATTGTGTTGAGGAATTTGCCGTCTATGCCCATTTTGCTAAGAGTTTTTAGCATGAACGGGTGTTGGCCTTTATCAAATGCCTTTTCAGCATCAATGGACAAAATCAGGTGATCTTTGTCTTTTGTGTTATTTATGTGGTTAATCACATTAATTGTTTTCCTGATGTTGAACCAGCCTTGCATCCCTGGTATGAATTCCACTTGGTCATGATGGATTATTTTCTTGATATGTTGTTGTATCCTGTTGGCAAGAATTTTGTTGAAGATTTTTGCATCTAGGTTCATGAGTGATATCGGTCTGTAGTTCTCTGTCTTTGTTGGATCTTTCCCTGGCTTAGGTATCAGGGTTATGCTGGCTTCATAGAATAAGTTTGGGAGTACTCCATCCCTTTCTATACTGTGAAATAGTTTCAATAGTATTGGGGATAACTCTTCTCTAAATGCTTGGTAGAATTCTGCAGTGAAGCCGTCTGGGCCCGGACTTTTTTTGGTTGGCAGTGTTTTGATGACCTTTTCAATCTCTTCCTTTGTGATGGGTTTATTAAGTTGTTCTGCTTCATGTTGTGATAATTTAGGTAGGTGGTATGAGTCAAGGAATTTTTCCATTTCCCCTAGGTTTTCAAATTTGTTAGAGTACAGTCTTTCATAGTATTCTGTTATGATATTTTTGATTTCTGTTGTATCTGTGGTGACAACTCCCTTCTCTTTTCTAATTTGGTTTATTTGTTTCCTTTCCTGCTTTTCTTTAGTAAGTTTAGCCAGTGGTTTATCAATTTTGTAGATCTTTTCAAAAAACCAGCTTTTGGTCTTTTCAATTTTTTCAATTGTTATTTTATTCTCTAATTCATTTAGCTCTGCTCTAATCTTTATGATCTCCTTTCTTCCGGTGCCTGAGGGGTTCCTCTGTTGTTCTCTTTCTACTTGTTCAAGCTGTAGAGTTAGTTCCTTGATTTGGTTTCTTTCTTCCTTCCAGATGTGTGCATTTATGGAGGTAAACAGACCTCTGAGCACTGCTTTCGTTGTATCCCATAGGTTCTGGTAGGAAGTGTTTTCGTTCTCATTGGAATCCATGAATTTCTTTAATTCATCCCTGATTTCCTCTATAACGCATGTTTTTTTGAGCAAGATGTTGTTCAGTTTCCAAGAGTTCCACTTACTATCTCTGTTTTTTCTGCTATTGATTTCAAATTTTATGGCTTTATGATCTGAGAAGATGCTTTGCAGTAATTCAACGGTATGGATTTTGTTGAGCATTGCATTATGGCCTATCACGTGATCAATTCTGGAGAATGTTCCATGTGCACTGGAGAAGAAGGTGTAGTTGTCTGCTGAGGGGTGGAAAGTTCTGTATATATCAATGAGGTTTAGTTGGTTAATTGTGTCAATGAGGTCTTCTGTATCTTTACTGAGCTTTTTTCTAGATGATCTGTCTAGTAATGAGAGTGGAGTGTTAAAGTCTCCCACTATTATTGTGGAGTCATCTAACTCTCTTTTGAGCGTAGTCAGTGTTTCTTCGACATATTTAGGTGCTCTGACATTAGGTGCATAAATGTTTAATATAGTTAAGTCTTGCTTGTGTAGTGAACCTTTCAGCAATAAATAGTGTTCATCTTTGTCCACGATGGTGGATTTGACATTAAAATTGATTTTGTGTGAGATTAGAATCGCCACCCCTGCTCTTCTTTGTTCATTGTTAGCTTGATATATATTCTTCCATCCTTTAATTTTCAGTTTGTTCCTGACTTTAGGTCTCAAGTGAGTTTCTTGTAGACAACATATGCATGGGTCGTGTCTTTTGATCCAAGATGACACTCGGTGTCTCTTTACTGGAGCATTCAGTCCATTCACATTCAATGTAATTATTGATAGGTATGTGTTCACTGCTGCCATTGTGATATGTTTGTTTTTATGTTGATGTTTTCTCTGTTGTTCTTATTAGTCTGTTCTGAGACACTCTTTTTTGTGAGTTGATTTTTCACCTTTTTCAGAGCTGGTTTTATAGTTGTTGAGACTCGTGTGTTAGATTTCTTGAAATGGTATAATACATCTTTGTTGTGCTTTACGCTGCCCCTATGAACCCCCTTAATAAACTATTTATAAACCCAATTTTAATTACTACCAGTCTTGTCACCTTCCTCTCCATCTGGAAGGACTATAACGACTGTAGTACATCCCTCTTTTATTATGATGACACCATAGTTTTCATGATGATCACTGGATTGCTTCTTTCCAAATCAAAGCTGTGATTTACTTTGGAGCCTTCCCTAAATGAGTATTGAGTAGTGTGTCGTTCTAAAATATAAAGTTAGTGGTTTCGTTCTTCTAAGCCAAAGCCAAGAACTTCTTTCAGTATTTCTTGTAGTTTGGGTTTGGTTTTTAGAAAGTCTCTGAGTTTCTGTTTATCGGGGAATGTCTTAATTTCATTTTCGTATTTGAAAGATAGTTTTGCAGGATATATAATTCTTGGTTGGAAGTTCTTGTCCTTCAAGACTTTGAATGTGTCGTGTCACTGTCTCCGTGCCAGCATGGTTTGTGCTGAGAAATCTGACCAGAGCCTACAGGGTTGCCCTCTGAATGTTAGCTTTGCCTTGAGTCTTGCTGCCTTTAAGAGTTGCTGCTTATGTTTCATTTTGTTAAGCTTGATTATAATATGTCTTGGAGTCTTTCTTTTGTGATCTATATTGGTTGGCGTACGATATGCATCTGAGATGTCTATATTCTCTTCCTTCATGATTTCTGGGAAGTTTTCTTTCAGCAGCTCAGCAACAATACTCTCTGTGTTCTCAGATGTCTCACCGTGTTCAGGGACTCCGATTAGTCGAAGGTTGTTCCTCTTAATAGAGTCCCATATGCTTCTTAATGTTTCTTCATTTTTCTTGCTTCTTTTTTCTGATTTCTGCTCATAGACACTGGCATCAGTAGCTCTGTCTTCCAAGTGAGAAATTCTTGTTTCCATTTGTTCCATTCTGTTTTCTTGGCTTTGCATGGAAGTTTCCATGTCTTTGATTTTCTTCTTGATCTGCTGGATTTCAGAGTACTGGTGTTCCATCAGATCGAACAACTTGCTTAATTTTTCATTTTGTTCTGCTGCATTTTGTAGAAGGTCTAGAAGGGCTCTGTATATAATCAATGTGTATTCAGTTCCTGATGCTTTCATAAAAGTTTCTTCATCTGGAAAACTCCTTGGTTGCTTTGTTTGGGAGCCTTCTGAAGCCATGAGGGATTGCTTGTATGCCACAATTGTCTGTTGGTGTTTGGGTCCCATGTGAGTATATAGAGGCTGGAAGAGGTACTGTGAGGATGGATTGCAAATGTTTCTCTAGGCTGTCTTCAAATGTAAAGCAAAAGGTATCTGACCGGTTCACAAGTCAGTTAAGTTTTCAGGTGTAGAGGTCCCTGTTCTCATCTGACGAAGTAAGCGCCACTATATCCCACCCCAGATGATAACAAACTAGTTCAGAATACATCCCTGCTACCTCCCTGGTGGCCTCTGCTGACAGGGCCTAGCCTTGTCTAACACTGCGTCGAGTACTGGTTTTGTGATAGAAAAGCACTCTCCTGTGGTCAGGCTCTGGCTCCCAAGCTAAGAATTAGGTCCAGCTGCGGCCACCGTACCCAAGATGGCATCCTCCACACAGGCAGCAGACAGGGGCTAACGGTGCCGAGAGGCAGCGATTCCTCTGCTTCTGTTGCAGGGCCCCCAACGTAGACAGCACTGTGCAAAATCACTACTTTTCTGACGGAGAAGCGCTGTCCCATTTGCAGATGGTGGCTCCCAGGCTAAGAACGAGGTCCCGCTAAAATCTCGGTACCAACATGGCGTCCCGCACCCTGACCGTGGAGCTCCGCACAAACCCCACTGAGGCAGCTACAAAACGAAAGGCTCAAAGTGTCTAGATTAACAGAGTCCCGAGCCTGGCTCTCAGAGTATGGGAATTTCGCCTGCCTATCCCCCCAGCAGCGCGTCTGAGTCCAGCCGCCGGGCAAGGCCCAGCTCCGCCTGCCAGCTGAGAAAGAGGAAAAAAAAAGTCAAAATGGTGCGTTTACTTCCGTCCGTGAGAGTCGGGGCTAGCCAGGAGCGGGAGTCAGCGAAAGAGAGGAGGTTTTTCGCTGAGTGTTATGAAGTCCCAATTAACAGCTCTGTGCTGTGTCCTGAGGCTGATTAGGTGATCAGAAGGTTCTGTTTTACTGTCAATTCAGGTCTTGGTTTCCAGAGGGATATAAGGAGATGTGAGCTTAGTTGGCCATCTTGCCTCCGCCCCCACCAAGTGTACTTTTCTAACACACATAGAACATTCTCCATAAGAGATCACATATTAGACCCTGTCATGGATTGAATTGTATGCCCCTCAAAAATATTTGGTTAGGCCATGATTCCCTGTACTGTGTGATTTTCCCGTGTATTCTAAATCCTACCTCTGTGATGTTAATGAGGAAGGATGGGCTGCAGTTGTGTTGGTGCTTCAAGACTCAATTTGTAAGACTGTATTGTGTTTTGTGATATTCTCTTGGAATATAAAGAAAAGGGAAGCAAACAGAAAGCTGAGGAGCTCATACCACCAAGAAAGCAGTGCCAAGAGCAGAGCACGTCCTCTGGAGTCAGGGTCCCTGTGCATCAGAATCTCCCAGTCCATGGGAAGACTGACAACAGGACTTTCTTCCAGAGCCAATAGTAAAAGCCTTCTACTGGAGCTGATGCCCTGAATTTGGACCTTTAGCCTACTTTTCTGTGAAGAAATAAATTTCTCTTAGTTAAAGCCACCCACTTGTGGTATTTCTGTTATGGCAGCACTAGATGACAAGGCAGGCCTCAAAGCAAGACTTAACAGAGTCTAAGACACTGAAATATTACAAAGCACTTTTTCTGATCAGAAAGCCATAGAATTAGAAATCAATAATGCAAAAAGCAAGGGAGAAAGATCAAATATGTCGAAACTGAACCACATCTTTCTCAAAAACAACTGCATTGTAGAAGAAATGGACAAAATGAAGAAATTCATAGAATCAAATGAGCATGAAAGTACATCTTACCAGCATAAGCAATGGCCAGAGGTCAATTAGGATCACTCTTACCTTTAAACCTATATATCTGTGTTAAAGTGTCCGCTGGAGTCCTTGAGTAGTACAAAGGGTTAACACAGTCAGCTACTAACCGAATGTAGGAAGTTTAAAGCCACGCTAAGGCACCTCAGAAAAAAGGCTTGGTGATCTACAGTCAAAAAATTAGCTGTTGAAAATCCTGTGGAGCCCAGTTCTCTCTGACACACATGGAGTGTCTTGAGTGGAAACTGATTCAAGGGCAACTCATTTTAAGTGTCTTCTAGATACCGCATAAAAACCAAACCCACTGCCGTCTCGTCGGTGTCGACTCACAGAGACCCTGTAAGTCAGAGTAGAATTGCTCCACACAGTTTCCAAGGAGCACCTGGTGGATTTGAATTGCCAAACTTGGTTCGCAGACATAGCACTCAACCACCATACCACCAGGGTTTGTATTCTAGATACTTGCTCTCTGTATATATTCTTCTCTGAAATTTGTGGTTTTTAAATAAATGTCTTTTGGTCTTTCCAACAAATGGCAACTAAATAAGAACTAGGACATCACCTGGTAAAACCTAATTTCTCTTTGTCCTACAGTCAGGAGGACTGATGTGGAAATGTGCTATCCACACCTATCCTCAGCATTCTGTTCCTTTGCATGGGGTTGCTATGAGTCAGGAACCAAGTTGTTGGCAGATGATAACAATAGATCCATCAGGTTCATTAGATCCTTTACTCCTGCTTTGCTTGCTGCTTGGACTGTACTTCATCTAAAACACCCCCTCTACTGTCTGCCCTATACCCACTGTGACTCCTCACATTACTTCTTACCCTCCTACTTCACATCACATAGCATTAATTTGTGTGTTTGCTAAGGCCCTACACTATGAGCCCAATGATAGTGAAGGTTTGGTTCCTTTTGTTTACCAACAAACCACCAGTACCCTGAATAGTTCCTGACCTAAAGCAGGCACTCAAATATTTAATAAGTTCATTGATTAAAGGGACTTCATTGTTCCATTTAAAGCAAGCAATGATGCAGGTTATAAGTGAAAATACTTCTAGACTTTGCTTTTTTTGTGACTGCTTTTCTGTCTTTGAAAAATGTTTGAGCTGTTAAAAAGGCTTACCAAACTTGTCTGCAGTGCAATTCTGTCACAGTAAAACACTACCCTCCCCCACCTCTTTGTAACTGACATCACAGTCTGGAGATAATTTTGTTTTCATATGCTTTTATCTTCTTTTAAAGTGTCTTCTCTGTTATGCTGTAAGCTCCATGACAGCAAAACCTTTGAATACTTGTTCAATGCTGATTGCCTGGCAAATAATAGGTGCTCTAGAAACATTTGTTGAATGAATAAATAAACCAGAAACTTCAAAAAGAAAACAAAGAATGAATGTATGTGATATGCCTCCTAAGCAACGAGGGGCTGTATCTGTGTTCTTAACCACTCCACTCTGCTGAAGACCATGAGAGAGGAGAATTTCAAACAGTATGAGTTTTAGCTCAGACTCGACAACATACTACTTGTGTCCTGAATCAATAGAGTTAAAATAAGTCATGTTCATTTACCCACTCTAAAGCACCAGTGGCATGTGTGTCTGTGTGTATACGAGGTGGGGTACCAATGTCCTTTAGCAACCTTCAGGTTGCTGCAAAGATAGAGGTGATCAACTGGTGAGGGACCTTATTAACTGTTAATTTGGTCACTCGGAGCATAACCTTCCTGTCCCGCTCCCACCTTTTGCTTTCTTTGCCCAGATAGAGAGAGAGTGGGATTGTGGAGATCTCAGTGTTCTCTTTCCCTCTGAGGTCTGACAGGTGGGATTAGTGGTAGTCTCATCCTCCCTCGTCTTTTCTACCCACACCCAAGTTGCCTCCATCTTACATGAGTTCTTTCTCAGTGGGGAAGAATCTTGGGGTTTCATGCTATCATGCTTGATGTGGGAAGAGCAACCTGACTCAGACAGAAGCTCAGAAAAGCTTACATAGTGAAGATTTCAAAATAAGGAAGGGGTTACCATTGTATAGTCAGGAATAACATTTGCAGATAAAAGATCCCTTGCCCAGGCTGTCCCACTACACTAGCTCTCATTCTTGGAACTGGAATTCTAAGATAGAGTTAGACATGACACTGAGAAAGTTAAAGAAAGGTTAGTTCTCAGAAGTGTCCCTTGAGTCCAGCAGAGACTTTGGAAGCTCAAAAAATAGCTTTTGTTTACCCATTCTAAAACAACAGGACTGTGTGCACACCAGTGTATGCATGTGTGTCAGGAGTGGATGACCCAGTCAGCAACGTAGGCATGAGCTTACTTCTGATGATGTGGTGAAATGGTGAAACCCATGTGAAATCGTTTACTACCGATTAGTATGTAACCCCATGCTTACTTTTCTGATGATGTTATTTGCCCCTTGCAAGAGCATAAATTTGAAAAGAGGTTTTGACTGTGTAAGAAAGTGCTGTGGGATTAGGAGAGAGACAGATGCCAGTCATACCCAGAAACAGCATCTTTGATGTGGTGAAAACATGTGCAACCATTTATTACAGATGACCTGGTAAGCAAGATAAGCAGCGTGTTCGCTTTGCCTATTATTAGATAGTGTGCTCCTGGTGTGTGTATGTGATGGGGTGCCCAGGAAAGGATCACAGACATTTGTCCAAATGCTCTTTAGTAGTGTTGAAATTCCTCCTTTTCACTTGTTCCCAGGGTTGCAACAACCTATGGCTGAGACAGCAGGTTCTCTGCTCACAGAGAACTGAAACCTGCAGCTAATGCATTGGGATGATGTCAAAACGAGGTGCAAGGAGACTGGGGAGACTGCTGGGGTAATGAAGTCAGCCACCCCTTCTTGCGCATGTGTTTTAGTCATCTAGTGCTGCTAAAAGAAGAATACCATATTTGGATGGCTTTAACAAAATGACATTTTATTCTGTCACTGTCAAATAGGCTATAATTCCGATTTCAGGGTATCACCTCCGGGTGAATTCTTTTTCTCTTGGCTCTAGAGGAAGGTCTCTGTCGTCAATCTTCCCCTGGATTGAAAACTTCTGAGATTCAGAGAACCTGGGTCCGAAGGACATTCTCTGCTCCTGGCACTATTTCTTTCCTGATAGTGTGATGCCTTCAACTGTGTTTGCTTTCCTTTCCTTTATATCCCAAGAGCTTGCCACACTTACAGATTGAGTCCTGCTTCACTAATAGGGCCACCAACCGACTTTCCTCATCAACATCATAGAGACAAGATTTAGAAAATATAGGAGCATCACACAAAATCAGTAAGTAAGACTTAGCCAAATTATTACACACATTTTAGGGAAAAAAGTCAATCCATGACAGCATGACAGACTTCTCAGCTGGATGCCAGGCTAGACCTTGCTCAGCTCCAACTCTCTTTTCTACTACACTGAGATGAGTGAGGCAAGCTCTGCTTCTGCACTCTATGGAAAAAGTGCTAGGAACAATCTGCCATGTAAGGGTACTGTAGCAGGAGGAGCATGCAACACCATACGTGACTCAAGTGCAGGTGTCATGGAGGTCCATTACCTCCAGCTCCCCCATCTCTCAGACAAAAGGGGAGTCCATCAGTCCATCTGACAGAAATCCATCTGACAGCCATGCTGTCACAATCAGAGTCAGACCTCAAGCAAATCTAAATTCTTCTCACTTTGCCAGTATCTTTGCTTGTATTTGGGAAAAGCTGACTCTTGACAGCAAGCTAAAATAAGCTGCCTAAATCAGCTGTGTGTCTGCCTGAGACCACAGGCAGCCAGGAAGTCAGAGAATGTCAAACCACTGGGCAAGCTTTCCTTCTCAGAGTCATTTTCTCATCAGAGACTTTTGGGGAATCCAGCTCTGTGTAGCCTCTGCCTTTGCACTCAGAGCCACCCCAGACTGCTGCTTGGCCTGATAGCCACTCATCATAGGCTTTGATTTTTTCTTGTGCCTTTGATTTAGAAAGTTCTCTGCTAAGTTGCTGCTGCAGGGGTAACATGTCATTCATTAAAAAAAAAAAGAAAAAAAAGGAAATATACTTTCTCTCTCTGACAAGCCACATTCCAAGCTTCCTGGGAGCCTGTTTCTACAGTGGGCATGAGTAGCTCAAGATCTGTGTTGGTTGCCAGTTGAGAGGGTGACAGTTCAAAACCTACCAGCCTGAACTTGGAAACTCTATGGGATAGTTCTACTCTGTTCCAGAGGGTTGTTATGAATTGGGATTGACTTCATAGTGATGGGGTATGGGTGCTTAGGTCAGCAACTGTACCCAGTCTGGGAAAGCAGGTGGGCCCATGTGGGCAGACATCTGATTCTAGTCTAAGCTCTGCCGCAATTCCACCTTCTGACTTTCCTCCAAGCTTATTTTCTCTGCCTATAAAATTGGTTAGCCAGTGTGTTCCTGCTCTTGGTGTTGACATTCTAAAGCAATGGTTCTTAAAGTAAGCTTGCCACAGAGTCACCTAGCCGCCTTCTCCCGGAACTTCTGATTCAGTTGGTCTGAGGTGAGATTTAAGAATCTGTATTCTTAACAATTACCCAGGTGACAGTGATGGTGTTTCCTGAGGGCACACTTTGAGCATCATAGCTCCAGGGCAATAGTACATACTTCTAGAAAACAAAATTTCTGTGGATTCTAAGTTCAGGCATGGTAGCCTTGTATAGATTTCACATGTTATGATACAAAACATAAAAAAAAAAAAGGTTGTGCAATATTGCATGGCAATGTATGTCTTTGCTTCAGTTTCTTATAAGTAGCTACAGTTTGAAAATCTTATCAACCAGAGGCATTGTAAATGGGGTTGGAGCTAGGCACTAACAATGGGAAAATTGGCAGTGGTTGTCAAATCTTTTAACTACCCTATGAAAAG
Source organism: Heterohyrax brucei (assembly GCA_028571685.1). NCBI lineage: Eukaryota > Metazoa > Chordata > Mammalia > Hyracoidea > Procaviidae > Heterohyrax > Heterohyrax brucei. Next base: position 96,218,095 of record CM053154.1, on the reverse strand, counting down.
TTTCTGGAAAAAAGTTTTTTAAGTGGGTATAAAAAGGAACTGCATTTTTGAAGTTCATTGTGTCTACCTTTTCCAAAGTAAATCTTCGTTAAATGTATAAAATGTAATATAAAGATGTACTTAGTATAATGTGTATATGATAAAATATTGTATAGCATTTTATAATATAATGTAGTGTAATATAATAGATTTTGAGTGTTCATTGTAACTTGGGGGCACATATTCAGTGTTTTGAATCTCCTTTAATCTTTACACCAGTCCAGTGAGAGAACTTCTATTGTTCAAGTACATTAGGATTCTCAGTGAAGTACAATGAGCTCAGAGAAGTTCCATTACTTACTCAAGCTCAAGCAGTGAAGAAGTCATAGAGATAGATGCCAATCCTAAAGTTTTCCACTGTCATAGCAGGGATGCTCTGAAGTGGCACAGTAGTTAAGAGCTTGGGTTGTTAAACAAAAGAGGACTGCTTCTTGTAAACTCTATGGTGCAGTTCTACTCAGCTGTATAGGGTCGCTACGAGTCTAACTCAGTGGCAACATACATGGTTTTTGGTTTTGAATTTGTTTCTACATTAGTGGCTCTCAAAGTGTGTTCCCACCTAGAAATTTCAATATCACCCGGGATTTGTTAGAAATGCAAAATCTTGAGACTGCTAGCCAACATGGCACCATGTACAGAAGCACTACATCAGTTCCTCCACAGCAAAGACCCAAAAAACTGCATAAAACAGAGACAAATGTTAATCTTGGAACACAGGGTATCAAACGAAGAGATAAAAATCTCAGACAAAAACCAAACGGGACAAGAAACTGGCAGAAAACAGGCAGCGAGAAGAGATATGAGAGAAAGTACCCTATCAGCTAACCTAGCACTGAATTGTCATTTTGGGTGCCTGTGGGAAATTGGAGGAAACCTTGGTAGTGTAGCCGGCTAAGTGCTACATCTGCTAACCAAAAGGTCAGCAGTTGAAATCCATCAGGCACTCCTTGGAAGCTGCACGGGGCAGTTCTACTCTAACCTCTAGGGTGGCTATGAGTTGGAACTGACTCAGTAGCTGTGGATTGGAGTGGGAGATTGGCAGACAGGCAGCATGGGAGAACAGATTTACAGAGGTCTCAGCTTGCCAGAAAGTGCAAGATCTGTGCTGCTTGAATTTGCCACAACTGCATCTGAAGTCAGTGGACAGGGAGTGAGTGAGGGCACATTTGAGGGTTCCCAGCAGGACACAGACCATCTTCTGGATCTAGCTTGCTACATGATAGCCGAGAAACTGCCTATTGTACAAGGAAATGAAAATTCATGACTACAGATGAGCAAACAACAAAGAACATGCAGCCTGCCTGCTCTGGCATAACAAAATAAAACAAAAAGGCAGGGCAAAGCAAACAGATCTGTAATTGATAAATAAAGAAATTAACTACTGAGTGACCTAAAGACAGCAGACAATATCAAAATGTATTATTAAAAAAAAAAAGTAAAAGAAAAAGAACAGGAAGTTTTCAGTAGGCGTCCAAGATATAACACAGGCTAACTTTCCAGTGGAAGAAAAGGCACTAGAATTGCCTGATAGGGAATTCAAATCTCTAATATTCATAGCTATCCAAGAGTTGAACCAAAAAGCAGACAAAAATGAGTAATAAATAGACAAAAACAGGGAAAAGGCAAACAAATTCATGGAAGAATTCATGAAAATGATATAGGAACAAAATGCCAAAATAAATTCACAACTAAAAAATCATAAAAAAACAACAACACTCAGAAATTCAAAAGATAAAGAACAAGATTTCAGAAATGAACAGTGTCATAAGGGATGAGGAGCAGGTTTGAAATGATGGAGCACAAGATCAGTGAAATTGAAGCTAAGCACTTGGATGCATCTCTGTTTGAAGAAAAATCAGGAAAAAAAAAGAAAAAGAAAATTGAAGAAACCACAATAATTATGTGGGATACAATCAAAAGCAAAAATTTCCAAGTAATTGGAGTTCTAGAACAAGGAGAGAAAACAGAGAGGCTCATAGAAGAATTGCTAACAGAAAACTTCCCTAATATTAAAAGTGAAAAGCTGATGATCCAAGAAGCTTAACAAACCCTACATATAATAGACACTAAATGAAAATCACAAAGTCATGTCATAATTAAACTTGCTAAAACAAAAGACAGAGAAAAAAATTCTGAGAGCAGCTCAAGAACACCAAAAAGCCACAGACAGGAGAAGGAAGGCAATGGAATGATATATGTAAAACCTTGAAAGAAAAAGTTACCCACCGAGAATCATATATCCAGCAAAGTCTTGTTCAAATATGATGGTGAAATTAGGACACTTCCAGATAAACAGAAATTAAAGGAATATGTAAAACTCTAATGAAATTTATGAAAATTTTTAAAGAGAATCTTCTGGTCTAAGAAGAAATAGTATCAGACCACAGCCTAAATCTAGGATACAGGATTGTACCACCCAGATATTAACCCAGGAAATGAATTCTCAAGGATTATCCCAAACCAAAAGAATTACAACAGGGAACCAGATGGATTCATCTGTAAATGACAACATCGAAACAATAGAAGAGGGAATAAATGGTGTAGGTACAGAACTTTCTAATGGAATTGAAGGCAAAGTGCTACCAACTAACAACAGACTAGTTCAAACCTAGGAAGACAAGGGTAAATTTCAAGATAACCACAAAGAAAATTAATAAACCTGCTTATCAAAATAAAGAAGAAAAACATAAAGTCCCAATAAAAACAAATTCTACAAAAAAAAAGATCCATAAACCAAAGGACTTCAGCACAAGAGGAACAAAGAAAATTTCAGAACCACGCAAAAAAAAAACACTACAAAATGACATCAACAATATGTTATTTACAAGAGACACATCTTAGAAACAAAGACATCAGACACTAGTACGACTGGCATGTTTAACAATGGAACAGTATTTAAAACCCAACAGTGAGCCCAAAGTCCAGCAAACCGTCTACTAAACCATCTACTAAACCATTTGTTTAGTAGATGGTTCTGGAAAAACTTGATGTCATCTCATGACATGGAGCAAACTGGAGGCCACTATGTAGAGTGAAATGAGTCAATGACAGAGGGACAGGTGTTGTGTGAGAACTAATATGAAAACTCATGAAAAAGTTTACACATAAAGAGAAACAATCTTTGATGGCTACCAGGGAGGGGAGGAGGAGAATTGAAAAAATTTTTTTTTATTCCATAAAGGAGGGCCAGCCAAGTGCCGTCGGGGAAAGGAAAAACAAAGTAAGAAATGCAGAATCTCAACCTCCACCCCAGACCCATTGAATCAGAAACTTTAGAGTGGGGCCAGCAGTCTGAGTCTTAACAACAAGCCCTCCAGGTGATTTAGGTACACACTAAAATCTGAGAATCACTATTTTATATTTTACTATGCAACATATAATCCCACGTATGTGTTCTGAAATTGAAAAAGGCTTAGTTTGATGTTTAAACTGCTGTTGTCGAGTCAGGTTCAACTTGTGGTTACCCTAGAGGTCTGAGTAGAACTGCCCCATAGAGTTTCCATGGAGCACCTGGTAGATCTGAACTGTTGATGTTTTGGTTAGTAGATGTAGCACTTAACCCACTATTCCACTAGGATTCAGTTTGATGTTTAACAGGTCTCTAAATTTCTGTCTCTATAAACAGATTGAGATTCAAGACTGAGCCCACCACCCCATTTGTAAGGTCCTTACATCCAGACAAATAGACCAATTAAGCATTCTTTCCCTTCCTTTGCCAACCACACACCGACTTTCCTCACTATTAAGCACTTCTGTTTGGTCCAATTATGTGGACATATATTTTAACTCTAGTTGACATTGCTGGTATGGGTAAGATCCTTTAGGCCTAATTTATAAATACTTGAGAACCAATCTACAAACTAATGAAACTGTCATATACAACATGTTACTTGACAAAAAGAAATACAGATTGGACAGAAATTTTCATTGCTAAAGTGAAAAATATCTGTGAAGGAAACTTGATAAATTAAGCAACTAACAGTAGAATGTGAAAACTCTGGTGGCATAGTGATTAAATGCTACAGCTTACAACCAAAAGGTCAGCAGTTTAAATGCACCAGGTACTTCTTAGAAATACTACAGAGTAGTTCTATTCTATTCTATAGGGTTGCTATGAGTTGGAACTGGCTTTATAGAAAACAGTTAATAGAATGGATACTGCAGAAGTAAATTCAGTCCCTAGTTGAATAAATTAATCTGGAATTCAGTTTAAAAAGACAAATAGAGGAGAAACTAGTTAAATGCAATGAAGTATGTATTCTCTCATTTTGTCATCCTGCTCCAAATTCTGCCAAACCACTGAAATATGCAAAACATCTTCACAGACCATAAAACTATAAAAGTTGAAATCAATAGTAGAAAAAAATCATGTCTAGGAACTCAAACTCACAGAAACGGAACAACACTTTGCTCAAAAATTCATGGGTCATAGAAGAAATCAAGGATGCAATAAAGAAATTCATGGAATCAAATGAGAATGAAAACACATCCTATCAGAACCTATTGGATACAGCAAAAGCAGTGCTCAGAGGCCAGTTTATCTCCATAAATGCACGCATCCAAAATGAAGAAAGATCCCAAATCAAAGAATTAACCCTACTATTCAAACAGGTAGAAAGAGAACAACAAAGAATGCTTGGAGAGCTAGAAAACAGATAACAAAAACTAGAGCAGAACTAAACGAATTAGAGAATGGAAAAACAACTGAAAGAATTAAAAGGAAAAAACAAAAGTTGGTTTTTTGTAAAGAGCAATAAAATCAATAAACTACTGACCAAACTCACAAAAGAAAGACAGGAGAAGAAACAGACAACCTGAACAAGAAAAGAGAAGGGAGATGTCATGACAGACCCAAGTGAAATTAAAAATATAATAAATCTAATGGATTTGAAACCTGGAGGAAATGGACAAATTTCTAGAATCACATTACCTACCAAAACTATCACAGAGAATTAGAACAACTAAATAAACCCATCACAAAGAAGAAGTTTTTCAATCTCTTTTTCAAGTAATCAAAAATTTCACAACCACAGAATGTTCTGGCACAGACATCTTCACTGGAGAATTCTACCAAACTTTTAGAGAGGAGTTAATTCAAATACTCTTGAAGCTATTTCACAACATAGAAAAGCATACAGTATTCCTGAATACAGTCTATGAAGCCAGCAAAACCCTGATATCAAAGCCAGGGAAAGAGATCCACCCCCCTAAAAAGAACATTACAGACCAATTTCTCTCATAAACCTAGATGCAAAAACCCTCAACAAAATCCACATCAATAGAATTCAACAACATATCAAGAAAATAATTTACTGTGACAAAATAGGATTCATACCAGGAATGCAGGGTTGGTTCAACATCAGAAAAACAATTAATATAGTCAACCACTCAGATAAAACAAAAGAATCACTTTATTTTATCAATTGATGCAGAAAATGCATTTAACAAAGTCGAATAACCAATCATGTTAAAAGTTCTCAGCAAAATAGTAATAGAAGGGAAATTCCTCAACACAATAAGGAGCATCTACACAAAGCAACTCAACAGCACTTGGCTTGGCACACAAAGCCAACAGCCAACATCAGCCTGAATGGAGAGAGACTGAAAGAATTCCACACAAGAATGGGAACCAGGCAAAGATGCCCATCATCACTACTTTTATTGAACATTGTGCTGGAGGTTCTAACCAGAGCAATCAGACAAGATAAAGAAATAAAGGACATTTGCATCAGTAAAGAAGTAAAAATATCTCTGTTCCCAGACAATATGATCTCATACACAGAAAAACCTAAAGAATCCATAAATAAACTACTACAACTAACAGAAGAGTTCAGTAAAGTATCAGGATATAACACAAACTTAAATAAATGAGTAGTATTTCATCACACCAACAAAGAGACCATCAAAGAGGAAATCACCAAATAAATACCCCCCCAAGAAGATAAATAGATAAATGGCTATACAATAGCCTCCAAGAAGGTAAAATACCTAGGAATAAATCTAACCAGTTTTGTAAGAGACCTAAACAAGGAAAATTACAAGACTCTACTGCAAGAAATCGAAAGAGACTTAACACAGGTAGAGAAACCTACCTTGCTCATGGATAAGAAGACTTAACATTGTAAAAATGTCTTATTGTACTTAAAGCAATGTATATCTACAGTGCAATCCCAATGCAAATTTCACTGTCATTTTGTAATGAGATGGAAAAACAAATCACCAACTTTGTTTGCAAAGGGAAGAAATCCTGGATAAGTAAGGCAATACTGAAGAAGAGAAACATAGTGGGAGGCCTCACACTACTTGATCTAGGAAAGTATTACAGTGCCACAGTAGTCCAACCAGCCTGATACTAGTACAAGAACAGATGTGTAGATCAATGGAACAGAATAGAGCATCCACAAATAACATCATCCACCTATGAACAACCAATATTTGACAAAGGCCTAAAGGCTGCGAACTAGGAAAAAGTAGTTTCTTTAACATTCCATGGTGCTTGCAAAACTAGATATCTATTTGCAAAAAATTGAAACAAGACTCATATTTCATACCTTACACAAAAACTAACACAAAATGGATCAAAGACCTAAACATCAAATCTAAAGTGATAAAGAATACAGAAGAAAATATAGGGACAACACTGGAAGCTGTAACACATGGCTTAAACAGACTACAAAACATTACTGACAGTGTACATGCAGCAGAAGACAAAATAGATAAATGGATAAGTGTTTACTTATGCTCATCCAAAGACTTTATCAAGACAGTAAAAAGGCTGCCTACAGACTGGGAAAAAATATTTGGTATCCACATATCTGATTGACATCTGATTTCCATAATATACAGGTACTGCAAAGTACCAAGAATAAGGCAAGCAATCCAATTAAAAAATGGGTAAAGTTTACAGACAGATAGTTCTCCAAAGAAGACTTCCAGACAGCCAAAAGACACGTGAGGAAATGGTCACAATCATTAGCCATTAGAGAAATCCAAATCAAAACTACAATAAGATACCACTGCACCACAACACAGGTGGCACTAACGCAAAAAATGCAAAATAATAAACATCCAAGAGGTTGTACAGAGAGATTGGAACTCTTCTACATGGCTAGTAGGAATGTAAAATGGTACAACCTCTCTGGAAAGCAATTTGGAGCTTTCTTCAAAAAGTAGAAACAGAAATACCATACCCATTTGATCGGGCGATCTCACTGCTTGGAGTATATTCTATAGAAATAAGACTACCACACAAACAGATACCTGCACAAGAATGTTTATTGCTGCACTGTCCACAATAGTAAAAGGATGGAATCAACCTAGGTGCCCATCAACAGATGAACAGATAAACAAATTATGGTATACATATACAATGGAACACCATGCAATGGTAAAGAACAATGACGCTTTTAGGAAACATGTCATAATATGGAATCAACTGAAAGATACTCTGAGTGAAGTCATTCAGCTGGAAATGCACAAATATTGTATGAGACCATTAGTACAAGGACTTAAGAAAACACTCATGCACAGAAGAAAATACTCATTGATGGCTACAAGAGTAGGAAAAGAGGGAAAGTGTTATTCACAGTTGACACTAATTCAGAAAGGTGAAGAGAATGACAGCAAGCAGTACAATGCAGGTCAGCATTACTGACTACAGTATAAGCTAAACGGTTTTCTAAATTCAACCCAACATTTCGAAGGACAGAGTAGCAGGAACAGGCGTCTAGGGACCATGTTTCCAAGGGACATCAAGGTCAATCAGTGTAACTAATCTTTTTCTAAGAGATTGCTCTGCGCCTTTTATTGGTGTGTGGTGCCTGGAGTCTTAAAAGACAGCAAACTGCCATCTAAGCAACATCAATTGGTCCTAACCCACCTGGAGCACATGTGACTCAAGAATATCAAAGACACGAGGAAGAGATGAGTCCAGGAGTCTCCCATATGTTTCGGATACCACATCAGCAGAACAAAAGAACTAGATAGTACTCAGGCAACAACAAAAACTTCTCTGTCATGGAACACAATGTAAATTCCCTGATGTAGCAGGGACCTTGAGGGTACACTGTAAACATAGCCTCTGGACTTGCTGCTAGCCCAGAGCTGAAACAAGTTACTGCTTCAGGCCAAGACTGGACTGGACTAAGGGACAAAGAATGGTTCAGGTGGTGTGTGTACTTTATGGTTTAATACACACATAAAGCTGACCAATTGGTCTCTGTTTAGAGTGGAGGAGAGAGAGTGAAGAGGTGGGGCCCAGTGTTGTTTGAGTGGGCATTGGAAGTAAAGAGTGGAAAGGAAGAGTGCCCTGTCACAGGGTGAGGAGAGCAGACAGAGTTGCATCAAGGTGAGTGCTTGAAGTTTTATATGGCAAATTGTCTTGGATTTTAATGTTTCACTTAATCACAATAAAAACATTTTTTTTAAATTAATTTTTATTCCCAAGAGAGGATAAAATCAAATAATCTTTACCATGATTAAAAAGATAAATAGACAAAGAAAGTGAACAGATGCTTCACCAAAGAAAACATTCAAGGAGGTTGGGCTGAGATGGAGGCACAGCCACAAGTACTTGCTAACCCCTCTAACAAAAAAGAACTTAAAAATCAATAAAACCAACCAAATAGAACAGTCCATGTGGCCTGAACACCAGGCAGAAATTTTTAAGAACAGACTGGGTGAAAGGAAGATCGTAGGAGCCATGGGCTTAAGTCCCTGAGCTGCTAGTCTCTGCACATTGAAGGTGAGCCATGCAGAGAATAAGTACCTGTGGCAGATCAAAATCATGGCATGGAATCAAGACACACTGTGAGGGCCTGAGCAATGCAGGACCAAACTGGGGACATCAGCCCCAGCCTAGTCATCTCAGCCTGGAGCTGAAGACCTCCACACAGTTTAGTATGTCCTGGGACAAGCCCAGTCAGAGATCAGTGGGCCTTGGGACCCAGTAGCCTGGCAGGCCTTATAGCAGCACAAGGCTCAAAGGCCTGTGTCTTGGTGACCCCAGGTAGAGACATAGGTGAGTGTGGGACCCAGAGAGGGTAGTGCAGATGCAAGCTGGCCTGGCAGTCCTGGGAGCCACACAGGCCAGGGTGGCTAGGTACCAGCAACCTAGGATGGTGGCACAGGCAAGCATGGGCCCTGTGAAGGTGATTGGCCATGTGTGCAGCTCAGCAGGTCTTACAGAAGCATGCATTCAGGAGTCCTGGGTCTTGGAGACCTCGGGCAATGACATAGGTGAACACAGGGCCTTGAAGGCAGCATAGATGCATGCAGCCTGGTGGGACATGGAACCACACAGGACCAAGGGGTCTAGTTCAAAGTGACTTGGGGCAGTGGCACAAGCAAGCATGAGCCTGGATAGGCAACACAGAAGCACATGCACCACAGGAGGCCTTACAACCTCATGGGGGCCAAGAGGCCTGGACCCTGGTGACTTGGGGCTGTGATGCAGACAAGTGTGGGCAGATTCATGCACAGTCCAGCAGTTTGTAGAGCAGCACAGGGTCAAGTTGCCTGGGTCTTATTGTCCCAGGACAGTGGCACAGGCAAGCTTAGGGTCTAGGAAGGCAGCTTGGATGTCCATGGCCTGGCAGGACTTGAGCTGTACGGGGCCAGATGCCTGTGTCTTGCAGGTGAGCATGTGGCCTGCAAAGTCCATGTGGATGTGTGGGCAGCCCTGAAAGTTGGCATGAGCACACAGACAGCCTGGGAAGGCAGTGTGTGTGCAGATACTCCCCTGAGAAGCACTATAGGGGAGCCTGGACTGGATGAGTGCAGGTCCAGGCAAATGAACGTGTGTTAGACCGAGGAGATCCCCACTGGCTGGTAGGCCACAGTGCAGGGCAGTACGATCACAGAGCAGCAGGTCACCAGACAACACAGAGAAACTCTGGCCCAAGCCCAAAAGAGAGACACCAGACAGACCAACCAGGTTATCAAGTCTCCAAAATCAAACCAGCTCAAAAGTCTTGAATATCTATAGATAGAACTTGAACCACAAAGCCAAGTGCCGTTGAACCACAAAAGCCAAACAAAAAATTGCAAAAACTTTCTGTTGGCTCAGAGACAACAATAATTTCTAAATATCTAAAGAAGCAGACTACCATGGCTGCTGAAAACTCCCAAAATAAAGAACCAGTGGATTTCCCAGACAAAGAAGACTTCTTAAAATTATCAAAGGTAGAATACAGGAGATTGATGTATAGACCAGTGCAAGATATCAGGGAAGAGATCAGGCAAAATACAGCAGAGCACACTGAAAATCTAAACAAGCTACAAGAAACACTTGAGCAGCAACAATATGAAATTCAACAGATTAACAAAAAAATTACTGAACTTGACAACTCACTAGAAAGTCAGAGGAACAGAATCCAGGAAATGGAATGCAGAATTAGTGCATCTGAAGACAAAGTAAATGACATCAGCATACATGAGGAAAAATCATATACAAGATTCAATAAAAATGAAGAATCTCTAAGAGTTATGTGAGACACTATCAAGAGGAATAATATATGAGTGACTGGAATACCAGAACAAGGAAGGCTAACTAAAAACATAGGGACAATTGTTGAAGACCTGCTGGTAGAAAACTGCCTCAATATTATGAAAGATGAGAAGGTATGCATCCAGGATATTAAGATAGATATCCCCAGTAAAGACAGATTCCAAAAGAAATACACCAAGGCACGTTATAATGAAACTCAATAAAAGTAAAAACAATGAGAAACTATTAAAGGCAGCTAGAATTAAACAAAAAATAACCTACAAAGAAAAATCGAGACTAAGTTCAGATTATTCAGACAAAACCATGTTGACAAGAAGACAGTGGGATGACATATGCAAAATTCTGAAGGAAAAAAAAAGCTGCCAACTCAGAGTTATGTGCCCTGCAAAACTGTCTCTCATATACAAAATTAGGATCTTCACAAATAAACATAAGTTTAGAGAACTTCCAAAAACCAAACCCAAACTACAAGAAACATTGAAGGAAGTTCTTTGGTTAGAAGATCGATAAAATTAGACACACATTCAAACATTTAAGACTCGACAGAGCACCCAGATAGGATATCTGGATAGGTAATCCAGAAAAGATAACCAAAGCCAAACCACAAAAAACAGAAATTCAGAGATCACAGGATTTAATTTACATCAACACCATACAAAAAAGAGGGACAAACTAATGTATTCACTGACCTTTCAGATGGGGCAAAAGCTTAGGAGATTTGAAGACACTATAGACTGGATTACTTTTATATTAATAAAGGTGCTTAAGAGAGTAAACACAACAGAAACCTACAATTCTACACATCAAAACATCAAGCAAAATAAAAAACAAGCAAAACACAAAATCTGAGCAATTACAAAAAAACAAAAAGACACTGAAAGACAAGAAAAGGAAACACATAAAGAAAAAAGACTCAGTACAGAAAATTGAGTGGAAAAAAGGAATTGCCCACAATGCACAAAAAATGACACCAAAATGGCAGCGCTAAGTTCATATATACAAATAATCACGCCAAATGTAAATTGTCTAAATGCAGCAATAAAGAGATGGAGAACAGCCAATTGGATTTAAAAAAAAAAAAAAATCCATCTGTATGCTTCTCATAGGTGGCACACTTTGGATTCAAAGACACAAACAAATTACAACTCAAAGGATGCAAAAAACATATACCAGGCTAAAAACATCCCCCCCCCCAAAAAAAAGCCATGAGTGACAATATTAATCTCTGACAAAATAGATTTTAAAGTTAAATTCACAATACTTGATAAAGAAGAACACTATATATTGGTTAAGGGATCAATACAGCAGGGGGACATAACCATATTAAATATGTACACATCAAATGACAAGGCTCTAAATTACATAAAACAAACACTATTCACATTAAAAACGGAAATAGATAACTCCACAAAAATAGTAGGAGAGTTCAACACATTACTCTCAGTAAAGAACAGAACATTTTGAAAAAAGCTCAGTAAAGGAAAGGAAGATCTAAATGCAACAGTCAACTTGATGTCCTGGACATAGAGCTTTCCACCCACCAGCAGCCAAGTATACTTTCTTTTCCAACACACTTGAAACGTTCTCCAGAATGTACCACATATTAGGACACAGAACAATCCTTCACAAAATACAAAATATTCAAATAATACAAAGCTTCTATTTACACCATAAATCCATAAAACTAGAAATTAATAACAGAAAAAAAGATGGAAATAAAATAAAAAACAAGGCAACTGAATGACATTTTGCTTAAAAATTACTGGGTAATCAAGGAAATGAAAGATGAAATAAAGAGAATTATAGAATTAAATGAGAATGAAAACACATCCTATCAAAATCTATGGGACGTAACAAAAGCAGTGCTTAGAGCTCAGCTCATCTCAGTAAATGTGCATGTACAAAAAGAAGAAAGGGCGCAAAGCAAAGAATTAACACTTTGACTTGAACTGCAAGGAACCCAGCAAAAGAATCCATCAGGCTCCAGAAGAAAGGAAATAATAATAAAAAACTACAGCAGAAATAAACAAAATAGGAAAATGATTAAAAGAATCATTAAATCATTAAAAGATGAACAAAACAGATAAGCTATTAGCCAAACTGACAAAAGAAAAACAGGAGACTAAACAAATAACCCAAATTTGAAAACCCCGAGTGGAAAATTTTCTAGAAAAATGCCACCTCCCCAGACTAGTACAACCAGATACAGAACAACTAAATAAACCCATCACAAGAGGAGAGATTGAAAAGGTAATAAAAAAAAAAAAAAATGTAAAACATCCTGAACTGCAAGTTGCACTGGAGAATTCTACCAGATCTTCAGAGAAGAGTTAGCACCATTACTAAAGGTGTTCTAGAGCATAGAAATAGACAGAACATTCCCAAATTCATTCTATGAAGCTAGTATAATCCTGATACCAAAACCAGGTAAAGACAGTACAAAGAAAGGAAAATGACAGACCACTGTCTCTCATAAGAACAGAAGCAAAAATCCTCAGCAAATTCCTAGAAGATAGACTTCAACAACACATCAAAAAAAAAAAAAAAAAAAGCACAAAAAACTTCACGATAACCAAGTAGGTTTCATACTAGGAAAGCAGGGATGGTTCAACATTAGAAAAACTATTACTCGACCACATAAAACAAAAGACAAGAACCACTTGATTCAATCAATTGGTGCAGAAGATTCATGTGACAAAGTAAAATACCCATTCACGTTTACAAAAAAAAACTCTCAGCAAAATAGGAATAGAAGGGAAATTCCTCAACATAATAAGAGGATTCTGCACAAAACCAACAGCCAACATCATACTGAATGGAGAGAAGATGAAAATATTCTCCTTAAGACCAGGTGGCCACTCTCCCCATGTCTATTCAACATTGTTTGTGAGGTCTTAGCCAGAGCAATCAGTCATGATAAAGAAATGAGGGACATCCAAATTGGTAAAGAAGTTAAAGTATCCATATTTATGGATGACACAATCCTATACATGGAAAACCCTAAAGAATCCACAAAAAAAAAAAAAAAAAACCTCCTGGATCTTCAGCCAAGTATCAGGATAAGAGCTAAACATAAAAATAAATAAATAAATAAATAAACTACAATACCCTACTGCAAGAGACTAAAAGTGACTCATGTTAAGTAGAGAAACTTACTCTGCTCTTGGATAGGAAGACTTGACATCATGGAAATGACTATTGTAACCAAGGTGATGTATACATACAATGCAATGTCAATACAAATTCCAAAGTCCTCTCTTAATGAGATGGAGAAACAAATCCCCAACTTCATATGAAAAGGGAGGAAGCCAAGGATAAGGAACATTACTAAAGAAGACCAAAATGGGAGGCCTCGCTGCCACAATAGTCAAGACAGCCTGGTACTGGCACAAATACAGATACATAGACTTATGAAATAGAATTGAGAATCCAAATATAGTATCTTCTGCCTATGAGAAACTGATATTTGATAAAGACCCAAAATCGGCGAACTGGAGAGAACTCAGTCTTTTCAGCAAATGGTGTTGGCATAACTAGAAATCCATCTGCAAAAAACAAGACCCTCATCTTACAGCATGCACAAAAACTAACTTAAAATGGATCAGACCTAAATGTAAAAGCTAAAAATAATAATGATTTTGAAGAAAAAATTAGGATGACAATGGAAACCCATGGCATTAACTTTCTACAATCACCAGTAATCCTCGAACACCAGAAATGAAAACAGTCAACTGGGAAATCTTAAAAATCACACACTTATGCTCATCCAAAGGCTTCATCAAAAGAGTAAACAGATTGCCTACAGAGTGGAACAGAATTTTTGTCTACCATATTTCTGATCAATGTCTAATTCTTTATTCTACAAGATCATGCAAAAGACAAACAACTCAATTAAAAAATGGGCAAAGGACGTGAACAGGCAATACACCAAAGAAGATATATTTGACACCAACAGTTACATGAAGAAATTCTCTCAATCACTAGCCATCAGAAAAATCCAAATCAAAAGTACAATGAGACATCAACTCCTCCCAATAAGATTGGTAATATTCCAAAAATCACAAAATAATAAATGTAGGAGAGAATGTAGAGAGACTGGAACTCTTCTACACTATTGGTGGAGTGTAAAATGATGTAGCCACTATGGAAATCAATTTGGTGCTTTCATTACATTATGATTAAATGAAAATGTACATTCCCGTAAAAATTTGCATGCCCACCTATATGCAGCTCCCACTGCTCTCCCTGCTTGATAATAGCACGCTCTTCCTATCTGCTCCATACGCATGTTATCCTCCTAACAATCTCCTATCCTCTCATCTCCACCCACTTCCCTGCCTCCAGTAAGAGATCAGCAGGACGACATCCTATAGATACATAGAACCATAAAGTGCTCACATGATGTGAGCACTCTGTGTCACCAAGTCCAATCCATTCCTGTCCAAAGAGTTGACCTCCATTATGATTTACGGACAGGGGTAACATCAGAGCCACGCTTCCGGGAGAACTCTGGGCCCCTAGACCATCAACTGTGATCTTTCAGTGGAAATCTCAGGGTGTACCCCTTTATATTCTTGTGTTGCCAGTGAGACTCAACTTTGTGAGCTCCATCACAGCTATCACTGGTGGTGGTTGGGCACCATGTGGTTCCTCCAGTCATAAGTTGATGTAGTCACCCACACATATGGGTCTCTCTGTCTTCTGGGTTCTCTTACCCGCATGTCGTTTTGCTCCTTGGAATCACCCTTTTTTTTTTTTTTTGAAATGTTCTTTATTTACTATTATGACTGAGTGAAAATATATATTCCCATATAAATTTGCATGCCCATCTATGTGCAGCTTCCACTGCTCTCCTTGCCCAATGACAGTACACTATTCCTCTCTGCTCCATACATGTCTCATCTTCCCAACAATCTCCTTTCCCCTCCCCTCCGCCCACTCCCCTGCCTCCAGTCAGAGGTCAGCAGGATGATATCCTACAAATGCATAGAACCATAAAGTGCCCTCAGTATATAGTCACTCCGCATCGCCAAGTCCAATCCCATGCTGTCCGAAGAGTGGGCCTTCATTATGTTCCATGGGCAAGGGTAGCATCAGGGCCAGGGGCTATGCTCCCAGGGGAACCCCAAGCCACTGGACCATCAATCACTGTGGTCTTTCAGTGCAGATCTCAGGGTGCACCCTATTTATCCTTGTGTTGCCACTGAGACTCAACTTTGTGAGTTCCATTGTGGCTATCACTGGTGGTGGCCAGGCACCATCTGGTTCTTCTGGTACCAAGTCAATGTAGGCACCCACTCATGCGGATCTCTCTGTCTTCTGGGTTGTCATTTTGGTCTTCAGTGAGCACCAGCTCCTGCTGAGTTGGGACCATTTGCTGTGCCCTCGGATGGCAGCTTGGTGGCTTTTAAGACCCCAGACGCCACTCACCAATGCAGAGAGCCCTCTTAGCAAAACACTAGCCTCAATTTAACCTAAGAGCATGGTCCCCAACCTCCCTCTCCAACTACTCTGTCCTGGCATTCAACATAACTCAAGTTATGTTGACGTCCACTTAATATTGTTCTTGTTTCTAATGTGTGCTGTCACTGATTTCACCCAATCAAATTTCTAACAACTATCTAATCTAAACTCTCCCCTCCTCACCCTCCTTTCTTCCCCTCCCTGGCAGCTGTCAAAGAGTCTTTTCTTCTATGCATAAGCCTGTTTTTGAGTTCTTATCGTACGGGTCTCATACAATATTTCTCCATTTGTCTTTGACTACTTTTCACTCAACATAAAGTCTTCCAGTTGAAACCAGGTTGTGAGATGCTTACTGGAATCATCACTGTGCTTTATCATTGCATAGTGCTCCATTGAGTATATCTACCATCGTTTACCTATCCATTTCTCTGTTGTTGGGCATCTGGGTTGATTCTATCTTTTTGCTATCATGGACTGTGCTGCGTTAAACATTCTTGTGCATGTATCTGTTGGTGTGTATGGCCTTCATTCTGTAGGATATATTTCAAGTAGTGGAATTACTGGGTCAAATGATATATCTATATCCATTTTTTTAAGGAAGCACCAGATTGCTTTCCAAAGAGGCTGGACCATTTTGCAACCCCACCAACAGTGTAGGAGAGTTCCACTTTATCCACAGCCTTCCCAGCATTTGTTGTTTTGTATTTTTGGACCATGGCCAACCTTGTTGGGGTGAGATGGTACCTCATTGGTCTTGTTTTGAATTTCTTTAATAACTAAAGATTGTGAACACGCCCTCATATGTTTTTTGGCTGCCTGGATCTCCTCTTTAGAGAAATGTCTATCCGTCTCCTTTGACCATAGCTTAATTGAATGATTTATCTTCATCTTATTGATATTTTGTAGTACCTTATAGATTATGGAGATCAGGCGTCAGTCTGACATAGAGTTGTCAAATATTTTTCCCATTCTGTAGGTGGACTTTTAACTCTTCTGATAAAGCATTTGGATGAGCAAAAGTGTTTGATTCTTAATAGCTTCCATTTATCTATTTTCTCTTCTGGTGGTTGTGGTTTGTTTGACAGATTATGAAGTCTGTCTACATTGTGTATTAAAAATTCTATTGTTGTTCCTACTTTTTCTTGGATGAGCTTTATCGTTTTAGATTTGATATTTAGGTCTTTGATCTGACTTGACAGCACTTGGTTTTATCCAATCTGAGTTCGTTTTTGTATAAGGTGTAAGATATGGATCTTGTTTCAATCTATTGCAGATGGATATCCAATTGTGCTAGCACCATTTGTTGAAGAGATCGTTTTTACCCAAGTTTAATGTCTTAGGGTCTTTGCCGAATATCAGCTATTCATAGGAAGATGGTGTCATCTCTGGTGTCTCAGTTCTGTCCCATTGATCTGTCTGTTCTTGTACCAGTACCAGGCTGCTTTGACCACTATGGCAGTGTAATAGGTTCTGAAGTCGGGTAATGAGAGGCCTCTCAGTATGTTCTTCTTCTTTAGTAATGCTTTACTTACCCGGGGTTTCTTCCCTTTCCAGACAAAATTAGTGATTTGTTTCTCCATATCATTAAAAAATGACACTGGAACTTGTATTAGGATTGCATTATATAAGTAGATTGCTATGGGTAAAATAGACATTTTCACAATGTTAAGTCTTCCTATACATGAGCACGGTGGATTTCTCCATTTATCTAAGTCTCTCTTAGTTTCTTGTAGTAAAGGTTTGTAGTTCTCTTTGTAAAGCTCCGTTATTTCTCTGGTTAGATTAATTTCTAGGTACTTTTTCTTTTTAGGGGCTGTAGTAAGTGCTAATGATTTGATGATTTATTCATTAGCAGTCTCACTGTTGGTGTAAAGGAATCCTACTGATTTACTTATGTTTATCTTGTATCCTGAAACTTTGCTGAACTGTTCTATCAGTTTCAGTAGTTTACTGATAGATTCTTTGGGATTCTCTGAGTATACAATCATGTCATCAGCAAACAGGGAGATTTTGACTTCTTCTTTGCGGATGCAGATGCCCTTTATTTCTTGGTCTTGTCTAATTGCTCTGGCTAGAACTTCTAGTACTATGTTGAATAGGAGAGGTGAGAGTGGCCATCCTTCTCTAATTCCTGTTCTCAAGGGAAACTCAGTCTCTCTTCATTCAGGATGATGTAGGCTGTTGGTTTTGTATAAGTGATCCTTATTACATTGAGAAATTTTCTGTCTATGCCTACTTTGCTAAGAGTTTTTAGCATTAGTAGGTGTTGGACTTTATCAACTGCCTTTTCTGCACCAGTGGACAAAATGAGGTGATTCTTGTCTTTTATGATATTTATGTGGTTGATCACATTAATTGTTTTTCTGATACTGAACCAGCCTTGCATCCCTGGTATGAATCCAACTTGGTCATGATGGATTATTTTTTGGGTATCTTGTATTCTATTAGCAAGAATTTTGTTGAAGATTTTTGCATCTAGATTCATGATTGATATCAGTCTGTAGTTCTCCTTTTTGGTTGGATCTTTCCCTGGCTTTGGTATCAGGGTTATTCTGGCTTCATAGAATGAGTTTGGGAGCACTCCATCCCTTTCTATACTGTGACATAGTCTCAGTAGTACTGGAGACAACTCTTCTCTAAAAGCTTGGTAGAATTCTGCGGTGAAGCCATCTGGGCCCAGGCGTTTTTTGGTTGGCAGCTTTTTGATGACTTTTTCAATCTCTTCCTTTGTGATGGGTTTATTAAGTTGTTTCTGCTTCACCTTGTGATAATTTGGATAGGTGATATGAATCCAGGAATTTGTCCATTTCCTCTAGGTTTTCATAGTCTTTCATAGTATTCTGTTATGATACTTTTAATTTTTGTTGGATCTGTTGTGACCACTCCCCTTTCGTTTCTAATTTGGGTTATTTGTTTCCTTTCATTTAGTTCTTCTCTAATCCTTATTATCTGTTTTCTTCTGGTGCCTGAGGGGTTCCTCTGTTGTTCTCTCTCTACTTGTTCAAGCTTTAGGGTTAGTTCCTTGATTTGGTTTTTTTCTTCCTTCCTGATGTGTGCATTTATAGACATAAACAGACCTCTGAGGACTGCTTTGGCTGTATCTCATAGGTTCTGGTAGGAAGTGTTTTTATTCTCATTGGAATCCATAAATTTCTTTATTTCATCCTTGATTTCTTCTATAAGCCATGTTTTTTTCAGCCAACTGTTCAGTTTCCAAGAGTTCCACTTTCTATCTATGATTTTGTGCTATTCATTTCAACTTTTATGGCTTTGTGATCTGAGAAGATGCTTTGCAGTAATTCAATGGTATGGATTTTGTTGAGAATTGCATTATGTCCTAACACACGGTCAATTCTGCGGAATGTTCCATGTACACTGGAGAAGAAGGTATAGTTGTCTGCTGATGGGTAGAAAGTTATATATATATCGCTGAAATTCAGTTGGTTAATTGTGGCAATGAGGTCTTCTGTGTCTTTACCGAGCTTTTTTCTCGATGATCTGTCCAGTATTGATATTAGAGTGTTGAAGTCTCCCACTATTATTGTGGAGTGATCTAACTCTTTTTTGAGTGTAGTCAGTGTTTCTTCGACATATTTAGGTGCTCTGATATTGCCAAGCCAAGTGCTATCGAGTCGGATCCAACTGACTCCGATATTAGGTGCATAAACATTTAATATAGTTAAGTCTTCCTTGTGTGCTGAACCTTTCAGCAATAAATAGTGTCCATCTTTGTCCACGATGGTGGATTTTACATTAAAATTTATTTTGCCTGAGATTAGTATTGCCACACCTGCTCTTCTTTGTTCATTGTTAGCTTGATATATATTCTTCCATCCTTTAATTTTCAGTTTGTTCCTATCTTTAAGTCTCAATTGAGTTTCCTGTAGACAACATATGGATCAGTCATGTCTCTGATCCAAGATGTCACTCGATGTCTCTTAACTGGAACATTCATCCCATTCACATTCAATGTAATTATTGATAGATAGGTGTTTGCTGCTGCCATTGTGACATGTTTATTTTTGTGTTGATGTTTTCTCTGTTGTTCTTATTAGTCTGTTCTGGGACATTCTTTTGGTGAGTTGATTTTCACCTTTTCCAGAGCTGGTTTTGTAGTTGTCGAGACTCCTGTGTTACATTTTTTGATACAATTTGTTGCATCTTTGTTGTGCTTTACGGCTGCTCCTAAGATCCCCCTTAATAAACTATATATAAACCCCATTTTAATTGCTACCAGTCTTGTCGACTTCCTCTCCATCTGGAAGGACTATAACGACTGTAGTACATCCCTCTTTTTAGTATGATGGCACCATAGTTTTCACAATAATCACTGGATTGTTTCTTTCAGTATTAAAGCTGTGACTGAGTTTGGAGTCTTTTCTAACTGAGTAGAATTCTGGATGATGTGTCTTTCTAAAATATAAAGTTAGTGGTTTTGTTCTTCTAAGCCAAAGCCAAGAACTTCTTTCAGTATTTCTTGTACTTTTGGTTTGGTTTTTACAAAGTCTCTGAGTTTCTGTTTATCTGGGAATGTCTTCATTTCATTTTCATATTTGAAAAATAGTTTTGCAGGATATATAATTCTTTGTTGGAATTTCTTCTCCTTCAAGGCTTTGAATGTGTCATGCCACTGTCTCCGTGCCAGCATGGTTTCTGCTGAGAAATCTGTCAAAATTCTGCAGGGTTTCCCTCTGAATGTCAGCTTTGCTTTGAGTCTTGCTGCCTTTAAGAGTTGCTGCTTATGTTTCATTTTGTTAAGCTTGATTATAATATGTCTTGGAGTCTGTCTTTTGAGTTCTTTATTGGGTAGTATATGATATGCATCTGGGATATCTATATTCTCTTCCTTCATGATTTCTGGAAAGTTTTCTGTCAGCAGCTCAGCAATGATACTATCTGTGTTCTCAGGTGTTTCATCCTGTTCAGGGACTCCAATTAATTGTTAGGTTGTTCTCTTAATAGAGTCCTAATGCTTCTTTATTTTTATTGTTTCTTTTTTCTGATTTGTCCTCATAGATGCTGGCGTCAGTAGCTCCATCTTTCAAGTCAGAAATTCTTTTTTTCCATTTGTTGCATTCTGTTTTCTTGGCTTTGAATGGAAGTTTCTATGTCTTTGATTTTGTTCTTGATCTGCTGGATTTCAGAGTACTGGTGTTCCAGTACTTAATTTTCATTTTGTTGTGCTCCATTTTGTATAAAGTCTAGAAGGGCTCTGTATATATTCCAATGATTTCAGAAAAGTTTCTTCATCTGGAAAACTCCTTGATTATTTTGTTTGGGAGCCTTCTGAAGCCATGGGTTATTTCTTGTTTGCCACAAGTCTCTGTTGCTTTTTGGGTCTCATGTGGGTAAGTACAGCCTGGGAGAGACACTGTGAGGACTGACTGCAGCTGTTTCTCTAGGCTGTCTTAAATAGTAAAACAAAATGTATCTCACCACTTCCCAAGTCAGTCAGGCCTACAGGTGTAGAGGTCCCTCTTCCCAACTGGCAAAGTAAGCATCTCTCTATCCAACCCCAGATGATGCAAACTAGTTCAAATTGCAGCAATGCTACTTCCCTGTTGGCTTCTGCTGATAGGGCCCAGCCTTAGGTGACACTGTGTAAACTACTGCTTTTCTGGTAGAAAAGAGCTCTTCTGTCGTTAGGCTCTGGCTCCTAAGCTAAGAAATAGGTCCAGCCACAGCCACCGAATCTAAGATTGCACCCTCCACACGGTCGGCAGATAGAGAGGCTAAAGATGGAGAGATGTAGTGAGTCCTCAGGCCCTGTTGCCGGGCCCCCACGGTAGGCAACATTGTTTAAATTACTGCTTTTCTGTTGGAAAAATGCTGTCCTATTTGCTGGCGCTGGCTCCTAGGCTAAGAATTAGATCCTGCTAAAGTCTCCGTATCCAACATGGCTTTCTGCACATAGGCCCCACGGTTCTGTACAAACTGTGCTGTGGCAGAGATAAAAAGACAGGCCCAAACTGGCTAGGTGTACAGAGTCTTAAGCCTGGCTTTCAAAATATGGCAATTTAGCCTGCCTATCCTACCAGTCGTGTGTCTGAGACTAGCTGCTAGGCAACACCCAGCTCTGCTCACTGGCCAAGACAGAGAAAAGAAAGTCATAATGGTGCGATACCTCCAGTCATGAGAGCCAGGGCTAGCTGGGATTGGGAGTCAGTAAAAGAGAGGTGGTTTTTTGTTCAGTGGTATGAAGTCCAAATTAACAGCCCTGTGCCATGTCCTAGGGCTCACTAGGTGACCAGAAGGCTCCGTTTGATTATCAATTCTGGTCTTGGTTTCCAGAGAGATATAAGGAGAAATGTGCTTAGTCCGCCATCTTGACTCCACCCTCCTTGTCTGAAACATTTTGACGTCTGCGATGTATATTAAAACTTCCATTTTTGCTCCTACTTTTTCTTGGATAAGCTTTATCATTTTAGATTTGATATTTACATCTTTTATCCAGCTTTAGTTGGTTTTCATATAAAGTGTAAGATACGGGGCTTATTTCAATGTTCTGCAGATGGATATCCGATTTTGCCAGCACCATTTGTTGAAGATATTGTTTTTATCCCAGTTTAATGTCTTAGGGCCTTTGTTCAATATCAACTGTTCATAAGAGGATGGTGCTATCTCTGGGGTCTCAATTCTGTTCCATTGATCTGTCTGTCTCTTTGTACCACTGCCAGGCTGTTTTGACTACTATGGCAGCACAATAGGTTCTAAAGTTAGGTAGTGAGAGGCTTCCCAGTGTGTTCTTCTTCTTTAGTAGTGATTTACTTATCCAAGGCTTCTGCCCTTTCCAGACAAAGTTGGTAATTTGTTCCTCCATCTCATTAAAAAATGTCACTGAAATTTGTACTGGGATTCCATTACATATGTAGATTGCTTTGGGTAAAACAGTGTCACAATGCTAAGTCTTGCTATCCACCAGCAGGGCAGGTTTCTCCAGTTATGTAAGTCTCTCTTAGTTTCTTGCAGGAAGGGTTTGTAGTTCTCTTTCTAAAGGTGTGTTATTTCTCTGGTTAGATTTATTCCTAGGTACTTTATCTTCTTCGGGGCTATAGAAAATGATATGGACTTTATTTCTTTTTAATAATCTTGTTGTTGGTATAAAGGAATCAAACTGATTTGCTTATGTTTGTTTATCTTATATCCTAACACTTTGCTGAACTCTTCTATCAGTTTGAGTGGTTTGCTTATGGATTTTTTAGGATTGTCTGTGTATGTAATCATATCATCTGTGAAAAAGGGAGATTTTTACTTCTTTGCCAATGCAGATTCCCTTTATTTCTTGGTCTTGTCTAATTACTCTGGCTACAACTTCTAATACAATGTCGAATAGGAGAGGTGAGACTGGGCGTCCTTGTCTAGTTTCTGTTGTCAGGGGAAATTGTTTCACTCTCTCTCCATTCAGGATGATGCAGGCAGCTGGCTTCGTATAAATGACCCTTATTACATTGAGGAATTTGCTGTCTATTCCTATTTTGCTGAGAGTTTTTAACATGAATGGGTGTTGCACTTTATCAAATGCCTTTTCTGCATCAGTAGACAGAATCGAGTGATTCTTGTCTTTTGTGATATTTATGTGGTTGATCACATTAATTGTTTTTCTGATGTTGAACCAGACTTACATCTCTGGTATGAATCCAGCTTGGTCATGATGGATTATTTTTTGAATATCTTGTTGTATTTTATTAGCAAGAATTTTGTTGAAGATTTTTGCATCTAAATTCATGAGAGATATTGGTCTGTAGTTCTCCTTTTTGGTTGGGTCTTTCCCTGGCTTTGGTATCAGGGTTATTCTGGCTTCATAGAATGAATTTGGAAGTATTCCATCCCTTTCTATACTATGAAATAGTCTCAGTAGTGTTGGACATAACTCTTCTCTAAAAGCTTGGTAGAATTCTCTGGTGAAGCCCTGGGCCCGGGCTTTTTCTGGTTGACAGTTTTTGGATGACTTTTTCAATCTCTTGCTCTGTGATGGGTTTATTAAGTTGTTCTGCTTCACCTTGTGCTAATTTGGATAGATGGTATGAACCCAGGAATTTGTCCATTTCCTCTAGGTTTTCAAATTTGTTAGAGTCTTTCATAGCATTTTGTTACAATATTTTTGATTTCTGTTGGATCTGTTGTGACTACTCCCCTCTCATTTCTAATTTGGATTATTTGTTTCCTTTCCTGTTTTTCTTTAGTAAGTTTAGCCAGTAGTTTGTCAATCTTGTTGACAAGGGTTAGATCTTTCACTTCGTTTCTTTCTTTCCTTCCAGATGTGTGCATTTATGGAGATAAACTGACCTCTCAGCGCTGCTTTGGCTGTATCCTTTCTGATAGGAAGTGCTTATGCATAGTTTATTAAGGTGTACCATGGGGAACCATAAAGCTCAATAAAAATGCAACATATCCAATCAAGAAACATAATACAGGAGTTTCAACAACCATAAAACTAAACCTGAAAAAGATGAAAAATCACTCACAAAGAAGAGTGTCCCAGAACAGATTAATAAGTACAACAGAAAAAACATCAACACAAAAATAAACATATCACAATGACAGCACTAAATACATACCTAACAAAAGCTACATTGAATGTGAGTGGACTGAACGCTTCAATAAAGAGACATTGAGTGACATCTTGAATCAAAACTGATCTATATTGAGTGGCATTCTATATACATCTTCGATAACTGTAGTCTCTTCTTTCATAATTTCTGGAAAGTTTTCTTTCCACAACTCAGCAACAATACTCTCTGTGTTCTCAGGTGTCTCGACCTGTTTAGGAACTCCAATTAATCATAGATTGTTCCTCATAATAGAGTGCCACATACTTCTTAATGCTTCTTCATTTTTCTTGTTTATTTTTTCTAATTTTGCCTTATACATGCTGGAGTCTGTAGCTCTGTCTTCCAGATCAGAAAATTTCTTTTCCATTTGTTCCACTCTGTTTTCTTGGCTTTGAGCTGAAGTTTCTACATCTTTAATTTTGTTCTTGATCTGTTGGATTTCAGGGTAATGGTATTCTGTCAGACTGAACGGCTTGCTTGATTTTACATTTTGCTCTGCTGCATTTTGTATAAGGTCTAGGAGGGCTCTCTATATAATACTTCTGTATTAGTCTTCCGATAGTTTCAGAAAGGTTTCTTCCACTGGGAAATTCTTTGGTGCTTTCTTTTGGGGGCCTTCTCAAGCCGTGGGTGATTTCTTAGTTACACTTTTATCCAGAGTGTTTGCTTTTGAGGCATCATGTGAGTCAATAAAGGCTGGGAGAGATGCGGTGAACATGGGCCACAGTTGTTTCTCTAGGCCACCTTAAAATCAAGAAGGTATCTGACAACTTCGAAAGCCAATCAGTTTTTCAGGTATAGAGGTCCCTCTTCCCAGCTGGGAAAGTAAGCCCCTGTATATCCAACCCTAGATGTGATAAACTAGTTTACAATACGGAAAAGTTACTGCTTTGCCTGACTCTGCTGTTGGGCACCAGCCACAGGTGACAGTATGTAGAATACTGTTTAGTGCTGGAAAAGTGCTTTCCTCCAGGAAGGCTCTGCCTCTCAGCCTAAGAATTAAGTCCCACTGAGGCCTCCATATCAGTATGTCTGCCTCCCAGTGAAAGAAGATCACGTCCCACACAAGCTTCCTGCCTGCTTTGGTACAGGCTACTAAATGGCAGAGGTAGAAAGAGAAGCCAAAGGTGGCGCCAAGATGCACAGAGTCCGAAGCCAGCCTCTCAAGATATGACAATGTCACCTGCCCATCGCACCAGCAGTGCATCTGAGATTAGTTGCTAGTCAAGTCCCAGCTCCATTTGCCAGCTAAGACAGAGAAAAAAAGTTAAAATGGCTAGTTACCTTCAGTCCATGAAGGCCAGCACTCACTGAGAGCAGGGGTCAGCAAAAGAGAGGAAGTTTTCTGTTCAGTGGTATGAAGTCCAAAGTTAACATCCCTATGCTGTGTCCTAGGGATCACTAGGTGTCCAGAAGGCTCCTTTTAATTATGAATTCAGGTCTTGGTTTCCAGAGGGATTTAGGGAAACGTGTGTTTGGTCCACCATCTTGACTCTGCCCCCGGTGCTTGCTTAAAATACTAGAAATTGTAATACCATATGGTCCAGCAATCTGTCTCCTTGTAATATATCCCAGAGAAATAAGTAACACCACTGACACAGATACATGCATCACAAAATTTATTGTAGCTCTCTCCACAATAGCAAAAAGATGGAAGCAACCTAGATGCCCATCAACAGGCAAATGGTGACATAAACTAGAACGTATTCAAACAATAGAATACTACACAATGATAAGAAACAATGATACTGATTTGGTGATTTCTTCTTTAATAATCTCATTGTTGATATAAAGGAATCCTACTGACATGTTTATCTTGCATCCCGATACTTTGTTAGACTCCTCTACTAGTTCTAGTAGTTTACTTATGGATTCTTTTGGATCCTCTGTATATACAATCATATTATATGCAAATAGGGAGAACTTCGTTGTAACGAATTAGAATTATCTACAGAAGAAAATGACTGTGTTGGCTACAAGGGTTCGTGGGGGGTGAGAGTTTATCATAGAGGAGATAATTGATAGATGCTAGAAATTTTATTCTTTGTAATTAATAAATGAAAAGTAAAAAAAAGAAATGATGATCTAGGGAATTACCCGATAAAGTGGGACCATCTGTAGGACATCATGCTGAGTGAAATTAGTCAGATTAAAAAGCACAAATATTGTATGAGACCATTATTATAAGAACACAATAAGTCATTTCAACACAAATCAATCTTTGATGGTTACAAGGGTGGCTAGGAATAGCCAATAGGATTTCAGTTGGGTCTAGGGTGTGACAGCATGCATTGAAAAAGAGTTACCCACAACTGCATAACTCCACCTCTTTGGAAGGACAGAGTAACAGAGTAAGGGTTTGGACCTGGGTCTGGATGTCGGGGACATCCAGACTAATTGGCATTCCCAAGCTTTTTTCTTTTCCCCTGAAGAAAATGTTCTGTGTACCACTTGGGTGAGTGACTTCTGGGGTCTTAAAAGCTAGCAAGCTACCACCTAAGTAGCATCAATTGGTCTAAATACACCTGGAATGGAGGCAAAAGGAGTATATTAAGCTCAGGCAGAAAATATGAGCCTACCAGAAGGGGCCATATGAGCCCGAGTCTGCTTCAATACAGGACCAGAAAAACTAGGTGGTCTCAGCCACCACCAGTGACTGCTGGAATGAGGTGCATGGTATGGAGCTCCTGACATAGCAGGAGAAGGAGTAGAGGGCAGAACTAGAATTCTACAAAAAGACCACACTTGACAGTCCATAAGACTGCTGGGCCCCCTGAAAGTGTAGCTGCTGGCTTCTAACCCCAAAATGCATCCAGTGCTGGGGCCAGCTCTCCAGGCAAACACTGAACTACACTATGCGAAATGTAGAGTGCAACTAGTGACAAATGTTTAGACTTAAATATGTACAAGAGGCTGTCTAAGAATCTCATAATTGGAGGTGAGAAGATTGTATGAGGGGGCTCAGATCTTGGTCAAATGGTCACCAGAAGGTCTAGATGAAGGACCAAGTATGCTGTGGGGTTGGGGGAGCAATTAGAGTACAATAGTGGGAAAAGTCCTGCATGTTATACGGCAAACTGATGTATATTGTAAACTTCTTAAATCACAGTACAATTTATTTATTTTTTATTTTTATTGTGATTAAGCAGTTTCCTCCGCTCTCCTTGTCCCATGACAGCACACTCTTCATTTTCATTCCACACCTGTCATACCCTGTTAACAAGCTCCTGTTCCCTTCTCTCTACCCTCTTCTCTCCCATCCAGAAAGTGCCCAGTAGGACAGCAACCTATAAATGCATATAGCCATAAAGTACAGACATCATATGGTCACATGGTGTCCCTGAGCCCAGTCCATTTTTGTCCAAAGAGTTGACCTCATTAGTGCTTGCTTGTCAGAGAAAGCAGCAGGTCTAGTACAGACACTCTCCCTGGGGATCACCTAGGCAGTCAGAAGATCACTTGTGGTCTTTGAGTAGGGATCTTGAGTCCCACCCTTCCTTTCCTCATGTTGCTGCAGGGACTCAACATTGTGTGCCACATCACGGCTGTCTTTTGTAGTGGCTCATACAGTCTTTGCTCATACAGTCTCCCATTCACATCAGTCCTTCTGTCTCCAGGGCTCTTTTTCCCTCGTGTCTTTGTTGTTCTCTGTAAGCATCTGTTTCGGATGAGCTGGGACCATTTAGTGTACCTCAGATGTCAGCTTGATAGCTTTTAAGACCCCAGATGCCACTCACCAATATGGGGTGCAAAAGACTCTCTTAAACAATAGGCTAGTTATGTCAATTGGCCTCAATGTCGCCTGAGAGCAAGGTTCTCAGACCCCAATACTGTTACTCTATCCTTGCAATACTGGGTTGCAATTAGAAGAGCTTTCATTTTATGGTGAACTCAAGTTGATCTACTTTCTACTGTGGGCTGTCACCGCTATCTACTTATCTAATCTATGACCAACCTTCTGCCTTCCTCCCTACGCTTGTAGCCCTCAAAGAGTCTTTTCTCCTGTACATAAGTCTATTTTTAAGTCGCTCTAGCAGTGGTCTCATACAATATTTGTCTTTTTGCCATTGACTGATTCAATTCAGCATGTCTTCCAATTGAAATCAGGTTATGAGATGTGTGCTAAAATCGTCTTTTTTTTATCGTTACATGGTGTAACACTGAGTATATGTACCAGTTTATCCATTCATCTGGTGATGAGGATCTAATTTGATTGCAGCTTTTTGCTACTGTGGACAGTGCTGCAATGAACATTCGTGTACATATATATGTTGGTATAATAGCCTTTGTTTCTGCTGGATATATTCTAAGCAATAGGATTACTAAATCAAATGGTATATCTATTTCCAGCGTTTTTAAAAATTATTTTTATTTGTTTACTTACCTTTTTACTTATTTTTTACCGTGATTGAGTGTAAGTGTACAATCCAAGTTAAATCTGCATGCTTGCCTATCTGCACCCCCGTTTTCTTTCCTTGTCCAGTGACAGCGCACTCCTCCTTTCCATTCTATACATGCCACATCCTATTAACAATCTCCTGTCCCCTCCTCTCCACTCTCTCCACTCATTTCTAGTAAGTAACCAGTAGGAAGATATCCTATAGATGCATAGAACCATAAAGTGCCCACACAATATGGGCACCCTGTGTCCCTGAGTCAAGTCAATTCCTGTTCCAAGAGTTGATCTCAGTAATGATTTATGATCAATGGCAGAATCAGGTCCAGGGGCCACGCTCCCAGGGGATCTCCCAGTCCTTTGGACCATCAGTTGTGGTTGTTTAGTGAAGTTCTTAAGGTTCATCCCTCTTTTTCTCTCATTGCCACTAGAACTTGACATTGTGAGCCCCATCATGGTTGTCATTGGTGGCGGCCTTGAATCATCTTGTTCTTCTGGTCACATGTTGATACAGTCACCCATTCACATGGCTCCTTCAGTCTTCTGGGCTCTTTTTGATTTATACAATTGTTACTCTTGATGACCATCTGTTCCAGCTGAGTTGGGACCATTTGGTGTAATTCGGATGGCAGGTTGCTAGATTTTTGAGACCCTAGATGCCGCTCAGCAATATGAGGTGCAGAAGACTCTCTTAGCAATTCATTAGTTATGACAATTGGCCCTGGTGTCCCCTGAAAGCATGGTCCCTGGACCACTGTCCCACATGCTATGACGTGGTTCAAAGTAGGGAGGAGTTACGGTCTTGCTACCATCTTCTGCCAGGTCCCACCCATAACTCTAAATGTCACTGTCCTAAACACAGCTTTTCTGCTGGAGAAGCACTTTCCTGACAAGAACTGCTTCTCGATGTTAGAATTAGCCTCAGCCAGGACCTCTGGGTGGGTGACTCCACCTCCTAGCTGACCAAGAAGGCTTCCTGCCCAAGCTCTCCTTCCTGCTGTGGAACAGCAGAATCTGTGGTGCAGCTCGGAAATGAGAGGGTGGAGGGGCAGTGGTGCCCTGAATCACCAGCCTGGCTCTCAAAATGTAGCTATCCCAATCACAGTCCCTCTGCTACACTGCATGCTGTCTACTTAAGCACTCCAGTTCAGCATGTTTTACCAGCTCATGCCCAGTCTTTGCCTCCTGGAAAACAAACAAGGCATCAATACCTGAAGTCCTCTCTAATGGCAAGTCAGCAGAAGCAGTACTCAGCATATGGCTGCTTCATGTCAGAGAGAGGTAGTTTCCCCTTTACTGGTGCCCAGTTCTTCTAGGACTCCCCAGAAGTCCACACTGGTCCATTCAATTATCATTCTAGACCTTAGTTGTCAGAGGATATCATGGAGACAAGTGTCTAGTCTTCCATCTTGGCCTCAACCCCCAAAAATGTATTTTATAGAAACGACCATTACAAGGCAGAGCCAAGATTGTGGACTAGACACACATCTCCTCAACTCCCTCTGAAAACTAAGTCCTGGATTGATAATTGAACAGAACACTCTAGACACCCAGGGAGCCCTAGAATACATCATAGGGTTGTCAGACTGTACTACATGCTTCTAAATGGGAAACTACCTCTCTCTGACTAGGCAGAGCATTCTGAGCCCCATTTTTGATGACTTGCTGTTTGGGAGGACTCCAGGCACTGATACTTCTCTCTCTCTCTCTCTCTGTTTCTCTCTTCCTTCCTTCCTTCCTTCCTTCCTTCCTTCCTTCCTTCCTTCCTTCCTTCCTTCCTTCCTTCCTTCCTTCCTTCCTTCCTTCCTTCCTTCCTTCCTTCCTTCCTTCCTCCCTTCCTCCCTTCCTCCCTTCCTCCCTTCCTCCCTTCCTCCCTTCCTCCCTTCCTCCCTTCCTCCCTTCCTCCCTTCCTCCCTTCCTCCCTTCCTCCCTTCCTCCCTTCCTCCCTTCCTCCCTTCCTCCCTTCCTCCCTTCCTCCCTCCCTCCCTCCCTCCCATCCTCCCTCCCTCCCATCCTCCCTCCCTCCCATCCTCCCTCCCTCCCTTCCTCCCTCCCTTCCTCCCTTCCTCCCTCCCTTCCTCCCTCCCTCCCTCCCTCCCTCCCTCCCTCCCTCCCTGCCTCCCTCCCTCCCTCCCTCCCTCCCTCCCTCCCTCCCTCCCTCCCTCCCTCCCTCCCTCCCTTCCTCCTTCCCCCCTTCCTTGCTTCTTTTATCAGGGAGTCAGGGGATGACATGAGCCAGCAAAGATCTGAACTGGCAGTGCTGAAGCAAACAGTGTGTAGGACAACAGAGAGAATAGCCACATTTTGAGAGCCTGGCTAATGACTGAGGGTATGACTGCACCCAAACACTCTCTTTGCTGAGGTCCACCATAGATTCTGCTGTTTCATGGCAGGAAGGGCAGCTCATCCAGGACACCTTCTTGGTCATCTGAGAGGAGGAGTCACCCAACTGGAGGCCTCAGCAGAGACTAGTTCCCAGGCTGAGAAGCAGTGCCACTCTGAAAAGCACTTTCCCTGCAGGAAGGTTGTATTTAGCACAGTGTTACCTTATGGGTAGGGCCCAACTGAGGATGGAACCAGGGCCACAACCCTTTCCTACTTTGAGCTAAGTCATAGCATCTGGGGACAGCTGAAGAGATGCTTCTGCTTTCTGCCAGAAGTCAGGGCCTAACTGATTTTGGCAGCTGTTGGATAGCCCCCAATTTTTTAAAATAAGACTGCCTGGAGAAATAATTGCTAAACAGTTTGGCAGCCATCTCTTCCAGCCTTTACTGACCCACATCATAGAGTCAGGTGATGGCCCCTTAGTGACTCCATAAGTAGGACTCCATCTTTGCCAGATAAGAGACAGAGGCTGCCACACCAAAAAGTCCACTGGGCCAGTTGTTAGAGTACACAGAGGTGGCTGGTGACCAACTCACTTCTCAGAGCTACGCCTCAGCTCTGGTTAACACCAGAGAAAGTAACAGCCTCTAAATGACTTGAAGGCAATAAATGATCTCTAACCATTTAAAGAAACAGAACACTATGGCTCCAGAAATCTCCCAAAATAAACAATCCAAAAACTTCCCAAATGACCAAGCCTTTCTGAAAATAACAGGCATTGAGTAAACAAGAATTGTATATAGAACCTTCCCACAGATTAAACAACATACAGCACAGCAAATGAAAAATTAAGCAAGCTATTTGAACTGATGGAACACCAATGATCTAAAATCAAACAGATCAAAAACAAAATTATGCAATTAGAAAATTCAATCCAAAGCCAAAAGAAGAGACTTGAGGAGAGGAGATGAAAGTTAGACTTAGTGACTTTGAAGATATAGCAACTAACAGAGCAGAAATCAGAGAAAAGAAAAAGAATCGTTAAAAAACACGTGAGACTCTATTAAGAGTGTCATCTACATTTAATTGAAGTTCATGAACAGGGAAGGACAGCTGAAAACACAGAGTATTGTTGAGTTGCTGACAGAAAACTTCCCTGAAATTAGGAAAGAAGGCAACACAGATATCCAAGATGTGTATCAAATGACACAAAAACTAGACCTGAAAGGAAAGACATCAAGATGTACTATAATGAAGCCTAATAAAATGCAACATAAGCAGATTCTATTAAAGGCAGCAAGGCTCAAAGCAAGACTAACATTCAGAGGGAAGCCCTGAAAGATTTTGTCTGATTTCCTGGCAGAAATGATATTGGCAAGGAGGCAATGGGATGACACATTCAAAGCCTTCAAGGAGAAAAACTTCCAACCAAGCATTATATATCCTGCAAAACTGTCTCTCAAATACGAAGATAAAATTAAGACATTCACAGATAAACAGAAGATAAGAAACTTTGTAAAACCAAAACAAAACTACAGGAAATACTGAAAGAAGCTGTGTTTGCTTAGAAAAACAAAACCATTAAGTGTATATTTAAAGAGGTATAGCAGGACATAACATCCAGAAACCTACCCTGTTAGGGAAGTTACAAAACTCAATCAGAATTACAATATGACCACAGCACAAAAACTATAACACTGTCACACTAAAAGGAGGGATATGCTACAGTAGCTAGAGTCCTTTCAGATGAAGAAGAAGTTAAAAAGAGATGCAGAAGTTAAAGTCTGGATGAAACTTAGAATATTAAGGGGGACTACAGGGGTAGCCACAAAGCACAATAGCAGTGCAACATATCAAAACAAGAAACTTAATACAGGAGACTCAACAAACACAAAAACAACACTGCAAAAGATGAAAAGTCAATCAATAGAGAAAAATGACACAGAACAGAGTATTAGCAGCAACACACAAAACACCAACACAAAAATAAATACATCAAAATGACAACACTAAACACTACCTATCAATAATTACACTAAATGTAAATGGGCTTCAATAAGGAGACAATGAGTGACATCCTGGACCAAAAAACATGACGTCTATATGTTGCTTACAAGGAACACACCATAGACTTGAAGATATGAACAAACTGAAAATTAAAGGATAGAATAATGTATACTAAGTT
The DNA here is from genome assembly GCA_028571685.1 of Heterohyrax brucei. Classification (NCBI taxonomy): domain Eukaryota; kingdom Metazoa; phylum Chordata; class Mammalia; order Hyracoidea; family Procaviidae; genus Heterohyrax; species Heterohyrax brucei. Next base: position 96,184,628 of record CM053154.1, on the reverse strand, counting down.
AACAATGTACAATGGCAATGTACATGGAGACTGATCACAAATAAAATAGATTTTAATGTAAAACCCACCATGATGGACAAGGATGTTCAATACTTATTGCTGAAAGGTTCAGTACACAAGTAGGACTTAACAATATTAAATATTTATATATCCAATACCAGAGAACCTAAATGCATAGAACAAACAGAAAGATCACACCACAATGCTAGTTGGAGAGTTCAACCCTCCAGTTTCAGTAATGGAAAGATCATCCAGGAAAAAAAGCTCAGTAAAGACTCAGAAGATCTTACTGCAGCAATTAACCAACTAGACCTCATCAACTTATAGAGAACTTTTTATCCATCAACAGATAACTACACCTTCTTCTCCAGTGCACATGGAACATTTTCCAGAATAGACCATGTGTTAGGACAGAAAACAAATCTCAACAAAATCCAAACCATTGAATTATTACAAAGCATCTTCTCAGACCACAAAGCCATAAAAGTTGAAATCAATAGCAGAAAAAGCATAGACACTGCAATTCATGGAAACAGTAGAACACCTTGCTCAAAAAGCCATGGATTATAGAAGAAATCAAGGACCAAGTAAAGCAATTTATGTAATCAAATGAAAATGAAAACACATCCTACCAGAACCTTTGGGATACCACCAAAACAGTACTCAGAAGTCAATTTATCTCTATAAATGAACACATCTGGAAGGAAGAAGGATCCAAACCAGAGTCAACTCTATACCTTGAACAAGTAGAAAGAGAGCAACAGAGGAACCCCTCAGTCATCATGAGAAAACAGATAAGAAAGATTAGAGCAGAACTAAATGAATTACAGAAAGAAAAAAAAATTTTTTTAAAGCTGGATTTTTGAACACAGCAACAAAGTTCATAAAGCATGGGCTATACTTACAAAATTAAAACAGGAGAAGAAACAAGTAACTTGAATAAGAAATGAGATAGAAGGTGTCACAACAGACCCAAATGAAATCAAAACTATCATAACAGAATACTATGAAACACTGTAGTCTAACAGATTTGAAAACCTCCTGGAAATGGACAAATTTCTATATTCATATCACCTACCAAAATTATCACAAAGAGAAGTAGAACAACTTAATAAACAGATCACAAAGGAAGAGACTGAAAAAGTCTTAGAAAAGCTACCAACTCAAAAAGGCCTGGCCCAGGGGGCTTCAGGAAGGAGTTAACTCCAATACTAGTGAGACTATTTCACAGCATGGAATGGGATGGAACATGCTCAAATGCATTCTATAAAGCCAACATAGCCCTCATACCAAAGCCAGGGAAACATCCCACAAAAAAACAGAAAATTAGAGAACAGTATCACTCATGAACTTAGATGCAAAAATCTCAACAAAATCCTTGTCATTAGAATTCAACAACATATCACAAAAATAATTCTTTTAGTGGAGATCTCAGGTGCACCCCTTTTTATTCTTGTGTTGCCAGTGAGACTCAACTTAGTGAGCTTCATCGTGGCTATCACTGGTGGTGGCCAGGCACAATCTGGTTCTTCTGGTCCCAAGTCGATGTAGGCACCACTCATGTGGATCTCTCTATCTTCTGGGTTGTCTTTACCCCATGTCATTTTGGTCCTTGGTGAGCATCAGTTCCTGCTGAGCTGGAACCATTTGCTTTGCCCTCTCATGGCCTCACTTGATGGCCCAGCAGTTTCAGGATTCCCCTGGGAGCATGGCCCCTGGCCCTGATGCTGCCCTTGCCCATAAATCATAACAAAGGTCCACTCTTCGGACACGAATGGATTGTACTTGGTGATGCAGAGTGACCGTATATTGGATACACTTTATGGTTTTATGCATCTATAGGATATCATCCTGCTGAACTCTGGCTGGAGGAAGGAGAGTGGGTGGAGAGGAGGGGAAAGGAGGATGAGACATGTATGGAGCAGAGAGGAATAGTGTGCTGTCACCGGGCAGGGAGAGCAGTAGAAGCTGCGTATAGGTGGGCATGTAAGTTTATATAGGAATGTACATTTTCACTCAGTCATAATAAAAATAAATAAATAAATAAATCATCATCACCAATTGGGATTCATAATGGGGATTCAAGGCTAGTTTAGCATCAGAAAAACCAATTAATGTGATCAACCACATAAATAACACGAAAGACAAATATCACCTGATTTTTGTCAACTGATGCAGAAAAGGCACTTGACAAAATCCAACACTGATTCACACTAAAAACTCTCAGTGAAATAAGAAGAGAAGGGAAATTCCTTAAGGCAGTAAGGGGCACCTACTCAAAGCCAACTGCCTACATCATCCTGAATGGAGAGAGACTGAAATAATTCCCCTTGAGAATAGGAACTAGCCAAGGATGGCCATTCTCACCACTTGTATTCAACATTGGGCTAGAAGTTCTAGCCAGAGCAATTAGACAAGAAAAAGAAACAAAGGACATCATCAAAGAAGTAAAAATCTCCCTATTTGCAGACAATATGATTGCATATGTGGAGAATCCTAAAGAATCCTTAAGTAAACTAATTGAACTAATAGAGAGTTCAGCGAAGCATCAGCATATAAGATAAACATAAGTAAATCAATAGAATTCCTTTATACCAACAAAGAGATCATCAAAGAAGAAATCACCAAATCAATTCCATTTACTATAGATGCCAACAAGATAAAATATCTAGGAACAAATCTAATCAGAGAAATAAGAAACCTATACAAAGAGAAACACAAGACTTCACTACAAGAAACTGGGAGACTTATATAAACGGGGAAGCCTATGCTGTTCATGGATAGGAAGACTTAACATTGTGAAAATGTCTATTTTATCTAAAGTGATCTATATATACAATGCAACCCCAATACAAACTCCAGCGACATTTTAAATGAGATAGAGAAACAAGTCACCAACTTTGTTTGGAAGGGAAGAAACCCTGGATAAGTAAAGCACTACTGAAGAAGAGGAATACAGTGGGAAGCCTCACACTACCTGACCTTAGAGCCTATTACACTGCCACAGTAGCCAAAACAACCCGGTACTAGTACAAAAAGAAACATATAGATCAGTGGAACAGAGTGAGACCCCAGAGATGCCACCACACTGTTATGAACAGTTGATATTGAACAAAGGACCTAGGATTGTAAACTGGGGTAAAAAAAAAAAGTCTCTTTAATAAACAATGCTGGCAAAATTGGATATTCATCTGCAAAAAAATGAAAGAACCCATGTTGCACACTGTTTTAGTCAGCAAAGGCTACTGTAACAGAAATACCACAAAGTGGATGGCTTTAACAAAGGAAAGTTTATTCTTACACAGTCCAGTACACTACAAGTCCAAATTCAGAATGTCTGCTCCAGGAGAAGGCTTTCCCCTTGTCAGTCTTTGTCTTCCTGAGCATCTTGGCACAGGAACGTCATGTCTGAAGGATGCACTCTTCTCCTGGTTCTGCTTTCTTGATGGTGTGAAGTTCCCAGTTCTCTGTTTGCTTCTCTTTCCTTTTATCTCTTGTAGGATGAAAGGATTAAGGGTGGGGCAAGCCATACTCCAGGGAAACTCCCTTTACAGTGGAGCAGGGAGGTGATCCTATGAAGGGATTTACAGTCCCACCCCAATCCTTTAACATACAGCACAGGAAAATCACAAAATGGAGGACAATCACAAAATACTGGGAATGTGGCTCAGCCATATGGCTACACATATTTTTGGGGGGACACAATTCAATCCATGACCCACACCTTACATAAAAACTAACTCAAATTGGATAAAAGACCTAAATATCAAACCTAAAATGATAAAGATCATGCAAGAAAAGATAGGATCAACAATAGAAGCTTTAATACACAGGTTAGACAGACTACAAAATCTTACAAAGCATGATCAACAGAAGAGAAAGTAGATAAATGGGAACTACTAAGAATCAAACGCTTTTGTTCCTCCAAAGACTTTATCAAAAGAATTAAAAGACCACCTACAGGATGGAAAAATGTTTCACAAATACATGTGGTATCAATGTCTGATCTCCACAGTCTACAAGGTACCGCAAAATATCAACAAGAAAAAGGTAAATAACCCAATTAAGTGATGGGCATAGGACATGGACAGAGGACAGTCAGGCAGCCAAAAAACACATGAGGTAATACTCACCATTATTAGCTATTAGAGAAATCCAAATCAAAACTACAATGAGATACTGTCTCACACCAACAAGGTTGGCCGTGATCCAAAAAACAAAAAACAGCAAATGCTGGAGAGGCTGCGGAGAAATTGGAACTCTCCGACACTGTTGGTGAGATTACGAAATGCTACAACCTCTTTGGAAAGCAATCTGGCACTTTCTTAAAATCTGGAAATAGATCTACCTTCTGAGTCAGTAATTGCACTGCTCAAAATATATCCTACAGAGTCAAGGGCAGTTACATGAACAGATACATTCACGTGAATGTTTATTGCAGCACAGTCCACAATAGCAAAAAGATGAATCAACCCAGATGCCCAACAACAGATGAATGCATTAAAATCTGTGGTAAAGATACTCAGTGGAACACTATGCAATGATAAAGAACTATGATGATTTTAGGAAGCGTCTCATAACTTGTTTTAAACTGGAAGATATTATGCTGAGTGTAATCAGTCAACGGCACAAGGACAAATATTGTATGAGACCCCTACTATAATGACTTAAAAAGACTCACGTACAGAAGAAAAGACTCCTGATGGCTGCAAGGGAGGGAAGGGAGGGAGAAGGCTGGTCACAGATTAGACAGTTGATAGAAATTTGGTGGGTGAAAGCACTGACAGCACATATTAGAAAGAAGATCAACTTAACTGAACTTCAACGTAAACCGAAAACTCTTCTAATCTTAACTCAAGATTGAAAGGATAGACTAGCAGGGGTGGGAGTCTGGGGACCATGCTCACAAGGGAAATCGTGGCCAGTTGGCATAACTAGCCTATTGCTAAGAGAGTCTTCTGCATCCTGCATTGGTGAGTGGTGTCTGGGTTCTTAAAACTAGCAAGCTACCATCTGAGGTATACCAAATTGTCCCGGTATACCAAATTCTTCCGGAACAGACGATCACCAAGAACAAAGACATGAGGAAGAGCCCATGAGATAGGAGGACCCATTTGAATAGGTGACTGTATCAATATGTGATCAGAAGTTCCAGATGGTACCTCGCAACTCCCAAAGATGGCTGTGGTGGAGCACAAAATGTCGATACCCAGTGGCAACATGAAAAAAAGAGGGGTGCACCTCAAGAACTCCACTAAAAGACCTCAACTGACAGTCCAGCAGCCTGGGAGGTCCTCTGGGAGCATATACCCTAGGTCTGCTGTTGCCTCTGACCAGAAAACATTACTGAGGTCAAGTACTGGGACAGGAATGGATTGGACTTAGGAATATATTGCAGCCATATGATGTGTGCACTTTATGTGTCTATGCAGCTATAGGATGCTATTCCAGTGGCCTCTTACTATAATTGAGAGGAGAGGATGGAGAGAAGGAGACAGGAGGTTGTTAACAGGATATGACACATACAGAACAAAAAGGAGGAGTGTACTGTCACCGTGATGGCACTTGGCTTGGCGTACTGTCACCAGGCATGGACAGCAAAAGTAGCTATAAATAGACAGACATGCAAATTTAATTTTAATTGTCTGCTTTCACTTAATCACAATAATAAAAACAAAAATTGAAGAACTTAATCAGCAGTCCTCATACCTCATTTCTGAATATCCCCACAGTCACCTTTGAAGTACTCTCCTTAGGAAGCTATGCACTGACACCAGTTCCTAGCTCACCCATCAAAGCAGTTTTGGAACTCTTTTTCTGGAATGGCCGTCAGAGTTGTTATCATATTACCCTTAGTGCCCTGAATTCATCAAAATGTCTTCCTTTCAATATTTCTTTTATCTTTGGTTTAAAAAAAGTCATTAGGGACCAGGTCAGATGAGTAGGAAGGGTGACTCAATACAGTTATTTGTTTACTTGCTAAAAACTCCCTCACAGACAACTACACGGTTAATTTTATGAACTAGCCACCACGCATTCTGGACCTCCCAGAATGAATAAAGCATCCAGACAAAAGAATTAACCCTGTAACTTGAACAAGTAGAAGCAGAGCAACAAAAGAACCCCTTGGGGACCAGAAGAAAACAGATAATAAAGATAAGAGAAGAACTAAATGAACTAGGGAATAGAAACACAACAGAAAGAATTAGCAAAATCAAAAGCTGAACTTTTGAAAAAGTTGAACCATTGGCTAAACTCACAAAAGGAAACGAGGAGAGAAAATAACGCAAATAAGTAATTAGATGGAAGATGTCTACAACAGACCCAACTGAAATTAAACAAATCATAACACAATAGTATGAATAACTGTACTCAGATTTTAAAATCTAGAGAAAATGGACAAACTTCTAGATTCACATCACCTACCAATATTATCACAAAGTGAAGTAGAACAACTTAATAAACGCATCACAAAAGAAGGAATTGAAAAAGTAATCAGAAAACTACCAACCAAAAAAAAGTTCTGACCAAGTGGCTTCACTAGAGAATTATGCCGAACTATAGAGAAGAGCTAATTCGAATACTACTGAATCTATTTCACAACCTAGAAAATGGTAGAACACTCCCAAATTCATTCTGTAAAACCAGAATTAATCTAATACCAAAGCTGGGTAAAGATAGCACAAAAAAAAAGAAAATTGTAGGCAAATATCTCTCATGAATCTAAATGCAAAAGCCCTCAGTAAAATCATAGCCCATAGAATTCGGTAACATATCAAAAAAATAGTTCCCCATGACCAAGTAGGATTCATACCGGGGATGAAAGACTGGTTCACCATCACAGAAACAATTAATGTGATCAACCACATGAATAAAACAAAAGATAAGAATTACTTTATTTTATCAGTTGATGCAGAAAAGATGTTTGGAGAAGTCCAACACCCATTCATGTTAATTAAAAACTTTCAGCAAAATAGGAATAGAAGAGGTATTCTTCAATGTAAGAAGGGACATCTATGCACTAATCCGACTCGACGGCACTTGGCTTGGCTGGCATGCGCAGCCAACAACCAGTGTCATCTTGAATGGAGACAGACTGAAAGAATTCCCCCAAGAATGGGAACCAGACAAGGATGCTCATTTTCATTAATTCTAGTCAACATTGTGCTGGGGGTTCTAGCCAGAGCAATCAGACAAGATGAAGACATAAAGAACATCCATAACAGTAAAGAGGAAATAAAAACATCCATATTTGCAGATGATATGATCTTATATACTGAAAACTTTAAAGAATCCTTAAACAAACTACTAATAGAACTACTGATAGAAAAGTTCAACAAAATATCAGGATATAAGGCAAACATAAATAAAACAGTAGAATTCCTTTACATCAACAAAGAGACCATCAAAAAGGAAATCACTAAACCAATACCATTGACAATAGCCCCATGGCAGATAAAATACCAAGGAATAAATCTAACTGGAGGTGTAAGAGACCTATACAAAGAAAATTATGAGATCCTATCACAAGAAACCAAGGGAGACTTACATACGTGAAGACTTAACATTATGAAAATGTCTGTGCTACTCAAAGCAATCCACAGACACAGTACAATCCCAATACAAATTCCAGTGTCATTTTTTTAATGAGACAGAAAAAGAAATCACTAGTTTCATCTGGAATGGGAAGAAATTCTGAATAAGTAAAGCACTACTGCAAAAAGAGAAACACAGTGGGAGACCTCACGCTACCTGGCATTAGAACCTATTACATTGCCACAGTAGTCAAAACAGCCTGGTACTGGTACAAAAACAGACCAATAGAACAGAGTAGGGAATCAAGAAACAACAGCATCCACCTAAGAACAGCTGATGCTTGATAAAGTCTCAAAGACAGTGAACTGGGTAAAAAAAGTCTCTTTAATAAATGATTTTGGCAAAATTGGATATCTATCTTCAAACAACTGTAACAAAAACCATATCTTATAACTCACACCAAAGTGAACACAAAGTGGATCAGTGACCTCAATGGATCAAATCTAAAATGATAAAGATCATGGAAGAAGAAATAGGGACAACAATGGAAGTTCTAGTCACAGAACTAGATTAGAAAATCTTACTAACAATTTAACAGCAGAAGAGAAAATAGATAAATACGAATTACTAAAATTTAAACAGTTATACTCATTCAAAGACTTAATCAAGATGGAAAGATTGCCTGCAGACTGAGAAAAAAATAATTGGTAACAAAGTATCTGATCAATGTCTAATTTCCATAATCTACAAGGTACTGTAGACTGTCAACAAGAAAAAGACAAACAGCCCAGTTCAAAAATGTTCAAAAGATATGAACAGACTCTATATCCAGACAGCCAAACAACATATGAGGAAACAATGACAGTCATTAGCTATTAGAGAAATCCAAATCAAAACTACAATGAGATACCATCTCACCCCAACAAGGTTGGCACTAATTCAGAAAACACAAAACAACAAATGTTGGAGAGGCTGTGGGGAGATTGGAACTCTTCTACACTGCTGCTGGGAATATAAAACGGTACAATGTCATTGAAAAGCAATTTGGTGTTTCCTTAAAATGCTAGAAATAGAAACAGCACATAATCCAGCAACAATCTCACTGCTCAGAATTTATCCAACAGAAATAAGGGCTATTACATGAACAGATACACACACGTGAATGTTTATTGCAACACCATCCACAATACCAAAGAAGGAATCAACCTAGGTGCCCATCAACAGATGAATGGGTAAACAAACTGCTGTATTTACACAATAGAACACTATGCAATGATAAAGAATAATGACAACTTTAGGAAACATCTCATAACCTGACATCAACTTGATTACGCTGAATGGAATCAGTCAACAGCAAAAGACAAATATTGTATAAGACAACTATTATAAGGACTTAAGAAAAGACTTATGCACAGAAAATACTCTGATGGCTACAATGGTGGGATGAGAGGAAGAGGGTTATTTATAGATTTGACGTTGTTGTTAGGTGCCATTGAGCCAGTACCGAGTCATAGCAACCCTACACACAACAGAATGAAACACTGCCTTGTCTTGCAATTGTTTTTATGCTTAAACCCATCGTTGTAGCCACTGTGCAATCCATCTCATTAAGAGTTTTCCTTTTTATCGCTGGCCCTCTACTCTACCAACATGATGTCCTTCTCCAGGGACTGATCCCTCCTGACAACATGTCCAAAGTATGTAAGATGCGTTTTTGAAATCTTTGCTTCTAAGAAGCACTCTGGTTGTACTTCTTCCAGAACAGATTTGTTTGTTCTTTTGGTGGTCCATGGTACATTGAGCATTCTTCTCCAAAACCACAATTAAAAGGCACCAATTCTTCTTCTGTCTTCTGTGTCCATTTTCTAACTTTTGCACACATATGGTGCAACTGAAAACACAATGGCTTGGGTCAGGTGCACTTTTGTCCTCGGGGTGACATCTTTACTTCTCAATACTTTAAAGAGATCCTTTGAAGCAGATTTTCCCAGTACAATGTGTCTTTTGATTTGACTGCTGCTTTCATGGACATTGATTGTGGAACCAAGTAAAATGAAATCTTTGGCAACATCGATCCTTTCTCCATACATGATGGTGTTGCTTACTGGTCCAGTTGTGAAGATTTTTGTTTTCTTGACGTTGAGGTGCAATCCCTACCGAAAGCTGTGGTCCTTGATCGTCTTTGGTTTCAAATCTTCTTCATTTGCAGCAAATAAGGTGGTGTCACCTGGGTAATGCAGATTGTTCATGAGTCGTCTTCCAATCCTGATGCCTCATTCTTCTCTGTATAATCCAGCCTTTTGGATTATTTGCTTGGCATGCACATTGAAAAGGCGTGGTGAAAGGATACAACACTGATGCACATCTTTCCTGACTTTAAACCATGCAGTGTTGCCTTTTTCTGTTTGCATGACTGCCTCTTGATCCATGTACAGATTCCTTAACAGCACAGTTAAGTTTTCTGGAATTCCAATTTTATGCAAGTTAGCCATGATTTACTACGATCCACACAGTCAAATGCTTTTGCATAGACAATGAAACACAGGTAAACATCTCTGTGGTATTCTCTGCTTTCAGCCAAGATCCATCTGACATCAGCAATGCTATCCCTGGTTCCATGTATTCTTCTTAATCCGGCTTGAACTTCTGTCAGCTCCTTGTCAGTATACTGCTGTGGTGACTTTTGAATGATCTTGAGCAAAATTTTACTTGCTTGTGATATTAATGATATTTTTCAGTAATTTTCACATTTGGTTGGATCACTCTTCTTCGGAATAGGCATAATTATGAACCTCTTTGAGTCAGGTGGCCAGGTAGCTGTCCTCCAAATTTCTTGGCATAGACAAGTGAGCATTTCCAGAGCTGCATCTGTTTGTTGAAATATCAAAATTTATATTCCATCTATTCCTGGAACCTTGCTTTTTGCCAATGCCTTCAATGCCACTTTGATTTCTTTCTTTAGTGCCATTGGTTCCTGATCACATGCTACGTCTTCAAATGGCTGAACATTGATCAGTTGTTTCTGGTATAATGACTCTGTGTATTCATGGCATCTTCTTTTGATGTTACCTGAGTTGTTTAATATTTTCCTTGTAGAATCCTTCACTATTAAATCTTAAGGCTTGAATTTCTTCTCCAGTTATTTCAGCCCGAGAAATGCAGACGGTGTTTCCCTTCTTTCCATTTCCAGCTCTTTGCACATGTCACTATAATACTTTATTTTGCCTTCTCTAGCTGCCCTTTGTAATCTTCTGTTTAGGTCTTTTACTTAAACTCAGCAGGGACATATTTAAGGTCATACTTTTGCTCTTGTGGACTTGTTCTAATTTTCTTCAGTTTCAATTTGAATTTGCATATGCCAGTTGATGATCTGTGCCACAGTCAGCACCTGGTCTTGTTCGTTTTCCACAGATGTGGTCCATTTGGCTCTTGTGTATTCCATCTGGTGAGGTCCATGTGTACAGTCTCCATTTTTGTTGGTTAAAAAAGGTATTTGTAATGAAGAAGTCATTAGTTTTGAAAAATTCTATCCAGAGCTAGTAGATTAGTTAGTCAATAGGAATTCTGTTAGGTGAAGGGAGTAACAACACTCAGTAGAATGCAGGTCAGCATAACTGGACTATATCATAAGCTAAAAGGTTTTCTAAATTCAACCCAACATTTGAAAGACCAGAGTGGTGGGTACAAGGGTCTGGGTACTATGTTTTCAGGGAACACTGAGATCAACTGGAGTCACTAGTCTTTTTCTAAGAGAGTCTTCTGGTGAGTGGTATCTGGGGTCTTAAAAACCAGCAAGATCTCATCTGAGGATTATTAATTGATCCCAACTCACCTGGAATAGATGACAACTGAGAATATCAATGACATAATGAAAAATGAGCCCAGGAGACAGAAATACCAATATGATTGGCGGACTGCATCAGGACAGAACCAGAAGAACTAGAAGGTTCCCAGCTACCATCAAAGACAGCCTTGGTAAGAGACACAATGTAAAGCTTCTGATGTAGCACAAGAAAGAGAGGTGTGCAGATCAACAACTCTATTAAAAGACCAGAATTGATGATCTGACCACCTGGAAGGTCTCCTGAGAACATGACCTCTAGACTTGCTGCTAGCCCAGAGCTGAAACCAGTACTAAATCCAACATACCAGACAACGAATGGTCTGGACCTGGGGACACAAGGGTGACCCATGTGGTATGTGTACTTTACGGTTTTATACATACATACATATATATGTGTGTGTGTATAAGTGCTACCACTGCCAACCAAAAGGTTGGCAGTTCAAATCCACCACGTGCACCTTGAATATTGTGGGGGTCAGTTCTACCCTGGCCCCTATGGTTGCCATGAGTCAGATTCAACTCGACGGCACTTGGCTGGCTTGGCATATATATATACATATATATACACACACATATATATATGAGGCTCTCCTACTGGTTTGTTTCTAGAGGTTAGAGGAGAGGGTAAATAGGAAGGGACAGTGTTGGTTTAGTGGATACTGAAAGTAAAGAGTGAAAAAAATATGTTGTCACAGGTGAGGAGAGCAGACAGAGTTGTAGAGATGTGAGTATTTAGAGTTATATATGGAAAACTGACTTGGGTTGTAAACTTCCACTTAATGACAATAAAAGAATTTTTAAATGGTATAGTCACTAAGGGAAACAGTTCAGTGGTTCCCCAACAAGTTTGATACAGAATTACGGTACAACCCAAGCATTCTTCTCCTGAGTATTTACTAAGAAGAATTGAAAACGTGTTCAGACAAAAATGTATGCACAAGTATACATAGCAACACTTTTTGCAATAGCCAAAAGTTAGAAACAGCTGGTGTCCATCAACTGATAAATAACAAACAAATATGTAACATTCATACAATGAAATATTATTCAGCCATAATAAAGAAATGATACATTTTACAAATGTGAATGAATCTCGAAGACATAATACTGAAGAACTTGGATACAAAAGAACCACGTATTATTTGATTCTATTTATATGAAATACCATGTGTTTTAGTAAGCTAGTGCTGCTCTAATGGAAGTACCACAAAGTGGATGGCTTTAAAAAAGGAAAATTTATTCTTATACAGTCCAGTAGGCTGAAAGTCCAAATTCAAGACATCCGTTCCAGTGGAAGACTTTCCTCCTTCTCAGCTCTGGAAGAAAGTCCTTGTGTTACATCAGTCTTTGTTTAGGGAGCATCTTGGCACAGGAACCTCAGATCTGAAGGCCACACTCTTCTCCAGGTGCTACTATCTTGATGATGTGAAGTTCCCAACTCTCTGCTTGCTTCCCTTTCCTTTTATCTCTTGTAGGATGAAAAGATAAAGGGTGGTGCAAGGCATACTACAAGGAAACTCCCTTTATAGTGGAGCATTGGAGGTGATCTAATGAAGGGATTTGCAGTTCCACCCTAATTCTCTCTGACATAATCCACTGTGTTAACCACAGTCAGAGATTAGAATTTACAGAATCAGAAAATCACAAAAAGGTGGGCAATCACAGAATACGGGGAATCCCTGCCCGACCAAACTACTATACATATTTTGGGGGGACACAATTCAATCCATGACATCACGAGTAGACAAATCCATAGAGGGAGAATATAGATTAGGGAAGAATTGAATGTAACCATTTAATGGGTACAGAGGTGATGAAAATATTTTGGAACAGGTGGTGATGGTTGCAGAACATTTTCAATGCACTAAAAGGCACTGAATTATACTCTGACATATTTTAAATGATTAATTTTATGTTATGTGAATTTTAACAGTCAAAAAAGAAATTTTTAAAAATTCCATTGATATAGGATTAAGTAGACTATGCAACCATGGAATACTATGCAAGATTTTAAATATAGTATAGATCCATTTGCTAAGAATACCCTTTCATAAAGAAAATTAAGAAATCTAGTTAGTAGAAGTTTGTGTAGTGTGATTGAAAAGCATAGTGTTTCTGGGTCTGCCTTCCTTTGTAGAAATGTATAGCCCAAAGTACAGCAAAAACTGCAAAAGCTACAACCTGTATAAGGTGAAACTTATCAGACGGAAAACTCACGTATTTTTCCTTAAGCAGAAAGCAAGAGAAAAGTGATAAGACTGCATTCTGTCAAAGCTAGACAACTTAGAAGTCCCAGAAAAACAAGACAGTCCTGTAGATTTCCACTTCTCACAGTTTTCACTGTATTATCTATGTTTATAAGTTATAGTACATCCTGTAAACATACAAAAATGTTTATTCATGGGAGGGAGTCAAGACGGTGGACTAAGCACATGTCTCCCTAAATCCCTCTGGAAAACAAGATCTGAATTGACAATTAAACAGAGACTTCTGGTCACCTAGTGAGCCCTAGGACATGGCATAGGGCTGATAATTTGGACTTCATGCCACTGAAAGGAAAATCTCTTCTCTTTAGCTGACTCCTGCTCCTGGCCAGTCCTAGCTTTCATGGGTATAAGGTAACTCACCATCTTGACTTTTTTTTTCTCTGTCTTGGCCAGCCGGTGGAGCTGGGTCTTCACTAGCAGCTAGTCTCAGACGCACTGCTGGTGGGATTGGTCGGTGAAATTGCCATATTTTGAGAGCCCAGCTTAGGACTCTGTGCATCTCGGCACCTTTGACCTCTCTTTCTGCCTTTGCCATAGTGTAGCTTGTATGGAGATGCCAGGTGACAAGCTTGTGTGGGATGCCAACTTGGATATATAGGCCTTGGGTGGACCTAGTTCTTAGCCTGAGAGGCAGTGCCTGCCCACAGGAGAGTGCTTTTCCTGCAGAAAAGCAGTAGTTTTCACAGTATCACCTACAGCTAGGGTCCGGCAACAGAGACTGTAGACTCTGTGCGTTTTGGTACCTTTGGCCTATCTTTCCACCTCTGCCATAGTGTAGTTGTACAGAGGTGCCAGGCAGCAAGGTTGTGCAGGACACCATCTTGGATATAGAGGCATCAGTGAGACCTAATTCTTAAGCTCAAAGGCAGTGCTTGCCCACAGGAGAGCACCTTGCCACCAGGAAAGTAGTATTTTACACAGTATAGCCTATGTCTAGGGTCTGTCAGCAGAAGCCAACAGGGTAGTAGCCTTGCTACACTTTCAACTAGTTCATAACACCTGGGATTGGATATAGAGGTGCTTACTTTGCCAGTTGGGAACAGGGTCCTGTACACCTGAAAACCTGACTGATCTGGAAAGTGGTCAGATACCTTTTACCTTTCACTTTAAGATGACCTAGAAAAACAACCTCAGTCCATCCTCACAGCATCTCTCCCAGCCTTTATTGACTCACATGAAACCCAAAAAGCAACAGAAGTTGGAGAAAACCATAACCAGAAAATCACCAATGGCTTCAGAAGCTTCCCAAATGAAACAATGAAAGAGCTGTTCACACAAAGAAAGTTTTCTGAAATTATCGGAAGGTGAATACAAAAGGATTATACAGAGAGTCCTCCTAGACCTTATACAAAATGCAGCAGAGCGAAACGAAAAATTCAGCAAGCTGTTCAATAGGATGGAACACCAGTACTCTGAAATCCAACAGATCAAGAACAAAATCAAAGATGTAGAAACTTCAATTCAAAACCAAGAAAATAGAATGGAACAAATGGAAAATAGACTTTCTGACCTGGAAGACAGAGCTACTGACTCCAGCATGTATGAGGAGAAATCAGAAAAAAAGAAACAAGAAAAATGGAGAAGCATTAAGAAGCATGTGAGACTCTATGAAGAGGAACAATGTACAATTAAATGGAGTTCCTGAACAGTGTGAGACACCTGAGAACACAGACAGTATTGTGGCTGAACTGCTGACAGAGAACTTCCCAGAAATCACAAAGGAAGAGAATATACAAATCCAAGATGCATATTGAATGCCACTCAATATAGATCTCAAAAGAAAAACTCCAAGATGTAGTATAATCAAGCTTAACAAAATGAAACAGAAGCAGCAACTCTTAAAAGCAGCAAGACTCAAAGCAAAGCTGACATTCAGAGGGGAACTCTGTAGGCTCTCTTCAGATTTCTCAGTAGAAACAATGCTGGCATGGAGATAGTGGCATGACATCTCTAAAGGCTTGAAGGAGAAGTATTTCCAACCAAGAATCATATATCTTGCAAAAGTGTCTTTCAAATATGAAAATGAAACTAAGGCATTTACAGATAAACAGAAACTCAGAGACTTCGTAAAAACCAAACAAAAACTACAAGAAATACTGAAAGAATCTCTTGGCTTTGGCTTAAAAGAACAAAACTGTAGGAAAACATGTTAACTCTCTTGACATGACTGCAGCCATCTTGACTGTTATACCGTTGCTTCAACTTTATGTAACCTTTTGTACTAAGTGCATGATAATCAACTACCTTGACTTTACCATTGTGTCCAGTAACGAAGGAGTTATATGGGAACACATCCAGTTAATGAAATAGGGCAAGTGGGAATGCGGAAAACTGTGACAACACAATGGGTAGCAGAAAACCTTTCCCCCCCAGCAATCAGCCAGGCAACTAGATGTCCCAAACTCCTTGGTATCTAGGATACTAATTGTTATTGGTGGATGATATAAATGTTTCAATAAAGATTGACTCTAGGCTCTTGGTTGGGATGATCATTAGCCCGCTGATCCCGAAGTGTTGTCTGTCTGTCTTTTCCTCAACCTCGGCATGGCTTCTCCTCTGCCCATGCTCATCGGAGAACTCTCTGACTTCAACACAAAACCACTACCTTTATATTTAGAAAGGCACATCATCCAGAATCCTACTGAGTTAGGGAAGGCTCCAAACTCAATCAAAGCTATAATAGAGAAAGTAATAATCTAGTAATCATATCATGAAAACTATGATGTCATCATATTAAAAAGAGGGATTTACTACAGTCACCATAATCCTTCTGGATGGAGAGGAAGTTGACAAGACTGGTAGTAATTAAAATTGGATTTATACATAGTTTATTAAGGGGGATCATAGCACCAGCCATAAAGCACAATAAAGATGCAACTCACCATACCAACAAATATAACACAGGAGTCTCAATAACCACAAAATCAACCCTGAAGAAGGTGAAAAATCAACTCACAAAGAAGAATGTCTCAGAACAGATTAATAAGAGCAACAGAGAAAATATCAACACAAAAACACATCACAATGGCAGCACTGAACACATACCTATCAATAATTACACTGAACATGAATGGACTGAATGCTCCAGTACAGAGACATCATGGATCAAAAGGCACGACACATCTATCTGTTGCCTACAAGAAACTCACCTGAGACTTAAAGACATGAACAAATTGAAAATTAAAGAATGGAAGAATATGTATCAAGCTAACAATGAACAAAGAGGAGCAGGTGTGGCAATTCTAATCCCAGATAAAATTGATTTTAACGTAAAATCCACCAACATGGAAAAAGATGGACACTATTTATTTCTGAAATGTTCAATACACAAGCAGGACTTAACAACATTAAATATTTATGCACATGTTATTAGAGCACCTAAATGCATCGAAGAAACACTGACTACACTCAAAAAGGAGATAGATCACTCCACAATAATAGTAGGAGACTTCAAAACTCCACTCTCAATATTGAACACATTGTCTAGAAAAAAGCTCAATAAAGACACAGAAGACCTTATTGCCACAATTAACCAACTACACCCCATGAACATATACAGAACTTTCTACCCATCAGCAGACAACTGATGGATATCTTCTTCTCCAGCGCACATGGAACATTCTCCAGAATAGACCATGAGTTAGGACATACAGCACTTCTCAACAAAATCCATACCACTGAATTGACGCAAAGCAACTTCTCAGATCATAAAGCCATAAAAGTCAAAATCAATATCAGAAAAAAAAAGAAAGTGGAACTCACAGAAACTGAACAACATCTTCCTCAAAAAGCCATTTGTTATAGGAGAAATCAAGGATGAAATAAACAAATTTATGGATTCCAATGAGAACAAAAACACTTCCTACCAGAACCTATGGGATACAGTCAAAGTAGTGCTCAGAGGTCAGTTTATCTCCACAAATGCACACATCTGGAGGGAAGAAACAAATCGAGTCAAAGAACTAATCCTTCAGCTTGAGCAAGTAGAGAGAGAACAACAGAGGAACCACTCAGGCACCAGCAGAAAACACATCATAAAGATTAGAGCAGAACTAAACAAATTAGAGAACAAAAGAACAACTGAAAAAAAAATTTTTTTAAAAAGCTGTTTTTTTTTTTAAAGATCCACAAACTTGAGAAACCACTAGCTAAACTTACTAAAGAAAAACAGGAAATGAAACAAATAACCCAAATAAGAAATGAGAGGGGAGTGGTCACACAGATCCAACAGAACTCAAAATATCATAACAAAATACTATGAAAAACTGTACTCTAACAAACTTGAAAACCTAGAGGAAATGGACAAATTCCTTGATTCATATCACCTACACAAATTATCACAAGGTGATGCAGAACAACTTAATAAACCCATCACAAAGGAAGAGATTGAAAAAGTCATCAAAAAACTGCCAACCAAAAAAAGCCCAGGCCCAGAAGCCTTCACCACAGAATTCTACCAAGCATTTAGAGAAGAGTTATTTCCAATACTACTGAGACTATTTCACAGTCTAGGAAGGTGTGGAATACTCCCAAATTCATTCTATGAAGCCAGCATAAGCCTTATACCAAAGCCAGGGAAAGACTCAACCATTAAATAGAACTACAGATCGATATCACTCAGGAACCTAGATGCAAAAATCTTCAACAAAATTCTTGCCAACAGAATACAGCAACGTATCCAAAAAATAATCCATCATGACCAAGCTGGATTCGTAACAGGGATGCAAGGCTGGTTCAACATTAGAAATAGAATTGATGTGATCGACCACATAAATATCACAAAAGACAAGAATCACTTGATCTTATCTATTGATGCAGAAAAAGCGTTTGATAAAGTCCAACACACATTCACGTTAAATCCTCTCAGCAAAATAGAGATAGATGGCTAATTCCTCAATTCAGTAAAGGCCATTTATACAAAGCCAACTGCCTACATCATGCTGAATGGAGAAAGACTGAACAGTTTCCCTTGAGAGCAGGAACTAGGCAAGGATGTCCAGTCTCACCTCTCCTATTCAACATAGTACTAGAAGTTCTAGCCAGAACAATTAGACAAGACCAAGAAATACAGGGCATCTGCACTGGCAAAGAAGAAGTAAAAATCTCCCTATTTGCAGATGATATGATTGTACATGCAGAGAATCCCAAAGAATCTATAAGTAAACTACTCAAACTGATAGAAGAGTTTAGCACAGTCTCAGGATACAAGAGAAACATAAGTAAATCAGTAGGATTCTTTTATACCAGCAACGAGATTATTAAGGAAGAAATCACCAAATCAGTACCATTTACATTAGCCTCTAAGAAGACAAAGTACCTAGAAATTAATCTAACCAGAGAAGTAACAGATCTTTACAAAGACAGCTACAAGCCCTTGCTACAAGAAACTAAGAGACACTTACATAAATGGAGAAACCTACCCTGATCTTGGATAAGAAGATTTAACATTGTGAAAATGTCTACTTTACCCAAAGCAATCTATTTGTATAATGCAATCCCAGTACAAACTCCAGTGACACTTTTTAATGACATGGAGAAACAAATTACTTTGTCTAGAAAGGGAAGAAGTCCAATATAAGTAAAGCACTACTAAAGAAGAACACACTGGGAGGCCTCTCATTACCCAATTTTAGAACCTATTACACTGCCACAGTAGTCAAAACAGCCTGGTACTGGTACGAAAAGATACAGATAGATCAATGGAACCAAATCGAGTCTGCAGAGATGACACCATCTTCCTATGAACAGCTGATATTCGACAAAGACCCTAAGACATTAAACTGGGGTAAAAACAATCTCCTCAACAAATGGTGAATGATGATGGCATATTGGATATCCATCTGCAATACATTGAAACAAGACCCATATCTTACACCTTACACAAAACCACCTCAAACTGGGTAAAAGACCTAAATAGCAAATCTAAAACAATAAAGCTCATCCAAGAAAAAGTAGGAGCAACAATGGAAGTTTTAATGCAAAACGTATAGACAGTCTCCAAAATCTGTCAAACAAACCACAATGAGATAAATACAGACATGGGAGCTATTAAGAATCAAACACTTTTGCTCATCCAAAGAATTTATTAATAGAATTAAAAGGCCACCTACAGAATAGGAAAAAATATTTGGCAACTATACATCAGACTGATGCCTGACCTTCATAACCTATAAGGTACTATAAAATATCAATAAGAAGAAGATAAATCATCCAATTAAGTGATGGACAAAGGAGATGGACAGACATTTCTCTAAAGAGGAGATCCAGGCAGCCAAAAAACACATGTGGATATGCTAAAGATCATTAGTTATTAAAGAAATTCAAATCAAAACTGCAATGAGATACCATCTCACCCCAGCAAGGTTGGCCATGATCCAAAAAACACAAAACAACAAATGCTGGAGAGGTTGTGGAGTAATTGGAACTCTTCCACACTGTTGGTGGGATTGCAAAATGGTACAACTTCTTTGGAAAGCAATCTGGTGCTCCTTAAAAAAATGGATATAGATATACCATTTGACCCAGTAATTACACTGCTCAGAATATATCTTACCGAATCAAGGCCATTCATACCAGCTGATACATGCACACAAATGCTTATCACAGCACAGTCCACAATAGCCAAAAGATGGAATCAACCCAGATGTCCACCAACAGAGGAATGGATAGGTAAACTATGGTATATATATGCAATGGAACACTATGCAATGATCAAGAACTATGACAATTTCAGGAAACATCTCATAACCTGGTTTCAACTGGAGGACATTATATTGAGCGAACACAGTCAGCAACAAAAGGACAAATATTGTATGAAACCCCTACTATAAGAACTTAAAATCAGACTCATGCACAGAAGAAAAGACTCTTTGATGGCTGCAAGGGTGGGGAGGGTGGGAGGGCTAGTGAGGGTGGTTTGGATTAGATAGTTGTTAGAAATTTGGTTGGGTGAAATCAGTGACAGCACACATTAGTGAAAAGATCAGTATTAACCGGACTTCAGGACAACATGAGTATTCCTCCCATCTTAACCCAATACTGCAAGGACAGAGTAGCTGCGGTGGGGGGGTGGGGACCATGCTCTCAGGCGAAATTGAGGCCAATTGGCAAAACTGGCTTTTTGCTACTGAGGTCTCTCTGCATCCCACATTGGTGAGTGTCATCTGGGGTGTTAAAAGCTGCCATGCTGTGATCTGAGGGTGCAGCAAATGGTCCCAACTCAGCAGGAACGGATGATCACCGAGGTCCATAATGACATGGGGGAAAGAAGATCCAGAAGACAGAGAGACCCATGTGAGTAGATATCTATATCGACTCATGACTGGAAGAACCAGATGATGCCCAG
The DNA here is from genome assembly GCA_028571685.1 of Heterohyrax brucei. Taxonomy (NCBI): domain Eukaryota; kingdom Metazoa; phylum Chordata; class Mammalia; order Hyracoidea; family Procaviidae; genus Heterohyrax; species Heterohyrax brucei. The sequence continues at coordinate 96,163,636 of CM053154.1, read as the reverse complement.
CCACCACCAGTGACAGCCACAATGGAGCTCACAAAGTTGTGTCTCACTAGCAACACAAGAATAAACAGGGGTACACCATGAGATCCCCACTAAAAGACCACAATTGATGGTCCAGGGTCTTTGAGGTTCCCCTGGGAGCATGGTCCCTGGCCCTGATGCTGCCGCTGTCCATAAATCGTAGTGAAGGTCAACTCTGTGGACAGCAATGGATTGAATGTGGTCATGCAGAGTGACTGTATTTTCTGGGCACTTTATGGTTCTGTGCATCTATAGGATATCATCCTGTTGACCTCTTACTAGAGGAAAGGGGGTGGGTGGAGAGGGAGGGATAGGAGACTGTTGGGAGGATAGGACTGTATGGAGTAGAGAGGAGAGATGTGCTGTCACCGGGGAGGGAGAGAAGTGGGAGCTGCATATAGGTGAGCATTCAAATTTATATGGGAATGTGCATTTTCATTCAATCATAATAATAATAAAAAAAATTTGTTCATGTGACAAATAGGAGCTTTGTTGGCACACAGTGGTTAAGCACATGGCTGCTAATGGAAAAGTCAGTGGTTTGAGCCTCAGCTGCTCCAAGGAAGATGTATATACATATATATACATATAATATATATATGTATACATAATATACATGTGCTGGCCAAGTGTCGTCGGGTCGGATGTACATACATATACATACAGACACACCCCAAATATATGTTTGTGTGTGTGAGTGGTAGTCTGCTTTCATAAATATTTACAGCCTTGGAAACCCTGTAGGGTCACTATGAGTCAGAAATGACTTGATGGAAGTGGAGTTTTGTTATTTTTGGTATACAAGTATAATTATTTATTAAAATTTTTTTAATTCTAAGGGAAAATATGAAACACTAAAATATTAAATGAGATTTTTCTCTGGGTCATGGAATTTAGAAAAAATGTTATTTTCTCCCTTTACATTTGTTGATATCATCTCAATTTTCCACTGTGCACATACGCCAATTCTTTAATCTCTGGCAAATATTAAAATGAAGAGAGAAGGAAGATAGCAGAAAGAGAAGCAAATCCTCTCCCTGCACTGCCACACTTGCCCACCACCATGATGTATAAAATGGGAGCCCAAGGGTCACTGACGCTAGCTCAAGTCTGCCCCCACATGAAGAGTCCAGAAGCACTGCTTGTGTCTGCACCGTGGTGTGGAAGAGCCATTGCTAACATGCTCACAGCACTGAGGATCTGCTGTTTCATCAAGAACTTGTATTTCCAGATCTGGCCCACACTTTGAATGTTTCACTAAGGAACCCTGGCACCGTTGACAGAATTCCTCAAGCACTGTTCGTAATAATCCAGTTCTAGGAGACTTGACTGTTTAATGGTCAGTGTAAAATCATTCAACTGATGGAAACTGAAGTGATTTCAATCCATCCCAAAAGAACTTTCATTGCTACTTTCTGGTATTGAAATCAGTTAGTGACATGTAATGGACAGACTCTGTTAAAGTTGTGGGTTTTAGCCAACATAATTTCTTTCTTCCTCCTTCTGCCACAAGTCCTAAAGTGTAGATGTGCCATCTAACATGGAGAGGCTGTGAGTAGAGTCTCTTGAAAGAGGCCTGGTAGAGTAGCAAAAGCACCCTACTGAAGCTCTGCGGAGGACTGTCTATCTCTAACCGCATCCCTATCTCCTTACCTCTGTGTGAATATACATGGCTCTCACTTAACCCTGGTTATAACAAAGGGTGCCAAGCTTGTGCATTTTCCTGCAGTTTCTTGAGTATTCCTAGTGTTGGGTAAAATGAGGCCATTGAGTCCTACCAGCAGTAATGGGAAGAAATGATGTAGGGATAATGATGGGCTAAACAAACCTATCCAGGAGCAGCATTCCCTAACGCCTGGTGTAATGTCTATGGTAACATTTTAAATCACACACTGTAAATCCATGTTTTTCATATCTTACTCTAAGAGACCTGGAAACCCTAATGACAGTGGTTAAGAGCTATGGTTGCTAACCAAAAGGTCGGCAGTTTGAATCCACCAGGTCTCCATGAAACCCTACAGGACATTTCTACTTGATCGTATAGGGTGACTGTAAGTCAGAAATGATGTGACAGTTTTTTGGGGGGGGCCTCGAAGAGACCATGAGCTCCTTAAGGAAAAAAGTCACTTATGTAACATAGTACGTACTGTAGTATAAGAGTCACCTTTTGAACTCAAAAAATGTCCATTAAATGAATGAAACTTGAATACATAGAGGCTCTTTTAGATCTAGAAATCACAACACAAATAAAATTCATTACCGTTTTTGTTGTTAACTTACCTCACCAAATATCGATCTGGTTTCTTTTTGCCTGAGGAGAAGATGCATAATTGCTGAAAACCAAATGACTCAGCATCTGGTCAGTTCCAGTGACAGATACATCCTCGGGCTGGAGCCACAGTTCTGTTCCCAGGAATTACTTGTGATCAGTGGTTCTGATTCCCTAGAACTGGTTTACCAACTACTGCTTGATTCAAGATGCATCTGAATTGACAGTTGTCACCGGAGCTGAGATCGCTGTGAATGTGGTCTTATGGATTGCGGTAGACGTGCTGGTGCTAGGAATTTGAGTTATGTGCATATACACATTCATTTGCGTTCTATTAGACAAGTACATCTGATAACAGCCAAGTTATTCACAGCCACCTGCTTCCTGCCTCCCTGGACCTAACTAATCTTCCTGTGTCAGAAATCTGTTGTCCTTGAGCTATCTGTGGGAGAGGTAGTGACAACTCAACAAGCCAGGAAGAGTTGGGAGCCAGCCTAGAGGAGTTAAGTCTTATACAGCCAAAAGAGGAGGAAAGTAGTGAGTCTAGAATGTCCTAAGACTCTTGGAAAGTGTGCCACCTGAGAAGTGGTGGTGACTGCTCGTGAGAGGAACCAATCCCAAGACTTTTTTAAAATGTCCCTTCATTAGGAAATAAGAGGTATATGCCAAAAAGCACAAGACAATATCAATATCTAAGGTAAGATAGAGAAATAGTTTCTCCTCTTAAAAACCATGCATTGTCCATTTCCTACATCTGTAAAATACTGTTACAAAGAAAATACTGGTGACTACATTGCCACTTTAGGTGATGACCACAAAACCATCATTATAGATGGTGATAATCTCGTCTCCTTATTATTCTTTGTTCACCAGGCAATTTCCCATCACCCTCTTCTTGACCCTACAGATGCATCAGGGCCCGAACAACACCTTAAAAGATAGTATCAGTGGCTGTAAGTTATTGTTTCAGCTTTTTGATTCTAGGTCTCTCATTTCATGCCATGTTAATCTGCTCTTGTTGCTACATATTGAAAATCCTCCAATGATGTCTGAAGTCTTTTCCATGTTCCTATTGGGCACTCTGACTCCTTTCCCATCCTAACTGCCACTTGCCCCATTTTACAATGGCCTCATTGCCAGCCCATGGATGCCCAGCAGGCTCTAGTCTAAGGCCCTTGCATCCTGTGGGGTTGACCCACTTGTCTCTTGGCATCTGCATGGCTCTCTGCATCGCTCCTCAGGCATCAGCTGAGATATCACCTAGTCAGAGAGGGTTCCTGTATCCCTTTCCTAAACTCCCTTTGTTCGCCATCCCCTTACTTTTCTTTCTGTCTCTTCAGTGCACTGCTCACTTTCTAACATTAGAGGTATCATATACATGTGACTTTTCCTATCTTCAGCACTGTCTAGGCAGGAGACTCCCAATAGACAACACGAGTGGTCCAATCCATTAGAGAGTACTTCCTGAAGATGAGTAACTTTTCTAGTCCTCATTCCTTGCACACTAGGCAGCCATATGGGTTTAATTGCTTCAGCCCAGGAAAAGAGAAGACGCTAACTCTGACCATGGGAGAGTGCGACATCTCTTGTCCCATTAACAATGGATCCTTTAGTGACCTATCAGCTTTGTGTACTTTTGATTAGTGTGAGCTCATGCCTGCTCCCCAGCCCTGCCCCATCCAGGAAAGCCATAGGAAGATGTCTCCTATCGGACTTCAGTGTTTTATCTGATGTTTTATCCTATCACTTCAATATCAATAATTGTTTCTGTTAATCAGCTGGAAATAACGTAATTGAATAAAATCTAGAGATTGGAAACAAGAAAATAAGGAAAATCTAGTCTTGATCCTCGGCAAGGGGGAAAGAAGAATGACAGCATTTTGCTTTAGAGGCTTCCTAGTCCAGCTGTTTCTTGACAATACAAAGTCCTCTATTTCAAAAAGAAAAAAAAGTTTTGGAACCAACCAGCCCTCTCTTCTTTTTCCAGTGAGTGGTTGGTAGCAAGCTTCTAAGCTGTTTACACAATAACTTGTTAAAAAGTATAGTTCTACTTCCTTTTATTCCTTCCTCTGAGAGTCAAGTGTTATAATTAGGGATTGCTTGCTGTGATGGAAGTGATGTGGGCATTTAGGTTTTGATGAACATCTTCATCCAGCTTAGGCGACATGCCCTTTTGTCCTGCCTTCCCGCTGTAGTTTAGTGGTTTAGTGGTTTGAATGTACCAGGTGCCCCTTGGAAAGTCTATGGGTCATTTCTACTCTGTTCTGTAAGATCACTAAGAGTTGGAATCAATTCAACGACAGTGGGTTTGGTTTGATTTCATTTGGCCCACTGTAGCAAGCAGTCATCAATGCTTTGCCAGGCACCCTCTATAGTCCACTGGCTGGCTCAGACTTTGAGAGTTTTATTTTTTTAATTGTGCCTTAGTGTAAGTTTACAGTTCAAGTCAGGTTCTCATACACTTTGCTCTGTGACCCTAGCTGGTCTCGCTACAATTTTGCAGCCCAGGCTTCCTCTCTACCCTGTATTTCCTATGTCAGTCAACCAACTCCTGTTCTTTTCTGCCTTCTCATCTCACCTGCAGACAGAAGTTGCCCATTTTGTCTCATGTATCTACTTAAGTCAAGAAACACACTCTTTACTACTATCATTTTATGTCTTATATTCCAATCTAAATTTTGTCTGAAAATTTAGCTTCAGGAATGTTTCTAGTTCTGGACTAACAGAGACTCCAGGGCCATGTCTTCTGAGGACTCTCCAGTCTGTCAGACCATTAAATCTGGTCTTTTTAGTAGAATTTGAGCTTTATACTCCACTCTTCTCCTGCTACATGAGGGATTTTCTGTTGTGTTCCCTGCCGGGGTAGTCATGGATAGTAACTGGGCACCATCTACTTTTTGTCTCAGGCTGATAGAGTCTCTGTGTTGCCATTTCTGTCTCTTGTGCTCATGTTTTCCTTACAACTTTGGTGTTCTTAATTTTCTGTTGCTCTGAGTGGATTAGCACCAGCAGATGCATCTTACACAGCCCCTTGCTAGCATTTAAGACCCTAGATGCCACTCACCGAAGTGGGATACAGAACATTTTACAAATAAACTTTGGTATGCTAATTGAGCTATATGTCCCCTGAAATCATGGTTCCTAGAGCCCCATCACCGTTACTATATCTCTTGAAGTGTTCACTACATTCAGTAAAGTTCTTAACTTTTGGTTTAGTCCAGCTGGACTGAATTGCCCTGTATAAGTTGTTGTCCTTCCCTTTACCTAAAATAATTCTTCTCTACTAAGTAGTTAGCAAACACCCTTCTCCCTGCCCTCCCATCCTCACAACCATCAAAGAATATTTTCTTCTGTGTTCAAAGCTTTTTCTGAGTTCCTATAATAGTGGTCTCATACAACATTTTGTCCTTTTGTGACTGATTTCACTCAGTGTAATGCCTTCTAGGTTCCTCCATATTATGAGATGTTTTACAGATTTATTCATTCTTGTTCTTTATCTTTAGAATGTAACTGGTGCTCCTTGAAAACTCTATGGGGTAATTCTACCCTGTCCTATAGAGTCCCTATAAGTTGTAACTGATTCCACAGCAACAGGTTAGTATTCTGTTGAGTGAATACGCCATAGTTTGTTTATCCATTCATGGGGACCTAAGTTGTTTCCATCTTTTTGCTATTGTGACCAGTGCTGCAATGAGCTTAGATGTGCACGTATCTGTTTGTGTAAAGATTTCTCTAGTATACATTCCAAGGAGCAGGGTTGCTGGATCATATTGTACAAACACTTTACAAACTGATTTATAGCTTGCAAAGTGGTTGTACCATTTTGCATTCACACCAGTATTGTATAAGTGTTCCCCAATCTCTCCGACATTTATTATTTTGTATTTTTTGAATTAATGCTAACCTTGTTGGAGTGAAACAGCATCTTGTCGTAGTTTCGATTTGCATTTCCCTAATGGCCAATTATCATTAACATTTCCCCATACATCTGTTAGCTGCATGAATGTCTTCTTTGGTGAACAGTTCATATCTTTTACCCAGTTTTTAATTAGGTTGTTTGTCTTTTTGTTGTTGAGATTTTGCAGTATCTTATAGACATTAGAGATTACGTGCTGCTTAGGTCTGTTCTATCCAAAAATATTTTCTGAGTCTATAAGCTGTCTTTTTGCTCTTTCAGGGAAGTTTTTGGATGAGTATTAGTATCTGATTTTTAGGAGCTTTCCCTTATCTAGTTTTTGTTCTTGTCTTTGAATTTTTTGTTAGTATATTTTGTATTCTCTATTTCCCATGTATTAAGGCTCCTAGTGTTGTCCCTATTTTTTTCCCATGATCTTTATAGTTTTAGATTTTATGTTTAGACTTTTTCCATTTTGAGTTACTTTTTGTGCACAGTGTGAGATATGGATTTTGTTTCATTTTGTGCACAGTGTGAAATACGGGTTTTGTTTCATTATTTTCATGTTTCATTTGTTTCATTATTTTGAAGGTATGCCTGGATCATTTACCAAAGAGATTGTTTTTACCCAAATTAATGGACTTTGGGCTTCTGTTGAATAGCACTTGCTCATGGATGAATGATTTTATGTCTAGATTATCAAGTCTGTTCTATTTGTCCATGTATCTGTTACTGTACCAGTACCAGGGTGTTTTGACTACTGTGGCAGTATAACATGTTTTAAAATAAGGTAATGTGACACCTCCCACTTTGTTCTTCTTCAATAATGCTTTACTTATCCAGGGCCTCTTCCTTTCCGTATGAAGTTGGTGATTTCTTTCTGTATCTTATTAAAAAATGCTGTTAGAATTTGAATCTGGTGAATATATAGATCGCTTTGTGTAGAATAGACATTTTTACGATGTTGAGTCTACCTGTACACACAAGGTATGTTTTTCCACTTATGTGGGTCTCTTTTACTTTCTTTCAGAAGTATCCTATAGATTTCCTTGTATAAGTCGTTTAAGTCTGTGGTTAGATTTATTCCTAAATAATTTTTCTTATTACAGACTATTGTAAATGGTGATGATTGATGGTACATTTTTGACATTCTTTTTGTTCGTATAGAGGAATTCAATGGATTCTTTTATGTTTATCTTGTATCCTGAGTCTTCACTGAACTCTTCTATTAGTCCCAGTAGTTTTTTTTAAGGGTTTTCTGTATATATTGTAAATAGCAATACCTTTGCTTCATTCTTGCCTATTCAAATGCCTTAATTTATTTTTCTAGCCTAATTGCTCTGACTAGGACTTCCAGCACGATTTTGCTTAAGAGTAGTGATAAAAAGCATCCTTGTCTGGTTCCTGTTCTCAAACTGAGTGGTTTCAGGCTCTGTCCGTTTAGGGTGATGTTGTCTGTTGGCTTTGTATAAACTTCCTGTATTAATGTAGAGGAATTTCCCTTCTACTCCTATTTTGTTGACAGTTTTTATAATGAATGGATGTTGGACTTTTTCAAATGCCTTTTTTGAATCAATTGATAAAATCAAGTAGCTCTTGACTTTTGTTTCATTTATGTGACTGATTACATTACTCGTTTTTCTAATATTCTGTTACAATTCTACCCCTCTCCCATTGCGATGTCACCAATTTCATTCCTTGAGTTCTTTGTTTCTTCTCCTGTTTTTCTTCTGTTAGTTTGTCTGATGGTTTGTCAATTCTGTTGATCTTTTCAAAGAAACTAGCTTCGAGTTTTATTAATTCTTTCAATCTTTTTCTGTTTTGTAATTAATTTAGCTCTCCTCTAATTTTTATTTGTTTTGTTCTAGTGCCTTTTGCTAACCAAATGTTGGCGGTTCAAATCCACCAGACACTCTATGGGGCAGTTCTACTCTGTATTGTAGGATCACTATGAGTCAGAATCAACTTGATGGCACTGAGTTTTGTTGGGTTTTTTTGTTGCTGTTGTTTTGCTTTTAGTGCCTGAGGTGTTTGTTAGCTGCTCTCTTTATACCTGCTAGAATTGTAGGGTTAATGATTTGATTTGGTCCCATTTATCTTTTGGGATGTGTGCATTTATTGAAATAAATTGTTAACTTCTGAACACTGCTTTTTCTGTGTCCCAGAGGTTCTGATAGGATGTGTCTTCACTTTCACTTGAGTCTGTGAATGTCTTTACTCCATCCTTTATTTCTTCTATAACCCAGTAATTTTTTAGAAAGGTGTTCAGTTTCCATGTGTTTGATTTTTTTTCCCTTGCCTTTTCTGTTACTGATTTCTGCTTTTATGGCTTTATGGTCTGAAAAGATGTTTTTCAAAATTTCTATGCTGTGGATTTTGTTAAGGTTTGCTTTATGGTTTAATATACAGTTTATTCCGGAGAATGTTCCACGTGCACTGGCAAAGAAAGTATACTTGATTGTTGTTGGGTGGAGTGTCCTGCATATGTCTTTGAGGTTAAGCTGTTGACTGTGGCTTTTAGATCTTCCACATCTTCACTGAGCTTCTTTCCGGATATTCTGTCCTTCACAGAAACTGGTGTGTTGAAGTCTTCCACTATTATCATGGGACTGTTTATTTCTGTTTTCAATGCAGTTTGAGTTTGTTCTATGTATTTAGGAACTCTATCATTGGATACATAAATATTCAATGTGGCTGGGTCTTCCTTATGTATTGATCCTTTAATCATTATATGGTGTCATTTCTTGTCCATTATGCTAGGTTTTACCTTAAAGTTTACTTTATCAGAAGGCTATGTTCTCCTTATGTACTGATCCTTTAATCATTATATAGTGTCATTTCTTGTCCATTGTGCTGGGTTTTACCTTAAAGTCTATTTTATCAGAAATTAATATTGCTACTCCTGCTATATTTTGAATGCTGTTTACTTGATGTATTTTTTTCTATTCTTTGTTAGTTTATGTCTCTAAGTCTAAAGTATGTCTCTTGAAAGCAGCATATATATGCATCATGTTTTCAGGTTCTTTCTTCCATTCTCTGACTCTGTTGGTGCATTTAATCCATTTATAATCAGCATGACTGTTCATAGGTATTAGTTTACATCTGCCATTTTGATGCTTTTTATAAACTGTTGACAGTTTCTTTGTTCCATTTAATTTTCTGTTGTCATTTTTATTTATGTGTTCTCATTTTTTTTGGTTTTGCATTTCCTGAGACTTCATGCTTTTCTTTTTTTTATTTTGATGCCTAAGATTATTAATTTTCTTTGTGGTTACCTTAATAATTACCCCTATTTTTCTAAATTTCAACCAGACTTTTATTTCTTTGCATCATCTTGACTTGTTCTCCATAAGAAGAACCTGTCTACATTTTTTAAATCCTCTCTTGTTTTGTTAAAATGTTGTCATCTTTTACATATTGATATCTCTGTTTCCTGATTTTTGGTATTTCTGCTTTAATTTATTTTTGTGATTTCCCTGTCTGAGTTAATATCTGTCAGCTCTGTTCGGCATTCTAATCTTGGGTTGCTATCCAGTGTTACAAACTTTGTAACTGAAGGACTCCCTGTTAGTATTTCTTGTAATTTTTGTTTTTTGAAAATTCCCTAAACTTCTGTTTATCTGGAAATGTCCTACTTTTGCCATCATATTTGAGAAACAATTTTTATGAATATAAAATCTGTGGCTGGCAGCTTTTGTTTTTTGTTGTTGTTGTTTTGGTTTTTTTTATCCCTCCTTTGTATATGTCTTCTCATTGCCTTCTTACCAGTATGGTTTCTGCTGAGTAGTCTTATTGACTTTGATTTGGAGATTGTTTTTTGTTTGTTTGTTTATCCCTAAACATTTTTAAAATTCTCTCCTTTAGTTTTGGCAAGTTTGACTATAACATTCTTGGTGTTTTTTCTTTTGGGATATAAGTTGTGTGGTGTTCAATCAACATCTTGCATTGATATTTTCTAATCTTTCATGGTATCAGGGAAGTTTTCTGTCAAGAAACTTTCATTAATTCCCTATGCATTTTCTGCTATCTGCCCTCTTCACTCCTTCTGGCAATCTAACTTTTTTCAGTTTACTTCTTTTTATAGAGTCACACAAACTTCTTTGGGTTTGTCCAGTTTTAAAATCTTTTAACCTGTTTTTATGTCAAATATATAAGTAGATAGGTTTTGCTGTAAAAATATACAAGCCTAATGCTGTAAACAAATATGAGAGTAACTCAAGGTGTGTGGACCCTTTCTGCCCCTAAGCAAACAAACTGTTTTTTGTCTTGAATTACCGATTTGGAGGAGCTGGCAGATTATTTTATTCATTTACTTCTCTCCCTCTATCCACTGTTTATTGAATAGTTCCCTCTCTAGTGCTGAGAGAATGGTTCAGGGTACACATAAGAGATCCTACTTCCATCCCCAGGGATACAGTCTACGGAGCTGGCACTGTGCAGAGAAGGCAAGGGAAAGTGCCAGGAGAAAAAGGAAGGTTTATCCAAAAGGAAAGTTTTAGATCCATGCACAGTAGGTTAGGTGCTAGCCACTGATCAAGTGCAATTTTTCACTGATTCTGGAGGCATGAGTGGTCTCTTTGCTGCTGGGTCTCTCTTGTTTGTGCCTGAATGTCCTGTTTAGTGAAGTGTCTGTCCATCTCCTTTGCCCATCACTTAATTGGGTTATTTCCCTTTTTCTTGTTGATATTTTGCAGTACTCTGTAGATTTTGGAGGTCAGATGTCAGTCCAACATGTACTAGCAAAATACTTTTTCCCAGTCTGTAGGTGGTCTTTTAATTCTTTTGGTAAAGTCTTTGGATGAGCAAAGGTGTTCAATTCTTAGTAGTTCCAATTTATTTATTTTCTCTTCTGTTGATCGTGCTTTGTTTGTCAGATTTTGAAGTCTGTCTAAGCTATGTAGTAAAACTTCCATTGTTGACCCTTTTTTTCCTTGCATGATCTTTATCGTTTTAAGTTTGATATTTAGGTTTTTGATCCAGTTTGAGTTAGTTTTTATATCAAGTGTGAGATATGGGTCTTGTTTCAATTTTTGCAAATGGATATCCAATTTTGCCAACACCATTTGTTAAACAGATTGTTTTTACTCCAGTTTACAGTCTTAGGGCCCTCATCAAATATCAGCTGCTCATAGGAGGATGGTGGCATCTCTGGTGTCTCAACTCTGTTCCATTGGTCTATATGTCTCTTTTTGTACCACTACCAGGCTGTTTTGGCTACTGTGGCAATGTAATAGATTCAAAGGTTGGATAGTGTGAGGCCTTCCACTGCGTTTTTCTTCTTCAGTAGTGCCTTGCTTATGCAGAATTTCTTTCCTTTCCAAACAAAGTCATTGATTTCTTTCTCCATTACATTAGAAAATATCACTGGACTCTATATTAGGGTTGCACTGTATATGCAGATCACGTTAGGTAAAATAGACATTTTAACAATGCTAAGTCTTCCTATCCATTGGCAGGGTAGGTTTCTCTATTTATGTAAGTCTCTCATAGTTTCCTGTAGTAGCATCTTGTAGTTCTGTTAGTGTAGGTTTCTTATTTCTCTAGTTAGATTTATTCCTAGGTATTTTATCTTCTTGGGGGCTGTACTAAATGGTATTGATTTGGTGATTTCTTCTTTGATGATCTCTTTGTTGATGTAAAGGAATCCTACTGATTTCCGTATGTTTATCTTATATCCTGATACTTTGCTGAACTCTTCTATTTTAGCTTCTGTAGTTTGATGATGGATCCTTTAGCATTGTCTGCATATGCAAACATATCATCTGCAAATAGGGAGCTGCTTCTTCTTTGCTGATGCAGATGTCCTTTATTTCTTTGTCCTGTCTAATTACCTGGCCAGAACTTCTAGTACAATGTTGAATAGATGTGGTGAAAGTAGGCATCCTTGTCTAATTGTCATTCTCAAGAAGAATTCTTTAAGTTTCTCTCCATTCAGGATTGTCATGGGTTGAATTGTGTTCCCCCCAAAAATATGTGTAGCCACATGGCTGGGACGTGATTCCCAGTATCTTCTGACTGTCCTCCATTTTGTGATTTCCCTAAACTGTACGTTAAAGGATTAGGGTGGGGCTGTAAATTCCTTCATAGGATTACTTCCCTGCCCTGCAGTAAAGGGAGTTTCCCTGGAGTATGGCTTGCCCCACCCTGAATCCTTTCAGCCTGCAAGAGATAAAAGGAAAGAGAAGCAAGCTGAGAATCGGGAACCTCGTTACCATCAAGAAAGCAGCACTGGGAGAACAGCGCATCCTTCACACCTGAGGTTCCTGCGCCAAGACGCTCCCTGGACAAAGACTGATGCAATACCGGACTTTCCTTCAGAGCTGACAAGGGGGAAAGCCTTCCCCTGGATCGGACACCCTGCATATGGATTGGCAGCCTACCCGACTATGTAAGAATAAGCCTTCCTTTGTTAAAGCTATCCACTCGGTGGTATTTTTGTTACAGCAGCCCTAGCTGACTGAAACAAGGATGATGTAGGCAGTTGTCTTTGCATAGATGCCTCTTATTGCACTGAGAATTTTCCCTTCTTTTTCTATTTTTCTGACAGTCATTAGCATGAATGGATGTTGCACTTTGTCAGATGTCTTTTCTGTATGAATTGACAAAACCAGGTGATTGCTATCTTTTGTGTTATTTATGTGGTTGATTACATTAATTGCTTTTCTGATGTTGAAACAGACTTGCATTCCTGGTATGAATCCAACTTGGTAGTGATGATTTTTGTGTGTGTGTGTGTGATATATCATTGTACTCTATTGGCAAGAATTTTGTTGAAGATTTTTGCATCTAGGTTCATGAGTGATATAGTTCTGTAATTTTCCTTTTTTGTGGGATCTTTCCCTGGCTTTGGTATCAGGGTTATGCTGGCTCCACCCAATGAATTTGGGAGTATTCCATCCCTTTGTATGTTGTGAAATAGTTTCAGTAGTATTGGAGTTAAGTCTTTTGTAAAAGCTCGGTAGAATTTCCAGTGAAGCCATCTGGGCCAGAATTTTTCTTGGTTGGTAGTTTTTTTTTATGACTTTTTCAATCTCTTCCTTTGTGCTGCATTTATTAAGTTGTTTTGCTTCTCCTTGTGATAATTTTGGTAGGTGATGTGAATCAAAGAATTTGTCCATTTCCACTAGGTTTTCAAAGCTGTTGGAGTATAGTCTTTCATAATATTCTGTTGTGATACTTTTGATTTCTGTTGGATCTATCGTGACACCACCCATCTCATTTCTTATTTGTGTTGTTTCATTTCCTGTTTTTCTTCTGTAAGTTTAGCCAATATTTTGTCAATTTTGTTGATCTTTTCAGAAAACCAGCTTTGGTTTTGTAAATTTTTTTCAATTGTTCTTCTATTCTCCAATTTGTTTAGTTCTGCTCTAATCTTTATTGTCTGTTTCCTTCCGGTACCTGAGAGATTCTTCGGTTGCTCTCTTTCTACTTGTTCAAGTTGTAGGGTTAATTCTTTGGTGTGGATCCTTCCTTCCTTCCAGTTGTATGCATTTATAGGGATAAACTGATTTCTGGGCATTGTTTTGGCTGTATCCCATATGTTCTGGTAGGGTGTGTTTCCATTCTCATTTGGATCCATAAATTTCTTTGTTTCATCCTTGATTTCTTCTATAACCCATTTCTTTTTGAGCAAAGTGTTGTTCAGTTTCCATGAATTCCAATTTCTATCTACATTTTTTCTGCTGTTGATTACAACTTTTATGGTCGTTTGGGCTGAGAATATGCTTTGCAATAATTCAATGGTTTGGATTTTGCTGAGATTTGCTTTATGTCCTAACATGTGGTCTATTCTGGAAAGTGTTCCATGTGCACTAGAGAAGAAGATGTACTTATTCATTGATGGATGAAAAGTTCTGTATACGTGAATGAGGTCTAATTGTTTAATTGTTGCAATAAGGTCTTCTGTGTCTTTACTGAGCTTTTTTCCAGATGATCTGTCCATTACTGAAAGTGGAGTGTTGAAATCTTCAACTATCATTGTGGCATGATCTATCTCATTTTTCCTTGTAGTCAGTGTTTTTTCTATGTATTTAGATGCTCCGTTATAGTGTGCATAAATATATAATATTAAGTCCTGCTTGTGTATTAAACCTTTCAACAGTAAATAGCTTCTGTCCTTGTCTCTGATGGTGGATTTCACATTAAAATCTATTTTATCTGAGATTAGTATGTAGCTTCTTTCTTTTATGTCTCAAGATTGCCTCAAGGTACACAATCTCATACACTGAATCTTACACCACAAACAGAACTTTTGACCAACCTCCCTCAGTAACATCATAAGCACAGGGTTTACAGCTGTCTTCATCATCTAGTACTGTTCTAACAGAAAGTACTATGAATGGATGGCTTTTACAAAGAAGAGTTTATTCTTACACAGTTCAATAGGGTAGAAGAACCAATTCAGGGTGCCAGCTCTAGGGAACTTATTCTCTGTGTGTGTGTTTCAGCTTTGGAGTAAGATCCTTGTGTTTCATCAGTCTTTCATTGTTCAGAATGCATCTCAGCACACAAACCTCAGGTCCAAATGATGCGCTCTGCTCTCAGGGCTGCTTTCTAAGTGGTTTGAAGTGCCCAACTGTCTACTTGCTTCTGTTACCTGTTATCTCATATAGAATAAAAGGATAAAAGTTAGTAGAAGCCACACTCTTGGAAATTCCCTTTACAGTGGAGCAAGGAGGTGATCTTAGGAAGAGATTTACAGTCCTACCCTAATCCTCTTTAACATACAGAATAGGAAAATCACAAAATGGAGGCCATTCACAAGATATGGGGAATCATGGCCCAGACAAATGGCTATACACATTTTGGAGGAGACACAGTTCAATCCATGACACTAGGAATAAACAAAAAATAACCTACAAAGGAAAGTCAGTAAGTCTAAACTTGGGCTGCTCAGCAGAAATCATGTGGACAAGAAGGCAACAGGAGAACAAGTTGCCAGCCAAGAAGTATGCATCTGGCAAAACTGTCACTGAGGTATGGTGAAACTAGGACATTTCCAAGTAAGTAGAAGTTTAAGGAATTTGCAAAAATCAAACCAAATGTACAAGAAATACTAAAGGGAGCCCTTTGGTTATAAAAATAACAACATCAGGTAATGAGCCAAGTCTAGAACATAGAAAAGAGCAACTGGATATCAATCTAAATAGGGGAATCACACAAATACATCCAATAGAGGAACAGAGATATTATTATATTAACATTGTAACAGAAAAGAGGGAATTAAAAGAAAATGTAGCCATAGATTTTTCATATAGAAAAGGACATCAAGGCAATATAAAGAAATTAAGGACTGGTTTATATTGAGAAATTTAGAGTAAACATTGAGTAACTACAAAGAAAGCTTAACAATCTTATGTATCAAAAGTAAAACATGAAATCTCAGGAAACACAAAGCCACCAGGATTGAAAAAGACGAAAACATGTAAAGAATAAAGACTCAGCATAGAAAATTAAATGAAACAAAGCAATTGCCTACAACACACACAAAAAAACATTAAAATGACAGCACTAAACTCACACCTACCAATAATCACACTGAATGCAAATGAATTAAATACATCCAAAAATAGCTTAAAAAGCTAGAAATAGAAATAGCATGCGATTCACTAGTCCCACTGCTGGAAACGTATCCTAGGAAAATAAGTACTGTCACATGCAAACCAGAAAAAAAAGCAATGGGATAATATATACAAAGCCTTGAAGGCAGATAATTGCCAGGCAAGAATTGTATATCCAGGAAAACTGTCTCTCAAATACGATGGTGAAATTAGGATATTTTCAGATAAACAGAAATCTAGGGGATTTGCAAAAAACAAAACAACAAAACAAAATTACAAGAAATACTGCAGGGAGTCCTTTGGTTAGAGAAATAATAACATCTGATAACAGCACAGGACTACAACACAGAACAGAGTGACTGAATATAAAGCCAAATTGAAAAATCAGAAAAATAAGTCAAAGGCAAAACACTGAAAACAGAGAAACAGAGGTGCCATTACGTAAATATTATAGCAAAAAAGGGCTGATAAAAAAATGTAGTTCTAGACCTTTCATATGGGAAGGAAGTCAAGGTGACATAAAGAAATTAAAGACTATTCTGAATTGTGAAAAATATGGGTAAATATTAGAGTAGCCACAAAGGAAATTAACAATCCTATGAATTAAAACAAAACAAAAAAAAAAGAAAAGCACAAACTCTAAGCAAATGCTAACAAACCCACTGCTGCTGAGTCTGTCCAACTCTTAATGACCCTAGAGGTCAAAGTAGAACTGCTGCCTAAGGCACCAACAATGAAGTAGATGAAGGGACAACACATTGAAAAAAAAAAAAAAGAGCACAGAAAGTTAAGCAGAACAAAGGAATATCTACAACACACACAAAAAGACATTAAAATGACAGCACCAAACTCATACCTAACAAAAATTGTGGTGAATGTAAATGGATTAAGTGCACCAATAAAGAGTCGCATAGTGGCAGACTGAATTAAAAACAAGCAAAGAAACAAAAAACTGATGCCTTTATATGCTGCCTACAGAAGACTCACATTAAACTTAAAGATCCAAACAATGGAAATTTCAAACCAATAAAAAGCTATGGCCCTGACAACCTCACTGGACAATTCTACCGTACTTTGTCCTTCCTTCGTTGCTTCCTCCCTTTCTCCCTTCCTCCTTACCTCCTTTCTTTCTCCCTTCCCTCCTTCCTTTCTTCTCTCCCTTCCTTCTTTTCCTCCCTCTCCTTCCTTCCTTCTTTCCTTTTCTCTCTCTCTTTCTTTTTTTATTTATCGTAGTTTTTGTCCCAAATACTTTATTGTGCTTTAAGTAAAAGTTTACAATCCAAATCAACTTGGTATATGAAACCCTGCGTGTACACTGCTATGTAACTGTAACCGCACACAGCTACTTTTCACCGTGTACATCCTGTATCCATCGCCAATGCCTGCTCCCCTCCATCATCTTACCTTACCTCTGGACAAGATCAGCTCAGACAGCCCCATGCATATATTTAAGCCAAGAAGCACATTCTTTGCCAGCATCACTCTAAGTCTTGCAGTCCAGTACAATGTTGTCTAAAGAGCCGGCTTCGGTACTGCTGTCAGCTTTGGGCTAACAGAGAATCTGTGGGCCATGTCCTCTGGGGACCTTTCAGTCTGACAGGTCATCAAGTATAGTCTTTTAATAGAGTTAGAGTTCTGCACACCTATTTTTCTTCCACTACATCATGCAACTTTATGTTGCTTTCCCTATCGGGGCAGACATTGGTGGTCACTGAGCACCACCTGATACTTCTTAAGTAGTGTTTCATCAGAGATTACATTTTGTCTGCTACACTTATGTTTTTCACAGCTTTTGTGTCCTTCATTCTTCTCTATTCCAGATGGATTGGGACCAGTTGATGCTACTTATATGGCAGCTTGAGAGCTTTAAATACCCCAGATATTTTTCATCAGACTGGTATACAGAATATTTTCTTAAAAAGAAAACTTAGTTATGCCAATTGGCCTTTATGTCCTCTGAAACTGTGGACTCCAACTCACTGTCATTGACACTCTGTCCTGCAAAGTGTTGAATTGTATTTAAAAAACCTTTTAGCTTTTGCTGTAGTCCAGTTGCACTAACCTTGCTTCTAACGTGTACTGTCCCTTTCTTCACCTAACCAAATTTCTGTCTGTTGTCTGACCTATGGACACCACTCTTCCTCCCTCTCCACCCTCGTAACCATCAAAGATTATTTTCTTCTCTGCTTAACCCTTTTCTTAGCTCCTTATAATAGCGATGTCATACAGTATTTGTCTTCTTGCAACCAATTTTACTTAGAATGACGTCTTCCAGATGACTTCATGTTTTCAGATGTTTCCTAGGATCATCATTGTTCTTTACCATTGCATAGAATCCCATTGTATAAATATACCATATTTTATTTATCCAGCCATTTGTTGATGAGCTCCTGGGTTGATTCCAACTTTTTGCTGTTGTGGACAGTAATGCAATAAACATTGATATGCATGCCTCTGTTTGTGTGACAGCACTTATGTCTCTACAGTATATTCCAAAAAGTGGGATTGCTGGCCAATACTATATCTCTATTTCTAGATTATAAGAAAGCACCATACTGATTTTGAAAGTGGTTGTATCATCTTACATTCCCACCAAAAACATTTTCCCAGTCTGTAGTAATCTTTTCACACTTTTGGTGAGCATAAGTGTTTAATTTTCAGTAGTTCCCAGTTATGTAATTTCCCTTTTGCTTCTTGTGCATTGTGAGTAATATTTTGTAGTCTGTTTATGTTGTGTATCAGTGCTGCCAGCATCGCTCTTTTTTCCCCCTATGGGATTTATTGTTTTAGATTTTATATTTAGGTCTTTGATCCATTTTGAGATAGTTTTGTGCAGGGTGCGAGACATGGGTCTTGTTTCAAGTTTTGGGATATGCAGTTATGCCAACATTTCTTAAAGAAACTATGATTTCTCCAGTTTACACAGTTCGGACTTCTGTCAAATATCAGATATTTCTCAGGTGGATGGTATTATATCTGGATTCTCAGTGCTGTTCCATTGATCTGCATGTCTGTTCTTGTACCAGTACCAGGCTGTTTTGACTACTACAACAATGTAATACGTTCTAAAGTCAGGTAGTGTGAGGCCTCCCACTTTGCTCTTCTTCTTCAGTAAAGCTTTAGTTACCCAGGGCTTCTTCCCTTTCCATAGGAAGTTGGTGATTTATTTCTCCAACTCATTAAAAAAAGGCCATTGGAATTTGTATGGAGATTTCATTGTATCCATAGATCACTTTGGGTAAAAGAGACACTTTTACAATGGTAAATCTTCCTACCCATGAGCAAAGTAAGTTTGTCCACTTACATAAGACTCTTTGGGTTTCATGCAACAGTCTTGCAATTTTCTTTGTACAGATTTTTTATATTTCTGGTTAGATTTATTCCTGGGTGTTTTTCCTTCTTGAAGACTGTCATGGATTGAACTGTGTCCCCCAAAAGTGTTGGTGGCCATGCAACTGGGCCATTATTCCCAATATTTTATGACTGTCCTCCATTTTTTGACTTTTCTATGGTATATGTTAGAGGATTGAGGTGGGACTATAAATCCCTGTGTGAGATCACCACCCTGCTCCACTGTAATGGGAGTTTCCCTGTAGTATGGCTTGTATCACCCTTTATGCTTTCATCCTATAAGATATAAAAGGAAAGGAAAGCAAGCAGAGAGTTGGGAACATCACACCATCCAGAAAGCAGCACAGGGAGAAAAGCGCATCCTTCAGACCTGAGGTACCTGTGGCAACAGGTACAACAGGAGGACTTTCCTCCAGAACAGACAAAGGGGAAAGGTTTCCCCTGGAGCTAACATCCTGCATTTGGACTTGTAGCATAACCAGACTGTCTAAGAATAAGCTTTCCTTTGTTAAAGCCACCCATTCTGTGTATTTCTGTTAGAGCTGCACTAGCTGACTAAAGTGGAATTTTGGTACTGAATGAGTTGCTGCTCTAACAAGTACCTAAGACGTGGAAGCAGCTTTGAAACTGAGCGTCAATGGAAGAATCAGAAGGAACTGAGGAGAACTGCTAACACAAAGAAAGCACAGATGGTGAGAAGCAGCAGCAGCAGCAGCAGCAGCAGAACCAGAGCAATGTGAGAAAGCCCTGGAGTCAACCCACAAAACAAGAGCTGAGTGCCCGTGTGCAGAAGTTTCCTGGCAGAATGAGGTACCTTTGGGAACTTGAATTGGTAGAGCTACAGAGTTTTAGAACACTTACCTGTGCAGGGCAAATGCGGGTCTGAGGCCCAGGTCATGAAGCCATAGAAAGCAGACCCTCAAGAGACAAAGATCATGAGAAGTTGAGCTGCCTCAGTCTCAAAAGCTATGGCCATGACCTCAGGGATTTGAAAGGCTGGAGTCATGGTGTCCTGTGTTTGTAAGGATGGAATTGCCACTCAATTGGGCTTAGAGTGCACCTAAAGGTGATGGTGCAGAGTTTCTGTCCAAGTGGGCCTAGAAGGCTGTCTTAGTCACTTGGTACTGCTCCAACAGAAACTACCACGAGTGGAAGGCTTCACAAGCCTCAAAGATGCAATTTCAGGGGATCCAAAGAGTGGAGTGTCATGGATTGAACTGTGTCCAACCCACCCTACCCCCGGCTTGGCTGGCTATGTGACTGGGCCATGATTCCCAATATTTTATGATTTTCCTCCATTTTGTGATTTTTCCATATTGTATGTTAAAGGATTAGGGTGGGGACTGTAAATCCCTTCACAAGATCACCTCCCTGATCCACTGTAAAGGGAGTTCCCCTGGAGTATGTCTTGTACCACCCTTTATCCTTTCATCCTACAAGAAATAAAAGGAAAAGGAAGAGTGTATCCTTCAGACCTTAAGTTCCTGGCACCAAGATGCTCCCTGAACAAAGACTGATGCAACACAAGGAACTTACTCCTCAGCTGACAAAAAGAGAAAAGCTTACCCTGGGGCAGGCATCCTGAATCTGGACTTGTAGCCTACTGGACTGTGTAAGAATAAGCTTTCCTTTGTTAAAGCAAACCACTCCATGGTATCTCTGTTAGAGCAACACTAGCTGACCAAAACAAAGGCTGCTGTAAATGGTATTGACTTGGTGATTTCCTCCGTGGTGGTCTCTTTGTTGGTGTAAAGGAATCCAATCAATTTGTGGATGTTTATCTTGTGTCTTGATAGTTTTGTGGTGGGTTCTTTAGGGTTTTCTGTTTATAGGACTATATCATCCACAAATAGAAATACTTTTACTTCTTTCTTACCAGTTGGGATGGCCTTTATTTCTTTGTCTTTCCTGATTACTCTGGCTAGAACTTCCAGAACAACGTTGAATAAGTGGTGACAAAGGGCATCCTTGTCTGGTTCTTCTTCTCAAGGAAAATGCTGTCAGACTCTCCATTATGGTGACTGTTGACTTTATATTGCAGAATTCCCCTTCTATTTCTATTTTGCTGAGAGTTTTCAACATGAATGGGTGATGCCTTTTCTATATCAGTTGATAAAATCAGTTGGTTGTTGCCTTTTGTGTTATTTATGCGGTAGGTTACATTTATCATTTTTCTAATGTTGAACCATCCTTGCATCCATAGTATGAATCCCACTTGGTCATGGTGATTTTTTTTTTTTTTTGATATATTGTTAAATTCTTTGGCTAGAATTTTGTTGAAGATTTTTTAATTTAAGTTCAGATTGGTCTTTAATTTTCTTCTTTCATGCTATCTTTACCAGGGTTTTGGTATCAGGGTTATACTGGCTTAATAGAACAAACTTGGGAGTATTTCCATCCTTTTCTACTTTGTGAAGTACCTTTAGTAACAGTAGTATTACTCTTTAACTGTTTGGTAGAATTCTCCAGTGGAACCATCTAGGCTAGGCTTTTTTTCAATTGGGAATTTTTTAAATTACTTTTTCAATCTCTTCTTTTGTGATATGTTTATTTAAGTTGTTCTACTTCCGTTTGTGCTAGTTTTGATAGGTGATTCTGTTCTAGAAGTTTACCCATTCCCTAGAGGTTTTCAAATTTGTTACAGTTTTTCATAGTATTCTGTAATGTTTCTTTTAATTTCAGTTACATGTGTTGTAATGTTGCCCATCTCATTTCATATTTAAGTGATTTTCTCTTCTCCTGTTTTTCTTTTGTCAGTTTTGCCAGTAGTTTGTCAATTTTGTTGATCATTTTGAAAAACAGCATCAGTTCTTGTTAACTCTTTCATTTGCTTTCTATTCTGTAATTCATTTAGTTCTGCTCTAATTTTTATTATTTGTTTTTTTCTGGCTCCTGAGTGGTTCTTCTGATATTGTCTTTCAACTTGTAGAGCTAGTTCTTTGTAGAGTTAATTCTTTGGTTTGGGTCCTCTTTTTGTATGTGTGGATTTGATGTGATACGTTGTCTTCTGAGCAATGCCTTTTCTATGTTGCATAGATTATGGTAGGTTGTGCTTTCATTCTCATTTAATTCTATGAATTTATTTACTATGTTCTTGATTTCTTCTATAACCCACATTTTAGAGCAAGGTGTCATTCAGTTTCCATGTGTTTGATTTTTTTTCCTGTTACAGCTTAGTACTTTTACGGATTTGTCGTCTGAAAATATGTTTTGTAATATTTCACTACAACTGATTTTTGTTGAAGATTGCATTGTGTCCTAAAGTATTGTCACTTCTGGAGAATATTCCACGTGCATTGGAAAAGAAAGTATACTTGGCTGCTGTTGGGTGGAGTGTTCTGTATATGTCTGTGAGGTCAAGTTGGTAGATTGTGGCATTTAGATCTTTCCTGTCTTCATTGAACTTTTTTCTGGATGTTCTGTCCTTCACTGACAGTGGTGTGCTAAAGTCTCCTAATATTATTGTGGGGCTGTCTATTTCTGTTTTCAATGCAGTTAGTGTTTGTTTTATCTGTTTTGGAGCCCTGTCCCTGTGTGTATAGATATTTAATATGGTAATGTCTTTCTATAGTATTGATCCTTCAATCATTATATAATGTCCTTCCTTATCCGGTATAGTGGATTTTACTTGAAAGACTATTTTAACCTGTAGGCAACATATAGATGGGTTGCATTTTGTTATTCAGTTTTCCATTCTCCATCTCTTTATTGGTGTGTCTAGTCCATTTATATTCAGCATGATTAATCATAGGTATGAGCCTAGTACTGTCATCTTGGTGTCTTTTTTTGTGGGTTGTAGGCAATCTTGTTGTTCCATTTCATTTTCTATGCCAAGTTTCTTTTTTCTTTATGTGTTTTCTTTTCATCTTTTTCAGTGATGGTGGTTTTATACCTGCTGAAACTTTCTGTTTTTCTTGATTTTTATTTCAGTGCATTGGACTGGTAGTTTCCATTCCAGTTACCTTAATATTTATCCTTATTTTTCTAAATTTAAACCAGTCTTTAGTTTTTTTATATCACCTTGACTTCCTCTCCATGTGAGAAATCTATGAATACATTTTCTTTTCTGTCTCCCTTTTTTGTTATGATGTTTGCAAAAGACATCTCTGTTTCCCTATTTTTGGTGTTTTGTCTACGATTATTTTTGTGATTGCCCTATTTGGGTTGATATCCAGTTGCTCTATTCTGTGTTCTGGTCTCAGATTGTTGCCTGGTATTATTGATTTTCTAACCAAAGTACTCTCTTTTGTATTTCTTGTAATTTTGACTTTATTTTTGCAAATTCTCCAAATATCTATTTATCTGGAAATTTCCTAATTTGACCAACATATTTGAGATACAATTTTGCTGGATATATAATTTTTGGCTGGTAATTTTTTTTCCTTCAGTGCTTTGTATGACTCATGTCATTACCATCTTGCCTACATGCTCTCTGTGAGTAGTCTTACCTTAGTCTTAGGGATTCTCTTTTGTAGGCTATTTTTCAGTTATTAGTAATCACTTTTAAAAGTGTCTCCTTATCTTTAGTTTGGCAAGTTTGGTTATAACGTGCCTTGGTGTTTCTTTTGGGATCTAAATTATGTAGAGTTTGCTGAGCAACTTAAATAGCTATCTTCTTATCTTTCTTGATATCAGGGAAGTCTTCTGTCAGTAAATCTTTGACAATTCTCTCTGAATTTTCTGTTACCCCCACACTCCTCCTCTCGTTCTGGTACTGCAATCACTCGTAGATTCTTCCTATTTGTAGAGTACCAGATAATTCTTAATGTTTCTTGTTTTTTTTAAAAAATATTTACATCTGATCTTTACTCAAATATGTTGATGTTGTGTGTTCTATCTTCAGTCTCACTAATTCATCTTTCCTGTGCCTCAATACTGCCATTTTGACTTTCTATTGTGTTGTTAAATTTTGTCATTTTATTATTAATTTCATGAATTTCTATTTCTTGCCACTCAGTGCTTTCTTGCAGTTTGCTCACCTTGTCATTATGTACTGCTGCATTTTACCTCATTTCCTTCCTAATTTCTTGAAGAGTTCTAAATATTAATCTTTCATATTCTACCTCTGATAATTTCAGAAAGTCTTCTTCTGGAAAATTTATTTCCTAGTTTGGAGAGATTTCTGAAGATATCATGCTCCACTCCTTGAAGTGCTTTCATATTGACTGCTGTTTCTAAGCTATCAATAAATTATGTTTACTTATGTTTAACTACTGTGTTCTAGACTCTTGTTTTGAAATGTACCATTTACTTTTCCTATATGGATTCAGCTTAGGTGTTCAGGTAGTCAGTCCATGTTTGTATTACAGGCTGTCACTTACTGTCCTAGATGAGCAGGGGTGATTGGTATAAGGCGTAGGTGTCTCACTGTAGCTGCTGAGAAAGACAGTGATCTAACAGGTGTCCCTGAGTATTTGTGAGGATGACATATGCCCTCAGATATAAATCTAAGTGAAGGAACATTTTCTGCACTGATTTTCCCACTTAGGGAAATCAACAAAATTTTTCTTCCCTCTTTCCCAAAGTTTACTAAATTGTTTCCACTCTAAGTCTCAGAGAATGGCTCAGAGTTTGCTTAAGGAGTCCTATTTCCAGTTCAATTAATGACATCAGACTCCAAAGCTGGGCGCATAGCAGAGAAGGAAGAGAGCAAATGTCTCAGGGTGAGACTGAAGAGTCCTACTTCTGGCTCAGTTAATGGCATCAGACTCTAGCACTGAGCATAGTGCAGAGAGAGTGAAAAGAGGGGAGCAGGATACTTTAGGAGAAGGGAGACATGCTCACCTCATCAAAAAGATTCAGAATCTCTCATGGCTGGTTACACACAAAGACTTTGCTATTGAAAACTAGCTGCCAAATCTCACTTATTCTGGAGGCACAAGTGGATTTTCCAGACAATTAATCCTGAGAGGAGGGTGCCCGTGAACCTCAATACTCAGCCCACCTTGTAGTGGCTGTAGCCATTTCCCAGTAGGTCAGGTCTGTGGCATTCTATGTAGTTCTGGTGCTCTTCTCCCTTACCTGTTGGTCAGTCCAATTTCTCAACTTTCCTCTTGGTTTTCAGGGCTCCTAAGATGTCATATTACTGGATCCATTTGTTCTTTTGGGTCTTTATTGTTAGACGGGTCACAGAAAGCACCCATCTATTCTGTCGTCTTGGCCATGTTCTCTATCAAACTTTTGATCAAGAGTTAACAGCACTGTTATGAAAGACATTTCAGAGCATAGAAAAAGATAGAATATTCCCAAATTCATTTTATGAAGCCAGCATAACTCTGATAACAAAAAAAAAGATAAAGGCAGGACAAAGAAAGAAGTGCTGACAAGTTGGATCTGACTCATGGTGACCCATTAGAGAAATAAAAAATCAAACCTATAGTGAAATACCATCTCACCTCAACAAGCCTTGCATTATTCCAAAAACCCCAAAATAATAAATATTGGAGAGGCTGTGGAGAGACAGGAACACTTATAAATTGTTGATTGTGTTATAAAATGGTACAACCACTTTGGAAATCAATTTGGCACTTTATTAAAAAGCTAGGAATATCATACTATCCAACATATCCACTTCCAGTGCTGCTGTAACAGAAGAACCACAAATGGATTTTATTTTGTCAGAGTCCAGTATGCAAAAAGCCCAAATTCAGGGTGTCAGCTTGGGTGGAAGTCTTTCTCTGCTGACTTCAGAGGAAGGTTTTTGTCACCAATCTTCCCATGGACTGGAAGCTTTTGAGGCACAAGGACCCTAGTTCTTTCCAGAGGACATGCTCAGCTCCCAGTACTGTATGAGGTTCCCAAATCTCTCTGCTAGCTTCTTTCCTTTATATCCTAAGAGACCACCTCAGTGTGCAAAACAATCTTACACATTGAGTCCTGCCCCACCAACACAACTGCCACCCATTCACCAACACTAACATCATAGAGCCAGAATTTCCAGCATGGAGGAATATCACACAATACTAGGAATCCTGGCCTAGCCAAATTTCTACACACACTTTATTGGGGAACACAAATCAATCTATGACATTCTATTCTTTATTCCCACCAAAAATCACATCCTTGCAACATGTAAAACATATTCACACTATCATAGTGAAAGTCTTAAAGTCCAAGTCCAAAATCCAAAAATTCCTTTTCAGTTGTGAAATCCAGAACACAAGTTTTCTATTTCCAAAATACAATGACACAACAGGCAGGCAAATGTTGGGTGGCATTTACATTAAGAATGGGAGAAAGAAGGCAAAACAGGTAACAAACAAGTCAGCAGAACACATTACATTAGCTCTCGAGGCTTTGAAAATAATCTTTTATTTTCCGAGACGTTTTACACAATGGTTCTGCCCTTGAGACTCTAGATATGAGCCACACTCTCCAGATTCTGACTGCAAGTCTTTTGGCCCTGTACTACAGCTCTGCATTTTAGGCCCACTGGGACAACAACCCTGCTCTACTTCTGTAAGTACATCCTAAGACTAATCGAGAGGCAATTCCACCCTTAGAAACACAGGAAGCCATGGTTCTACTCTTTCAAACCTCTAAGGTCATGGCCATACCTTTTGATGGTACAACCAAAAAACAGGCAGCTCAGATTCTCATGCTGTTTGTGCCTTCAGCTTCTGCTTCCTGTGGGCCCATGGCCCAGGCCTCAGGCCCACTCCCACCTTGCTGGGGCAAGTGTTCCAATGCTCTGAAGCTCCACTGATTCAAGTGCCCAGAGGCACCCTTCTAAGCCAGGAAGTCTCCTGCCCACAGGCACTCAGCCCTCTCATTCTGTAGGTCCACTCCAGCAGTGTCTCATGCTAGTCTGGTTCTGCTGCTGCTAGTGGTCATTCCTGTGCTGAATGTTTCTCACTAACTGCACCTTCTTTGGTGTAAACATCTGTCCTTGGATCCTTCCAAGTCTTTTATCCATTTGCAGTTTTAAAATGGCTTCCACATCTTAGGTATCTGTCAGAGCAGCACTCCACTCTCTTGGTATCAAATTCTGTCTTAGTCATATAGTGACGGTCTCATAGAAGTAAAACTAGTGAATGGCCTAAAAAAGAGAAATATTGTTTTCTCACAGTCCAGTAGGCTAAAAGCCCAGGGGAAGTCTTTCTCTGCTGGCTCCAGAGGACAGTCTTTGTCACTAATCTTCCACTAGACTGGGAGCTTATCAGTGGCAGGGACCCCGGTCTTTTCCAAAAGAAACACTCAGCTTGTGGGACTGCTTCTTGATGTTATGATTTTCCCCAAACTCTCTGCTAGCTTCTTTCCTTTATATCTCAAGAGACTGCCTAAAAGCACAAAACAATCTTACACATTGAGCCTTGTCCCACAAACACAACTACCATGCTTCCACCCTCATTAACATCACAGAGGGAGGAGTTGCAAAATAGAGAAACAGAACACAATACCAGAAATCATGGTATAGCTAAATTATGCTGAGTGAAATTAGTCAGTTGCAAAACAGTAAATATTGTGTGAGACCACTATTATGAAGAATCAAGCAAAGTTCAAGCACAGAAGAAAACAGTCTTTGTTGACTGGTGGGGAGGGAGGGAGAGGAGTATACACTGAGTAGATAGCAGATAAGAATTGGGTTAGGTGAAGGAAAGGGTAGCGTTCAGTAGGAGAGGAGTTAGCGTATCACGTGTCTGTGCCAAAAGCAAAGAGGTTTTCTAAATGTAACCCAACACTCGGAAGGAGGGAGTACCAGACAAACAGAAAACATTCTGCATCCTACTTTGGTGAGTGGCATGTGGGGTAGTGAAAGCTAGTAGGTGACCATCTAAGTAGCATCAATTGATCTGAAGCCATCTGGGGCAGCAAAGAATGAAAGACATCAATGATACAAGAAAAATATGACCTAAGA
Source organism: Heterohyrax brucei (assembly GCA_028571685.1). Classification (NCBI taxonomy): domain Eukaryota; kingdom Metazoa; phylum Chordata; class Mammalia; order Hyracoidea; family Procaviidae; genus Heterohyrax; species Heterohyrax brucei. The sequence goes on along the minus strand of CM053154.1, from coordinate 96,135,686 downwards.
GACAGAAAGGGCCCTACAATCCAGAGACTACATCAGCATAACATCAAACAAACTAGATGGTGCCTGGCTACCACCAATAACAGGGAATAAAACATAGAATCCTCTGTGTATGGAGAGAAAAATGTGTGTGTGTAGAACTAGAACTGTATTAAAAAGACTAGACTTCATCTTCATGATCTAACAGACTAGATGGACCCTGGAAGGCATGTCCCCTGGGTTGTCTGTTAGCCCAGGGCTGAAACCATTCCTAAAGCAAACTCTTGAAAGGTTGGATGAGACTATACTACTTAAAATAATACTGGCAAAAGTGTCTTTTTGGCTTTAGTATAAACATGGGGCTAACTTTGTAGCTCCTGTACAGAAGGGAGATGAGGGGGTGGAGAAAAACAGGAGTTGTTTGAATGGGCAAGGGAAATACAGAGTGGAAACGAAGAGTATGCTGTCACAGGGTGGGGAGAGCAGCTACAGTTACATAGCAACGTGTGTTCGAGCTTTTGTCTGACATGCTGCCATACCAGGGGAAGACTGATGCCTCACAAGGATCTTCCTCTGGAGCCAACAGAGAGAGGAGGCCTTTCCCTGGAGCCAGCACCCTGAATTTGGAATTGTATTCTTTTGGACTTGAAGAAATAAACTCCTCTTTGTTACAGCCATCCACTTGTGGTATTTCTGTTACAGCACAGACAGATGATGAAAACAATGGATGAAACTGTCAGAGTCTTCTGTCTTCTGTTTAGTAAGTGTTTGCCTTTATTCCAATTACTTAACTATTCTAAGACCAGTTTCTTAGTTTTAAGTTGGAGACAATAACAAAATATATACAGATTTGTTATGAGGATGAGATGCAGAAGTGTTCATCAAATGCTCAGTAATGTGCCTGGCACACAGTAAATACTGAGTAAATACTGACTAATGCCTGTGCATACATGTGTTTGCTTCCGTTGTGTATGTGTGTGCACGTATATACGCATACACTTAGATGTGTGTGAGAACAACCAAGGGTCACTAGATCAACAAAATGTTTCCAGTGCCCAATGAGCTTCCAGAACATTGCTGTCCTCTAGGAGCTCATTATCTAGAGGCAAGACAGAAAAAAAAATTCATGAGGGAATTTATAAGAAGAGAAAAAGCCTATGAAGCTGGAAAAGAGTTTCTAACTGCCAGGAGAAGTCATAGAAGCTCCAAAGGCAAGGTGTAGGTGATTTCAGAAAGCAGTTTTAAATGATTACTCTGAGTTTTCCAGGCAAGAAGTGCATCCCATACCTTACACAAAACACAACTGAGTTTGAATAAAAGACCTAAATATCAAACCTAAAACGATAAAGATAATGCAAGGAAAAATTAAGATCAACAGTGGAAGTTCTCATACACTACTTGATCAGACTTCAAAGTCTGACAAAAGATGATCAACAGATGAGAAAACACACAAATGGAAACTACCAAGAGTGAAACATTTTTGCTCATCCAAGGACTTTATCAAAAGAAAGACCAGCAACAGAATGGGAAAAGTATTTGGCAACTATAAGTCAGATCGATGTCTGATCTACATAATCTACAAGGTGCTGCAAAATACGAACAAGAAAAGGATAAATAACCCAATTAAGCATTCAGCAAATTTGATGGACAGACACTTCACTAAAGAAGATATCCAGACAGTCAAAAGACACAAGTGGAAATGTTCACAATAATTAGCCACTAAGAAATCCAAATAAATACTACAATGAAAATGTCGATTTCACCCAAAGTGATCTACATATATAGTACAATCCCAATACAAATTCCAGTGTCTTTTTTTTTTAATGAGATAGAGAAACAATTTACCAAATTTGTTTGGAAAAGGAAGAAACTCCAGATAAGCAAAGCACTACTGAGGAAAAGGAAAACAATGGGACTCCTCACACTGACTGACCTCAAAACATACTTCATTGCCACAGTAGTCAAAACTGTCTGGTACTGGTAAAAAAAAAAAAAAAAAAGACATATAGACCAATGGAACAGAGTTGAGACCCCACGGTGCCACCATCCTCCTATGAACAGTTGTATTCGACAAAGGCCTTAAGACTGTATACTGGGGTGAAAACAGTCTCATTAAGAAATGGTGCTGGAAAAATTGGATATCCACCTGCAAAAAATTGAAACAGCACCCACATCTCACACCTTATGCAAAACCAGTTCAAACTGGATAAAAAACCTAAATATCAAACCTAAAATGATAAAGACCATGAAAAAAAATAGGGGCAACAATCGAAGTTTTACTACACAGCTTAAACAGACTTCAAAATCTAACAAACAAAACACAACCAATAGAAAAATGAGAACGACTAAGAATCAAACACTTATGCTCATCCAAAGATTTTATCAGAAGAATTAAAAGACCACCAAAAGAACGGGAAAAAGTATTTGACAACCACATGTCAGATCGATGCCTGAATTCTGTAATCTACAAGATACTGCAAAATATCAACAAAAAAAGGTAACTAACCCAAGTAAGCATTGGACAAATGAAATGGACAGACATTTCACTAAAAAGGACATTCAGGCAGCCAAAAGACACATGAGGGAATGCTCACAATCATTAGCTATTAAAGACATACTAATCAAAGCTACAATGGGACAGCATTTTACCCCAACTAGGTGAGCCATGATCCAAAAAACACAAAACACAAATATTCTGGAAAGACTCTGGAGAAATTGGAACTCTTCTACACTGTTGGGACTGCAGAATGGCACAACCTTTTTGGAAAGCAATCTGGTGCTTCTTTGAAAATCTAGAAATTGATATACAATCTGACCCAGTAATCCCACTGCTTAGAATGTATCCTACAGAATCAAGGGCTGTCACATGAACAGATACATGCACACGAATGTTTATGGTAGCACAGTCCACAATAGCAAAAAGATGGAATCAACCCAGATGCCCTACAAACATGATATACATGTGTATATATACATATATACATACATATATATATATATACTCAATAGAACAATATGCAATGATAAAGAACAATGATGATTTTAGGAAGCATCTCATAGCCTGGTTTCAGCTGGAAGATATTATGCTGAATGAAATCAGTCAGCAGCACAAGGACAAATATTGTATGAGACCCATACTATAAGGACTTAAAAACAGACTCATGTGTACAAGAAAAGACTCTTTGAAGGCTACAAGTGAGAGGAGGGTGAAAAGGAGAGAGCTCGTTATACATTAGGTAGTTGATAAGAATTTGGTTGGGTGAAAGCAGTGACAGCACACAGTAGAAAGAAGATCAACTTAATTGGACTTCAACATAAACTGAAAACTCTTCTAATCTTAACCCAATATTGCAAGGATAGAGTAGTAGGGGCAGGGGTTCAGGGACCACAGTCTCAGGGGACACTTGCTGTGTTCTACTTGTTGTCATAACTAGCCTATTGCTAACATAGTCTGCACTCCATATTGGTGAGTGGGATCTGGGGTTTTAAAAGCTAGCAAGCTGCCAACTGCAGTACCCTAAATGGTCTCGACTCAGCTGGAACATATGATCACCAAGGAGAACGAAGAGATGAGGGAAAAAGAGCCCAGAAGACAGAAGGACTCAAGTGAATGTATCAACATGTGACCAGAAGAACCAGATGGTGCCCAGCTACCAACAATGACAGGCATAATGGGCCACACAATGTCTAGTCCCATTGGCAACACAAGAAAAAGAAGGGTGTACCTGAAGAACTTCACTAAAAGACCACAACTCATGGTCTGATAGCCTGGGAGTTCTCCTAGGTGCATAGCCCCTTGACTTACTGCTGCCCCTCATCATAAGTCATTACTGAGGTCAAGTCTTTGGATAGGAATGGATTCAACATGGGGACACAGAGTGACCATATGGTATGTGCACTTTATGGTTTTATGCATCCATAGGATGCTGTTCTACTGGCCTCTTACTAGAAGGGAGAGGAGAGAGTGGAGACAAGGGGACAGAATATAGTTAAGGGGATATGACTTTATAGAATGGAAAGGAGGAGTGTGCTGTCACCAGGCAAGGAGAGCAGAAGGAGCTGCAGAGAGGCAAACATGCAAATTTAACTTGGATTATATACTTTCACTCAATCACACACACACAAAATACATTAAAAGACCACCTACAGAACAGGAACATGTATTTGGCAACTACACGTCAGATTGACATCTGATCTCCACAATCTGCAAGGTACTGGTAAATATCCACAAGAAAAAGTTAAGTAACCCAATTAAGCAATGGGCAAAGCACATGGAAAAACATTTCACCAAAGAGGACATCCAGCCAGACAAAAGACACATGAGGAAATGCCTACAATCTTTAGCTATTAGAGAAATCCAAATCAAAGATACAATGAGATACTATCTCTCTCCAACAAGGTTGACCATGATTCCCAAAACACAAAACAACAAATGCTGGACAGGCAGTGGAGACATTGCAACTCTTCTACACTGTTGGTGGGATTGCAAGGTGGTACAGCCTCTATGTAAGGCAATTTGGTGCTTCCTTAAAAAGCTAGAAATAGGCAGTTGGGGAGGCAGAGTCAAGATGGTGAACTAGACACAGGTCTCCTTAATTTCCTCTGAAAACTAAATTAATAATTGATTGATAATTGAACAGCAGTTTCTGGACACCCAGTGAGCCCTAGGACACAGCATAGGGCTGTCAGTGTGGACTATATGCCACTGAGCAGAAAATCTCTTGTCTTTGGCTGACCCCAACTCTGGTTGAATTGGCTGGCAACTGTGGACTGAAGGTAATTGGAATTTTTAATTTTTTTTTCTTTTTGTTGACTCACAGGTGGGGACAGGCTCAACTAACAGCTCTGCAGAGTTGCAGTGCTAAAGTGATCGCAGGTAGAATAGCCACATTTTCAGAGCCCTGCTCTGGACTCAGAGCATCACAGCCCCTGCACTCTCTATTTTTGGACCTCCACCATAGATTCTGCTGTTCTGCAGGGACAGGACAGTTTAACTGGGGTGCCATCTTGTTCTACTGAGAGGTGGAGTTAGCCAACTGGAGGCCTCAGCAGGGGCTAATTCCCAGGCTGGGAGGTAGTTCCAGCCCAAGGAGCATGTTTCCAGCAGAGAAGCTGTGTTTAGCACAGTGTAGCCTTAAAGGTGAGGCCTGAGTTGAAGTCAGCAGGGCAGTAGCCTGTCCTGTGAACCATATCACAGCTAGACAGTTGTCTCTGTTCTCAGCTAGGATGAGGGGCTTCCCACATCTGCCAGCCTGACTGATTTTGGAAGCATTCAGATAGCTTTTACCTTTTAAAATAAGACTCCCTAGAGAAATAACTGTGGTGCAGCCTGACAACATCTCTTCCAGCCTTTAACAACCCACATCACAGGAGAAGTTAACAGCCCCAATGACTTGAGCAGTAGGAGCCTGCCACCCCAGACATTCCATTGGGCCCAGTCACCAGAATACATAGAGATGGGTGGTGATCAATTTCCTTCTCAGAACTATACCTCAGATCCTGTTAGGACAACACCAGAGAAACTAAATAGCTTCTGGCAACAAACCCTAATTTTTGAAAATAAAATTCATCCATGGCTCCAGAAAACTTCCAATATAAGGAGTCAAAGAACTGCCCAAATGAAGAAGCCTTTCTGAAACTATCAGAGGTCAAGTATAAAATAATTATATAGAGAGCCCTCTTAGACATTACACAAAAGGCAGCAGAACAAAATGAAAAATTAAACAATCTGTTCAAACTCATGGAACATCAGCATTATGAAATCCAATGGATGAATAACAAATTTACAGGATTAGAAAATTCAATTCTAAGCCAAAAGAGCAGAACTGAAAAACTGGAGACTAGAATTGCTGATCTTGAAGACACAACTACCTACACTAGAATTTATGAGGAGAAATTAGAGAAAAGAAATAAGAAAAATGAAGAAGCTTTAAGAAACCTGTGGGGCTCTGCCAAGCAGAAAAATCTACGATTAATTGGAATTCCTGAACATGGAGGAATACCTGAAAAGACAGAGAGTATTGTTGTTGAGTTGCTGACAGAAAACTTCCCTGAAATTATGAAAGAAGACAACACAGATATCCAAAATGTGTATCAAATGACACATAAAATTGACCCCAAAGAAAGACACCAAGACGTATTATGATCAAGCTTGACAAAATGAAACATAAGGAGACACTCTTAAAGGCAGCAAGACTCAGTCATATTAAATTAAAAAAATTAATAATAAAGCAAAGCTAACATTCAGAGGGAAGCCTTGTAGGATTTCATCTGACTTCTCGGTAGAAATGATGTTGGCATGGAGATGGTAGGATGACACATTCAAAGCCTTGAAGGAGAAAAACTTCAAATCAAGAATTATATATCCTGCAAAACTGTCTTTCAAATTAAGAAGATGAAATGAAGACATTCACAGATAAACATAAACTTAGAGACTTTGTAAAAACCAAATCAAAGCCATAAGAAATACTGAAAGGAGCTCTTTGCTTAGAAAAATGAAACCACTAAGTGTATATTTAAGAAGGCAATACAGGACACAATATCCAGAAGTCTACTCAGTTAGGGGAGGCACAAAACTCAGTCAAAGCTATAACATGAAAAGGAGGGACCCAGTGATCATATCATGAAAACTAAGATACCATCACATTAAAAAAGATGGATATACTACAGTAGTTATAGTCCCTCCAGATGGAGAGGAAATTAATAAGATATGCAGAAGTTAAAATTGGGTTTAAACTTAGATTATCAAGGGAGATGATAGGAGTAGCTGCAAAGCGCAATAAAGATACAGCATATCAAAACAAGAAATGTGGGGGCAGAGTCAAGATGAAAGACTACGCATACATTTCCTTATTTACCTCTGAAAACTAAGGCCTGGATTGATAATTAAATGGAGACTTCTGGACACCTCATAAGCTGTAGGACATGGCGTAGAGCTGTCAGTTGGACTACATGCCACTGAAGGGGAAACTTCTCTTTCGCTGACCCCTGCCCTTATTGAATGGCCAGGTCTTGCAGACTGAAAGTAACTGGTGTTTTTAACTTTTTTTCCATCTTAGCCAGCAGATGGGTATTGGGCTTAACTGGCAGCAAAGCTTGGCAACACTGCTGATGTGATCAGCAGTTGGAATTTTGAGAGCCCAGCTCTGGACTCTGAGCACATCGGCCCTTCCACCCTCTTAGTAAGTGGTGTTTGGGGTCTTAAAAACCAGCAAGCTGCCATCTGAGGTACACTAGATGGTCCCAACTCATCTGGATGATCACCGAGAACAACAAAAACACAAGATAAAAAGAACCAAGGAGATAGATGGATCCATGTGAATGGATGAATGTATCACCATGTGACCAGAGGAACCTGATGGTGCCCAGCCACCACCAAAGATAGCTGTGATGAGGCACACAATGTTGAGTCCCTGTGGCAACATGAGGAAAAGATGGGAACACCTGAAGAACTCCACTAGAAGACAACAATTGATGATCTGGCAGCCTGGAGGGTCCCCTGCAAGCATGGCCCCTAGACCTGCTGTTGCCCCTGACCAGAAAACTTTACTGAGGTCAGATCTTCTGACAGGGACAGATTGGACTTGGGGACACAATGTGGCCATATGGTGTGTGTACTTTACGGTTGTATGAATCTATAAGATTCTGTCCTTCTGGCCTCCTACTAGAAGGGAGAGGAGAAAGTGGAGGAGATGTGACAGGGGATTGTTAAGAGGATGTAACATATACAGTACATAAAGGAGGAATGTACAGTCACCGCAGAAGGAGCTGCAAATAGGCGGGCATGCATATTTAATTTGGATTGTATGCTTTCACCTAATCACACACACACACACACAAAAAGCAGCAACTGACTAGTGTTCAGACCTTCAGTGTAATTCTTAGCTGATATCGACTTCCAAGTCACCTGGGGCCACTGCTTCAACTCCAGTACTCAGACTTCCCATTTGACTTTTGAACATGTCTTGGGAGCCTGTTCCCCAGGGGCACAGGTCATTGTTAGGAACATTGACTATAGATCTCATGACAGCTTAATATTTTCCACTGATAGAGTTTGTGTTCAGACGTTCTTCTTGATTTCTTCATTGGGAGAGAAGCTTCTGCAGTCATTGTCAGTCAAGATTGATGTCTTTTCTTCATTTCTTTTTCTATTCCCTGTTATTTCTCCAGCCAGCCAAGTGCCGTCGAGTTGGGTATTTCTCCAGAGAGGATTATTTATTAAGTACAGTAACCAAAACTGCAAATAAATAAATAAATAAACTAATACTGTGTCTATTAAACCAGAACCAGCAGATTTACACTACATTTAGAAGGCAGTCTACACCTAGGCCCTGTAACAGCTGTGTTGACAGTCCTGGGATGAGTGAGGGAAACTTTAGAGTTGTAGAATATGTGACTAATTGATGCTTCACTTTCAAAGGAATACTTAGAAAATTTTGATATTATCAAAGTTAAATTCAACAAATGATCAGGGTGGCCACAGTTTTTCAGATTTAGCTGACAGCCATTTAGTGTGCACATACTACTTTGTATATACCTCATTCTTATAAATTCACACACGCACATTGCAAATGTGTACATACAACATCAGAGTTCCAGAGTCCCAGAGAGGGATTATCATTGTTATCATTCTATACCTCCCACTTGCAATGTGAGGAATGATGTGGATAAGAATGATAAATTGTAACCACATAATCTCAAACATCATGATCTCCGATGATAATTTTTCAATAACTCTTAGAGTAGAAATTTTCATTTTTACACTTAAGTGGTGAAACAGAGGTTAAGTTACTGGCCCGAAAACATATAGCATGTTACTGTAGGTGTCTGGTTCTAAAGCCATTCCCCACTACTACACCAGAACACCTTCACCCTTTAATCCCCATAGGCAACTCAATCAAACTAAAACAAAGCCTTATTTTTATGAAGAGCTATAATCACTTCTTCCACTTTCTATGCCTCTCATTCATAAATGTATTCATTTGACAGGTTTAAGTATGAGCTGTCAACTACATGTCAGATGTTGCTCACTGCTCAGAATCTCATACCCAAACCTAACTTGTTAACAAGCATCCCCAGCTTCAGGATTCCATTTCATTTACATCTCACATACCAAGAAGCAGAAATAATTCTTTAATCCTAGTAATCAAAAGAATCAGAAATTAGAGATAATGTTGCTTCAGTTATTTCAACAAGGGCATCACTTTGCTTCTCACTTCTGAGTAGGAAAGCAATCAGAAAAGATCTGGCCTGACCTCCCATATTCTTCTTTGCTGCCCAGCACTGCTGCCTTCTAGATTCCCAAGTTTATGCTGGGCCACCCATTTTTCTTACCCTGTCTCTCTTGGTCCATACTAGATGTTGGTTGCAAAGTCTTAGGAATCCCTCTCTTGCTCCATAAATCAAAACCTTCATATAAGACCTGTACTTAAGCTCTGGAAATCCAGCATAATGGACTCAGTTCTCCAAGACCCTTACTGTCTTAGTTGGAAGAGGATATAAGCCACTGGGAAATCACAAGATCTAGAGTCGTACACCAAATGATGATGTCTAGGAAAATTTCAGTGCTATAAAGAACTCATCTCATTTTTCTCATCTGTGAAACATAAAAATACTAGCTCACAGGGTTACTAATAGGTTTAAATTAGCAAATATTTTAAAGTTTTTAAACGGTAGCTAATATCAGTTGTGAATCAACTCCATAGCAACTTATTGGCTATCCATTCCCCTCATGGCACTCTACTCCTCTGCTGAGTTCAATAATTCATTGTGGAAGCAAGGCTAATACAGTGGAGTAGCCAGAACCATCTTCTGATCCCTCTAACAACAAAAACCCAGAAAAACAACTTAATGGATTACATAGGACAATTACAAGAGCCCTGAACATCAGGAGGAAAGCTGGGGGAACAAAGTGACTGACAGAGAGGAGAGTAGATACAAAAATATCAAGACAGCCCAGAACAGGTCAACAGGAATCTGCCCCCTGTGGGATCCTCTGTGCCAGAACAGTGAGCAAATCCACATTTGGAGAGTGTCTTCCTCAGTGGAGGAGCAAGCCTTGTACAGACATGCTTACAGAATTGCCGCTCTCTCCAATTTGAGCACCAAGAGATAAGTTCTTGCAGACATGTACAAATCAAAACTTTTCCTTTGGGCACAAACTATGTCCCTCTCCTCGGCTCTCCCTACTTTCTTCACTGTATTGTGCTGGGCACCAGACTCTGATTCCTTAATTGGGGCCAAAGCAGTCACTCTTGCATGTGCCCTGAGTTAGTCTCCTGGACTTGGAAAGGGGGCAATTTAACAAATGTGGAAGAAAAAAAAGTGCCAAAGCCACTGGCAGGGCAGAAACAGGTTGTTTCCCTAGGCATAAGACTGCCATCCCCTTAGCTTTCTGGCGGGGGGTCCCCTACCTTTCTCAGAACATGCAGCCAGCAACCTGAGCAGACTCTAATCATTATTTCCCCATCATAGGCTGACTGACTGGGTACCTGGGCTGAAAACACAAAAAAAATTAGCCAATGCCAAGGCCCACATGCCTAGCAAAAGCTCTAACCACCAGGTGACAGGACTTTGGAATTTCTAAGGCTCCAATAAGTGAACCAGCTCACATGATCAGTTTATTTGGCCACTTAAAAAACTAACCAACTGGACAGCACTTGGCTTGGCATATATATACAGGTTGGAACACAATAACTAAAAATAAATAAATTACAAAAATTTTTTCTCATGGCTCAGAAGCAATAGTCTATTTCAAATCATTTAAGGAAAGAGACGACTATAGCTGCAGAAAACTCCCAAACAATCAAAAAATTTTCCAGCTGAAGAACACTTTCTGCAGTTATCAGAGGTAAAATAAAAAAGAGTATTGTTTAGAGTTCTTCAAGACTTCCGGAAGGTGACTAGACAAAATGCATCAGAGCATAATGAAAAATTGAACAGGCTACAAGAGATACTTGAGTAACAATGATCTGAAATTCATCAGAATGACAATAAATTACAGAATTAGACAATTCAATAGAAAGTCAAAGGAGTAGAATTAAGGTAATAGAATGCAGAATTAGTGAGAATGAAGACAAAGCAACTGCACTAGCACCACTGAGAGAAAAATCAGAAAACAGATTTGTAAAAAGTAATCACTGTGAGTTCTGTAGGACTCTATCAAGAGGAACAATTTACAAACAACTGGAGTACTAGAAAGAGGGGATAGCAAAAAACGCAGAGAATTGTTGAAGATATATGGACAAAAAACTTTTCTGATATCATAAAAGATTAGAAGCTATCTACAAGAGATACTGTTTGAACTCCACACAAGGCAGAGCCTAAAATAAAGACACCAAGACATATTATAATCAAACTTACTAAAACTAAGTGTAAGGAAATACTTTTAAAGGCAGCTAGATTTAAACAATAATAATCTATAAACAAGAGTTGGTTGTTAGATTATTCAGTAGAAAGCATGATGGTAAGAAGGCAATGGTATGATATATACAAAGCCCTGATGGAAAAACTACCAGTCGTGGATTGTATATCCTGCAAAACAGTTTCTCTAATGTGACAGTGAAGCTAGAACATTCTCAGATAAACAGAACTTTAGGAAATTTGCAAAAACCAAACCAAAATTAAAAGAAACACTGAAAGAAGTTCTTTGGTCAGGAAAATAGTAACTTCAGGTACATACTCAGGGATATAAAGCAGGATAGAGTATCCGGACATCAACACTGATAGAAAAAGCACAAAAAAATAAAATACTAATTTATAAAAACAAGGAAGGCAGAGATATTTGTGTGTAAGCGATGACAACATTGTATCAAAAAAGAGGGACTAAAAGCGTATTCATAAAACTTTCCTATGGAAAAGAATTCAAGGAGCTGAAAAGAAATTAGACTGGTCTAATTTTAGAACATTAGGGGTAAGTATTAAAATAATCAAAAAGGAAATTAGCAATCCTATACATCAAAATAAGAAACAAAATGATGTAGTCTTGGCAAATATAAAACCAATGACAATGAAAAACATGAAAGAAAAAACAAAGAATGACTCAACATAAACACTTAAGTAAAGAAATCATCAACAACAAAAAATGACAAAATGACAGCGCTAAATTCATACCTATCAATAATTACATTGAATGTAAATAGATTTAACTTACCAATAAAGAGACAATGAGTAGCACAGCAGATAAATAAACAGTCTGTCTGCCTGCTGCCTACAAGAGACAAGCCTTAAATTTAAATATACAAGCAAACTGAAACTCAAAGGATGGAAAAATATGTACCAAGCTAAAAATACTCAAAAAAAAGAGAGCAGGAGTGACAAAATTAACTTCAGATAAAATAGACTTTAAAGTAAATTCAACCACAGTGGACAAGGAAAATCATTATATTTTGATTAAAATTTCCATATATCAGTAGGACATACCATATTAAATATTTTTCACCTAACAACAGTGCTGCTAAGTACCTCAAACAAACTCTAACAGCAATGAAAATAGAAGTAGACAGCTCCACAGTAATAGTAGGAAACTTCAATATTCCACTTTTGGTGATAACAGAACATTCAGGAGAAACTCAGTAAAGACATAGAAGATTTAAATGCCACAACCAACTTGACCTCATTCAGAAAACTGCCCAAGAGAAGAGAAACATATTTTCTTTTCCAATACACACAGAAAATTTTCTAGAATAGATCACATATTAGGGCATAAAGCAACAAAATCCATAGCACTGAAATATTGCAAAACAACTTTTCAGACCATAAAGCCATAAAAGTCAAAACTAATCACAGAAAGAGCAAGAGAAAAAAGCTAAAGGCATGGAAGCTGAAAAACATCTTGCTCAAAAACTTTTGGATTGTCAGAGAAATGAAAGATGAAGTAAAGAACTCATACAATCAAATGAAAATAAAAGCACATCCTGCTAGAACCTATGCGACACAGCAAAAGCAGTGATCAGAGAACAATTTATCTCAGCAAATCCACCACCTCACTACTCACTGCCATTAAGCTGGGTCCAACTCACAGTGACCCTAGAGGTCAGAATAGAACTGCCCATAGAGTTTCCAAGGAGTGTCTAGCAGATTTGAACTGCTGAGCTTTTGGTTAGCAGACGTAGCACTTAACTCACTACACTACCAGGGTTTCCCAATAAATGCACACATCCAAAAAAAGTTCTTCTTAGGACCCAAATCAAAGAATTAATCCTACAATATGAACAAGTAGAAAAAGACTAGCAAAAGAACCCCTCAGTTACCAGAAGAAACACATAATAAAAATTAAACCACAACTACATGAATTAGGAAAGAGAAAAACAATTGAAAGAGTTAACAAGACTAAATCTGTGTTTTTTGAAAAGTTCAACAAAACTGATAAGCCACCGATCAAACCAACCAAAGAAAAACAGGAGAGACAGCATGTAATTAGAATAAGAAATGAGATGGGCAATATCACAAGAGAGCCAACCAAAATTAAAAGAATCCTAAAAGAATATTATGAACAGATCAACTCTAACTAATTTGAAAATCTAGAGGAAATTCTCAATTTTCTAGAAACACACTACCTGCCAAAACTAACACGAACAGAAATAAAACAATTTAATAAGCCCATCACAAAAGAAGAGACTGAATAGATAATTTAAAGACTCCCGATCAAAAAAGTATGGGCACAGACAGATTCACTGGAGAATTCTACTAAACTTTTAGAGAAGAGTTAATACCACTACTACTAAAGCATAGAAAATGATGGAATACTCCCAAACTCATTATATGAATCCAGCATTACCCTGATACCAAAGCCAGGTAACGACAGCACAAAAAAAGGAAAATTGTAGACCAATATCTCTGAGAAGTTTTGCATCTAAGCTCATGAGAGATAAACCAAACCCTGCCCACCTTTTTTTTCTTTTTTTTTGGTGTTTGGTTTATCTGTCATGAACTTAGATGCAAAAACCCTCAATGAAATTCTAGCCAGTAGAATCCAACAACATATCAAAAATGATAATAATTCACCATGATCAAGTAGGATTCATACCAGGGATGCAAGAATGGTTCAAAAACAATCAATGTAGCCAACCACATTAAAAAAAGAAACAGATAAGAATCACCTGATCTTATCAATTGATACAGAAAAGGCACTTGACAATGTCCAACACCTATTTATGTTAAAAACTCTCAGCAACACAGGAATAGAAGAAAAATTTCTCGGCATAATAAAGGACATGTATGCAAAGCCAACATCCAACATCATCTTAAATGGAGAGAGTCTGAAAGCAACCTCCTAGAGAATAGGAACCAGACAAAGATTGTCCCCACTCTCATTCAACATTGTGCTGGAAGTTCTAGACAGAGAAATCAAACAAGATAAAGAAATAAATGTCATCCAAACTGGTAAGAAATAAAAGCATATGTAATTACAGATAACATGATCTTATACACAGAAAACCCTAAAGAACTCAGACACACACACACACACAAAACTCCTAGAGCTAATAGAAGATTTCAGTAAAGTACTGGGATATAAGATAAACATATATAAACAGGTGGATTCCTTTATACTAGCCAAGATACTATCAAAGAGAAAATCACAGAATCAATACCATTTACAACAGCACCCCAGTAGATAAAATGCTTAGGAATAAATATGACCAGAGATATAAAAACACTATACAAAGCAAATTTTAAGACTCTACTGCAAGAGACATACAAAAATGTAGAAATCTACCTTGCTCATGTATAGGAAGGCTTAATATCCTGAATATATCTATTCTACTCAAAGTAATCTATAGAAACAATACAATCCTGATTCATATTCCAATGGCATTTTTAAATGAGATGGAGAAACGAATCACCAACTTCACACAGAATGGAAAGAAGCCCTGGATAAGTAGAGCATTACTGAAGAATAATAAAGTGGGAGGTGTCACACTACCTGACTTTAGAACCTATCACACTGCCACAGTAGTCAAAACAGCTTGCTACTGGTACAAAAACAGATACATAGACCAATGGAACAGAATTTAGAATCCAGATATAACAGCATCTACCAATGAGAAGCTGTTATTTGACAAAGGCCTAAATTCCATGCACTAGGGAAAAGACAGTCTCTTCAACAAATGGTTAGTTGGGAACAGTGGATATTCAACTTTAAACAAACAACCAAAAAATGAAACAAGATCAATATTTCATACATGCACAAAAACAAACTCAAAGTGGGTCAAATACCTAAATATAAAATTTAAAACAACAGAGATCATGGAAGAAAAAATAGAGACAACACTGGGAGCCTGAATATATGGCATAAACACGCTACAAAATATTACTAACAATGTATCAACACTAGAAGAGAAAATAGATAATGGGAAACTCCTAAAAATCAAACACTCATGCTCATTCAAAGACTTCACCAAAAGAGTAAAAAGACTACCTACAGACTGGGGAGAAAAAAAAAATTGACAGCCACGTATCTCTTTAGCATCTAATCTCCATAATCTACAAGTTACTTCAAAACCTCCACTAGAAAAAGACAAATAACTCAATTAAAAAATGAGCAAAGGAGATGAACCAGCACTTCACTAAAAAAAGAAATCAAAGAGGCTAATAGATACATGAGGAAATATTCATTCTCATTAGTCATTTCAAACTACAATGAGATAACATCTCACCCCGATGAGGCAGCATTAATCCAGAAAATACAAAATTGTAAGTGTTGGAGAAGCTTTGGAGAGACTGGAGCTCTTCTATACAGCTGATAGGAATGTAAAATGGTATAACCACTTTGGAAATCAGTCTGTCACTTCTTCAAAAAGCTGGAAATAGACATACTATATGATCCAGCAATCTTACTACTTGGAATATATCCCAGAGAAATAAAAGTTGTCATACAAATAGATACATGCACACCAATGTTTATTGCAGCACTGTCCACAATGGCAAAAAGATGGAACTAATCTAAGTTCCCATCAACAGATACAGGTACAAACAAGCTATGGTATTTTCATGCAATGGAATGCTATGCAATGACAAAGAACAACAATGATCTTGGGAAACATCTGATGACATGGAGTCTGTCATCTGGAAGACATTATGCTACGTGAAAAGGTTTAATCACAAGGGAAAATAATCTTTAATGGTTATAAGGGCGGGGAGGGAGATGTTATTCATAGACTAGATAGTAGATAGGAGTTTTGTTGGGTGAACAGAGCGACAGCATGCAGCAGAAGGGAGATTAATATTGCTGGACTATACCAAAAGCTAAGAGATTTCCTAAATACAACCCAATTCTTGAAGGATAGAGTAGCAAGGACAGGGATCTGGGGACCATGTCTTCTGGGGACCTCTAGGTCAATTGGCATGACAAGGTTTTTTTTTTTTAGCAGGTGTTCTGCATACCACTTTGATGAATAGCATCTGGAGTCTTAAAAGCTAGCAAACTGCAATCTAAGTAACATCAATTGATCCCAATCCACCTGTAGTAGAGGAGAATGAAAGACATAAAAGACATATGGAAAGCATGAGCCCAGGAGACAGGGCCACATGATCCAAAGAGTACATCAGCATGAGACCAAAGAACTACATGGTGCCCTGCCAGCACTAATGACTGCCCTGACAGGGATCACAACATAGAGTTCCTGACACTGCAAGACAAAAAGAGGGGTGCAGGACTAAAACTCTTTTAAAAGACCAGACTTGGTGGTCCAACAGACTTGAGGGTCCCCTGAGGACATGCCCCCCAACTCTTTGCTATCTCAGAGCTGAAACCAGTAGTGATAACAACTCTTTAACAAAGATTGAACTAGAGTATGAGACAAAGAGTGACGATGGCAAACAGTATTCTTCTTGGTTTAAATATACACATGAGACTGTCTGGGCAGCTCTTGTCAAGAGACAAGATGAGAAGGGAGGCCTTGTAGGGGGAGAAGAGTTGACTGAACGGATATGGAAACTACAGGGTGACAAGGAGGAGTGCGCTCTCATAGAGTAGGGAGGGCAGCTAGAGTTGCGTAGTGGTGAGTGTGTAGTTTTGTATGCCAAATTAACTTGGATAGTAAACCTTACTTAAAGCACAATAAAACCTAAAATAATAATAATAATTCTTTGGGAACCTCATCCCATGAAGAAAGCAGCACCAAGAGCAGACCACGACCTTCAGACCTGAGGTTCCTGCACTAAGATGCTCTCAGACCAAAAAAAGACTGATGCAATACAAGAACCTTCCTCCAGAGCTGACAGAGAGAGACAGTGCTTTCCTCTGGAGCAGCACCCTGAATTCAGACTTCTAGCCTACTGGACCATGTAAGAACAAATTCTTCTTTGTTAAAGCCGTTCACTTATGGTAAGTCTGTTAGAACAGTGCTGGAGGACTAAGACAGAATTTGGTACCAGGAGTGGGGTGCTGCTCTAACAGATACTGGAGGAAGTTTTGAAACTATGAATGCATCAAAGACTCAGAAGAAACTGAGGAGAACTGTTAACACTAAAGAAGTTGTAGTTGTGTGAAAGAAGTAGCACAGGACCAGCAGCAGCAGTGGACAGCCAGCAGCAGTGTGAGACAGCACTGGAGCTGTCCCACAGAGAGAAAGCTGAATGCTTGTATGCAAGAGGCTTCCTGGAGGAAGTGGTTGCCTCTGGGTGCTTACATCAGTGGAACTACAGAGCTTTGGAATATTTGCCTCAGCAGGGAAGATACAGACATGAGATCACAGGAAGAAGCTGAAGAGATAAGTAGCTGTGCTGCCTCAGTCTCAAAAGGTACGGCCATGATCTCAGGAATTTCTAAGGTTGGAATCATGGCCTCTGATCTTTCTAAGGGTGGAGATGTCATTCAGTTGTACTAGGAAAATTGTGTGCCTAAAGCTAAGGGAGCAGACTTGCTGTCCAAGTAGGCCTGGAAGGTGGCGCTGAATCCCAGGGTCAAAGGGCTTCCACTCAGAATCTAAAAAGTGTGGCCAATACCTGGAGCTTAGAGGGCAAGGCTAAGGTGTAAATTGTCTCAGAGAACCCTTGAGGGCTAATGCGATGTGTTCTTCTGTTTGCTTGGTACCTGTTAAATCTTCTTACCCTGAAACTTCTCCCATTTGTAATAGAAATCTGTAGCATGGGTCTGCCTGTTCTACCATTGTATTTAGGAAGCAGATAACTTGTATTTTAGATTCGACAGACATATAAGAATGTTTTGGAATTGGAATTCATTTGGGACTTTTGCTATGATGTGATGGGGTGAATATGTATTTCATGTTGAAAGATGTGATTGGCCAACAAAGAGTAGAATATCATGGATTGAATTGGCCAACAAAGAGTAGAATATCACGGATTGAATAGTGTCACCCCAGAAATTTGTGTAACAACTTGGCTGAGCCATTATTGCCAGGATTTTGTGACTGCCCTCTGTTTTAGTCAGCTAGTGCTGCTCTAACAGAAATACCATGATTGGATGGCTTTAAAAAGAAAAATTCTTATCTTTACACAGTCCAGCAGGGTACAAGTCCATATTTGGGATGTCCACTCCAGGGGAAGTCTTTTCCACTTGTCAGCTCTGGAAGAAAGTCCTTGTGTTTCATCAGTCTTTGTTCATGGAACATCTTGTCTCAGCAACCTCAGGTCTGAAGCACGTGCCCCGGTGCTGCTTTCTTGATGGTGTGAGATTCTCAACTCTCTGCTTGCTTCCCTTTCCTTTTCTCTTGTAGGATTAAAGGATAAAGGGTGATGCAAGCCATACTCCAGGGAAACTCCATTTACAGTGGAGCAGGGAGGTGATCTTATTTAGGGATTTATAGTCCCACTCTAATCCTCTAACACATAGCAGAGAAAAATTGTGAAATGCAGGACAATCATAAAATGTTGGGAAACCTGGCCCAACCACAGGGCTACACATATTTTGGGGGGGACACAATTCAATCCATGACACCCTCCTTTTTGTGATTTTTATGTGCTGTACAATCTAATCTCTGTCTGTGGCTAATAGACTGGATTATGGTACAGAGGATTAGGTGGGACTGCAACACTTCCTAAGATTTCCTCCCCACTTCAATGTAAAGGGAGTTTCCTTGGAGTGTAGATTGCACCAGCTTTTATGACACAAGAGATAAAACAAAAGGGAAGCAAGGGGAGAGTTGGGGCCTCATACCATAAAGAAAGCAGCACTGTAGAGTGCACCCTTCAGACTAGACGTTCCTGTGCCAAGATGCTTTCAGACCAAAGACTGATGCAACACAACCATCTTCCTCCAGACCTGACAAAGAGAAAATTCCCTAGAGCAGACACTTTGAATTTAAACTTGTATCCTACTAGACTCTGTAAAGATAACCTTACATTTGTTAAAAGCATCCACTCATGTTATTTCTGTTATAGCAGTGCTATATGACACATCTCTCCCCTGTATTACCTCTATGAAAGAAAAAAACAGGAAATAGTAAGTCTTGGAGAGGTTTGGGAAGATTGGAACACTTACGTACTACTGGCGGCAATGCAAAAGTGGTACAACTATTTGAGGAAATGATATGGTGCTTTCTTAAAAAGCTAGAAATAGAGGCAGCAGAATAGATAAGACGCTTCCTGTGATTCCTCTAACAGCAAAGACCAAAAAAAAAAAAAAAAAAGGATTTGTTGCATGTGACATCCTAGAAGCCCTGAACATCAAACAGAAAGTTGAGAGATCACACTGAGTGACAGGGAAGGGAGAGCAGATCTAGAAATATCTAGGACTGGCCAGACACAACCTAGTGGTAGTCAGTACATTGTAGGTGAATTGACAACAATGAATGTGGTTAGTGGAGCAGTGTCTTTTGGAAAATGTCTTCCTCAGTAGGAGGTACTGAGTGGTGGAGAGCCCACTGATGCCTCCAAAATCAGTGAAAAACTGTGTTTGATTGTCAAAAGCTAAGTAGCTTGTATCTAATCTACCAAGTGTGGATATAAAACTTTTCTTAGAGATAAACATCTCTCCCTTTCCTCAACACTTCCCCTTCCTTTCTTTGCACTGTGTTTGGCTCCAGAGACTGACACATTATCTGGGCCAGAAGTAGCACTCCTTCCATGCACCCTGGATGGCTGTCAGTCCCCCACCTTTCTCAGCACATGCAGCCAGATAACTGCACCTATGCCAGTCACCCCTGTCCATGTAGGACTATAGGGGAGAGCCTGTACTGCACACATATTGACTGACTACCTGGGTACCTGTGCCAAATACTACCAGAAAAGTAAGCAGATGTGTGGGTTCCTATGCCCAGTAACAACTCTAACCACACAGTGAAAGGATGTTAAAGCCTTGAAAAGCAACAATAATCAATTTAGCTAACACCACCAGCCTATGTTGACATTTCAAAATGAAACAAAGCTAGATGATAGAAAACAGTAAGAAAACATACAATAAACACAACTTACTGGTGACTTGGAAAAATAGTCAATATGAAATCACATAAAAAGGTGATTGAATTACCAAAAACAAGGGGGACAACAGAAAATGTAGACACAATTGTCAAAGATTTGTTGACAGAAAACTTCCCCAGTATCATGAAAGATAAGAAGATATCTATCCAAGATGCTCATCAAACTCTATAAGGTAGATCCCAGACAAAGACATCGAGACATACTATAATCAAACTTGTGAAAACTAAACATAAGGAGACAGTTTTGAAACTGGTTAGGGATAAACAAAATAATCTACAAAGGAGAGTCAGTGAGACAAAGTTTGGATGACTCAGCAGAATCCATGCAGGTGTAAAGGCAATGGGATGACATACACAAAGACTTAAAGGGAAAAAAAATTGCCAACCATGAGTTATATATGCAGCTAAACTGACTCTCAAATATAATGGTGAAATTAGAACATTTCCAGATAAACAGAAGTTTGGAGAATTTGTGAAAACCAAACCAAATTACAAGAAATATAAAAGGGAGTCCTTTGGTTAGACTACCAGTATCAGACAACAATCCAAGAATACAAAGTATAACAGAAAAAATAGACATCAGCCATAATAGGAAATCACAAAAATAAAGTTAAAACACTGAAAACAGGGAAACAAAGACATATACATATAAAAGATGACATTATAACAAACAAGAGGGACCAAAAAGTATAGTGACAGGTCCTTCATAGAGACAGTAAGTGAAGCTAGCACAAAGAAGTAAAGAACTGGCTTAAATTTAGAACAATAGGGTAAATACTAAGGTAACTGCAAAGAAAATTGACAATCCTATGCATCAAAATGAAAAAGAAATAAAAACAAGAAGTCTCAGCAAATACAAAACCAAAAATAATGAAAAAGAAAAATAGCTCAGCAGAGAAAATTAAGTGGAACAATGAAATTATCAACAATGCACAAAAAAGTCATCAAAATGATAGAGTTAAAATCATGCTTATCAAAAATTACACTGTTAATTGATTGAATGCACCAATAAAGGGAAACAGAATGGCAGAAAGCATTAAGAAAAATCCGTCTATATGCTGCCTACAAGAGACACACCTTAGAGTTAATCACACAACAAAGAAAAATGGAAAAAAAAACATCAAGCAAACAACATTCAAAAACAGCAGGAGTGGCAATATCAATTTCTAATGAAATAGTCTTTAATGTAAAATTCACCACAATGGACAAACCTAAAACCTACTGCTGTCAAAACAAGGAAGGACATTATACAATGATTCAAGAGTCAGTTCATCAGGAGGGCATAGTCATACCTAAGGACACCTCTGACATCCACTTAATGACAGCCCTCTTAAAACAAACTCTAACAGCACTGAGAAGAGAAATAGACAGTTCCACAATAATAGTTGGATGCCTCAACGTACCATTTTGGGTGAGAAACAAAATATCCAGAAAGAAGTTCAAAAAAGTCACAGAAGATCTAAATGCCACAATCAAACAACCTGGACAGACAGGCATATATAGAAGACTCCACTCAACAGCAGCCGAGTACACTTCCTTGTCCAATACATATAGAACATTCTCCAGAACAGACCATATATAAGGCCTTAAAGCAAACTTTAACAGAATCCAAAGTCTTGAATTATTGCAAAGCATCTTTCCAAACCATAAAGCCATAAAAGTAGAAATCAAGATGAGAAAAAGCAAAGGGGGGAAACATAATAACTGTACAATACCTTGCTCAAAAACTATTGAGTTGTAGAAGAAATTGAAGACACAATAAAGAACTTCAATGAATCAAATGAGAATGAAAGAACATTCTACCACAACCTTTGGGTGCTAAGAGGTCATTATTTTTCAATAAATGCTCACATTCAGTATGAAGGCCCCAAATCGAAGCACTAACTTACAATTTGAACAAGTAGGAGAGCAGCAGAAAGACCTTTGAGCACTAGAAGCAAGCAAATAATAAAAATTAGAACAGAACTAAACAAGTTAGAGAACAGAAAAACAGTTGAAAGAGTTTAACAAGAACAACAGCTAATTCTTTCAAAAAAATCAAGAATATTGATAAACCATTGGCCAAAATAACAAAAGAAAGCCAGGAGAGGCAGCATATAACCCAAATAAGAAATGAGATGGGCAATATGACAACAGTCCCAACTGAAATTGCCAAAATCATAACAGAATACTCCAAAAAATTGTATTCTAACAAATTTGAAAACCTGAACGAAATGAACATGTTTCTAAACTAATACTAACAAAAGTAGAACAAGTAAATAAACCCATTGTCTTAGTCACCTAGTACTGCTTTAACAGAAATACCACAAGTGGGTGGCTTTAAAGAGAGAAATTTCATTTTGTTACAATCCAGTAGGTTAAAAGTCCAAATTCAGAGTGTCCGCTCCAGTGAAGACTTTCTCTGTTGGCGCTAGAGGAAGGTTCCTGTCATCAATCTTTCCCTGTACTGGAAGTTTCCGAGGAACAGAATGCCAGGTGCTCTTCTGAGAATACTCTCTGATCCTGGCACTGTTTGTTTCTTGATAGCGTGATGTCCCAACTCTCTCTTCTAGCTTCTTTCTTTTATATCACAAGAGATTGACTCAAGGCACAAAAGTCTTACACGTTGATTCTTGCTCCACCACAACAACTGCTGCACATCCTCCCTCATTAACATCATAGAGGCAGGGTTTACAACATAGAAGAACAGCACGCAATGCCTGAAATCACAGCCTACTCCAATTACTACACACATTTTTAGGAGGACGCATGTCAGTCCATGACATCCATAACAAAAGAAAATAGTGTGAAGGTAATTTAAAAAAAAACTCTTAACAACAAAAGCTTTGGTTCTGATTAGCTTCACTGGAGAATTCTACCAAACTTTCAAAGAGTTAATGCCCTGTTTCTAAAGGTATTTCATAGCATAGAAAATGATGGTGTACTCTCCAACTCATTCTATGCGGCCAGCATAACCCTAATACCAAAACCAGGTAAAAACAGTACACAAAAAAGAAAGTGATAGAACAATATCTTTCATAAACTTAGATTCTAAAACAATAAAAAAAAAAAAAGAAAGAAAGTCTAACCAGTAAAATTCAAAACCATATCAAAAAAACAATTCAGCATTCATCAAATGTGGTTCATACCTAGTATGAAAACACTGGTAGCATAGTGTTTAAACAAGACTTTGCTTGATGTTGCTAAATTTTGCTAAACAATACTACTAAACAAAACATTGCCAGATTGAATCCACCAGGCATTCTTGGAAACTCTATTGGATGGTCCCACTCTGTCTTATGATGTTGCTATGAATTGGAATGGACTTGACTACAGCGAGTTTATGAAGGGATGGCTCCACATCAGAAAAAGAATTAATGTAACCTACCACATAAATAAAATGAGAGAAACCACTTGATTTTATTAACTGATACAAAAAAGGAATTTGACAAAGTTCAACATCCAGTCATAATAAAAACTCAGCAAAATAGGAATAGAAGGAAAACTCTTCAACATAATAAAGTGCATTTTAGCCAACAACCAACATCATCCTCAGTGGAGAGAGTCTGAAAGCATTTCTCTTGAGAGTGGGCATCGACCAAGGAGATTTCTCATTACTTACTCAACATTATACTGTAAGTTATAGCCAGAGCAATCGGATCAGGAAAAAGAAATAAAGGGAATCCAAATTGAGGAAGAAGTAAAAGTATGTCTACTGGCAGGTGATATTATCTTATACAGAGAAAACTCAAAGTAAATTACGCACACAAAAAAACTGGAACTAATACAAGCAAAGTATCAGAATACAAGATCAAACATACAAAAATTAGTTGTATTCCTCTGCCCCCAAAGACTGAACATCAAAGAGGAAATCACTGAATCAATACGATTTGCTGTAGCTCCCAAGAAGATAAAATACCTAGGAATAAATTTAACCAGAGACTTAAAAGATTTACACAAAGAAAGCTAAAAGATACTACCTCAAGAAACCAAAAGAGATCTACATATGTGGAGAAAACTACCTTGCTCATGGATAGGAAGCCTCAACATTTTAATAACGCATATTCCACCCAAAGCAATCTATACTTACAGTGACTTTTGAGTCCAAATCCAAATAACATTCTTTAATGAGATGGAGAAGCAAATCTCCAACTTCGTATGGAAAGGGAAGAAGTCCTAGATAAGTAAAGCATTACTGAAGGAAAAGAACAAAATGGGTGGCCTCACACTACATGATTTTAGAATTGATTGCACCACTACAGTAGTCAAAACAGCATGATACTGATACGACAACGATATACGGACTAACAGGACAGAAGAGAGGGTCCAGACACAAAATCATTCTCTTATGAGCAGCTGATATTTGACAAAGCCCTGAAGTTTGTTAATTGGTGGACAAGACAGGCTCTTTATAAAATGAATAACTGGGTGGCATAACTGGATATCCATCTGGAAAAAAATTAAGCAAGACTCCTATCTCTTACCATGCACAAAAACAAACTCAAAGTGGATCAAAGAACTAAACGTAAAGCCTAAAACTGTAAAGATCATGGAAGAAAAAATAGACACAATGCTAGGAACCTTAATACACGGCACAGACTACAAAATATTAACAATGCGCAAACACCAGAAAAGAAAACAGATTACTGGTAACTCCAGGAAATCAAACACTAGGCTCATCCAAAGACTTCACCAAAAGAATTTAAAAACAATATAAAGACTAGGGATAATAAAATTTAGATATGACAAATTCAATCAGCATGTAATCTCTAAATTCTGAAAAATACTGTAAAACCTCAACAACAAAATGATAAATAGCACAATTTAAAAAATAGGCAAAGGATATGAACGGCACTTCACCAAAGAAGACACCCAGGTGGGTAACAGATATATGAGGAAACACTCATGATCATTAGCCATTAGAGAAATGCAAATCAAAACTACAATGAGATAATATCTTGTTAATCTAATAAACACAAAATGACAAATATTGGAGAGGCTGTCGAGAGACTGGAACACTAAAAGACTGAATTAACCTAGGTGCCTATTGGTGGATGAATGGATAACAAACCATATCATATTCACACAGTGAAATATTATGCAATGATTAAGAACAATGATGAATTTGGGAAACGTCTTATAACATGGAGAAATCTGGAAGCTGTAATGCTGAGTGAAATTAATAACTCACAGAAGAACAAATAGCATACAATGCCACTATTATAAGGACTCAAGAAAAAGTTTAAACACAGAAGAAAACAGTCTTTGATGGTTTTGAGGGTGGAGAGAGAAGGACAGGAGTGTCCCCTAATTTGATAATATCCTAGAATTATTTTAGGTGAAGGGAGGGACAACATACAGTAGAGGGGAAGTCAGCACAATTGGACTAAATCAAAAGCTAAGAAGTTTTTGAAATATCACCAAACACTTTGAGAGACAAGAGTACCAGGGGCAGGGATCTGAGACCATGTTTTCAGGAAATACCTAGATCAATTGGCAAAGGAAAGCTTATTAAGAAAATATTCTGTATCCTACTTTGGTGAATGGTGTCTGTGTCTTAAGAGCTAGCAAGCCACCATCTAAGAAGTTTTTACTGGTCTCAACTCAACTGAAACCAAAGAGAATGAAGATCATCAAAGACATACGGAAAATATGACTCTAAGAGGCAGAAAGGGCCACATAAACCAGAGACTACATCAACATAAGACCAGAAGAATTAGATGGTGCCTAGCTATCATGAATGACTGCCCCTACAAGGAGATTGTCTTAGTCATTCAGTGCTGCTTTAACAGAAATATCACAAATGGATGGCTTTAAAATGAGAAATTTTATTTTGTCGAGCCCAATTGGCTAAAGTCCAAATTCAATGTGTCAGCTCTAGAGTAAATTTTTCTCTGCTGGCTCTGGAGGAAGGTCCTGTTGTCAGTCTTCTCCTGCCCTTGAAACTTACAAGACACAGAGACCTTTGGGTCCTTTCCAAAGTATGTGCTCTGCTTCTGGTGCCGCTTTCTTAGTGGTATGAAGTCCCCAACAGTCTGTTTGCCTCCCTTTGCCTTATATCCTGAAAGATTGCCTCAAGGACAACATAATCCCACATATTGAGTCCTGCCCCACCAACACAACTGACACCCATCTTCCTTCATTAACATCATAACGGTAGGGTTTATAGCATACAGGAACATTACATTACCAGAAATCATGGCCTAGCAAATTTCTACACACATTTTGGGGGACTTAATTCAATCCATGACAGAGCTCAACATGGAGTGGGAGAAACATGAAGTGCAGGAATCAAACTCTAGTAAAAATATCAGGCTTGATGGTCTGACAGACTAGAGGGTGGCCAGAAGATATGGTCCCCAGATTCTCTGTTAGGCTTGAAGTGAAACCATTCCAGAATCCAACTCCTCAGACAAAGACTGAACTGGTCTATAAGACATCAAATGATACTCATGAAAAGTGTGTTTCTTGGCTTAAGTAGATGTAGGAGACTAACTGGGCATCTCCTGTCCGGAGGTAAATTGAGAAGACAGAAGAGGACAGGAGCTAGTTGAATGGCGTGGGAAGTATGAGGTGGAAGGTAAGAGTGTGTTGCATTTCAGGGAGAGTGACTATAGTCACATAACAAAGTGTGTGTATGTTTTTGTATGAGAAACTGACTCAAATTGTGAACTTTCACTTAAAACACAGTAAAAGACAAAATTCAAAATGAAAAAAGCTAGAAATACAGATACTATATGATCTAGCAATTCCACTTCTAGGAATATATCCTAAAGAAATAAGAACTGTCACAGTAGTAGGCATTATGCACACACGTGTTCATTGTAGTGTTATGCACGTTTAGCAAAAAAGATGGAAAGATCTTAAGTACCCATCAATAGATGAACAGATAAACACATACAATGTGTGTGTGTATGTAAAGAACAATGACAAATCTTCAAAACATTTCACAACATGGATGAATCTGGGGGCCTCATGCTGAGTGAAATTGTCTATCACAAAGCCAAGCTAAGTGCCGCCGAGTTGGATCCGACTCGTGAAAGGATACGTATTATATGCAATCACTATAATAAAAACTCATGAAAAGGCTCTATACAAAAAGAAACAATCTAATGGCTATGGGGTGACACTAAATGGACAACAGGTAAATGTTAACTTTGGTGAAAGGTAAGACAGCATACAGTATTGAGGAAACCACTACAGCTTCACCAAGGTTAAGTCATGGAAGCTCTGTAGATGTGGATTAAGTGCCTTCCTTGAAGGACTGAATTACCGGGTAGAAGGCTATAGAACTGATAGAGGGCTTGGGGAACAACTAGTCCAGTTGGCATAATACAGTTTATAAAGAAAATGTCTTACATTCTCCTTTGGTGAGTAGCATCAGGAGTCTTAAAAGCTTCTGAACAGTCATCTGTCATGGGTTGAATTGTTTCCCCCCAAAAATATGTGTAGCCATGTGGCTGGGACATGATTCCCAGTATCTTGTGATTGTCCTCCGTTTTGTGGTTTCCCTAAACTGTATGTTAGAGGATTAGGGTGGGGCTGTAAATTCCTTCACAGGATTACTTCCCTGCCCTGCAGTAAAGGGAATTTCCCTGGAGTATGGCTTGCCCCACCCTGAATCCTTTCAGCCTGCAAGAGATGAAAGAGAAGCAAGCTGAGAATCGGGAACCTCGTTACCATCAAGAAAGCAGCACCAGGAGAAAAGCTCATCCGTCAGACCTGAGGTTCCTGGGCCAAGAGGCTCCCTGGATAAAGACTGATGCAATACCAAACTTTCCTCCAGAGTTGACAAGGGGAAAGCCTTTCCCTGGAGAGGACACCCTGAATATGGACTTCCAACCTACTGGAATAAGAATAAACCTTCCTTTATTAAAGCCATCCACTCGGTGGTATTTTTGTTAGAGCAGCCTAGCTGACTAAAACAGAACATAATATAGTTTATAAAGAAAATGTCCTACATTCTCCTTTGGTGAGTAGCATCAGGAGTCTTAAAAGCTTGTGAACAGTCATCTAGGGTACCCAACTCGTCTCACCCCACCTGAAGCAAGGGAGAATGAAGAAAACTAAAGATTGAAGGGAAAAATTAATCCAAGAGCCTGATAACCCACAAGTACCACAGTTTCTGCCAGACTGAATCTAGCACAACTAGATGGTATACGGCTACCACCACCCACTGCTCTGACAAATCACAACAGAGGGTCCTGGACAAGGCTGGAGAAAAATGTAGAACTCCCCTTTCCCCAGAGAAAAACAAAAATTGACAAGACTTGTTGGTTTGACAGAGACTGAGAAACTGATTCGAACTGTGAACTTTCACTTAAAACAGTAAAAGATAATTAATAGAGAATAAAAATAGAAATACAGATACTATGTGATCCAACAATCCCATTGCTAGGAATATATCCTAAAAAATAAGAACTAGCACACTAAGAAACATAATGTACACCACTGCTCATTGTAGAATTATTCATAATAGCAAAAAAAGATAGTAACATCTTGAGAGTACCGCCCCTGAATTCCCTTTGAAATCGATGCTGAAGTCACTTCTAAGGCTCCTCTTTAGACAAAGATTAGAAAGTCCCATAAAACAAAACAAGACTAAACAGGCACATGAGCCCAGGGGTAAGGACAAGAAGGTAGGAAGGGACAGAAGAGTTTGTAATGGGGAGTCCAAGGTTAAGACGTAGGGTGTGAGGGTGTGTCATGGGGGTGGCAACCAATGTCACAAAACAATATGTGTATTCCTTGTTCAATGAGAAACTAATTTTCTTTTTATTCATAAGCAGCTGCAACAGTGTGTTGACAAGGAACTGCCAGAAATTCAAGCTGTATTCCAAAGAGGATGTGGAACCAAGGCTATCGTTGCTAATGTAAGGTGGATCTTGGCTGAGAGCAAGAATACCAGCAAAATGTTTACTTGTGTTTCATTGACTGTGAAAAAGGATTGGACTGTGTGGATCATACTAAATTATGGCTAATGTTGTGGAAAATGCGAATTCCGGAGCACCTAATTGTGCTCTTAAGGAATCTGTATACGGATTAAGGGGCAATTGTGCAAACAGAACAAGGGGACCCTGCATGTTTTAAAGTCAGGAAAGGTGTGCATCAGGGTTGTATCTTTTTACTATACATTTTTAATCTGTATGTAGAGTAAATAATCTGAGAAGCTGGATTCTAAGAAGAGGAACGTGGCATCAGGATTGGAGGGTGACTCATTGCTTGAGTCTTCCAGTGTTATGCAGACGACATGAACTTACTTGATGGAAATGAAGATTTCAGACATTTACTGATGAAGATCAGGGACCAAAGCCTTCAGTACGGATTGCACCTCAACATCAGGAAAACAAAAATCTTCACAACTGGACCAGTAAGCAACATTGTCATAAATGGAGAAAAGATTTAGGTTGTCAAGGATTTCATCTTACTTGGGTCCACAATCAACACTGATGGAAGTAGCAGTCAAAAAGTTCAAAAGATGCATTGCATTGGGAAAATCAGCTGCAAAGGACCTCTTTAAAGTATTCAAAAGTAAAGACATCACCTTGAAGACTGAAGTGTGCCTGACCCAAGCCATGGTATTTGTATTTGCATCATACGCATGCGAAAGCTGGACCATGAACAAAGAAGACAGAAGAATTGATACCTTTAATTGTGGCATAGGAAAAGAATGTTGTATGTACCGTGGGCCTCCAAAAGAACAAACAGATCTGTTCTGGAAGAAGTACTACCAGAGTGCTCCTTGGAAGTAAAGATGGCAAGGCTGTGTCTTATGTACTTTGGACATGTTGTCAGGAAAGATCAGTACCTGGAGAAGGACATCATGCTTGATAGAGTGGAGGGCCAGGAAAAAGAGGAAGGCCCTCAGTGAGG
The DNA here is from genome assembly GCA_028571685.1 of Heterohyrax brucei. NCBI lineage: Eukaryota > Metazoa > Chordata > Mammalia > Hyracoidea > Procaviidae > Heterohyrax > Heterohyrax brucei. The sequence continues at coordinate 96,105,480 of CM053154.1, read as the reverse complement.
TGGACTGACTCAGTGGCCACAACAACGGGCTTAAGCATAAAAATGATTGTGGACATGGCTCAAGACCAGGCAGTGTTTAATTCTGTTGTTCATAGGGTTGCTATGAGTCAGAACTGATTCGACGGCACCAATAACAACAATTTGCTTTGTAAATCTTTATCTAAAATTCAATTAAAAAAAGAAAAAGAATTATGAAAATAAAGAAGGTAAATAATATATTATAATGGATAAAACACATATTAAAAAGATACAACAATCAGAACAATGTGGTGTTGAAACAAAACCATGAAAACAATTATATTTCTCTATATACAAGAAAAAGTTACAAAATTAAACACAAAAAAGGTGATTTACAGTAGCATCAACATACACAACACATCTAGCAGTAAATTCAATGAAAGATGTTCAAGACTTTGACACAGAAAACTCTAAAAACTATTAAAATTTATACAGAAATCTAAATAAATTGAGAGGTATAGCATAGATTAGAAGACTTAATATGTTGAAGATTTTACTTCTCTTTTAAGTTGTTGTTTGGTGTCATCAAGTCAATTCAGACGCATTTGTGACCCTAAGTACAACACAACCAAACACTGCCCAGTCCTGCATCATCGTCACGATTGTTGTTATGTTTGAGCCCATTATTGCAGCCAATGTGTCAGTCCATCGCTGGATTCTCTAGAGAAGCAAAGCTAGTAAAGTGTATACATATATATAGATATTTATGTATTTATATCAAAGAAATGGATCATGAGATTGTAGAGGGTTGAAAGGCCCAGTTCTATGGCTCAGGCTGGAGCATTCTCCTGACTTGTGTAGCTGGGCTGATGAACCCAAGATTGGCAGGAAAGAAGGCCTGCCTTTGGCTCAAAAGCTACAGAGGTCAGTGAATCCCGAGATTACAGAAAAACTGCTAACTAACGCTGCTAGCTGCTAATTCCAAGAGCTGGAGGCCAGATGGAAGATATACAAGGACTGTCAATTAAGTTCACTAACTCATCCTAGAAACGGTTCTACATATCACATTGCTGAATATCACTACAGTCACCTTCAAAGTACTCCCCTTGGGAAGCTAAGCACTGATACTAGCAACCTAGCCCACCCTTCAAAGCAATTTCAACTTGTTTTTCTGAAATGGCCATCAGAGCTGCTGTCGTATTACCCTTGATGTTCTGAATGTCATCAAAATGTCCTCCTTTCAATATTTCTTATATTTGGGGGTAACAAAAAGTCATTGGGAGCCAGATCAGGTGAGTAGGGACATTGATTTGTTTACTGGCTAAAAACTCCCTCACAGACAACTACACAAGTAAGTTCGTGAAGTTGCCACTGTGCCACCATGTGCAGTGGTCATTCCAGAAAGAGTCTCAAAATTGCTTTGAAAGGTGGACTAGGCACTGGCATCAGTGCATAGCTTCTTAAGGGGAGTACTTTGAAGGTGACTGTAGTGATATTCAGCAATGAGGTATGTGGCACTTAGAACAGTTAACCTCAAGGACTTAATTGTCAGACCTTGTAGAGTAAGCAGAAGCCCATGATCCTTGCCAGAAAGTCCACACATACTGGATGCATTATATACCCCCAGGGAAACTGCCTTTCATCCAACTGGCTGCTCACAGCAGATCTCATCATGGTGGTGATTATATTATATCTAATCTTATTACAGAAACCCCAGTGGCATAGTAGATTAAGTGTTAGTCTGCTAAGCAAAAGGTTGGCAGTTCCAATCGCCAAGGGCTCCTTGGAAACTCTATCAGGCAATTCTGCTCTGATCCCTAGGGTTGCTATGAGTTGGACTTCACTTGGTAGCAGTGGGGTAATCTTATTATGGAGATGATTACATCACTGCACAGCTGCTATCTACGTTCTAATAGTCAAACCACTGACAAGGCCCAGACAAGTTGATAAGCCATCTTAGCTGCTTGTCAACTTGGCGCTCATATGTATCTTCCTGCACTGTACACAGTCTCTAAATAAAAGACTATAAAGTTATGCCTGTTCCTAACAAGATATAACTAACACACATGCAACCAAAACAAGAGCCCTGTTTACATCTTACATTCTATAAGTGAAGAAAGCAAAAATATCTGATGAACACATAAAAGAAGAAATACTTATGACAAGGATAGTTCCCATTTCTGCAACTGGACAAAGGGTTGTGGCTGGTATTTAGAATTACCTTCTGCCACTACCCATTCTGTATTCCCTTTACCCTCAGCAAGCACCTCCGCTCCTTGTGGATTTTTTCCTTGGTGGGTTGACTCAAACCTTCACTACTGAAGTGTGTCTGGTCCTTTAGCAGTCACATCAAAACTTGGGTTTCTGCAGTTTTCCATTGGCTTTAATTATAAGACACGGTAGGATTAAGTGACTCCCTAAGGGGTCCCCAGTATTCCAGACATACGCTTTGTTTTCACCTCCATTATGTAGTACAATCCTATTTCCTCTTGATAATCAGGATCAATTGCACCAGTCAAAACAATAATACACTATTGCCTGCTGAATTGGAGGCATGAGCAGCCCAAAGTTACCAGCAATCATTCTTGACTTCCAGTTCAAACGAATCAGTGTTGTGTCTCCTGGTAGAGGCATTCCTCCTTTTGGAATTAAGACTTCTATATATGCAAAGCGTAGGGCCATGGGGAAAGGAAACAAAATTTTGCAATGCACTAGGGGTAATAGCGAGTGGTGTCACTACTATTTCCACTCCTTAATTCTTGGACCTACGAATCCTGACTATGGAAGAAATAAGACTATGTGCTGGACACTGGTTTAGGGCATAAACAGCATCCTGGGAAACATTGTCCCAATTATGCAAGGTATTGCCAACCAGATAATACCATAACTATCCTTAGAAGACCATTTCATCATTCAGTCAAGCCAGCTGCTTCAGAATGGTGGGGAATGATAAGACCAGTGAACTCTATGAGCATAGGCCCATTGTCACTCTTTTTTTTGCTATGCAGTGAGTCCCTTGACCTGAAGTAATTCTGTGTAGGATACCACGATACCACAACAATGTATAAACCATACTGTAAGTTCTATGGGTAGTAGTTTAGGCAGAAACATTGTGTGCAAAAAAGGTGTGTCTGTTACGTAGTGCTGTTATGACATAAATACTACAAGTAGATGGCTTTAAAAAAAATAGAAGTTTATTCTCCCAAAGTCTAGAAGAATAGAAAGTCTGAATTTAGGGTGCCAGCTCCAGGGAAAGAAAGAACTCAGTGTTGGCTCTGCTATAATGTTCTTTTCATGAGCTTCAAACTTGTCCAGGAACTTCTCAGTGCAAGGCCCCAGGGTCCAACAGATGCACTCTACTCTCAGCTCTGCTTTCTTGGTGGTAGGATCTCCCCCTGTCTCTCTGCTTGCTTTTTTATGTCTCAAAAGAGATTAACTCAAGATAAAATCTAATCTTGTAGATTGATTCTTATCTTATTAACGTAACTGCCTGCAATCCTTCCTCATTTACATCATAGAGGTAGAATTTGCAACACATAGAGCAACCATATCAAATGGCAAAATGGTGGACAATCATGCAATACTGGGAATTACGGCCTAGCCAAGTTGACACATGTTTTGAGGGGATATAATTCAACCCATGTCCAGAGTTAAGTCTCTATTCCAGTAAGAACAAACACTGCCCTTTCCATAATGGAAGTGGTCCAATGCAATCAACCTGCCACTAGGCTGATCACTAATTATCTCAAGGAATGATGCAATATCACAATCTCTGCTGGTTTCTTATCCTGATAGAACAGACACTCAGCAGTGACTTTAGTAAAATCAGTCGTGGTGAGTGGAAGTTCCAGCTGCTGAGCCCATGCATAATCTCATACCCTGACACCAAGCCACATTGTTCATGAGCCTATTTGTCAATGACGGCAGTGGCTGGAGAAAGATGATTGGAGAAAGATGACTGATTTCCACTGAACTCATCATACTGTCTACTTGATTCTTAAGATCCTCCTCTGCCAAGGTCACCCTTTGGATGAACATTCTCCTGAGACACAAATATCTTCACTTCTTTGGACTCTTTGCCAAAATTTCTTGTCACCAATTTTCTAGTCGTGTTCTTTCCATCCAGCTAAACAATCGGCCACAGTCAGTGAATCAGTATACAATCACACACCTAGACATTTCTCCTTTCAAGTAATGTGAACAACCAGTTACAATGCTAGAAGTTCTTTCCATTGGAGGATTCTCCTTCACCACTATCTTTCAGGGAGGTTCCAGAATGGGGCTGTAGTGGTACCTCTGTCCACTTTTGAGACGTTCCTGCATATTACACATAATCATCTGTAAATCAGGAATGAGTCTTGTCTTCCTCAGTCAACAGATCATATAGAACACCCCACAAGGCCACAGGTACAGACTGAGAAGGCAGATAAAGTAACAGGAATGTTGACCATGAACATTTACAACACTCTCCCGTGCAAGTTATTTGTATTTTCAAGTACTGCTTCATCCCAATCTCATATATACCACTTCCATTTAATGATTAAGCTGCTGATATGCACCTCCAACTTTATGGCTCTGTGGGTCAGACAACACCCAGTTTACGATGGGCAGCTCATGCCCTGTGGTGATTTGGTATCCTACGGTTAAGCACTCAGTCTCTACTAAGGCCCAGTAACAAGCCAAAAGGATAATAGTTATCTGCTGAGGATGACAAAGCTTTGCTCCAAAATCCTAATGTGTGTACTGTGATTCACCAGCAAGGATCAGTGACACTTCACACACCACTGAATCAACTGGATCATATAGCCCAAGGGGAATGGCAGCTTGCAAAGCAACCTGAACCTGTTGTGCAGTCTTCTATTGTTCTGGCCACCATTCTAAACCAGCAGCTTTTCTAGTCACTTAAGAAATAGGCAAGTGACACCCCCAAATGAAGTATATGTTGCCTTCAAAATCCAAAGAAGCCTACTAGGCATTGCACTCTTTCTGGGAAGCCAAGGCCAAGTGCCGTCGAGTCGAAAGGTGACATGAAATAAATTATCTTTCACCTGAGCAGGACTATCTTGACATTCTACATACCACTGGACCTCTAGAAAATTTACAGAAGTGGAAGATGACTTAATTTTCTTGGATTAATATTCTACCCTCTAGCATATAAATGCAAACCCTAGTGGTGTAGTGGTTAAGTGCTGTGGCTGCTAACCAACAAGTTGGCAGTTCAAATCCACCAAGTACTCCCTGGAAACTATGGAGCAGTTCTACTCTGTCCTACAGGGTCGCTATGACACTGGGCTTGGTTTTAGTTTTTGAGCATGCAACTGGTGGTAAAGTAGTTAAGAACTCCAGCTGCTAACCAAAATTCTGACAGTTTGCATCCACCCACTGCTCCTTTGAAACAATATGGGGCAGTTCTACTGTGTCCTATAGGGTTGCTAAGAGTTGGAGTCAACTCAACAGCAACAGGTTTGGTGTGGGTAGTATGTAACTGTTTCACTAATATGTCCAGAGTCATTGACAGTTCTCCTTACTGATGTAAACCAGCAAAATGCCAATTTAGTGGACCAGTGTGACATCTTCTGGAAGGGAAAGACAATTGAGGTCCCTGTGGACTAAATTATGATGTAAGGTTTGAAAGTTGATAGAGTTCTGCGGTAGGACATAAAAGGTGTACTGCTGGTCTTGCCAGCTGAGGCCAAATTGCTTCTGGTAGTCCATCAAAACAGATGTGGAGAAAAAGCCATCAGTCAGATCAACAGTGACATGTCAGCTATTAGAAGATATACAAATTTGCTCAAGCAATGCAACTGCAGCTGAAAGAGTAGGTGAAGTTGGAGTCTTGCCTGGTTAAGTTTTCAATAATCCACTGTCAATTTCCAAGCTTCATCTCTTTTTTACACTAGCCAAGTAGGAAAACTGAATGGTGATATAGTGGGAATCACCACACACCCTTCAAGTCCTTGATGGTGGCAATAATCTCTGCAATCCCCTCAGGAATGCAGTATTGCTTTGGGTTTACTATTTTCCTAGGTATGGGCATTTCTAACAGCTTTTAGTTACTTTTTCCTACCACAGTATTCCTTATACCACTTGTCAGTGATGCATGTGAGATTCTGACAGATGCTGAGTATACCTATTCCAATCACACTTAACGGAACTGGGACAATTGAGACAGAATTGTTCGGAGAATTACTAGATCTGTTGAGAGCCAAACCTGAGCTAAGACTCCACTAATAATCTGACTCTATACACTCCTACCCTGACTGGTGTACCAAAGTGATATTTTATGTCTCCTGGAATTAAAGTCAGTTCAGAGCCAGTGTCCAGTAACCCCTAAAAAGAATGATTATTTCTTTTCTTTAATGAAAAGTCACTCTCATAAAAGGCTATAGACCACTTTATGGAAGAGTAGGTTAAAGATTAACAGTATATGTTTTTGCAGTGCAGTGGTATCCTCCCTCAAGGGGACATAGTATCCCCTTCATGCAAGAGATTGTGGGTCTGCAAACAGACTTAAGTCTGGGAAATGATTGAGGGCCCATGACTCTCTATTTTGGAAATTTGAATTAGATTGCTGATCACTTGATCTACTATTCTTGTGGTTGTACAAATCAAGTAAATATTTAGCAGATTTCCTACCTATTTCACTCTTAGGTGCAATATGACTAAGTAGCTAATGCCATAAATCCATAGGTGTTGGACTATTTTGATTACTGTCCACTATGGTAACCATGCTCAGTTTGTCTTTGTCATTTGAGTGTTACCATTTGACTCCTACCATCACAGAGTCCAATCAGCCCTATTGTAGTTAGGTATCTTAATACAATTAGGGCAGTTCCCACTGTGAAATTTGGCTTACATAAAATAGAAATCACAGCAGTCTTCAAGGATGAAGGGCCCCCCTTCATAAATTAGCTCCTCACCATTGTGTTAAATATGTGTCCACTGTGGACTCCATATGTAGATCTGTTGGTCTAACCTGATAAATCTACAGTAACACGCCAGTTTCCCTAAGCTTTTGGATTCCTTCTACAGTATATGCCATGGCAGTTCTGGTAATTCAACTCAATTTAGTATAGGCCCCACAAAGTCCATGCTTTAGTGAATCACACAAATTAACTATTAGGCCCTTTTCAGACTTCTCAAGCTTTAACACTAAAAGAAGAATCTGTGCTTAGTGGGTTCGTATCTATAAATTCAGAGTGATCCAACCTTGTATTTCTTGCACCATTGTTCCATGACTGTAATAGATATTCCCACACATATTCTCTAGGTTTCTGTTTGTATATGTTAGAAAATTCAAGTAGTTCTTTTGGAATGTAGTATACCTCTTCATAAGTCTCACTTTGTACTTCACCTTTTGAGGCTCGCTGAGACTTAAGGCTAATTATAGATCTAGAAGCCAAGGTTGGTAGTGAGGATGTGTTATGAGAACATGCAGCAGCATTTTGTTCTATCAAGTCAGCTGCTTCAGAACGATGAGGGACATGGTAAGTTCAGTGGATTCTATGAGCATGGGCTCACTGCCACGTTTCATTTGTTGCTAAGTGAATCCCTTGATAAGAAGCAATTGCTATGTGGAATAAAATAACTTTGGATAAGGCATTCTGCAAATCATCTATGGGTGGCAGTTTCAGTAGAAGCACTGTGCTCAGGGAAGTTGTCTGATTTGCCTAGGGAAGGAAATCCATATTCAGAGTAATTGCCTATTCTAATGAGAACAAAACACTTTACTTCCAATAACAGAAGTGATACAGCGTAATCAACTTGCCACTATGCTTCTAGATGATCACACTGAGAGATGTTGCCTGAGAAGCTCCTAAACCGGAGTCAGGTTGACAACAAGGACCTACTTCCAGAGCAAACAGTGATAAAGCTTTCCCTGGAGCTGATGGCCTGAACTTGGACTTCCAGCTTACTACATTGTGAGAAAATTAATTTCTCTTTGTTATAGCCATCTATTTGTGGTATTTCTGTTATAGCAGCACTAGATGACTGAGACACTAAGGAACTTCTCATAAAGTCATCAGTTCAGACTGGAAGATGGAAGGCAATGTGATAGGAACAAAGACCATAGGCATTTGGGCTACTTCCTCACAGAATTTACTTGTGGTTTCAGGTCGTACTTGGGCATGTGTTGTGCACATCCAACTTTATAATTCTGTAAGTCAGACGACATCCTGTTTGTGATGAGCAGTTCAGGCCGCATCTCTCAAGCTGACTTGGTATCCTATGGTTAAGCATTCAGTCTCTACTAAGGCCAGGAACAAGCCAAAAGCTATTTCACAAAAAGAGAATAGTTATCTATATTTGATGGCAAGGCTTTGCTCCAAAATCCTAAGGGTTTGCACTGTGATTCATAAGTAAGGGCCTGCCAAAAACACCAACCAGTATCCCTATCTGCCAAGCATACTTCAAGCATCACTGGATTTTGCTTTAGTCATCTAGTGCTGTTCTAACAGAAATATCACAGAGTGGATGGCTTTAACAAAGGAAAATTCATTCTTACACAGTCCAGTATACTACAAGTCCAAACTTAGGATGTCTGCTCTAGGATAAGGCTTTTCCCTTTGTAGGCTCTGGAGGAAAGCCCTTTTGTTGCATGAGTCTTTGTTCAGGAAGCATTTTGGCAGAGAAAATCCAGGTCTGAAGGACATGCTGTTCTCCTGGTGCTGCTTTCTTGCTGGCGTGAGGTTCAGAACTCTCTGCTTGGTTCCCTTTCCTTTTATCTCTCGTAGAATGAAAGGATAAAGGGTGGTACAAGCCACACTCCAGAGAAGTGATCTTTACAGTGCAGCAGGGTGGTGGTGATCTTATGAAGGGATTTACAGTCCTACCCTAATCCTTTAACATACAGCATAGGAAAATCACAAAATGGAGAACAATCATAAAATATTGGGAATCATGGCCCAGTCACATGAAATGCACACATCTTGGGGGGCACACAGTTCAATCCATGACAGATCTACTGGGTCGCATGGCCCAAATGACAGAGTGACTTGCAAGGTGGCCTGAACCTGTTGTAGAACCTGCTCTTCTTATAGGTCTCATTAAAAACTAGCAGCTTCTTGAGTCACTTGATTAACAGACTGGAACAGCATACCCAAATGAGGACTATGTTGCCTGCAAAATCCAAAAAGGCCCACTAGGCATTATGGCTCCATCTTAGTTGTGGGAGAAGCCAGATGTAATAATTTATCCTTCACTTTAGAGGGGATATCTTGACATGCCCCTTTCCTACTGTGCTCCTAGAAATTTCACTGAGGTGGAAAGTTCCTAGATTTTTGTGGGATTACTTTCCCATCCCCAACACACAAATGTTTTAACAGTAAGTCCAGAGTCATTGACTCTTCTTTAATATGTCCAATCAGCATTATGTCATCAATGTAATAGATCAGTGTGACATCTTACGAAAAGGAAAGGTGATCAAATTTCCTGAAGACTATATTACATTATACGGCTGCAGAGTTGATGCAGCCCTGAGGTGGGCAAGTAAAGGTGTATTGCTACTATCATCAGCTGAAGGCAAGCAGTTCCTGGTGGTACTCTGATACAAATATGAAGAAAAAGATGTTAGCCAAATCAATAGCAGCATACCATGTACCAGGAGATGTATTAATTCGCTCAAGCAATGAAACTACATCTGGAACACTAGTGGCAATTAGAATCACCACCTGGTTAAATTTTGTTAATCTACTGTTACTATCCAAGTCCCACCTATTTTTTTGTGCAGGCCTAATAAGCAAGTTGAATGGGAGTATTGTAAGGATAGCCACTCCTGCATTCTTCAAGTCCTTGCTGGTGGCAGTAATCTCTTCATTCCCTCCAAGAATACAATATTGATTCTGATTTTCTATTTTCCTATCTAGGAATCATTCTAACGGCTTCTGTATGGTTTTTCCTATCATCATAGCCCTTATCCCGTTTGTCAGAGATGCAATATTGGGGTTCTGCAATTGCTGAGTATACATATTCCAGTTGTGCACTCTGGAACTAGCAAAGCCACTAAATGAGGAGTTCAGGACCTCACTGGACCTGCTGTAAGATGTACATGATCCAAGACTCCTTTGATAACCTGATTTCGATATGCCTCCACTCTGACTGCTAGGCCATAGTGATTTTTCAGGTCTCCTAGAATTAATGTCCATTCAGAGCTCATGTCAGAGCCAGAAAAGTCAATTATTTCCTTTTCCCCAATGAATGATTGCTGTTACAGAAGGCCATAGATCTTTTGGGGGAAGGCTGGGAGAGAGATTAACAGTATAAATTTTGGCAGTGTATCAGAGTCCATCTTCAAGGGGACCTAGTCTCTCCTTCATTCAGAAGGTTAAGGGTCTTTAAACTTCCTCATATCTGGGAATTAACTGAAGGACTGTGACACTCCGGGCTGTCAATGTGAGTTAGACTGCTGTTCATCTAACCTAGAATTAAGCTGTTCATACGGATCAAGTAAATATTTAGTGGATTTTCCATTTCACTCCTAGGCACACAATGACTAAGTCCCCCACGCCACAAGTCCATACCAGTTAGACTACATTGTCTATTACTGTAACTATGACTTGTGTTCTCTTTGCTGACTGAATGCTGCTACTTTCTCCCACTTTCTACCATTATGAAGTTCAGTCATCCCCATTGCAGTTACATGTCTTAATTCATTTAGGGCAGTTCCCACTGTCAAACTTGACTTACATGATCTAGCAATCACAACAGTCTTCAAGGATGCTGGAGGCCCCTTAACAAATTAGTTACCCACAGTGGTAAAAGGTGTGTACTCTGAGAGTTCCACATAGGGGGATGTGGGTCTAACCTGATAAATCCACTCTAGCATGCCAATTACCCTAAGCCTTTGGATACCTTCTTCTATAGTATATCAATGCAGGTGTGGTACTTCATGTTTATTTACTGTAGGCCACTGAGTAGTCCATGCTTCAGCAATTCAACCAAATAAACTATTAGATCCTTTGCTAGCTTCTTGAAATGAAACCATGAATGAAGAGTCTGTGTTTAGTGGCCCCATATCAATAAACTCAGACTGATTACCTTTATATTCCTTGCACCATTTTCCTCCATCTTTAATAGCCATTCCCACATATATTTCCAAGGTTTCTGTTTACATATTAGAAAAGTCAAGCAGTTTCTTTCGAAGTGTAGCATACCTCTTCCTGGGTCACACTTTGTACTTCACCTTTCGGGGCTCACTGGGACTTAGGCTTAGTTATAGGTCTAGAGAAAAGGAAAGGGAAACAAGCAAAGTTGGGAACCTCACACCACCAAAAAAGCAGCATCAGGAGTGCAGCATGTCCTTCAGACCCGAGGATCCTGCATCAAGGTGCTTCCTGACTAAAGAATGACACAACACAAGGACTTTTCTCCAGAGCTAACAAGGATGGAACACCTTCTCCTAGAGAAGACATCCTGAATTTGAACTTCTAGCCTACTGGATGGTATAAGAATAAACATTTATCTTTCTACAGCCATCCACTCAAGGCATTTCTGTTAGAGTAGTACCAGCTCACTAAGTGGCCTAACCAAACTGATTAGTACCAGTGGCCTAACCAAACTGATAAATATTAGGGAGGTGCAAACTCAGTGTAGCACTTTTGAATGATCTGTAGCAAAATTTTACTTGCGTATAGTATTAATAATGTATGTGAGATAATTTATTCATTCAGTTGGATCACCTTCCTTGTGAATAGGTATCAGTTTAGATCTCTTCAAGTCAGTTGACCAGGTAGCTGTCTTCCAAATTTCTTGGCATAGATGAGTGAGCACTTCCAGCACTGCATCTGTTCATTGAAACATCTCAATTGATAGTCCATCAATTCCTGGAGCCTTGTTTTTCACCAATGCCTTGAATGACCAGTATCATCAATTCCTGATCATATGCTATCTCTTCAAATGGGTGAACTTTGACCAATTCTTTTGGTGTAATGACTTTGTGTATTTTTTCCATCTTCTTTTGATGCTTCCAGCATTGTTAAATATTTTCCCCCATAGAATCCTTCACTACTGCAATTCAAGGCTTGAATTTTCTCTTTGGTTCTTTCAGCTTGAGAAATGCAGAGCATAGTCTTTCCTTTCTTGGTTTTCTTTCTCCAGTTCTTCACACATATCATTATAATACTTCACTTTGTCTTCTTGAGCTTCCCTTTGGAATCTTCTGGTCAGTTCTTCTACTTCATAATTTCTTCCTTTTGCTTTATCTACTCTATATTTAGAGCAAGTTTCAGTGTCTTTTCTGACATCCAATTTGGTCTTTTCTTTCTTTCTTGTCTTTTTAATGACCTCTTGATTTCTGCATGTATGATGTCCTTGACGTCATTCCACAACTCATCTGGTTTCCTTTCATTAGTGGTCAACACATCAAATCTGTTCTTGAGATGGTTTCTAAACTCATGTGGGACCTACCTAAGGTTGTATTTTGGCTCTCATGGACTTTTTCTAATTTTCTTCAGTTTCAATTTGAACTTGCATACCAGCAATTGATAGTCTCTCACAATCAGCCCCATCCTTGTTTTGACTGATGTCGTTGTGTTTTTCCACAGTAACTGTCCATAGCTAGCCAATCCAAGTGCCATCGAGTAGGATCCGACTCATGGCGACCCTAGGCCATAGATGTAGTCAATTTGATTCCTGGGAATACCATCTGATGAAGTCTATGTGCATAGTCACCATTTGCGTTGCTGAAAAAAGTTATTTGCAACAAATAAGTTGTTAGTCATGCAAAATTCTAGCATATGATCTCCAGCATCATTTCTATCACCAAGGCTATATTTTCTAAGTTCTGATCTTTCCTCTTTGTGTCCAACTTTTCCATGCCAATCATCAGTTATTGTCTATGCATCCTGATTCTAAGTTTGATCAATTTCATACTATAGAAGCCTGTAAAAATATTTATCTTCTTCATCTTTGGTCTTAGTTGTTAGTGTGTAAATTTGAATAATAGTCATATTAGCTGGTCTCCCTTGTATGTATATGAGTATTCTCCTATCACTTGACAACATCATACTTCAAGACTGATCTTGATAATGTTCTTTTTGATGATAAATCTAGTGCCATTCCTCTTCAAGATGTCATTCCTGGCACAGTAGACCATATGATTGTCTGATTCAAAATGGTCAATATACTCCATTTCAGCTCCTGTATGCCTAGGATTTCACTGTTTATGTGTTCCATTTCCTCTTTGATGACTTACAATTTTCCTATATTTGTGCTTATACATTTCAAGTTCTAATTATTAATGTATGTTTGCATTTGTTTCCAACCCTTTTGAGTTGTTCCCTACCAGCAAATAAAGGTCCTGAAAGCTTGAGTCCATCCACATTATTAAGGTCAAATCTGAGGAGGCAGCTCTTCCCCAGTTGTTTTTTGGGTGCCTTCAAACAGGGGGCACTCATCTCTTGGCAATATATCAGTATTCTACTTCTATTTTTTTTCTGGCTAATTATTTTCAGAAGAAGACTGCTAGGTCCTTATTCTAGCCTGTGTTAGTCTAGAAGCTCTACTGAAACCTGTTCACCATGGATGACCATTCTGGTGTTCAAATATCAATGGCACATCTTCCAGCACCAGAGCAAAACACAAGCCACCACAGCATAACAAACGGACAGACACATGGGTAATAAGCACACGTGCGTGTGCACACACACACACACACACGCAGAGAGAGAGAGAGTATAAGAGAGAGATTTACATTTATATCAAGAAAACAGTTCATGCCATTTTAGAGCTTGCAACACTCCAAGTCTGTGTATGAGAATACAGGTTTCTTCCGCTTCAGGTCACCGCAGGGTCTGGCAAACCCAAGACTGACAAGTTGGAGAGCAGGACACTTGTTCACGGACTGTGAAGATTGATGAATACCAATGTTGTTACCCATGCTTCTGGCTCAAGTCCCAAGAACTAGAAGTCAGATGAGCAAGAGGCAGCTGTAGAATCCAGAAAGAAAAAAAGCCAGAATGTACACTTACATTCAGACTACATGTTCAAGGAAAATCCTTTTCCATTGATTGACTACTCACAGCAGATCCCATCATGGATTTGTCACATATAAACTCTGAGAATCGTGGCCCCACAAAGTTGATACACAATCTTAACCATTAAGAATCTTCTGGTGACTCTCTACTTGAATGAACATGATGACTTTCTCTAGAGACTGGTGGCTGCTGACGAAGGTGTCTAATGTACTCCTCTGAAGACAAATTTGTGTGCTCTTCTGGTTTTCCATGATATGTATTCAATAGTCTTTGCCAGTATCAAAATTCAAAGATGTTAATTCCTTTTTGGTCTTCCTTATTCATTGTCAGATTTCACATACTTATGAGCTGGTTGCAAATACCATGTCTTGGGTCAGGTGCACCTTAATCCTTAAGGTGACATATATGCATTTTAATACTTTAAAGAGTTACTTCCCAGCATATTTGTCCAATGCAATACAATGTTCAGTTTCCCGGCTGTTGCTTCCTTGGGTGTTGATTGTTGATCCAAGTAAGATGAAATCCTTGAAAACTTCAATATCTTCTCCATTTGTCACAATGTTACTTATTTTCCCAGTTGTGGGGATTTTTGTTGCCTTTACATTGGGATGTGTCTTAGTTATCTAGTGCTGCTATAACAAAAATACCACAAGTGGATGACTTTGACAACTAGAAGCTTTTTCTCTCATAGTTTAGTAGGCTGGAAGTTCAAATTCATGGCTTCAGCTCCAGGGAAGGCTTTCTCTGTCAGAGCTGGAAGAAAGTCCTTGTCATTAATCTTCTCCTGGACTAGAAGCTAGTCTGCACAGGAACCCTGCATCCAAAGGATGTTCTCTGTTCCTGGCACTTCTTCCTTGATAGTATGTGATCTTCTCTCTTCTTTCTTTCTTCCTTTCCCATCTGTCTCTTGAATGATAAAATCTGGTGAAGGCCTTACCCCAGGGAGATTCCCTTTACCATGAATCAGGAATGTGGCCCTAGAAATGGTGTTATAATCTCACTCTAAACTTCTTTAGCATAATCTTGTCTTGCATCTTTAACCACATACAGAGATAAGCATTTATAACACATTAAAATTGCAATCATAAAATGGAGACCAAGCATGCATTGTTGGAAATCAAGTCATCACCAAACTGACAGATATTTTTGGAGGACACGATTTAATCCATGAAGAAGTGTAATCCTTACTGAAGGTTGGAGTGTTTTATCTTCTTCCGCGAAAGTTTCAAGTACTTCTTTCAAGAAGCAAGCAAGATAATGTCATTTGGACTATCTTCCTCCAGTCTTGATGCCTTGTTCTTCATATAGTCCAGCTTCTCAGATTATTTGGATACAACCATGACTCACATCTTTCCTGATTTTAAACAATGCAGTATTTATTCCTTTGTTCTACTCACACGACTGCCTCCCGGTCTATGTACAGGTTTTGCAAGAGCACAGTTAAGTGTTCTGGAGTTCCTATTCTTTGTGATTGTCATGAATTGAATTATTTCTCTCTCCCCCAAGAAATATGCACAGCAGTTTGGTTGAGCCATGATTCGCAGTATTCCTTTATTTTGTAATTGAATGTTTTGTACATGTTGTAAATTGTAATCTTTGCCTGTGTTTAATAAGGCAAGATTGCATTATGTTAAAGAGAACTATGGTGGGAACTGTAACACCTTTATTAGTGACACATCCCTGATCCAATGTAAAAAAGGAGTTTCCTTAGGGTGTAGCCTACATTACCTCCTGTCTTACAAGACATGAAAGGAAAGGGAGGCAATCAGAGTTGGCAGCCTTGGGAGCAGAGCACGTCTTTGTACCCGAGTTTCCAGTGCTGGGATGTTCCCAGACTCAGAGAAGACTGATGCATCACAAACCCCTTTCTCCAGAGCTGAGATAGAGGGGAAAACAAAAAAAAAAAAACCTGGGGCACAGATTTCAGGCTTGTAACATATTGGACTATGAGAGAATAAATTCTCTTTGTTAAATCCAATACTTGTGGTGTTCCTGTTATAACAGCACTACATGGCTAAGACATAATGCTATCTATAATTTGTTATGATCCACACAGCCTAAAGTCTTTGCATAATCAATAAAACACTGGCAAACACCTTTCTGGTTTCCTCTGCTTTCAGCCAAGATTCATCTGACATCACTAGTGATATCCATTGTTCCACATCTTCTTCTTAATCTGGGTTGAATTTCTGGAAGTTCCGTGTTGATGTACTGCTGTCAATGCTCAAAATTTCTCTTCTATGTTGAGCTTTAAGTTCAATACCTCTCAATAAAAAACCAAGGAAAATGCAAAGAATCAAGATTATCCAGTGTAGTTTCACATTAAAGAACTAAGTGAGGGAAATTATTTTTCTGAATATCAAGTCTTACAAAGTTTGTGATGTCAGAAAAGGAATGAATGGATAGGTAAATGGAAAAAGTAAGTAGAGAACCCCAAAATAGACTTTGCCTCTCCTAAATATACCTGTTTTCTTTGAGGTGATTCTTACTTGTAGCAGCTCTATGGGAAAGAGAACTGCCTCATAGGGCTTCCAAAGAGCAGCTGGTAGATTCCAGCTGCTGACCTTTTGATCAGCAGCCAACCTCTTAACCACTGTACCACCAGTGCTCCAGACTTTGCTTATGTGTGGTACTTGATTTACGGTAAAGTGGAATTGCAGAGCAGTGGTAAAAGAAGGTCTTTTTATTAAGTGGTGCTGAATCGACTGGGAGTCCTTCGGGGGAAAAAATGAAGCCTTATCCCTACATCCCATCGTATACACCAAAATATTTCCCAGATAGCCAGCCAGTGATCGGATTAACTGAACAGTTTTCCCTAGAATGCAGACTCCACACTTTGTTCATGGAAAGTTCAAGCAGTGAGGGGCCAGCTGCAAGTCAGTGTCACCGTTGTTTCCATTTGAGATGTTTCAGATGAAGCAAAAACTCAATTTCGGGCAGTCCATTGAATTTACTCAGTGTACAAGTCCACTTCTCCCTGTGCTGAGCAGCATATTAATTAGATCTAAGGTCAACATACCCCTTTGCCCTCCAATACTAGACACTGCTACAGCTAACCACCTCTGTGCTTCTGTATCTATTAAACAGGGCACAGAGTGCATTCTAGCTTTGTGTCTATTCTTTTAAAGCATAGTGTGTTGGGTTTGTGAAATTTTGTTGTTCCTCTGATCTATTGATTCTTGACCTGGGAGAGGCCCTAAGTGAGACTCTTTCAAAACACATTGTTGAGTTGATCCTGGGTTTGAAGAAATCAGTGTGATTTCTGCAACAGGTAAGTGGAACTAGGAGAGGAGTGAATTCTAGAGGCAGGGATTTTGCTGAACAAAATAAAGGAAGGAGAGACTTAGCAGGTGTTATGGATTAAAATGTGTTCCCCAGAAGATGTGTGTACCAATTTGGCTAGACCATGATTCCTGGTATTGTGTGATATTCCTATATGGTGTAAATCCTGACTTTATGATGTTAATGAGAGAGGATGGACAGCACTTGTGTTGGTGGGGTAGGACTCAGTGTGTAAGACTGTAGTATGCCTTGAGAAAATCTCTTGTGATGTGGAAGAAAGAAACTAGCAAAGAGATTTGGAGACCTCACACCACCAGGAAAGAAGCAGTGCCAGAAGCAACAGTGCTGGAAGCAGTTGTGCCAGAAGCAGAGTGTGTCCTTTGAATACGGGGTCCCTGCACATCAGAAGCTGTCAATCCAGGGCAAGATTGATAACAAGGACCTTCCTCCAGGCCCAATAGAGAAAGACTTTCTCTGGTGCTTGCACCCTGAATTTGGACTTGTAGGCTACTGGACTGTGACAGAATACAGTTTCTCTTTTTAAAGTCATCTACTTGTAGTATTACCATTACAGCAGCACTGGATGACTTAGACGGGGGGCAGAGTTGTATTACAGAGAAATTTCTCTCTTAGTTGGAGTGTAAGACTTGTAAAAGTGGGTTAATGGAAAATAAGCATAAAGAAATGAATCAGCATCCTTTGAGGAGATCTGAGAATGCTAGTGTGAGAAACTGTACTTTTACCTGTTGACGGGGAAAATCACTGAGACTTTTCAGAGCAAATGAGTGGCACCACTGGTATTTACTTTCATATCAATGTTTCTTGATTTTTTTCCCAGGCTACAAGAAAACAGACACCACTTCTGCCTTTCAAGAGACGTGACTGTGGGAGCTACTTAATAAATTGAAACATAAATAAGCATGTCTACAGATGAATCTGCCTATCTAAGTCTCAGGAGAGACTCTACGTGGCAGTGTGTGATCATTAAGATTGTGTGTCAACTTGAGCGGTTTATTATTCTCAGTAGTTTGGAAGTTATAACTTAATTTGGTGGTCTTCAGATGATGTGGTCACTTCTGTGATGAGAATTAATACCTACATAATGGACTCTGCTGTGAATAGCCAATCAACTGCATAAAATGTCAGGCTGTCAGGCTTTTACTTGTTCGTGATTATATAGCTGCCTCCTGTTCACCTGACCTCTGGTTCTAGGGACTTGAGCTAGCAGACCAGCTATCATCTGCGTGCCGATCTTGGGATTCGTCAATCTTCACAGACTGTGAGTGAGAGACCTGCTGTCTGAATTTCAGATCTTGGGTTCACTAGTCCCTGCAGCTATGCGAGCCAGGTCAGGTCTCTGTCTTGACACACAGGCTTGGGATGCTGTAACCTATGAGTTATTTCCTTGATACACATATACATACACACACAAGCAAACATATGTATATATGTAAAGTTTAACATTAAATTTGCAAACTCATCCTAGAAAAAGTACTACGTACCTCACTGATTGTTCACTGTGGTCACCCTCGAAATACTCCCCTGGGGAAGTGGTGTGCCAACACCAGTGTCCAGCCCACCCTTCAAAGCAATTTTGGAACTGTTTCTGAAATGGCCATCAGAGCTGTTGTCATATTACCCTTCATGTCCTGAATGTTATGAAAACACACACATTCCTTTCGATGTTTCATTTATCTTTAGGTAAAGAAAAAAGTAACTGGGGTCAGATCAAGTGAGTAGAGACCGTGTTCTAATACAGTTACTTGTATACTGGCTAAAAACTCCCACACAGACAGCGCCAAGTGACCTGGCATACTGTCATAATGCAAGAGTCATGAGTTGTTGGCAAAAAGCTCAGATCATCTTTTCTAACTTTTTCATTCAGCCTTCTCAGCACTTCCAAATAGTAAACTTGGATAATAGTTTGTCCAGTTGGTACAAATTCATAACGAACAATTCTTCGACTATCAGAAAATGTTGGAAACATTGTTTCAACTCTTGATTTGGACTGATGGAATTTTTCTGGTTGTGGAGAATTCGCTGAGTTCCAGTGTACATCTTCATGCTTTATTTCAGGATAGTGTTGGTACACTCATGTTTCATAATCAGTAATAACACAGCCCCAAAACATCACTTTGTTTCTCCAAAGGGTCTTGGCAGGTGTAGAGTCTCCTTTGTTTTTGTTCATCAGGAGGTCCTTTGGGACCATTGTTGTACACACCTTTTTCAAGCCAAGACACTCAGTTAGGATTTTCCTGTTCCTCTATTGATGTTTAACTGGACTGCTATGCTTCTCACAATCAACAGATTTTTTTTCTTATCTCTCTTTTTTCTTTAATCTTTTTTTTTAATAGTGACTAAGTGAAAGTACACAATCCAAATTAAATTTTCATCCCTGCCTACCTGCAGCTCCTTCTGCCCTCCTTGCCCAGTGATGGCACACTTCTCCTTATCACCCTCTACTTGAATCCACTTAACAATTTTTGTTCCCCTCCTCTCCACTCTCTCCAATGCATAGAGAAATCAGTAGGACAGCACCCTACAGAGGCATAGAACTGTAAAGTGTATACACGATATGCTCACATTGTGTCCTGAGTCCAGTCTATTCCTGTCCAAAGAGATAACCTCAGTAATGTTTTCTGGTCAGGGGCAGCAGCAGGTCTAGGGGCCATGCTCCCAGAGGAACCACCAGATTGCCAGACCTTCAGTTGCTGTCTTTCAGTGGAGTTCTTGAGGTTCCCTCTTCTTCTACTCATCTTGCCAGTGGGACTCGACATTGTGTGCCCAATCACAGCTGTTTGTTGGTGGTGGCGTGCCACCATCTTATTCTTTGGGTCACATGTTGATACAGTCACTCATTCATATGAGTCCTTCTGTCTCCTGGGCTCTTTGTTATTCATGTCTTTGTTATTCTCGGTGATCCTCTGTTCCGTGTGAGTTAGGACAATTTGGTGTACCTCAGATGGCAACTTGCCATCCTTTAAGGCCCCAGGTGCCACTCTCCAGTAAGGGGTACAGAAGACTCCCTGAGCAATGGGCTAGTTATACCAGTTGTTCCTGATGTCCCCCGATAGCATGGTCCCCAGACCCTGCCCCTCTTACTCTATACTTGCAATATTGGGTTATGATTAGAAGAGTTTTCAGTTTATGATGAAGTCCTATTAAGTTGATATACTCTCTACCGTGTGCTTTCACTGCTTTCACCTAACCAAACTTCTATCAACTATCTAATCTATGACAAACCCTCACCCTCCCTCCCCACCCTTGTGGCCATCAGAGTCTTTTCTTCTGTACATAAATAAGTCTATTTTTAAGTCCTTATAGTAAGGGTCTCATACAATATTTGTCCTTTTGCCCATGACTGATTTCACTCAGTGTAACGTCTTTCAGTTGAAACCAGACTAGGAGAGCTTCCTAAAATCATTGTTCTTTATCACTGCATAGTGTTCCACTGAGTGTATATACCATGGTTTGTTTATCCATTCATCTACTGATGGGCATCTAAGTTGATTCCATCTTTTTGCTATTGTGGATTGTGCTGCAATAAGCATTTGTGTGCATGTATCTCTCGGTGTGACAGCCTTTGCTTCTGAATCAAATGGTATATCTACTTCTATCTTTTCAAGGAAGCACCAGATTACTTTCCAAAGAGGTTGCACCATTTTGCAGTCATATCAGCAGTGTAGAAGAGTTCCAGTCTCTCCACAGAAGCTCCAGCATTTGTTGTTTTGTATTTTTATGATCATGACCAACCTTTTGGGGGTAAGATGGTATCTTATTGTAGTTTTTATTTGGATTTCTCTAATAGATAATGATCACAATCACTTCCTCATGTGTCTTTTGGCTGCCGGGATGTCCTCTTGGTGAAATGTCTGTCCATCTCCTTGGCCCGTCACTTACTTGGGTAAGTGTCTTGCACTGGGTTATTTTGCAGTGTCTTGCAGATTATGAAGATCAGACATCTGTCTGACATGTAGTTGCCTAATATTTTCTCCCATTCTGTCAGGGGTCTTTTAATTCTTTTGATAAAGTCTTTGGATGAGCATAAGTGTTTGATTCTTAGTAGTTCCCATTTATTTGTTTTCTCTTCTGTTGATTGTGCTTTGTCAGATTTTAAAGTCTGTGTAAGTTGTGTAGTAAAACTTCCATTGCTGATCCTATTTCTTCTTGTGTGATCTGTGTCATTTTAGATTTGATATTTAGCTATTTGATGCACTTTGAGTTAGTTCTTTACATAAGGTGTGAAAAATGGGTCTTGTTCCAATTTTGTGCAGATGGATATCATCATGGATTGAACTGTGTCCCCCTAAATAATATATGTGTAGGCATGTGACTGGCCCAATATTTTGTGATTGTCCTTTGTTTTGTGATTTTCCTGTGCTGTATGTTAAAGGATTAGGGTGGGACTGTAAATTCCTTCATAGGATCACCTCCCTGCTCTACTATAAAGGGAGTTTCCCTGGAGTATGTGCCCCACTCTTAATCCTTTCATCCTACAGGAGGTAAAAGGAAAGAGAATCAAGCAAAGAATTGGGAACACCGGAAGAAGAGTACATCTTTCAGACCCGAGGTTCCTGTGCCAAGATGTTCCTTGGACAAAGACTGATGCAATACCAGTCTTTCCTCCAGAGCTTACAAGAGGGAAAGGCTTCCCCTGGAAGGCTTTGGACTTGCAGCCTACCAGACTGTGTAAGAGTAAGTTTTCTGTGTTAAAGCCATCAACTCTGTAGTATTTCTGTTAGAGCAGCACTAGCTGACTAAACAGAATTTGATACCTAATATGTGGCAGCCATTTTGAAACTGTCAATAAATAGAAGATTCAGAAGGAATGAAAAAGGTTCAGATGGTGAGAAACAACAGAGGACTGGTGGCAGCAACAGTGGCAGCAAAAGAACCAGAAGCAGCACTGGAGACGACTCATGCAGCGAGAGAGCTAAGTGCCTGTGCACAGAGTTTTTCTTGTGGAACGGGGTGCCTCCAGAAACTTGAATTGGTGGAGCTAGTCTTGCTGACCCACAGAGAGAGAGTTGAGTGCCTTTGTGCAGGACTCTTTCAAGCAAGAGTGCGTATCTCTGGGCATTTGAACCAGTGGAGCTGCAGTGCTTTGAAACACTTGCCCCAGCAGGGCAGATGTGGGCCTGAGGCCTGGGCTGTGCAGCCATGGGAAGAAGAAGCTGAAGTGACAAACAGCGTGAGAAGCTGAATTGCCTCAGTCTCAGAAGGTATGGCCATGACCTCAAGGATTTGAAAGGGTGGAACCATGGAGTCCTGTGTTTGTAAGGGTGGAATTGCCACTCAGTTGGGCTTAGGGTGCACCTAAGGCTGATGGGGCAGAGCTTCTGTCCAAGTGGGCCCTGAAGGCAGAGTTGTTCTGAGTCTCCACTCAGAATCCAGAGAGTGTGGTGAATGCCTAGAGTCTGGAGAGCAAGGCCATTGTTTAGAATGTCTCGGAAAATGTAAGATATTTTCAAAGTTTTGAGGGCTAGTAAATGAGTTCTACTGACTTGCTTGTTGCCTGTTAATGCCTTCTTTCCCTGAAATTTCTCCCATTTGTAATGGAGTGTCTAACTTGTGCCTGTTTTGCCATTGTACCTTTGGAAGCAGATGTCTAGCTTTCTAGGTTTTATAGATGTAAACAAAGTTTTGAATTTTGGACTTGGACCTGATTTAAGACTTCTATCATATGGGATGAATGTGTTACATACTTCAAAGATGTGATTTATGGGGTGCCAAAGGGTGAGATGTCATGGATTGAAATGTGTCCCCCCAAAATATATGTAGACATGTAACTGGACCATGATTCCCAATATTTTGTGATTGTCCTTCATTTTGTGATTTTCCTGTTTGTATGTTAAAAGATTAGGGTGGGACTGTAAATCCCTTTGTAGGATATCCTCTGTGCTCCACTGTAAATGGAGTTTCCCTGGAGTATGGCTTGCCCCACCCTTAATCCTTTCGTCCTACAAGAGATGAAAGGAAAGACAAGCAAGCAGGGAATTGGGAACCTCACATCACCAAGAAACCAGCACTGGGAGAAGAGCATGTCCTTAAGACCTGAGGTTCTTGCGCCAAGACACTCCCTGGAGAAATAATACTGGGCTTTCCTCCAGAAATGACAAGGGGGAAAGCTTTCCCCTGAAGTGGACATCCTGAACTTGGACTTGTAGCCTACTGGACTTTGTAAGAATAGACTCCCTGTGTTAAAGCCAGCCACTCTGCAGTATTCTTGTTAGAGCAGCAGTAGGTGACTAAAACAGATAACTGATTTTGCCAACACCGTTTGTTAAACAGACTGTTTTTACCCCAATTTAGAAACTCAGCCCCTTTCTCAAATATCAGCTATTTGTAAGAAGATAGTGTCATTTCTGGGGTCTCAACTCTGTTCCAGTGATCTATATGTCTCTTTTTCTACCGATACCAGGCTGTTTTGACTACTGTGCAGTGTAATAGATTCCAAAGTCCAGTAATGTGAAGCCTTCCACTGTGTTCATCTTCTTCAGTAGTGCTTTACATATCCAGGGCTTTTTCCCCTTCCAAAGAAAGTTGGTGATTTGTTTCTCCAACTCATTAATAAATCACACTGGAATTTGTATCGGGATTGTGTTGCATATGTAGATGATTTTATGTAAAACAAACATTTTCACAATTTAAGTCTTCCTATTCAAGGGCGGGATAAGTTTTCCCCACTTATGTAAGTCTCTTTGGGTTTCCTGCAGGTAGGAAAGTCTTGTAGTTCTCTCTGACTGAGTTCTGTATTTGTCTAGCTAGATTTATTCCTAGGTCTTTTATCTTCTTGGGGACTATAGAGAATGGCATTGATTTAGTGATTTCTTCTTTGATGATCTCTTTGTTGGTATCAAGGAATCCTGTTGATTTCCTTATGTTTTTCTTATATCCTCATTCTTCACTGAACCCTTCTATTAGTTTCAGTAGTTTGCTAATGGATTCTCTAGTATTCTCTGAATATCCCATCATGTCATCTGCAGATAGGGAGATTTTTACTTTTTCTTTGCTGATGTGGTTTGTCTTTATTTCTTGTCTTGTCTAATTGCTGCGGCTAGAACCTCTAGTACTATGTTGAATAGAAGTGATGAGAGTGGGGATCCTTGTCTAGTTCTCTTTCTAATGGGAAAGCTTTCAAACTCTCTCCATTCAGTATAATGTAGGCAGTTGGCTTTGCATGAAAGCTACGTATTGCAATGAGGAACTTCCTTTCTATTACTGTTTTGCTGAGAGTTTTTATCACAAATGGGTGTTGGACTTTGTCGAAAGGCTTTTCTGCATCAATTGACAAAATCAAGTGATTCTTATCTTTTGTGCTGTTTATGTGGCTGATCACCTTAATTGTTTTTCTAATGTTGAAGCAACGTTACATGCCTGGTACAAATCCAACTTGATCATGATTGTTTTAGTCGGCTAGGGCTGCCTTAAGAGAAATACCACAGAGTCGATGGCTTTAACAAAAGAAGGTTTATTCTTACACAGTCCGGTAGGTTGCACATCCAGATTCAGTGTGTCCGCTCCAGGGGAAGGCTTTCCCCTTGTCAGCTCTGGAGGAAAGTCCGGTATTGCATCAATCTTTGTCCAGGGAGCGTCTTGGCGCAGGAACCTCAGGTCTGAAGGATGTGCTCTTCTCCCAGTGCTGTTTTCTTGATGGTAACGAGGTTCCCATTCCTTGCTTGCTTCTCTTTCCCTTTATCTCTTGCAGGCTGAAAAGATTAAGGGTGGGGCAAGCCATACTCCAGGGAAATTCCCTTTACAGCAGGGCAGGGAAGTAATCCTATGAAGGAATTTACAGCCCCACTCTAATCCTTTAACATACAGTTTAGGGAAACACAAAATGGAGGACAGTCACAAGATACTGGGAATCATGTCCCAGCCACACGTCTACACATATTTTGGGGGGGACACAATTCAACCCATGACAATGATGAATTATGATTTTTTTAGTTGTGATTAAGAGAAAGCATACAATCCAAATTAAATTTTCGTACCAACCTGTCTGCAGCTCCTTCTTTTCTCTTTGCCTAGTGATAGCACACTCCTCCTTTACATGCTACATGTGTCAGATCCTCTTAATATCCTGTCCCCTCCTATCCATTTTCTCCTCTCCCTTCTAGTAAGGGGCCAGTAGAATGGCATCCCATAGATGTATAGAACCATAAAGTACACACATCATATGTTCACACCGTGTCCCTGTGTCCAATCCATTCCTGTCCAAAGAATTGACCCTCAGTAATGTTTTCTGGTCAGGTGCTGCAGCATGTCTAGGGGCCACACTTCCAGGGGAACACCCAGGCCACTGGACCATTAATTGTGCTCTTTTAATGGAGTTCTTGAGTGCATTCCTCTTTTTCTCATGTTACCACTGGGACTCCACTTTGTGTGCCCCATCAGGGCTTTCTATAGTGGTGGCTGGACACCATCTGGTACTTTGGGTCACATGTTGATATAGTCACCGATTCACATTGGTCCTTCTTTCTTCTGAACTCTTTTTCCCTCATTTCTTTGTTGTTCTTGGTGATTGTTCCTGATGAGTTGGGACCATTTGGTGTACCTCAGATGGCAGCTTCCTAGCTCATACAACCCCAGATGCCATTCATCATTATGGGGTGTGGAAGACTCTCTTAGCAGTAAGCTAGTTATACCAATTTGTCTTGATTTCCACAGAGAACATGGTCCCTAGATCCCCACCCCTGCTACTCTATCCTTGCAAAATTGAGTTAATATTAGAAGAGTTTTCAGTTTATGGTGAAGTCCAGTTAAATTGATCTTCTTTCTGTGATGTACTGTCACTGCTTTCACCCCATCAAATTTCTTTCAACTATATAGTCTATGACCAACCCTCTTCCTTCCTCCCCTCCCTTGCAGCCATCAGAGTCTTTTCTTCTGCGCATAAGTCTGTTTTTAATCCTTATAGTAGGGATCTCGTACAATATTTGTCCTTCTGCTGCTGATTTCACTCAGTATAATGTCTTCCAGTTGAAATCAAGTTATGAGATGCTTCCTAAAATCATCCTGTTCTTTATCATTGCACAGTGTTCCACTGAGTATATGTACCATAGTTTATTTATCCATTCATCTGTTGTTAGGCATCTCAGTTGATTCCAACTTTTAGCTATTGTGGACTGTGCTGCAATAAACATTCGTGTGCATGTATCTGCTCATGTGACTGCCCTTGATTCTGTAGGATATATTCTGAGCAGTGGGATTCTGGATCAAATAGTATATCTATTTCCAGCTTTTAAAAGAAGCTCCATATTGCTTTCCAAAAAAGCTGTACTACTTTGCAATCCCACAAGAAGTGTAGGAGAGTTCCAATTTCTCCAGCATTTGTTGTTTTGTGTTTTTTGGATTATGGACTACCTTGTTGGGGTAAGATGATGTCTCATTGTAGTTTGGATTTAGATTTTTCTAATAGCTAATGATCACGAGCATTTTCTCATATGTTTTTGCTGCCCAGATGTCCTCTTTGGGGAAGTGTGTCCATCTCCTTTGCCCATCACTTGATTCGGTTATTTATGTTTTTCTAGCTGATATTTTGCATTACTTTGCAGTTTGTGAAGATCAGACTTTGGCCCAACGTGTAGTTGCCAAATATTTTTTCCTATTCTGTAGGTGGTCTTTTAATTCTTTTGATAAAGCCTTTGGATGAGCAAAAGTGTTTGATTCTCAGTAGTTCCCATTTATTTATTTTCTCTTCTGTTGTTTATGCTTTGTCAGATTTTGAAGTCTAAATTGTGTATTAAAGCTTTCATTGTTGACTCTATTTTTTTCCTGCATGATTTTTATTGTTTTAGGTTTGATATTTAGGCCTTTTATCCAATTTGCTATCAGGGTTATGACGGCTTCATAGAATAAATTTGGGAGTATTCCATCTCTGCCTATTTTGTGAAATATTCTCAGTAGTATTGGAGTTAACTCTTCTCTAAGGGTTTGATAGAATTCTCTGGTGAAGCCATCTAGGTCAGACTTTTTTTGGTTGGTGATTTTTTTATAACTTTTTCAGTCTCCTCCTTTGTGATATGTTTATTAAGTTGTTCTGTTTCTCCTTGCGTTAATTTTGGTAGGTGATATGAATCTAAAAATTTGTTCATTTCCTCTAGGTTTTCAAATCTATTACAGTACAGTCTGTTATTATACTTTTGATTTCACTTGGGTCTTCTGTCATCTCTCCCATCTGATTTCTTGCATGGAATTTTTTTCTCTCCTGTTTTTCTTTTGTAAGTGTAGCGAATGGTTTATCAATTTTGTTGATCTTTTAAAAAAACAACTTTTGGTCTTGTTAATTTTTTCAGTTATTTTTCTGTTCTGTAAGTCATTTAGTTCTGCTCTAATGTTTATTATCTGTTTTATCTGGTGCCTAAGGGATTCCTCTGTTGCTGTTTTACTACTTGTTCAAGTTGTGGGGTTAATTATTTGGTTTGGGTCCTTCCTTCTTGATGTGTGCATTTGTAGAGATAAACTGACCTCTGAGCACTGCTTTGGCTGTATCCCATAGGTTCTGGTAGGATGTGTTTTCACTCTCATTTGCTTCCATAAATTTCTTTATTTCACCCATGATTTCTTCTATAACCCATGGCATTTTGAGTAAGGTGTTGTTCAGTTTCCATGAGTTCCAATTTCTATGCTTTTTTCTGCTATTGATTTCTACTTTTGTGGCTTTATGATCTGAGAAGATACTTTGCAATAAGTCAATGGTTTGGATTTGGGGGGGACTTACTTTATGTCCTAATACATAGTCTATTCTGAAAAATGTTCCACGTGCATTGGAGTAGGTATACATATTTGTTGATGGGTAAAAAGTTCTGTATATCTTGATGAGGTCTAGTTAGCTAATTGTCACAATAAGATTTTCTGTACCTTTACTGAGCTTTTTTTCTGAATAATCTGACCATTACTGAAAGCGAATGGTTGAAGTTTCCAACTATTATTGTGGTGTAATCTATCTCATTTTCAATGTTGTCAGTGTTTATTGTATTTTGATGCTGAAGTGTTGGGTGCATATATAGTTAATATTTTTGTTTTATGTATTGAACCTTCAGCAATAGATAGTGACCATCCTTGTTCATGATGGTGGATTTTATATTAAAGTCTGTTTTATCTAAGATTAGTATTGCCACTTCTGCTCTTATTTGTATGTTGTTGGCTTGGTGTGTATTTTCCCATCCTTTAGTTTTCATTTTGTTCATATCTTTGAGTCTACAGTTTCTTTCTTGTAAGCAACATATGGACAGATTGTTTCTTTTGATCCAGGATGTCACTTACTGTCTCTTTATTGGAACATTCAGTCCATTTACATTGAGTATAATTATTGAGAGAAATGTGTTTAGTGCTGTCATTTTCATGCATTTGTTTTTTGTATTGCTGTGTGTTATGTTGCTATTAATATTCTCTTCTGGGCCATTCTTTATGGGTTTAATTTTCGTCTTTTCAGTGTTGGTTTCTTGTTTGAGACTCTTGTTCTGATATATCACATCTGTTATTTTGCTTTGTGGCTACCACCGTGATCTCCCTTGATATTTTAAGTTTAACCAGACTTTAACATCTTTTCAATTTCTTCCCCATCTGAAAGGGTTATAACTATTGCACTAGTTTTTAGTGTGAGGGTATCTTAGCAGAGTAGGATTCTACATGCTATGTCTTGCATTGCCTCCTTATGTATACACTTAAATGTTTTTGCTTTACTTAGCAAAGAGCTTCTTTCAGTATTTCTTGTAGTTTTGGTATGCTTTTCACAAAGTCTCTATATTTCTGTGTATCTGCAAATGTCTTAATTTCATCTTCATATTTGAGAGAGTTTTTCAGGATATATAATTCTTGCGTGGAAGTTTTTCTCCTTCAGGGCTTTCAATATGTCATCCCACTGCCTCCATGCCAACATCATTTCTGCCAAGAAGTCAGATGAAAGCCTACAGGGCTTCACTTTGAATGTTAGCTTTGCTTTAAACCTCACAGCCTTTAAGAGACTCTCTTTGTGTTTCATTTTCTTAATCTCGATTACAATACATCTTGGTTTCTTTCTCTTGGGGTCTGCTTTTTGTGGTGTTGGATACACATCTTGGAAATGTTCTATTCTTTCATGGTTTTAGGGAAGTTTTCTGTCAGCAATTCTACAATACTCTGTATTTTTGGTTATACCTCTCTGTTCAGAAAGTCCAATTATTCATAAATTATTCTTCTTAATAGAGTCCCACATGTTTCTTAGCACTTCTTCATTTCTCTTATTTCTTTTCTCTGATTTCTCCTTGTAAATGATGGTGTCAGTTGTTCTATCTGCAAGCTCACTACCCCTGTCTTTCATCTCCTCAATTCTGCTCTTTTGGCTTTGGATGAAATTCTCTAATCCCGTAATTTTACTATTGACCTGCTACAGTTCAGATCATTTACATTCCATCTGTTCCGATAGCTTTCTTAACTTTTCAATGTTTCATTGTATTTTGTTTAACCTCTAGGAGGGCTCTGTATGTAATTCTTTTGTATTCAACCTCTGATAATTTCAGAAAGCCTTCTTCATCTGGGAAGTTTTTTTGATTGTTTGTCTTGGGTTTTCTGGAGTCATGGTGGACTGTTTCTTTAAATGGTTAGCTATTTCTTGTTGCCTTTGCACCATCAGGAAGCTGTTCAGTTTGTGTTATGTAACCTCTTCTAAGAGAGTGATTTGATACTTTCCACCTCTTTGTACTCTAGTGACTGGTCCCAGGTGACAGGCTCTGCCTTCTGGCTGGAAAAAACAGCTTCCTACTTATGGAGTCACTGGGGGGCCATCAGCTGATGCTATGAGGTGGCTCAGTGAGAGGTAGAGGAGGTGCTGCTGGGCTGCTCAACCATCAGTTCTCCAGGTAGTTTTATTTTAAAAACGTATTTTACTACCACGTGAGAAGTTGTCCAAAAGCTGCCAAAATAAGTCAGGCCCTCAGATGTCGGAGGCCCTGCCTTCTGGCGGACAATGAAAGCACCTCATAGGCCTTCCCCAGATACTATGCTGTACCTCAAATTAGGGATCAGTTACAGCCTTGCTGCCAGGCTTACCCATAATGCTAGGCACCGCCATAAGCATTTTCCAAACATAGGCTGGTGCTCCGTGCGATAATTAGCCCAGCTAAGGCCTCAGAGTGGGTGACACTGCCTCCCAGTTTACCAAGATGGCATCTTACCCCAGCTGCCCTGCCTACCATGAAACAGCAGAAACTATGGTGCAGCTCAGAAACGAGAGGGTAGAAGGGCAGTTGTGCCCTTAGTCAGCAGCTGGGCTCTTAAAATGTGGCTATCCCTAACACAGTCTGTTGCACTATACCCTGTTTACTTAAACATTGCAGTTCAGCATATTAGCTGGCTCCTGCACAGTCCCCACATCCTGGATAGCAAAGAAGGGATCAGTACTTGCAGTCTTCCCAAATGGTGAGTCAGCAGAAGTATTCTGTGTGTCACTGCCTCATCTTTGAGAAAGCTAGTTACTCCATTTCTGGCATGTAGTCCAATCTGACAACGTAGTGTCAGATCCTAGGGCTCCTCGGACATAAATGCTGGCTCATTCAGTTATCTTTTCAAGCCTTATTTCTCAGAAGGAATTGAGGAGATGTGTATCTAGTCCACCATCTTGGTCCTGCCCCCTCAGCTGATACTTTTTTTTTTTTAACATGACTGAGTGGAAATGTACATTCCTGTATAAATTTACATGCCCACCTATATGCAGCTTCCACTGCTCTCCCTGTCTGGTGATAGCACACTATTCCTCTCTGCTCTATACATGTCTCATCCTCCCAACAGCCTCCTTTCCCCTCCTCTCCACCCACTCTTCTTCCTCCAGCCAGAGGTCAACAGGATGATATCCTATAGATGTATACAACCATAAAGTGCAACCAATATATGGTCACTCTGCCTTGCCAAGTCCAATCCATTTGTGTCCAAAGAGTGGACCTTCATTATAATTTATGGGTAATGGCAGCATCAGGGCCAGGGGCCATGCTTTTAGAGGAACACCGAAACTGCTGGACCATCAACTGAGGTCTTTTATTGGAGATCTCAGGATGCACCCCTTTTTATTCTTGTGTTGCCAGTGAAACTCAACCTAGTGAGCTCCATCGTGGCTATCACTGGTGGTGGCCGGGCACCATCTGGTTCTTCCAGTCCCAAGTTGATGAAGGCACCCACTCTTGTGGGTCTCTCTGTCTTCTAGGTTGTCTTTACCACATGTCATTTTGGTCCTTGGTGAGCATCCGTTCCTGCTCAGTTGGGACCATTTGCTGTGTCCTCATACGGCAGCTTGGCAGCTTTTAAGAACCCAGACGCCACTCACCAATGTGGGGGTACAGAGAGCTCTCTTAGCAAAACGCTAGTTGTGCCAATTGCCCTCGATTTCGCCTAAGAGCATGGTCCCCTGCCCCCCGTCCCAGCTACTCTAGCCTTGCAATATTGGGTTAAGATGGAAGGAGTACTCAAGTTATGCTGAAGTCCACTTAATGTTGTTCTTGTTTCTAATGTGTGCTATCATGCTTTCTCCCAACCAGATTTCTAGCAACTATCTAAACTAAACCCTCCCCACCTCACCCTGCCTCCCTCCCATCCCTTGCAGCTGTCAAAGAGTCTTTTCTTCTATACACAAGTCCGTTTTTGAGATCTTTCAGCTGATACTTTTGACACACAATTTAACAAATTTTGCAATGCATTTTTCAGTTCTGCTTGTTACTGGCCATGGTGACCTCTATTCATTAGGGACACTTTCTGTCACTTCAGAAAAATGCTTAATCGATTTGTGCACTGCTGTTTTCTCATAGTATTAGCCTTGACTAACATGCCACTGGTTTCTCTTCCACTCTTGCCAAATTTAACAAGAAATTTAACATTTGTTGCTGTAATTCAAGCTCTGACATTTCTTATGATAGCACACAAAAACACACAACAATCATGTATGTCATTCAGCAAGACGTTGTCACACACTGACGTGAACACATCTGTGAAACACTGAATACCAAGGTTATGAAATCTTACCGAGTCGTTTGGGCAGTGCTACCAACCTAAGTGTATGGTGATGATTTCATATACTTAATTATTAGACTTCATATATTTGTATGATTTACTTATTTTGCTTTTCTGGAGAATCCAGTCTAAGACATTTGATACTGAGAGTGGTTCTAGAAAAATAAACTTATAAGGGTGAATTTTTAAAATTGGTTCTCAAATCCAGTTAGTCTAAAGATGTTGGTAACTCTGATGCTAGTAACAAAAGAGGGCACTGCTAATCCATTGTATGAGGGTTTGAGATGGCAATAGAAATATGCAAAATATCACCACCAGTAAGTCAGGTACTGGGGAGAGTTGAGGCTTTGGGTGATTGCAGATTTGATTCATTTCTGCAAGATTACCATTATAGGAAGTAAAAGGAATCTGATTGGTCCTACTTTTGCTAGACAAAGTAGTTAAAGAAGATGACCTCAGGACTTCACAGTCACATAGGCTACAGCAGATTTTCCACTTTTTCCTTAAAAGAGATCCTTATTTCTTTTTTGAATTTTTTTATTATTTATTTTTTTTTGTTATGACTGAGTGAAAATGTACATGTCCATATAAATTTACATGCCAACCTATATGCAACTTCCACTGCTCTCCCTGCCCAGTGACAGCACACTATTCCTCTCTGCTCCATACATGTCTCATGCTCCCAACAGTCTCCTTTCCCCTCCTCTCCACCCACTCCTTCCTCCAGACAGAGGTCAGCAGGATGATATCTTACAGATGCATAAAACCATAAAGTGCATCCAATATACGGTCACTCTGCATCACCAACTTCTATCCATTCGTGTCTGAAGAGTGGACCTTCATTATGATTTACGGGCAAGGGCAGAATCAGGGTCAGGGGCCATGCTCCCAGAGTAACCCTGAAACCTCTGGACCATCAGTTGAGGTCTTTTAGTGGAGATCTCAGGGTGCACTCCTTTTTATTCTTGTGTTGCCAGTGAGACTCAACTTAGTGAGCTCCATCACAGCTATCACTGGTGGTGGCCAGGCACCATCTGGTTCTGTGGTCTCAAGTCGATGTAGGCACCCACTCATGTGGGTCTCTCTATCTTGTGGATTGTCTTTAGCCCATGTCATTTCGGTCCTCAGTGAGCATCCGTTCCTGCTGAGCTGGGATCATTTGCTGTGTCCTCGGATGGTAGCTTGGCAGCTTTTAAGACCCCAGACACCACTCACCAATGTGGGGGTGCAGAGAGCTCTCTTAGCAAAATGCCAGTTGTGCGAAATGGCCTCGATTTCACCTAAGAGCATGATCCCCAGCCCCCTGCCCAAGCTACTCTATCCTTGCAATATTTGGTTAAGACAGAAGGAGTATTCAAGTTATGCTGAAGTCCAATTAATACTGTTCTTGTTTCTAATGTGTGCTATCACCAATTTCACCTAACCAGATTTCTAGCAACTATCTAATCTAAGCCCTCCCCCCCACTCGTCTTCCCTTCCTCCCTTCCCTTGCAGCTGTCAAAGAGTCTTTTCTTCTATACGTAAGTCTGTTTCTGAGATCTTATCGTAGAGGCCTCATACAATATTTGTCCTTTTGTCGCTGACTACTTTCACTCAACATAATGTCTTCCAGTTGAAACCAGGTTATCAGATGTTTCCTGGAATCATCATTATTCTTTATCATTGTGTAATGCTCCATTGAGTATATATACCATAGTTTCGCTATCCATTCCTCTGTTGTTGGGCATCTGGATTGATTCCATCTTTTTACTTTCATGGATTGTGCTGCGATAAACATTCTTGTGCATGTGTCCATTGGTGTGAAAGGCCTTGATTCTGAAGGAGATATTCCAAGTAGTGGAATTACTGGGTCAAATGGTATATCTATATCCATTTTTTTAAGGAAGCAGCGGTTGCTTTCCAAAGAGGTTGGACCATTTTGCAACCCCACCAACTGTGTAGAAGAGTTCCACTTTCTCCACAGCCTCTCCAGCATTTGTGGTTTTTTTTTTTTTTTGGATCATGGACAAGCTTGTTGGGGTGAGATGGTATCTCACTGAAGTCTTGATTTCAATTTATTGAATAACTAAAGATTGTGAAGAAATCCTTATTTCTGTAGTAACAGAGCTGGTATTGCCAAAAACCAAATCCAAAGTCTTATCATAAGAGAGGCTAAATTACAACATCAACTCAATTACCAACTTTGAGTGGTGTCTAAAGTTAAAGTAAGGGCATTGAGTGAGAAGAAATGGAATCTGGAAACTTGGGATAGAGATATATGGACAAATAGTAAGGAAGGTGGGGACACTGAGCCCTTAAATTTCATTGAATTCCTCTTACCAACAGAACCAGCCTCTCATTGCCATTTGAAGAGATAACTCTGTCTTCTCTGATAAATCACCCTTCCTAGTACAACCATTTAGTACTATCAGCATCTCGACCCTCATCTGAAGAGATTAACCCAATGTGTTTGAAGAGCCTTCGTCTGAGTCATCCCCTGGGTCATCACCGGAGCCAGATGTTTTACAAACAATGCTGAATGTTCTGAAAACACATCCCCACTACAAATGCTGACTTCTAGACCTATAAGAAGGCTTAAGTCCCAGAAAGCCCCAAAAGGTGAGGTACACAGTGTGGCCCAAGTGGAGGTGCACTACATTTCTAAAGAACTATTTGACTTTTCTAATATGTACAAATAGAAACTTGGGGAATATGTGTAGGGACAGTGATGATGAATGTGGGATAATAGTGCAAGAAAAACAGAGATGGATCCATCTGCGTTCATTGATATGGGCTCACTAAGCACAAATTCTTCATTGAATATTTTGGCTCTAGAGGTTAGGAAAGGATTTTATAGTTTGTTTGGGTGACTGAAGCATGGATTACACAGTGGCCTAAGCTAAGCTGAATTGAACTACCAGGTCTGCCTTGGTATACTGGAGAAGAATGTTTAGGGAAACTGGCATTTTAAAGTGGATTGATCCAATTTGACCCAAAAACCCACACAGAAAGTGTCCAGTGGATATACATTTTCACCACAACAGTAAGAAACAAACTTGTGAAGGGAGACCCAACATCCCTGAAGACTGCTGTGATTACTATTTTATGTAAGTCAGATTAGACAACGGGAACAACCCTAAGTAAATTAAGACACGTAACTATAGTATAGTAGACACCTAACTATAATGTAGTAGATAACCTGGTGGCGTGGTGGTTAAGTGCCATAACTACTAACTAAAAAGTCAGCGGTTCAAACCCACCAGGTCCACCTTAGAAACTATGGGGAAGTTGTACCCTGTCTGCAGGATTGCTATGAGTTGGAATCAGTGGTAGTGGGTTTGGTTAACTACAATGGAATTGATTGCACCTTGTGGTATGCATATGAAGTTTTTTTTTCCTCAACTGTCTCTTTGATATTCAGGTCTCTAAAATGTCGTATATAATCAATTCATTTGTTGTCTTGAGTCTTTGTTTGTAGAGAGATCACAGAATCATCTGATTACTCCACTGTCTTTTTCCCACCTCCCTTTCCATATGTCTTTTGAAGGACCACCAGAAGTAGTTTGATTTCAGTTGGAAAGGCAAAAATACATCTTCAGCCCTACCTCAGAGCTATCTCAAATCCCCAGCCTTGTGTTACAATTTAGTCCACGGGGACCTTGATCCCTTTTCCCTTCCAGAAGGTGTTACCCTGGTATATTACATCGATATTGTTATGCTGACTGGATCTAATAAGGAAGAAATGTCAAGGAATCTAGATTTATTGATAAGATAAACTTATTTGCATATTTCATGTTGACAAATTAATCCAACAAAATTTAGGTGAAATTTCTAGGGTTCAGTGATATGGGGCCTATTGAGGTGCTTCTTTCTAACACAAAGGATAAATTATTCCATCTGGCCCTTCTGACAACTAAAAAGGAAGCTCAGTGCCTAGTGGGCCTGTTTGATTTTGGAGGTAACATCTCTCATTTGTGTATGCTACTCCAGACTATTTATCATATGACTCCAAAAAAATGCTATTTTTGAGTAGATACCGGACCAAGGGAAGGCACTGCAACAGGTTCAGGCTGCTATCAGGTGCCTCCTCCACTTGGGCCATATGATCTATCTGATGATCTGCCTGCTTTGAAGTGTCAGTGGTAGATAGAGATGCTGTTTGGAGACTATAGCACTCACCTATTAGTCAATCACAGTGAAAACCTTTAGAATTTCTGGTTGAAATCCTCTGCAGATAAGTACTCCCTTTTTGAGAAACAGTTTTTGGCTTGTTACTGAGCCTTAGTGGAGACTGAATGCTTAACCACAGGCTCCCAAGTCATTACGCATCCTAAGGTACCCCTCATAAACTGTGTGTTGTCTAATCCACAAAATCATAAAGTTAGATGTGTGCAGCAGCACTCAATCATTAAATAGATGTAGTATATATGAGGTCTGGCCTAAGCATGACTTGAAGACACAAGTAAGGTACATGAGGAAGTGGCTCAAAATGTCCATGGTCCCTGCTACTGTCATTATCTTCTATCTTCTAGTCTGCACCTACAGTCTTGTGGGGAGTTCTTTATAATTGGCTGACTAAGAGAAAACTTGCACCAGTTTATAGGTGGTTCTGCATGCTATGCAGGCATCACTTGCAAATGAAAAGTGGCAGCATGACAGCCCCTTTCTGGGACCTCCCTAGAGGACAGTGGTGAAGAGAAATCCTCCCAGTGTGCAGAACTTCAAGCAATGCACCTTATTCACTTAGCATGTAAGGAAAAAATGATCAGATGTGCAATTGTATACTCATTCAAGCACTGTGGCCATTGATTTGGCTGGATGCTCAGAGACTTGGAAGGAATATGATTGTAAAACTGGAGACAAGGATTTATGGGGAAGAGGTACGTGGATAGACTTCTCTGAGTGGGCCAAAGAAGTGAAGATATTTGTGCCTCATGAGAATGCTCACCAAAGGTTGACCTCAGCAGAAGAAGATATTTTAACAATCAAGTGGGTAGGATGATGTGTTCCATTGAATCTACTCGTCTGCTTCCACAGCTATTCCTTCTGTTGCCCTGTGTGCCCATCAACAAAATGGCCAAGGTGGCAGAGCTGGAAGGAATCACAGTATGGACTCTACTCACCAAGGCGGACTTGGCTGTAGCCTCTGCTGAGTGCTCAGTCTACCAGTGACAGAGATCAGCACTGAGTCCCCAGTAAGGCATTGTTTCTTGAGGTGATCAGACAGCAATCTTGTGCCAGGTTGATTGATTACACTGGACTACTTTTATCACGGAAAGGGCAGCATTTAT
The DNA here is from genome assembly GCA_028571685.1 of Heterohyrax brucei. Lineage (NCBI taxonomy): Eukaryota > Metazoa > Chordata > Mammalia > Hyracoidea > Procaviidae > Heterohyrax > Heterohyrax brucei. The sequence continues at coordinate 96,068,018 of CM053154.1, read as the reverse complement.
TTTCTTACTGGATTCAATATTTACTGTGGATACAGATTTTCCTTCCCTGTAAACAACCGTTCTGCCAAAACTGTGATTTGTGGACTTACAGAATGCCTTATTCACCATCATGGTCCCACACACAGCCTTGCCTTGAATCAAAGGACTCAGTTCACAGTAAATGACAGTGGCAAAGGGACCACTCATGCTCATGGAGTTCACTGATCTTCTGCTGTTCCCCATCACCCTGAAAAAGCTGGCTGGGTAGAATAATGCTGGAATGGCCTCCTAAAGACACAATTATGGTGCCAGCTAGGTGGCAATATCTTGCAGGATTGGGGCTATGCACTTCAGGAAACTGTATATGCTCTAAACTAGTGTCCAATATATGGCGCTCTTTCTCCCATAGCTAGGATTAATGGGTCCAGGAATCAAGTGGTGAAAATGAGAGTGGCACCATTCACTATTACCCCAGTGACTCACTTGCAAAGTTTTTGCTTTCTGTCTCCCCAACCTCATGCTCATTATACCTAGAGGTCTTAATTTTAAAGGGAAGAATGTTGTTACCTGGGGACACATCACTGATTCTTTTGAATTGGAACCTATGAATGCCATCTGGTCACTTTGGTTACCTTATGGCTCTGAATCAACTGGGAAAAGGAGTTACCATATTGATGCAATTGATCCTGATTACCAAGAAGAAGTAGAAATGATGTAACATAGTACAGGTAAAGAAGGTTATGTCTGGAATGTAGGATATTCCTTAGGACATCTCTTAGTACTACCATGTCCTTTGATTAAAGTCAATGGAAAATTACAGCAACTCAGCTCCAGCATGACTAATAATGGCCCAGACCTTTCAAGAATGAAGTTTTGGGTCATCCCCACCAGGCAAAGAACCACAATGAGATAAGGCGCTTGCCTGAGGGCAAAGGAAATACAGAATGCGTGGTGGAAGAAGGTAGTTTTAAAACCAATTAGAACAATCTGACCAGTTGTAGAGTGAAGGACTATAATGGTTATGAGTATTTCTACCTTGTATGTGTACATTAAATATTTTTGTTTTCTTATAAAGTATATTACTGAAACAGAGCTCATGCATTTTTGGTTGCATGTACGTTTGTCCTACCATGCTAGTGCAAGTATGATTCTGTAATTGTACTTATTCAGAGATTATATATGGTTAAAATAGATGTGTACAAGAGCCAAGCTGACGAGGGGTGGTTTATGATCATGAAGGGTGTGTCAGCTTGGCTGGATCATGATTGTCGGTGTTTTGGTAGTTATGATGTGGTTTGGCAGTTGTATGATGATGTAATCATGTCTACGATGAGACTTGCTATAATGTGATCACCTCATTATGGGATCTGCTGATAGCAACCAATCAGTCGAAAGGGAGTTCCCTTGGGGGTATGGCTTGCATCAATGTAAGTGGACTTTCTGACAAGCTTCATGGGCTTTTACTTGCTCTGGATCCTGCAGCTGGTTCCTGTTCATATGACCTCTTTTTTGCAATTTGAGCTAGCAACTTACCTGCCACATTGCCTGCTGATCTTGGACTTTATTGATCTTTGCAGCCTGTGAGCAAGACCCCTGCTGTTTGACCTGCAGATCCTGGGTTCACCAGCCCCTACAGATAGATAGATCAGGATAATCCTCTATTCTTTCACACTGAGCTGGGATGTTCCAGATCCTATAAGTGAGTGATGTGATCCGTTGCCTTTGTACAAATTTCTCTGTTCACATATTTGTACACTTTAGTGGTTTTGCTTCTCTAGAATACCCAGCCTAAGACACAGCATTCACTGTCCTTAAACTGGACTCTGACATGTACATTTCAGCTTCTCCTTTTCATACTCCATATCTTTGCTCTACCTCCTTCAGTTTATTTTGTGTTATTTTTAAATTACACACAGGTAGCAGCAGCTGAGTACACACAGAACTTGGCACTCTGAAAGTGCTTTCCAGCCATAGGACAGTCAGTGAATCACAGAAACTCCTTAAACACCATCTGTGCTTTATACAAGCTGTAGAACAATGCACATAAGTTCATGGCAGCATTATATATAAGATTAATATGATTAATCCATATAGTACAATATTGTAAGGCTCTAAAATGTATAAAAATTTATAAAAACTTTTAATAATGTAGGGAAAATGTTCCTGACAAAATAATAAATGAAAATTAACTATATATAAGCATATATTAATTTAGGTATATAAATAATGACCCCAATTTTATTAACTATATATATAAATTTTATTTTTATAGCTATATTTTTCTACATCTTCAAGGTTTCCTACAGTCAAACTTGTATTGATTTTATAAAAAACACAAAAGCTGTTATTTAAAAAGACAAGTAAAATAATAGTCATGTGTTGCATACTTACTATGCATCTGTTCTAAGTGAGAAAAGAAGGAAGAAGTGGTGGGAAAAGGAAAGACTAAACAACCTGTTGTCCTTTGGAAGAACAGTATGTTTCTCTCTGTCCTGCACTATGTAACAGAATCTTGAGGCCTGAGTCAGAGATAAAGACGTTTGCCAAGTTGTCCTGCAGAGGCTGAGCTCAGACAGCCAAGACCAAGAAGCATTTTGAAGGTGAGTTTGTTTTTCTACACAGACCGTGTCATATTCTGGGATTTCTATACCCAGCCCTGCCACAGTATATATGGGTGCTGTTGTTCACTGTTTTAGTCAGCTAGTACTGCTCTAAAAGAAACACCATGAAGTGGATGACTTTAACAAAGGAAAGTTTATTCTTACACAGCCCAGTAGGCTACAAGTCCAAATTCAGGATGTCCACTCCAGGCGAAGGCTTTCCCCCTTGCTGTCTCTGGAGGAAAATCCTTGTATTGCATCAGTCTTTGTTCAGGGAGCCTCTTGGCACAGGAACCTCAGGTCTGAAGGATGTGCTCTTCTTCCAGTGCTGTTTCTTGATGGTGTGAGTTTCCCAACTGCCTGTTTGCTTACCTTTCTGTTTATCTCCCACAGGATGAAAGGTTAAAGGTGGTGCAAGCCACCCTCCAGGAAATCTCCATTTACAGTGAAGCAATGAGATGATCTTATGAAAGGATTTACAGTCCCACCCTAATCTTTTAATATATAGCATAGGAAAGTCACAAAATGGAGGACAATCACAAAATATTGGGAGTCATGGCCCAACCACATGGCTACACATATTTTGGGAAGATATAATTCAATCCACGACATTCACCTTTTACATAACCCTAGGAGTCTTGTCTGTTCCTTCCACTTTCTGTAAGTGAACAGAATGAAACATTCTCTTGGATGTGTAGTAACTACAAGATTCTCCTAGCTAAAAGTTGAAAGAAGAGTTGAATCTTTTAGTGAAAATTCTTAGTTTCTTTTACAGCACTGCTGTAAAAGATATAACACAAGTGGGTGATTTTAACAAATGGAAATTTATTTTCTCTGAGTTTAGGAGTCTAGAAATCCAGATTCTGGGTACCTGTTCTATGGGAAGGCTTTCTCTTTGAAGCCTTTGGAGGATGGTCCTTTCATGTGATATGTATCATCCTCTTTATTCGTGCTTCCTTCTCTGTGCCCAGTTTGCTTTTTTGTCTCAAAATTAGCTTAAGCACATACTGTTCTGATCTTATTAACACAACAAGGAAGGTCTTATTCACAGCCAAGTGCCGTCGAATCGGTCTTATTCACAAACGGTGTTAAATCTACAGGTCTAGGTGTTCAAGATTTATAACACAGTTTTGGGGGATATAATTCAGCTGATAGCAAACTCCTGTCTCACAAATTCAACTGTTTGATACAGATACTGTTAAATCTACGAATTGTAGTTCAGATGTTGGCTCTCTCTGCAGTCAAGAAGATTGAAGATCAGGCATCAGAACCTGAATATGCTTTTTTCTAACTTGCTAAGCTATAAATGACAAGGTCTGAGTAGTAAACTGTAGCATAATTACTTTTAAACCCCATTAGGGCTCTCTCACTGCCACTGCTTGATTTCCCACGGGGTGTAAGGTGGTATCTCTGGTTCCTATCTCTTCCATGTGCCCTCTGAGGGGAGCTGCCTCTTTTTGAGCTTTGCTCTGTCACTCTGTCCATCTCTTTATGGATTTCTTCACAGGGACGGTGTACCATTCCTCTTGAAATAGCCCATGTTTGAAGGTCAGCGTCTGTGTTCTGTCTGAAATCCCAAGTAGAATCAGTTGAGGGGCTCACATTCTTCAGGCCCTAACCCACACTGAGATGTGAGGTCAGGTGTACAGGTCTGTCTCAGAATCTGGGTGGTACACCCATGGAAGTGGGGGGTATAACAAGATGGACCATGCGCCTTGCTGCCTCTGCTCAAACTTGACAAAACACACTAAAGTAAACTCTAAGTGGCCTTGAGACCTAAAGGCAGTTGGCCAGTCCTCTCCTCCCAGAGATGTGGAAGATGGAGAGGAATAGAGTCCCTGAAAGAATGCATGCAGGAGTATCCCCTGAGGCCACTCAAGCTGCTTGGGCTCTGAGGGCTGTAAACTTCTCCTTTTAGGAAGAATTTAAAATAGGAACAGAAGGAGGCCAGCCTTAGAAACCAAACACTGTTCCTGAGCTGTCCTAGGGTGAAAGGCTCTGGGTGTCTCCCAGATGTGAGTGGTTTCTGAGGTGCCAGCCCCCATTTTGCACTGATTGTGCAGCCAGTAAAGTCCTTGCCTGGTGCAAACAATCTGTGCTTGACTACTAACCTAAGGGTTGGTGGTTCAAATCCAGCCAGCCGTTCTTCTTGAGAAAAGCCTGCTTCCAAAAAGATTGTAGCCAAGTAAACTGTATGGAGCATTTCTACTCTGTAACACATGGAATCATCATGACTCAGAATTGACTCAGCTACAGGTTTTGGGGGGGCGGGAGAGGTGATGGTTAACCCACCCAGTGCCTTTCAGGGCCTATTTAGGGTCTGAGACAGGCCCCTGGGCTCAAGTGGCTGACACATCTGGTGGAAACTGTATATATGATAAGGCAGAGGGAGAAGAGCCTCTTGGATTACCTGGAAAAAGAAAGCAATCACAACCATCCTGGTTTCCTGATTAGGCAATAGGGATAATCAATTGTGCTTTTGTGAGTAGGAGGGAAGAGCTCTGAGATTTGAAAGGTCTTTGCAAGGGTTAGTTGCAGTTATTACAAGCTGGGTGATATCCATGACTCACAGGATACAATTAGAGACTAATTCCCTGCTAAATCCCATAGGTGTAATCACAGCTGCAGGGAAGCAGAGGAAACAGACCACAGAAAGGACCAGTGTTACTGTGAAGCCAGGAACCTCCTGGAAGAGGGTAGACACAACTAGGTCAAGGCCCAGAGGTGGGAGGCAGATGGAGGTGTGATGGTGCCTGGCTTGGTACACATATCACCAGCACACACATTACTTCCCATATTATCAGGCCCTGAGCAAGCTGGGTGGGCTTCAATCCAGCTGGCATGTATATTTCTAAATGCTTAATTTGGTTTTCCATTTAACTCTGATATAGAGTGGACAATAAACTTTAACAGATACAGTAGTGGTGCCAGTGGACTTGACAGTCTACATGGTGAGGCACCACTGCCACTTAATTGTGTAATATGAACAGAGAATATAATCCCCTGGTGCCTCCATTTCTGCATTTGCAATATAACCAGAAACCCAGCCTCACTGTAGTGTGTTTAAATGAATTAATAGGTGTAGATCCCTTAACATAAGACCTGGCACACTGAATAGATGTTCACTAGTCCATAAAGATCTTCAGTTATAGTCTGAAAGCCTTCAGTTTGCGTGTTAATAAAACAAGTACAGCTGTTTCATTTCCAGAGCTTTGAAAAAATTTGAACTTGTTCAGTCATAGCCGATGAAGCAAAACTGGAACAGACCTGAACTTTTACAATTTGGCTCATCTGGAACAATAACCAAAATGGGGAAAATTACAGGTCGAAGCTCTATAGTAAGAGACTTAGAAGAAGCATAGTGAGCCCTTTCAGGAACCTGATGTATGAAACTGGATTATCGGAAGGACAGTGGAAAGTGTCACACATTCTGAGTTCTGTTGTTTGTTGTCATCTATGAATGAGGTAGCACTGTGTTTCCAACTCTGCTCAAAATCTGACTGGTTGCTATGTAACACATCCTTGCTGCCCTTGTTTCCCAAGACAGACATCAAGTTTCTAGCAGGGCTTAAACTCATAAATTTTCCCATTCTGGTTGTTGTTCCAGGTTACCCTAACTTTAAAACTTTGGAGCTGTTTCACTTTTACTTCCTCAGCCATGACTGAACTGGCAAGAACTGGTTCAAAGCCCTATTCATTTCACACATGGACGTGAAGCAGGTGATACAAAACCCTGTTCATTTCACACATGAGCATGAGTGAAGCTGTTGATTATACTTGTCAGGAAATGCTAGAACCATTTATTGTGGGCTCTGTGCTCCATGCCATGACAGACGAGCGAAAGAATCCCCAGTCCCACAATCAAGGAACACCACCCATGGGAAGCCAGCATTTAGGGCCAGTAGGCAGACAAAATAGGGCCCACATTAACGAAATGTTTTCATCAGGCTCTGTGGTTTTGGAGTGTACCTAGCACTTCAGAGAGCTAGAAGCCAAAAAGGCAAAGTCCAGTTTACCACTACTCCCTGTGTGATCTATCCAGGTTCTCAGACTTTCCTAAATCTTCATTTCCTCTGCCTTAATTGCCTCCACAGGTTGCCAGGAGGACTAAAAGCAATCACAGATGAGGAAGAGCTTTGTGAAAAGAGTTGGGTGAGTTTCCTGTTTTCAGTCCTTTCGGGAAGATGAGACACAGCCAAATCTATTCCCACAGAACCCAATCAAGGCAGAATACAGTACAGCGGGGAGTGCCCGGTGGCAACAGAGCCAATCCCACTTGTCTCTCGGGGAGAATCTGGAATGGTGTTCAGCATTCATTCTGGGCCTTTATCATGGGTCTGAAACAAAAAGGAAAAGGGAGAGGCACTCCAGGAATAGGCAGGGCATGAAAAAACGAGGGAGCTCAGGAACGTACTTGTTATTGCTAGGTGCTGTTGAGTCTGTTCCAACTCATAGCGACCCTATGAACAACAGAAAGAAACACGGCCTGGTTTTGCACCATGCCCACAGTCGTTTTTATGCTTAAGGCCATTGTGTCAATCCGTCTCATTAAGGACCTTCCTCTTTTTGGCTGACCTTCCACTCTACCAAGCATGAAGTCCTTCTCCAGGCACTGATCCTTCCTGACAACATGTCCAAAATATGTAAGATGCAATCTTGCCATCTTTGCTTCCAGGGAGCACTCTGGTTGCACTTCTTCCAGAACAGTTGTGTTTGTTTTTTTGGCTATCCACGATACATTCAACATTCTTCTCCGACACCACAATTAAAGGCATCAGTTCTTCTTCTGTCTTCTTTGTTTGTGGTCCAACTTTTGCATGCATATGATGTAAAGGAAAATGCCATGACGCACTTTAGTCTTCAGGGAGACATCTTTAATTATGAATACTTTAAAGAGATCCTTTGCAGCAGATATTCCCAATGCAAGGCATCTTTTGATTTCTTGACTGCTGCTTCCATGGATGTTGATTATAGACCCACCCAAGCAAAATGAAACCCTTGACAACCTCAATGTTTTCTCCATTTATGACAGTGTTGCTTACTGCTCCAGCTGTGCAGATTTTTGTTTTCTTGATGTTGAGGTGCAATTGATACTGAAGGCCATGGTCCTTGATCTTTATCAGTAAGTGTCTCAAATCATCTTCACTTCCAGCAAGTAAAGTTGTGTCATCTGTGTAACACAGATGGCTAATGAATTGTCTTCTAATCCTGAAGCCTCATTCTTCTTCAAATAATCCAGCTACTCAGATTATTTTCTCAGAATACAGACTGAAAATGTATGGTAAAAACATACAACGCTGACACACACCTTTCCTCACTTTAAACCATGCAGTGTCCCCTTGTTCTGTTCACATATCTGCCTCTTGAACCATGTACAGATTCCCTAGCCAAAGAGCATGATTATGTATTCTGGAATTCCCATTCTCCACAATGTTATCCATAATTTACTATGTTCCACACAATTGAATGCCCTTGTATACTGAGTGAAACAGATAAACATCTTTCTGGTACTCTCTGCTTTCAGCCAAGATACATCTGACATCAGCAATGATATCCCTGGTTCCACAGCCTCTCCTGAATTCAGCTTGAATTTGTGAAAGTTCCTTGTCAATGTACTGATGCAGTCACTTTTGAATGATCTTGAGCACAATTTTACTTGCATGTGATATCAACAATATTGTTCGGTTATTTCCACATTCAATTGCATCACCTTTCTTTGGACTGGGCATAAATATAGATCTCTTCCAGTCATTTGGCCTGTTAGCTGTCCTCCAAATTTCTTGGCATAGATGAGTGAGCACTTCCAGTGCTGCATCTGTTCACTGAAATACCTCAGTTGATAACCCATCGATTCCTGGAGCCTTGTTTTTTGTCAATGTCTTCAATGCAGCTTCATCTTCTTCCTTCAGTATCATCAATTCCTAATCACATGCTACCTCTTTAAATGGCTGAACATCAACCAGTTATTGCTGGTAGAATGACTCTGTGTATTCCTTCCATCTTCTTTTGATGTTCCCTGAGTCGTTTAATATTTTCCCTGTAGAATCCTTCACTATTACAACTTGAGGCTTGAATTTTTTCTTCAGTTCTTTCAGCATGAGAAGTGTAGAACATGTTCTTCCCTTCTGGTTTTCTATTTCTGCTCTTGGCACACATCATTATAATACTTTGTCTTTCAAGCTGCTCTTTGTAATCTTCTGTTTAGGTCTCTTACTTCACCATTCCTTCCCTTTGCTTTAGCTGCTTGATGTTCAAGAGCAAGTTGCAGACTCTCTTCTGCCATCCAGTTTGGTCTTATCTTTCTTTCCTGCTTTTTTCATGATCTCCTGCTTTCTTCATGGATGATGTCTTTGATGTCATTCCACAGATATTCTGATCTTCAGTTGTCAGTGATCAGCACATCGAGTTTCTTCTTGAGATGGTCTTTAAACTCAGGAGGGATATATTCAAAGTCATACTTTGGTTCCTGTGGACTTATTCTAATTTTCTTCAGTTTCAATTCAAATTTGCATGTGAGCAATTGACAATATGTGCCACAGTCAGCACCTGGTCTTGTTCTCACTGATGATATGGAGGTTTTCCATCATCTTTTTCCACAGATGTAGTCATTTGGGGTCCTCTGTATTCTGTCTGGTGAGGTCCATGTGTACAGTCACCCTTTGTGTTGGTTGAAAAAGGTATTTGCAACGAAGAAGTTGTTAGTATTACAAAATTCTGCCAAGCAATCTCTGGCATTGTTTCTATTGCCAAGGCCATATTTTCCAGCTACCAGTCCTTTATTGTTTCCAACTTTTGCTTTCCAGTCACCAGTAATTATCAGTGCATCCTGATTGCATGTTCCATCAATTTCAGACTGCAGAAACTGGTAAAAATCTTCAATCTCTTCATCTTTGGGCTTAGCAATTGGTACATAAATTTTAATAATAGTCACATTAACTTGCCTTCCTTGTAGGCATATGGATATTATATCACAGACAGCACTGTACTTCAGGACAGATCTTGAAATGTTCTTTTTGATGATGAATACAACATTGTTCCTCTTCAAGTTTTCATTCCAGCATAGTAGACCATATGATTGTCAGATTCAAAATGGTCAAAACCAGCTTATTTCAGCTCATTAATACCTAGAATATCTGTTTATACATTCCATTTCATTTTTTAGTATTTCCAATTTTCCTAGATTCATATTTCATGCATTCCATGTCTCAATTATTAATGAATGTTTGCAACGGTCTCTTCTCATTCTGAGTTGTGCCATGTGAGTGAATAAAGATCCTGAAAGACAGCCTTACTCCATCCACGTCATTAAGGTTGACCCCACTTTGTGGAGGCAGTTCTTCTGCAGCAATCTTCCAAGCGCTTTCCAACCTGGGGGGCTCACTTCCTGACACCATATCTGACACTGTTCAGTTGCTATTCATAAGGTTTTCCCTGGCTAATTCCTTTCAGAAGTAGACTTCTGGGTCATTCTTCCTAGTCTGTCTTAGTCTGGAAGCTCAGCAGAAACTTCTGTATTGTGGGTCACCATGCTGGCACCTGAATAACCAGTGGCATAGCTTCCAGTGTCACAGCAATAAGCAAGCCTCCACTGACAGAGAAGTGAGGACTGCTCACTGTATTTTTGACCTCCTCACCTGATGCTGTTATCCTCCTTACCAGATGCTGTTACCTTCCCTTCCTGATGCCATTACACTTGTTACCTGAAGCTGTTACCCCTCTTACCTGATTCTGTCATGCTCATTACCTGATGCTATTATCCTCCTTACCTGATACTGTCATCCCCATTACCTGATGCTGTCACCCTCCTCACCTGATGATGTTATCTTCCTGACCTGACGCTGGTATCCTCTCTGCCTCTAGAGTAAGTTTGGAATCATGCCCGTGGAATCAAGCCCATGCATGTGGGTATAATCTGGTTTGAGAACAGGGTTTTCATGAGGCTATATCCATTTAGAATATGTCCTAAACCTAATTGCTTCTGAGTTATAAGGAGCAGCATAGACAGATAGCACATACAGTGTAAAGGATAGATATCACGTGAAGATTGCCAAGGAACCAAGGAATAAGACAAAGTTCCTCCCCAGAAGCCAACAGAAGGAGAGCCTTCCCTTAGAGCTAGTGTTCTGCATTTGGACTTCTACCCTATTGAACTTTGAGAAAATAAATTCTGTTCTTTAAAACTGCCCGCTTGTGTTTTTTTTGTTACAGCAGCAATAGGTAACAAATGCGCTGAGTATCAGGTGCCTTTGGGCATTTAGAGGTCTAGTATGCATTTAGTTACATGGTTAGGGCTCAGGAGCATGCTGTCAACTAGAGATGCAGGAAAGCTCCACAGACAACGGATAGCTGAGATCACTAAAGCACAGTTTTCGCAGTGTTAGTTTATGCACAGTTTCCCACCTTTCACTGAAGTATGTAGGACCTTTTCCCAAAGAACAGTGTGCCAAGGTGGTAAGAGAAGAAGAGTGAGGTTATAACTCTGGTATTCTGACATTTAGAAGGCCACTTACAGTAGGTGAGGAGGAGAAGAGCTCAGGCAGCTATCTATGCCTTTGCCTGCAGAAATCTTCTTTGGAATTTACAAGTTTCTTGTCAGGTGTTCCCCAGGAGACCTTACTCCTTCAGGGAAAGTGTGGTGTTGTTTGTTTGTGTCTGTTAACGTCCATGAGAGTCAGTGATCAACCTCTGCCACCCAACAATCCATGGCATCTCCAGCAGGAGTCCTGGTACAAGCCTTCCTCTCATAGCCATGTCAACACCACCATATCCATCAGATGTGTAAGTGAGGTTCAAGAAGACTCCAGCCCTTGTCACCTCCTTCTCATCATCTGACTGCAATCACATGACACAAGCAGAGTGAGAACTGCCCAGCTAAGCCTGGTCAGTTCCACCACAAACAAAAGGAAGGATAATAAAAGTGCTGTATTGCTTTATACTGCTAAGCTATGGGGTGATTTGTTAAACAAAAACAGATAATGAAGAAGCATCTCCTTTACATGTTTGTCTTAAGATTTAAATGAGAGATGGAGCCAAGGTAACAGAGTAGTCAGATGATTCCTCTGATGTCTGTGACAACAAAAACCTTGAAGAACAAATGAATCCTTAATATATGAAATCCTAGGAGCCCAGAACATCACAAGGAAAGTTGAGAAACTGGATTGAAAGATGGGAAATGGAGACTAAGATTCACCAGACCTGACTCATCAGGAAATGGCTGTGGCCAGTGTGGTGAGCTGAGTGTGGTGGTTGGAGTGCATCCTGCCAGCAGGAGAAACTGGCTAGAGACTCCATTCAAGCCTCCAAACCAATGAGAAACACCATGAGATTGTCAGAAGCTAAGTTTTTGAATGTAACCTACAGCGCACATTTAAATCTTTCCCTCAGAATAAAAATCTCTCTCATTTCCAAATGCTTTCCTTTCCCTTCTCTGCACTGGTCTAGGATCTGGAGTCTGATGCCATGAAGTAGGCATCTGAGCCTGAAGTAGGACTCCTTAATTGTCACTCTGAGCCATTCTTTGAGACTCAGAAAGGAAACAATTTAACAAAAAGGGAGAAGGGGAAAGGACAAAAAAAATCTGCTGACTTATGTGGGCCAGAAATTTAGGGCAGAAAATGTTCTTTGCCTAGATTCAAACATAAAGGGACATGCTGTCCTCATAGACACTTGGGGACAGCTGTTAGTCCTCTGCCTTTCTCAGCAGCTACAGTCAAATACCTGTGCCTACACCAATCACTCTGCTCATACAGGACTATAGGTAAAAATTTCCACCACACACTTGATGACTGACTACTTGGATACCTGAGCTAAAGCAATACAAAAATTTAGTAAACAGACTCTTGGGTTTGCATGTCTAGTAACAATAGCTCTAACCACCCCATGACAGGACATTAGAGTTTCAAAGTTGCTAATAACCGAACTATCATACAAGACCAACCTATTTGGACATTTCAGAACACCATAAAATAAGAAGCTACAACAGAGTAAGCAAACATAAAATAAATTCAGCAACTTGTTTCTGAGACAAGAGTCTATAAGAAATGACTTAAAAAGGTAGACCGTGACAGCTTCAGAATGCTCCCAAAACAAAGATTCAAATTTTCAAGAGGAAGAAAACTTTCTGAAATTATTGGAGGCAGAATACAAAAGATTAATATTTAGAGCTGTTCAAGAGATCAGGGAGGAGATGTGGCAAAATGCAGCAGAACATAATGGCAAATTGACTAGGCATCAAGAAAATACAGAATGGCAAGAATTGGGAATTCAGAAATTTAATAATAAAATTACATAATTGGACAACTCAATAGAAAGCCAAAGGAGCAGAATTGAGGCAAAGGAAGGCTGAATCAGTGAGACTGAAGATAATGCTTGTAACATTAACACACTTGAGCAAAAATTAGATAAAATAATTTTAAAGACTCAAGCAATACTAAGAATTATATGGGACTTTATCAAGCGGAATAATCTAAGACTAGAGTACCAGAAAGAGAGGAGGGAGTCACTATATAAAGATTAAAGGCTCAATACCACAAGGGGACATAACCATATTAACTTAGCATGCACCAAACAATAGGGCTCCAAACTACACAAAGCAAACGCCAACTGCATTGAAAACAGAAAAAGAAAGTTCCACAACAATAGTAGGAGACTTCAACACACTGATTTCAGTGAAGAACAGAATATCTAGAAAAAAACTCAATAAAAACACAGACCATCTAAATGTCACAACCAACCAACTTGACCTCATAGACAAATAAAGAATACCCCACCTGCAAGCAGCCAAGTACATGTTCTTTTCCAACACATATGGAACATTCTCTAGAATTGGCCGTGTATTAGGTCACAAAGCAATCCTTGACAAAATTCAAACTACTGATGTGTTACAAAGTATATTTTCAAATATAAAGCCATAGAAGCAGAACTCAGTAACCAAAAAAAAGGAGGAAAAAAGAAAATCAAACATGTAGAAACTGAACAGTGTCTTGCCCCAAAACAACTGGGTTATAGAAGAAATCAAGGATAGAATGAAGAAGTTGATAGAAGCAAACTAGAATGAAAACACATCCTACGACAACCTATAGGACACAGCAAAATCAGTGCTCAGGGGTCAATTTTTCTCACTAAATGCACACATCAAAAAAGAAAAAAGGGCCCAAATCGAAGAATTAACTCTACACTCAAAAAGTAGAAAGAGAACAGCAAAAGAGCTTATTGGACATCAGAAGAAAGCAAATAATAAAAATTAGAGCAGAACTCAAATGAATTAAAGGGTAGAACAATTGAAGAGTTAAAAAGACCAAAAGCTGTTTTTTGAAAAGATCAACAAAGCTGATAAACCATTGGCCAAACTGACAAAGACAAAACAAAAAGGAAGCAAATAACTCAAATAAGAAATAAGATGGATGATATCACAACAGACTCAAATGAAATTAAAAGAATCATAACAGAACACTATGAAAAATTGTATTCTAATAAATTTGAAAACCTAAAGGAAATGGACAAATTTCTAGAAACACACTACTTACCAGAGTTATCACAACAGAAGTAGAGCAGTGAAATTTAAACCTATCTGAAAAGAAGGGGTTGGAAAGGTAATTTAAAAACTCTTAACCAAAAGATGTCCTGATCCCAATGGCTTCACTGGAGAATTTTTCCACACTTTCAGAGAACAGTTAACATCACTGTTTCTAAAGGTATTCCAGAGCATAGAAAAGGATAGAATACCCCATATTCATTCTATGAAGCCAGCATATCCCTCTTACCAAAACCAGGTAAAGACAGCACAGAAAGAAAAGTCATAGACCAACATCTCTCATGAACCTAGATGCAAAACCCTCAACAAAATTCTAGTCAACAGAATTCAACAACATATCAAAAAAATTATTCACCATGACCAAGTGAGATTCATACCAGAGATGCAGGAATGATTCAACATTAGAAAAACAATCAATGTAATCAACCGCATAAGTAAAACAAAAGACAAGAACCACTTGATTTTGTCAATTGATGCAGAAAAGTCATTTGACAGAGTCCAACACCCACTGATGTTAAAGGCTCTCAGAAAAATAAGAATAGAAGGGAAATTCCTGAACATAATAGAGGGCACCTATGCAAAGCCAACAGCCAACATCATCCTACCTGGAGAGAATCTGTATGCATTCTCCTTGAGGACAGCAACCAAAACAGAATACCCTTTTGTCATCACTTTTATTCAACATTGTGCTAGAAGTTCTAGGCAGAACAATCAGAGAAGATAAAGAAATAAAAGTCAGGGGCCAGCATGGTTGACTGAACAGAGCCATGTTGTGATCCCATTAACAAAGACATAGAAAAACAACTTTTAACTGAATTTAAAAGGATATCCTTGGGGCCCTGAACACTGGAAAGAAGCTGGGGGCATGAGCCAGTTGACAGAGCATGGGGGCAGACTGGCCAAATCAACACAGCCCAGAGGGACCCTTGTGCCATTACCATCAAACAAAGCCAGCACCCTGGGTGCATAATCAGCAGAGATCCCAGCTGCATCAGAAAAGCATTGTTTCCCAGTGGAAAACCCTAGCTTCAGACAAACATGGGCCAACAGAATTGTAGCTTTCTCCCATTTGAACATCAAAAGGTAAGTTCAGACGGTAGCACGGGGAGCAGCACTTTTTCTTTGGGGGCACAAAATCTGTCTATGAGGCACCCTCCTCCATTTTCTTTCTGTGCTAGACCAGTGCCTGAATCAGATGCTCAATTCCTGAAGTGACAATCAACTACTAATAAAAGAACCTGAGGGCAGAAGCAGGAGGCTTTCCTAAGTTGGGCTCTAACCTTTCTGGATGTGGGTAAGCACCTTACCTTCCACAGCTTTAGCAAACAGCAACCAGAGCCTACAATTACTGTCACCCTTCTGGTAGACACTGCACACTTGGGGGCCATCTGACTGGGCACCCAGTAAACTAATATGGGGGACCTGTACCTAGCTCACCGTACCTACCTGTACCTAACCACCCAGTGATATGGCTTCAAAATGTCTGTGACTCCATTTAAAAAAAAATGGACGTAAGTACTCTACTTTGACTCTTAAAAAAACAAATATATATAAACATACATACTTAGCTTGGAACACAATAAATGAAACTAAAACACTCTTCTGATGGCTCAGCAGCAACAATCAATTTCAAAACAATTAAAGAAGCAGACCACTATCGCCTCAGAAAACTCCCCAAACAATGAATTTAAAAAAATTCCAAATGAAGAAAAACTACTGCAACTATCTGCAGTAGAATACAGAAAAGTTATATTTTGAGCTCTCATACATGTTAGGAAGGAAATTAGACAAACTGCAACAGAACACACTGAAAACTTAAACAGGCTGCAAGAAATGATCAAGCAACAAAGATCTGAAATTCAGCAGATTAACAACAAAAAATTTTACCAATTTAGACAACTCAGTAGAAAGCCAAAGGAGTAAAATCAAAGCAATGAAGTGCAGAACCAGTGGAACTGAAGATAAAGCAACTGACACCAGCATGTGAGAGGAAAAAAATCAGATTAAAAAAACTTCTAAAAATGAAGATTCAGTGAGAGTCATGTGGGATTCCATCAAAAGGAACAATTTATGGCTGATTAGAGTTCCAGAACAGAGTGGGAAGCCAGAAAATACAGAAAGAACTGTAAAAGATGCATTGAAATAATATTTCCCTAATATTATAAAAGAAGAAAAAAATCTCTATCCAAGATGCTTATCAAACTATACATAGTATGACCATAAAAGAAAGACACCAAGATATATTATCATCAGATTTAATAAAACAAAGGACAAAGAAAGGTTTTAAATGCTTCAAAATGTAAACAGAATATAATATACAAAAGTTAACCTCTGAGAATTAGCCCCAGCTATTCAGACAGAATGATGCCAGCATGAAGACAATGGGATGACATATACAAAACCTTGGAAAAAAATCCTGCCAGTAAGAATTATGTATCAGGCAAAACTGTCTCTCAAATATGACAGTGCAATTAGAGCCTGCTCAGATAAATAGAAGTTTAGAGAATTCGCTAAAACCAAGCCAAAATTACATGAAAGACTGAAGGAAGTTCTTTGGCTAGAAAATCAATAACATCAATATCAACACAAATAGAGTATCCACAAAATGAAACCAAAGATTAAATACTAAAAAGAGGAAAACAGACAGTAAGTAAACGAGGACAACATTAAGCTGTAAGAGGGGTAAATTAATGCATTCACATCCCTTTCTGATGGAGAGGAAGTTAAGAAGATGGAATGATATTAAATACTGATTTAAACTTACAACACTAGGGATAAACATAAGGGTAACCAGAATGAGAACTATCAAAATCAAGAAGTATCAGGTTTTAAAACTAAAATCAATGAAAATGAAATCCACAGAGAAGAATGACTGAGGGGTGGAGTCAAGATGGTGGCACAGCCACATAGCCTTGAGGAACCCTCTAAAAAAAAGAACTGTAGAATTAATTAAACTTAACAAATTGAGCATTCCAGGTGGCCTGAACACCTGGTAGAAAAATATAAGACCGGACTGGGTAACAGGAAGATCATAGGAGTGCTGAGATACCATGGAGGAAACAACAAGGCACTAGAAAATGACACCCTATGTGCTAAAGTTGAGACAGGCCAAGTAGAATTTCCCAACCACAACAAAGATCACAGTATGGGTCTGAAGGACACCACCAGGGCTGGAGCAATATTGGGCCCAACAGAGGTGATCCATACCTGCCTAAAAAAAGCAGTCCAGGGAAGAAGGTTTCCACACAGATCAGAGAGGCTTGAGACCAGGCCAGTTATCAGAAGGTATTAAGACCCACTGGCCCCACAGTGCTTAGAGTAGCACAGGGCAAGGAAACTTAGGTTTGGTGCTCCTGGGAGCAGTGATAGGGGAGTGCATGTGAATGTCCAAGCAGCAGTGTAGATGCACACATGGCCTGGGGACAAGGGCAGCTTCAGGAATGTGCACAACACTGGGGCAGCAGTGACAGTGGTGAGGGGGATGCATGTGACTCAGGAGCCATCGCTCCTGGCAAAATGCACATGATCCCTCCTCTACCTGAGAGGCACAGTCAAGGCTTCATGAGTGACCAATCCAGCCCAGAGGTGGTGGTGGGTCCAGCGCTGGTGTCTCACCTGGCTTGGGGGGCAGCAAAGGCATGAATGAGCCCCGAACTTGAGAGTGGCAGCAGCAGTTTCAAGAGTCACCCACCCATCCCATAGACAGAAGCAGCAGTGGTACTGGTGAAGGCTCAGGCTACACCCTTGGCCCAGGAGTGGCAGCAGCATGACTGATCTGCCTGCCTGTGAACTGCAGCAGTGGTGCAGATGACAAGAACAGCCAGAGGGCAGGGGCAGTGGCTCCTGGCCTAGTGCCATGGGTGTGGGGGATGCCTATGGCTCAGGGGTGGTGGCACTGATGCTGGGGCATAGCAACCTGGTGGTGGTGGTGCAGAAGATCAGAAGCCAAAGTAGTGTAGGATCAGGCGCAAGATCAACAGACAGGTCAGCCTGTGCTGGCCTGTCTAACACAGTGCAGGACATATCATCAAGGAACAGAAAGTCAGCAGACCACATAGATAAACACCAGCCCAGCCTCAAAAGAGAGATGCTGGACAAGACAACTGAACTATTAAGTCTCCAAAAATCAAGTCAGCTCGAAAGTCCTGAATATCCGTGGATACAACTTAAACCATGATAAAATAAAAAATAAAAAAAAACCCACAGCCATCGAGTCAGGAAACCACAACATTCAAACAAAAAAACTGCAATTACTTTCTGATGGCTCAGAGACAACAATCAATTTCCAAACATCTAAAGAAGCAGAGTACCATGGCTTCAGAAAATCTCCAAAATAAAGTATCAATGGGTTTGCCAAATGAAAAATAGTTCCTGCAACTATCAGAGACAGAATACAAATGACTGATGTACAGAGCTGTGCAAGATATCAGGAAAGAGATAAAGTAAAATGTAGCAGAGCACACTGAAAAACTAAACAAGTTGCAAGAAATGCTTGAGCAGTTATGATTCAAAATTCAACAGATTAACAATAAAATTATTGAGCTTGATAACTCAATAGGAATTCAGAGAAGCAGAATGGGGATATGGAATGAAGGAGTAGTGAGAGTGAAGACAAAGTAAACACCAGCATACACAACAAAAAATCAGATAAAAGATTCAAAAAGAATGAAGAATCACTAAGAGTTACGTGCGATTCTATCAAGAGGAATAATACATGTGTGATCAGAGTACCAGAACATGGCAGGATAATTGAAATACAGAGAGAACTGGTGAAGACCTGCTGACAGAAAATTTTCCTGATGTAAAACGTCAGATTTCCATTCAGGATGCTCAGCAAACTCCAATCAAGATAGACCCCAAAAGCAATACACCAAGGCATATTATAATTAAACTCAGTAAAACTAGAGACAAGAAGAGACTACTAAGGGCAGCCAGGCTTAAACAAAAAATAGCCTACAAAAAGAAAATTATTAAGATTAAACTCAGACTGCTGACCTGAAACCATGCTGGCCAAAAGACAATGGATGTCATACACAAACCCCTGAAGAAAAAAACTGTCCACCAAGAATTAAATATCATGCAAAATTCTGTCAAACATGAAGGTGAAATTAGAGCTTTCACAGATAAACAGAAGTTAGAGAAATTGCAAAAACCAAACCAAAATTACAAGAAACATTAAAGGAATTCTCTTCAATTAGAAAATCAATGACATCACATATACACCTAAACATCCAACACTTGGCAGAGTATCTAGATACAATCAGGACAGGAAACCCAAAAATGATAGCCAAAACCAAATCAAAGAAACAGGAATTCAGAGATGTTGGGATTTAATTGACAACAACATTATATGAAAAAGAGTGCCAAAAAATGTACACTCAGATCTGTCAAACGTGAAGGAAGTCAAGGAGATACAAAGACATTGAACTTTGGATTACTTTTAGATTAATAAAGGGGCTAATAGAATAACTGCAAAAGAAACCTATAATTCTACACATCAAAATGACAAACTAAAAAATAAGTAAACTGAAAGTCTCAGCAATTTAAAATAAAACACTGAAAGCTATGAGAAGAAATCAAATAAAGAAAAAAGACTCAGCACATAAAATTGAATGAAACAAAGCTGTCCACAACACCCCCAAAAAAGCATCAAAATTACAGCACTAAAATCATATAGATCAATAATCACATGGAATATAAATGGACTAAATGCACCAATAAAGAGGACAGTAGTAGATTGCATTTTTTTTTTAAAAAAAGGACCCATCCATAGGCTGCTTACAGGGGCCACACCTTAGACTCAACAACACAAGCAAACTACAACCAAAGGTTGGCAAAAAATATATCAGGCTAATAGCATTCAAAAAAGAACAGGAGTGGCAATACTAATCTCTAACAAAAAATAGACTTTTAATTTAAATCCACCATATGGGGTAAGGTGGGACACCATATAATGGTTAAATGCTCAATACAACAGGAGGAGATAGCCATATTAAATATCTATACACTCAATGACAAGTCTCCAAAATACATAAAACATATTTATTACTTGCACTGAAAACAAAAATAGACGGTTCCACAATAATAGTAGGTGATTCAATACACTATTCTCAGTAAAGGAAGAACGTCTTGAAAAAAAACTCAGTAAAGACAGGGGTGATCTAAATGCCACAATAAACCAACCTGACCTCACAGATATATTCAGGACACTTCATACAAAAGCAGCCAAGTATGCTTTCTTTTCCAATACACATGGAACATTCTCCAGAGTTGACCACATATTAGGTCACAGAGTAATCCTCAACAAAATTCAAAGTATTGAAATAATGCAAAGTAACTTTTCAGACCATAAAGCCATAAAACTCAAAATCAGTAACAGAAAAAACATGGAAACAAAATCAGAATCATGGAAACTGAATAACATTTTGTTCAAGAACTACTGAGTAATAGAAAGAATCAAAGACACAATAAAGAAATTCATAGAATCAAATGATAATGAAAACCTATCCTACCAAAATCTATGGGTCATAGCAAAAGCCATACTTAGAGGTCACTTCATCTCAATAAACTCACATATCCAAAAAGAAGAAAGGGCCCCAAACAAACAACTCTTCAACTTAAACAACTGGAAAGATCCTAGCAAAAGAATCCATCAGTCTACAGAAGAAAACAGATTATTAAAATGAGAGCAGAAATAAATGAAATAGAAAATGATTGACAGAGTTGACAATTCCAAAAGATGTTTTTTCTAAAAAAGATCAACAAAACTGATAAGCTGTTGGCCACACTGATAAAAGGAAAACAAATAATCTGAATAAGAAATAAGATGGGTGATGCCACAACACACTCAACTGAAATTAAATGAACTATACATAACAAAATGCTACAAAAGATTGCACTCTAATAAATTTGAAAACCTAGAGTATACGGACAATTTTATAGAAAAGTACTACCTACCTAAACTAGCCAAAACACAAAATAACTAAGGAAACCCATCACAAAAGGTAATTTTAAAACTTCCAACCAGAAAAAGCCCTGGCTCAGATGGCTTCACTGGGGACTTCTATCAAATGTTCATAGAAGAGTTAACACCAATATTTCTAAATTTATTCCAGAGCATAGAAAAGGACAGAATACTCCCAGATTCATTCTATGAAGCTACTATAACCCAGAAATCAAAACCAGGTAAAGACAGCACACAAAAGGAAAATTGCAGATCAACATCTCTCATGAACTGAGACACAAAATTTCTTAACAAAATCCTAGCTATCAGAATCCAACAACACATTAAAATAATAGCTCATCATGATCAACCAAGATTCACACCCGATTGCTGTGATGGTTCAGCACTGGAAAAATAATGTAATCACCCACATAAACAAAAGACAAGAACCACCCGATTCTATCAACTGAAGTAGAAAAGGCATACGATAAAGTCTAACACTCATTCATGTTAAAATAGGAATAGAAGGGAAATACCTCAACGTAGTAAATGCTGTCTACAATAAGCCAACAGCTAACATTGTACTTAATGGAGAGAAGTTGAAAACATTCCCCTTAAGAACAGACACCAGACAAGGATGCCCATCACCATCACTTCTACTCAACATTGTTCTGGAGGTCCTAGAAATAAGGAGCATCCCGACTGATAAAGAGGAACTTAAAATATTGCTGTTTGCAGATGACGTGATCTTATACACAGACAACCTGAAGCAATCTACCAAAATATGACCAGACCTAGTAGAAGAGTTCAACAAGGTATCAGATCCCAAGACAAACACACAAAAATAAGTGGGATTCCTTTCCACCAACAAAGAGACAATCAAAGAAGAAATCTTGAAATTACCCAAGATCATGAAATACCAAGGAATAAATCTAACCAGAGATGTAAAAGACCTATGCAAAGAAAACTACAAGACCCTAATGCAAGAAATTGAGAAGGACTTACATGAATGGAAAAATCTACCTTGCTCTTGAATAGAAAGACTTAACATTGTGAAAATGTCTATACTTCCCAAAGTGATCTATAGATGCAGCTCAATCCCAATTAAAATTCCAGCCACATTTTTTTAATGAGACAGAAAAACAAATCACCAACTTCATATGGAAGGGGAGGAAGCCATGGGTAAGTAAATTATTACTAAGGAAGAAGAACAAAGTTAGAGGCCTCACTCTACCTAAACTTAAAAAACTACTTCACCACCACAGTAGCTAAGATGGCCTGGCACTGGCACAAAACAGACACATAAACCAATGGAAAATAATTGAGAATCCAAATATAACTTCAAATACTTGATAAAGTCTCAAAGATTGTGAACTAGGGAAAAGACAGTCTCTTCAACAAATGAGGTTGGCATAATTAGTCATCCATCTGGAACAAAATGAAAAGAGACACCTACACCATGCACAAAACCTAACTCAAAATGGGTCAAAAATCTAAATATAAAAGCTGAAACAATAAAAACCTTGGAAGAAAAATCAGGAAGATTCTGGAAGCTTTAACCCGTGGCATCAACAGTCTACAGAAAACCACCAACACCCCTCAATAATCAGAAATGAAAACAGATAATTGGAAAGTCTTAAAGGCCAAATGGTCGTGCTCATCTAAAACCTTCATCTAAAGGATAAAAAGACTGCCAACAGACTGGGAACGATTTTTTGCACAAATCATACCTAATCCCTCTAATTTGCAAGACACTGCAAAACCTCAACAAGAAAACAACAAATAATCGCATTAAAAAATGGACAAAAGACATGAACAGGCACTTCAACAAAGAAGACATATAGGTTGCCAAGAGGAAATGCTCCTCATCACTACCCATCAATGAAATCCAAATCAAAACTACAATAAGATTCCATCTCACTCCAAAAAAGCTGGCAATAATCCAAAAAACACAAAATAACAAATGCTGGAGAGGATGTGGTGGGACTGGAACTCTTCTATACTGTTGTTGGGACTGTTAAATGGTTCATTCACTAAGGAAATTGATGTGGCACTTTCTTAAAAAAAAAAAAAAACCTAGAAATAGAAAAATCATATGATCCAGCAATCCCATCCCTTGGAATATATTCCAGAGAAATAATGGCCACCACTCAAACAGACATATGCACACCAATGTTTATTGGAGCTCTCTCCAAAACAGCTGAAAGACAGAAGCAACTTAGGTGCTCATCCACAGACAAAGGTTTAAACAAACTCTGGTATACTCATACCATGGAATGCTACACAATGATAACAAACAACGATGGCTTAGAGAAATATTTGTCAGCATGGGACCATCCAGAGGACACCGTGCTGAGTGAAAATAGCCAGATGCAAAAGGACAAATTTTGTATGACTACATTATTAGGAGGATGCAACAAATCATTTAAACACAGAAGAACTCAATCTTTGATGGTTACAAAAGTGGGGACGAAGGGACAGGTTTTTTTTAAAAAAAATTAGTGGTTAGGCTTCAAGTTGGGTGTAGGATGTGACAGCATGTACCAGAAAGGGGTACTCACAACTGTTCAACTTCAAAAACAAATTGTTTCCTTAATGTGGCCCACCCCTTTGGAAGGACAGAAAAACAGGGCCTGTGATTCTGGAAACATGTTCTCAGGCACCATCCAGACTCAATGACAAATGTAAACTTTTTCTCTTAACAAAATGTTCTGCATAACAGCTGGGTGAGTGGCATCTGGTCTAAAAGTTATCGAGCTGCCATCTAAAGAGCACCAAATTGTCCCAATCCACCTGGACCAGAGGTAAATGGTGGACGTCAAGGACAGGAGGAAAATATGTGCCCAAGAGATGGATGGAGACATATGAATCAGTGTCAGCTTCAGCAAAGAACCAAAAGAACTAGATGGTGCATGTCTACCACCAGAGACAGACAGAAAAGAGCCCCAGACCTACTGCAGAAGGAGTAGAGAGCAGAGCTAGAACTCTACCAAAAGATCATCCTTGATAATATTTCTGATTGGAGAGCACACTAGGAGAATGGCCCCTGGACTGTCTAACCCTAAACTGCATCTAGCACTGGGAACAGCCTCCTAGACAAAGATTGATCGATCTGGACTATACGAAACAGTGAAGCTGATGATGTGCAAATCCCTGGACTTAAATATGTACACTAGGCTGTGTGAGAGGCTCGTTGCTGGAACCAAGGTGATTAGGTGGGGGGGGAGGGGCAGATCTTGGTCAAAAGGTCACAAGAAGCTATGGGTAAAAGGGAAGCATCCTGTTATTGGAGGGGCAACTAGAATAGAATAGCGATGAAATTTCTGGGTGTTATATGGGCAAAATGATATAGACTGTAAAATTGTTCTTAAATCACAATAAAACTTATTTTTTTAAAAAGAATAATGACTCAGCACATAAAATTAAGTGGAACAAAAATGTCTCAACAACACACCAAAAAAGGCATAAAAATGACAGCACTAATTCCATGCATATCAACAATTATATTGAATATAAGTGAATTAAATCACATCAATAAACAAAGACTAACAGAATGCTGAAAAAACTGTGACCCGTCTGTATGCTGCTTATAGGAGATGCACCTTAGACTTAAAGATGCAAGGATGGAAAGGATGGAAAAATATATACCAAGCTAGCACAATTCTAAAATAACAGATGTGGCAATATTAACATCAGATAAAATAGACTTTAAAGTAAAATCCACCACAATGGACAAGGAAGGTTACTGTACATTGCTTGAAGGGTCAACACTTCAGGAGGACATAAACATGTTAAATATTTGACCAATGACAAGTTGTGAACTATGTCAAAAGAACTCTAACATCACTGAAAAGTGAGATAAAGTAGTTCCACAATAATAGAGACTTAAATTCACCACTTTTGGTAAAGGTCAGAACAACCAGAAAGAAGCTAAACAAAGAAACAAAAGACTTGGGCAGGGCCAACAGGGCAGATGAGACACATATCCTCCATTCCCTCTGAGAACTAAGGACTGGAATGATAACTGAATGGAGCAGCATGGACATGTGGGGGAGCCCTGGGATCTGACATGGGGTTGTCAGATTGGACTAGGCCTCAGTAAGGGGGACATTACCCCTTTCTAAGATGAGGCAGTGGCATGCTGAGTCCTGCTTCTGCTGACTCATCTTTTGGGAGGACTGCAGGTACTGGCACCTTCTTTGTTTCCTGGGAGGAAGGGACTGGGCATGAGCCACTGAAATGCAGGGCTTAAGTAAACAGTGTATAGTGCAGCAGAAAGACTGTGCTTGGGATGGCCACACATTGAAAGTCTGGCTGCTGACTGAGGGCACCACGGCTCCTCCAACTTCTTGTTTCTGAGATGCACCATAGATTCTGTTATTTCACAAAAGGAAGAGTACCCTGGGGAAGACACCATCCTGGTCAGCAGAGGGTGGAGTCACCTGCCCAAAGGTCTCAATTGGGGCAAAATTTCACACACAGCAGCAGCCCCTGTGTGGAAAGTGCCAGTCCAACAGAAAAGCTGTGAATAGCATGATGGTGACTAGGAATATGGGTGGGGCGTGCCAGGGGATGGCAGCAAAGCTGTAACACCTCCCCATCATAGCATCTAGGGATGGCCAATGAGGAGCTACCATTGTCAGCTGGAAGGTGGGACTTGCCACACCCTTGGGCCTGCTTTGGCACCTAGTGGACAGCTCCTCACTTAGCAGTAAAGTATCTTTCTAAAATAAGGCCACCTGGAGAACTCACTACTGAGCCGCCCAGTAGCATCTGCTCCACCCTTCACTCATCCACATCATAGAATCAGCTGATGGCCTCCCAGTGACTCTTTAAGTAGGGTGCCATCTTTCCCATCCAGGAGGCAGTCTGTCACTCCAGAGAGAACACCCAGGGCCAGTCACTAGGGTACCAGAGGCAGCTGGTGACCAATTCCCCTCATAGAACTATGCCTTAGCTTCTGTTCAGGTAACACCAGAGAAACTGAACAGAACCCAAATAGATTGAAGACAACACTTAATAGCTAACCATTTAAAGAAACAGTCCACTGTGGACCTGGAAAACTCCTGAAATAAAGAATCAAAAAATTTACAAGATGCAGAAGCCCTTATGAAACTACCTGATGTCAAGTACAAAAGAATTTTATGTACAGTGCCCTCCTAGAGATTAAGCAAAATGCATCAGAGCAAAATGAAAAATTAAGTAAGCTATTTGAAATGATGGAAGAATAATGATATAAAATTCACCAGATCAATAATAAAATCACAGAATTAGACAATTCTATCCACAGACTAAAGAGCAGAATTGAGGAGATGAAAGCCTGAGTTAGTGAGCTTGAAGACAGAGGACCCAACACCAGCATTTACAAGGAGACATCAGAGAAAGAAATAAGAAAAATGCAGAAGCATTAAGAAACATGTGGGACTCTATTAAGAGAAATAATCCATGAATAACTAGACTTCTGGAACAGGGAGTGATAGCTGAAAATACAGAGAGGATTCTTGCAGAGTTGTTGACAGAAAACTTCCCTGAAATTATGAAAGAAAAGAACCTAGAGTTTCAAAGTGCATACTGAACAACACAAAAGTAGACCCCAAAAGAAAGACACCAAGCTGTCTTACAATCAAGCTTAATAAAATGAAACATAGACAGATTCACCTAAAGGCAGTGAGGATCAAAGCAAAGCTAAAATTCAGAGGGAAACCCTATAGGCTTTTGTCTGACTTCTCACAAGAAACAATGTTGGCAAGGAGGCAGTAGGATGCCCTATTAAAAGCCTTGAAGGAGAAAAACTTTGAACCAGGAATTATATATCCTACAAAATTGTCTCTCAAATATGAAGATGAAATTAAGATATTCACAGATAAACAGAAGCTTAGAGACTTTGTAAAAATCAAACCAAAACTACAAGAAATACTGAAAGAAGCTCTTGTCTTAGAAAAGCAAAACAATTAAGTGTTTATTTATGGAAGCAATCCTGGATAGAACATTCACAATCCTACTCAGTTAGGGAAGTCACAAAACTCAATCAAAGTTACGATAGTAAAAGAAGGGAGCCAGTGATCATATCACAAAAACTGTGACACCATCTCACTAAAAAGAGAGATATACTACAGTAGTTGTATTTCTTTCAGATGAAGAAGTTCAAAAGATATGCAGAAGTTAAAATTGGGTTTAAACTTAGAATATTAAGTGGGATGACAGGTGTAGCTGCAAAGCATAACAATGCAACATATCAAAACAAGAAACATAATACAGGAGTGTCAACAAACACAAAACCCACACCGAAAAACAAGAAAAGTCAACCCATAAAGAAGAATGACCCATAAAAGAACACTAAAAGCGACATCGAAAACATCAACACAAAAATAAAGGCATCAAAATGACAGCACTAAACACATACCTATCGATAATTACACTGAATATAAACAGAGTGAGTGCCCCAATAAAGACATAATGAGTGACATCCTAGATAAAAAGATACAGCCCGTCTATGTGTTCCTTACAAGAAACACACCTTAGACTCAAGCATATGAACATATTGAAAATTAAAGGATGGAAAAATATACACTAAGCTAACAACATACAAAAATGAGCAGATGTGGCAATACTGATCTCAGATAAAATAGATGTTAACATGAAATCTACCATGATGGAAAAGGATGGTCACTATTTATTTCTAAAAGTTTCGATACACAAGCATGTCTATACGTATGTATATATATATATATATATATATGCACCCAATACCAGAACATCTAAATACATTGAACAAACATCAACTACACTAAAAAATGAAATAGATCACTCCACAGTAATAGCTAAAGACTTCAACACTCCATTTTCAGTAATGGACAAATCATCCAGAAAAAAGCTTAGTAAAGACATGGAAGATCTTATGGTGCCAATTAACCAACCAGACCTCATCGATGTTTACAGAACTTTTTAACCATCTATAGCTAAGTATACCCTCTTCTCCAATGCACATAGAACATTTTCAGAATAGACCATGCATTAGGACGTAAAGTAAGTCTCAACAAAATCCCAACCACTGAATTACTGCAAAACATCTTTTTGGACCATGAAGCCATAAAAGTTGAAATCAGTAGCAAAAAAAACATAGGTAGAAATTTGAAGTCACAGAAATAAAACAACACATTGCTCTAAATTCCAGGGGTTATAGAAGAAATCAAGGATAAAATGAAGAAATTCATGAAATCAAATGAGAATGAAAACACATCTGTTTTAGTCAGCTAGTGCTGCTCTAACAGAAATACCAGAGTGGATGGCTTTAACAAAGGAAAGCTTATTCTTACACAGTCCAGTAGGCTACAAGTCCAAATTCAGGATGTCTGCTCCAGGGGAAGGTTTTCCCTCTTGTCAGCTTTGTAGGGAAGTCCAGTATTGCATCAGTATTTGTCCAGGGAGCATCTTGGCACAGGAACCTAAGGTCTGAAGGATGTGCTCTTCTCCCAGTGCTGCTTTCTTGATGGTATGAGGTTCCCAAGTCTCTCCTTGCTTCTCTTTCCGTTTATCTCTTGTAGGATGAAAGGATTAAGGGTGTGGCAAGACATATCCCAGGAAAACTCCCTTTACAGTGGATCTGGGATGTGATCCTATGAACGGATTTACAGTCCCACCATAATCCTTTAACATACAGCACAGGAAAATCACAAAATGGAGGACAATCACAAAATATTGGGAATCATGGCTCAGCCACATGGCTACACATACTTTGGGGGGTACACAATTCAATCCATGACAACATCCTACCAAAAACTATGCAATACAGCAAAAGCGGTGCTCAGAGGTCAATTCAACTCTATAAATATACACATCCAAAATGAAGAAAGGACCCAAACCAATGAGTTAACTCTATGAGTTTGAGCAAGTAGTAAGAGAACAAGATTAACCCTGTAGACATCAGAAGAAAACAAACCATAAAGATTAGGAGCAGAACGACATGAATCAGACAATAGAAGAATAATTGAAAAAATTAACAAAACCAAAATTTGTTTCTTTGAAAAGATTAACAAAATCAATAAATCATTGGCTAAACTTATGAAAGAGAAATAGAAGAGGAAACAAATAACTTGAATGAGAAATGAGATGGGAGATGGCAAAGCATACTCAACTGCAATAAAAAGTATCATAACAATACCACAAAAGATTGTTCTCTAACAGATTTGAAAACCTAGAGGAAATGGACAAGTTTCAAGTTTCATGTCTCCTATCAAAATTATCACTAACAGAAGTGGAACAGCTTAATAAACCATCACAATGGAAGAGATTGAAAAAGTCATCAAAAAGCTACCACCCCCAAAAGGCCTGGCCCAGGGGTTTCACTCGAGAATTCCACCAAACTTTCAGAGAGGAGTTAACTCCAATACTACTGAGACTATTTCACAGCATAGAAAGGGATGGAATACACCCAAATGCATTCTGTGAAGCTAGCGTACCTCTGATACCAAAGCCAGGGAAAGATCCCACAAAAAAAGAAAATGACAGACCAATATCACTCACGAACCTAGATGCAAAAATCTTCAACAAAATCCTAGCCAACAGAATTCAACAGCATATCAAAAAAATAATTGATCATGACCAAGTTGGATTCATATTGTGGATGCAAGCCTTGTTCAACATCAGAAACACAACTGATGTGATCAACCACATAAATTACACAGAAGATAAGAATCACCTGATTTTGTTAACTGATACAGAAAAGGCATTTGATAAAGTCCAACACTCATTCAGGCTGAAAACTTTCAGCAAAATAGGAATGGAGGGGAAACTCCTCAATGCAGTGGGGAGCATCTATGCAAAGCCAACTGCATACATCATCCTGAATGGAGAGAGACTTAACGAAATCCCCTTGAGAATGGGAACTAGACAAGGATGCCCACTCTCACCACCTCTATTCAGCATTGAACTAGAGATCCTAGCCAGAGTAATTAGACAAGATGAAGAAACTACAGTCATCCACATCGGCAAAGAAGAAATGGAAATCTCCCTATTTGCAAAGATACAACGGTATATCCAGAGAATCCATAAGTAAGCAACTGGAACTAACAGAAGAGTTCAACAAAGTGTCAGGACATAAAATAAACATAAGTAAATCTCTAGGATTCCTTTATACCAACAAAGAGATCATCAAAGAAGAAATCACCAAATCAAAAGAAAATGACTATGAATAAATCTTACTAGAGAAATAAGAGACCCATACAGAGAGAACTGCAAGATCTTGCTTAAAGAAACCAAAACAGACTTATATAAATGGAGAAACCTACCCTGCTCATGGATAAAAGACTTAACATTGTGAAAATGTCTATTTTACTGAAAGCAATCTACATATACAATGCAATACCAATACAAATTCCAGTGTAATGTTTTAAGGATATGGAGAAACAAATCACCAAATTTGTTTGGAATGGACAAGTAAAGGACTACTGAAGAAGACTAACACAGTGGGAGGCCTCACTCTACTTGACCTTTGTGCCTACTACACTGTCACAGTAGTCAAAACAGCCTGGTACTGGTACAAAAAGGGTCATATAGGCCAATGAAACAGACTTGAGACCCCAGAGATGCCACCATTCTCTCATGAACAGTTGATATTCAGCAAAGGCCCTAAGATTGTAAACTGGGCTAAAAACATTCTCTTTAACCAACAGTGCTGGCAAAACTATTCATCTGCAAAAAATTGAAACAAGACCCATATCTCACACCTTACATGAAAACTAACACAAAATATATAAAAGAACTAAATATCAAACCTAAAACAATAAAGATCAAGCAAGAAAAAATAGGGTCAACAATGGAAGTTGTACTATACAACTTAAACAGACTTCAAAATTGGACAAAGCATGATCAACAGAAGAGAAAATAGATAAATGGGAACTACTAAGAATCAAACCCTTTGCTCAGCCAAAGACTTTATCAAAAGAGTTAAAAGATCACTTACAGAATGAAAAGAATATTTGGCAACCACATGTCGAACTGATATCTGATCTCCAGCATCTACAATGTGCTGCAAAATATCAACAAGAAAAAGCAAATAACCTAATTAAGCAATGGGCAAAGGAGATGGACCGACACTTCACTAAAGAGGGCATCCAGGCAGTCAAAACTCACATTAACAAACACAGTCATTAGCCATCAGAGAAATCCAAATCAAAACTATAATGAAATACCATCTCACCCCAACAAAGGTGGCCATAATCCATGAAACACAAAACAACAAATGCTGGAGAGGCTGTGGAGAGATCAGAACTCTCTTACACTGCTGGTAGAATTGCAGAATGTTGCAACCTTTTTAGAAATCAATTTGTTGCTTCCTTAAAAAGCTGGAAAAAATATACCATTTGATCCAGTAATCCTACTGCTCAGAATATATCTTACAGAAACAAAGGCTGTCACAGGAACAGATACACGCACATGAATGTTTATTACAGCACTGTCCACAATAGCAAAAAGATGGAATTGACCCAGAGGCTTATCAACAAAGCAATGGGTAAACAAACTACAGTGCTTATACTCAGTGGAACACTATGCAGTGGTAAAGAACAATGATGATTTTAGGAAACATCTCATAACCTGATTTCACCTGGAAGACATGCTGAGTGAAATCAGTCAGCTGTGAAAGGACAGATATTTTATGAGACCCACCCCATGAGGACTTAAAAACAGACTCATGTACAGAGGAAAAGACTCTTTGATGGCTACAGTGGTTGGGAGGGAGGGCAAAGGTTGGTCATAGATTAGATAATTGATAGAAAATTGGTTAGCTGAAAACAGTGACAGCATACAGTATAAAGTAGATCAACTTAACTGGACTTCATCATAAACTGAAAGTTCTTCTAATCTCAACCCAATATTGCAAGGATAGAGTAGCAGGGGCAGGGTCTTGGGATCATGCTCTCGGGGGGGACATCAAAGTCAATTGGCATAATTAGCCTATAGCTAAGAGTGTTTTCTGCACCCCATACAGGTGAGTGGCATCTGAGGTCTTAAAAGCTAGCAGCAAGCTGCCTTCTGAGGCAGACTAAATCGTCACAACTCATGCAGAATCAATGATCATTGAGAACACCAAAAACATGTGGAAAAAAGAGCCCATGAAACAGAAAGACCCATGTGAATGGGAGACTGGATCAACATGTGAGCCAAAGAGCCAAATGGTGTCTAGCCACCACCGAAGACAGCTGTGATGGGACATGCAGTGTTGAGTCCCTGTTAGCACCTCAAGAACTCTACTAAAACACCACAGTTGATGGTCCAGCAGCCTTGGGGACCCCCAGGAACATGCCTCTAGACCTGCTGTTGATCGTGTGAAGAAAACACTATGGCGTCAACTCTTCAGACAAAAATGGACTGGACTTGAGGACACAATGTGACCACATGTTGTGTGTACTTTATGGTTCCATGCATTTGCAGGAGGCTATCTCCCTGGTCTCTTTCTAGACTGAAGAGTAGAAAGTGGAGAGGAGGGGACAGAAGCTTGTTAAGAGGATACAAGTATAGAGTGAAAAGGAGGAGTGTACTGTCAGTGGGCAAGGAGCACAGAAGGACCTTCAGATGGAGGGCTTGGGAAATTAATTTGGATTGTATACTTTCACTTAATCACAATAAAAAATGAAAGGAAATGAAAGACCTGATGACACGGTGAACAAACTCAACCTCATAACAATGCTCAGAACACCACCCCCCCATTAACAGAGACATATACCTTCTTTTCCAATGCACACAGAACATTTTCCAGAAGAGACCATATATTAGGCCACAAAGCATCTCAACAAAATTCAAAACATTGAAATATTGCAAAACCTTCTTTTCACACTATAAAGTCATAAAAGTCAAAATCAATAGTAGTAAAAGCAAGTGCCCCAAATCAAATACTGGGAAACTGAACAATATCATTCTTAAATACTTTTAGGTTGTAAAAGAAGTCAAAGATGGAATGAAGAAATTCACAGAATCAGATCAGAATGAAAACACATCTGACTAGAACATATAAGACACAGCAAAAGCAGTGCTCAGAGGTCAATTTATCTCAACTAATGCACATATACGAAAAGAAGGGCCCAAATCAAAGGACTAATCCTACAACTCAAAAAGGTAGAAAGAAAATGGCAAAAGAACCCCTCAAACAGCAGAAGAAAAGAGGTAATAGAAGTATTAGAGCAGAACTAAATGAATTAGAGAGGAGAAAAACAACTGAAAGAGTTAACAAGACCCAAATCTGGTATTTTCAGATCAACAAAACTGAAAAACCACTTGGGAAAACTGACAAAAGAGAACAGGAGAACAAACAAATAACTCAAATAAGAAATGTGTTATCACAGCTGACCCACTTGAAATTAAAAAAATCATATCAGACTACTATGAAAAAGTATATTTAATAAATTTGAAAACGCAGAGGACATAAACAAATTTCTAGAAACAAACTACTTACCTAAACTAACAATCAGAGACAGAACAATTAATTATCCCATCGTACAAGATGAGACTGAAAACATAATTTAAAACTCCCAGGCCAAAAAAGAAACCTGGCCCAGATGGCTTCAGATGCAGAATTCTACCAAACTTTTAGAAACAAGTTATCACCATTGTTACCAAAGATATTTCACAGCAGAGAAAAGAGGGGAGGGAAGCAAGATGGTAGACAAGTCACATGCCTCCTTGATTTTCTCTGAGAACTAAGGCCTAGAAAAACAACTGAATGGAGCAAAGTGGACATTTTAGGAGTTCCAAGATCAGGTGGAAAGTTGTGAGATAGTACTGGGCGATAGCAGGGGAAGACTACCTTTGTTGGAGGCGAGAAAGCAGCACAAAGGGTCCTGCTTCTGCTGGCATGGCAGTGGAGAGGCCCATAGGTATGGATACCATCTTTGACAACTGGAGTCTGGAACTGGGGCTGCTGTACCTGAGAGCCTGGTTAGGGCTGGCTTCTGCATTGGGCAGCAGCACCTGAGTAGACAACATCTCTTGCAGCAGAGAGGCTGTACTTAAGACAGTCGTGTCTGGAGAACCCAGCAGCACATGGCAGCCAAGAGCAACAATGCCCTTCCCCCTCTTTTCTCTGAGCCACTCCATAGATTCTTCTGATGCAGCATGGGAGAGGTGGCACAGGTAGGACACCACCTTAGTCAAGTGAGAGGCAGAGTGAGCCATGCCTGGCTGCTGTGCTGAGCAGCAGTACCTGACTGGACAGCACCTCTCTCAGCAGAAAAGTTGTTTTTAAGACAGCTGCACCTACAGAATGCAGTGGTGGCTGGCAGCTGAGCGCAGCAGTACCTGTCACTCCTCCCTTCTCTGAGCCATGCCATAACATCTGCCTACATGGCTCCAGAGAGACCTCACAAGTAGGACACCATCTTTGTCAGCCAGGAAGCAGAGTTTGTGAAGCCTGAGGGCCTGACTGGGACCAGATGCCCCTGGAGAGCATCTCAGCAGAGAAGTTGTTCTTAAGACAGCCACACCAACGAGAGAAAAAGAAGAGTGCAGCTCAAGAACTCTGCTAAAAGACCACAACTGATGGTCTGATAGCCTGGAGAGTTCCCTAGGAACATGAGCCCTAGACCTTCTGCTGCCCTGACTGGAAACCAATACTGAGGTCAACTTTTCAGACAAGAATGGACAGGACTCAGGGACACAGTGTGACAATATGGAGTGTGTACTTAATGGTTCTATACATTTATGGGAGGCTATTCTACTGGTTTCTTTCTAGATGAAAGAGAAGCAGGTGGAGAAGAGGGGGCAGGTGCTCAGTAAGAGGAAACTAGAAGTATAGAGTGAAAAGGAGAATTATGCTATCACTGGGTGAGGAGAGCAGACAGAGCTGCTGATAGGTGGGCACGAAAAATTGATCTGGATTATATATTTTCACTTAATTACAATTTTAAAAAATTTATCCTCCAAAACAAAAAAGAAGAAGAAATAAGACAACCACACCTAGAGAACACAGCAGCAGCTGGTGGTTGACTGTGGCAGCACACGCCCCTCCTCCCTTCTTTGAGCCACCTTGTAGTGTCAGCTGGCATTACTCCACAGAGAATGCACAAGTAGGTCAACATCTTTGTCAGCCAGGTGGTAGGGCATGCCACCCCTAAAAGCCCAACTGGGGTCAGCTGCCAAGCTGAGCAGCAACTCCTGCCTGAAAAGTGTCTCTCTCAGTAGAGTAGCTGTAATTAAGACAGCCAAATCTAGAGAATGCAGCAGCAGCTGGCAGCCAAGCAAAGCAGTTACCTTCCCCACTCCCTGCTCTGAGCTATGCCATAGCTTCTGCTGATGCAAAACTGGAGAAGCTGAACAGCCTTCCGATGGAGACAGAGAGTACCAGGCTGGGTCACAAAACATGATCACTCTATATGCTCTTACAAGAAACATACCTTAGACTCAAAGATATGAACAAACAGAAAATCAAAGGATGGAAACATATATAACAAGGTAACAACATGGAAAGAAAAGCAAGAGTGGCAATATTAATCTCAGAAAAAATAGATTTTAAAGTAAAATCCACCATGCTGGACAAGGGTGGTCACTATTTATTGCCTAAAATTTCAATACATAAGGAGGATATAGTAATATTATTTATGCACCCAATATCAGAGTATCTAAATGTATCAAATGCTGACAGCATTGAACAATGAGACAGATGACTCACAATAACAGAAGAAGACTTCAACACTCCACTTTTGGTAATGGACAAATCATCTAGAAAAAAGCTCAGTATAGACACATGCTTTAGTCACCTAGTAAAGCTCCAGCAGAAAATACCAGAGTGGATGGTTTCATGAAAAGAAACTTCATTGTCACAGTCCAGGAAGCCACAAATCCATTTATGAGTTACACATCCACTCAATAGTAGAAATTATTACAGTCTTGTAGGTTGGGTCCAAATTTAATGAAAGCATCTTGGCACAGGAACCTCAGGTCCAAAAGATATTCTCTGCTCTTGGTGCGGCCTTCTTGGTGGTATGAGGTTCTCAACTTACTCTGCTCACCTCTTTCATATCCCACAAGCTAGTAGCTTGAGTCCAGCCTCACCAGCACAACTGCTGTCCATTCTCCCTCATCAAAATTAGAGGCAGGATTCACAGCACATGGGAGGAATCACACCATTTTGGGACTCATAGCCAAGTCAAATGAAGACACGTTTTTGGACGGACACAATGCAATCCATGACAACACAGAAGATCTTATTGTGACAACCAACCAACTCAACTTCATAGACATATAAAGAGCTTTTTACTCATCAGTAGACATGTACACCTTCTTTCCAGTGCACGTAGAACATTCTCCAGAATACCCCACATATTAGGTCATAAAGCAAGTGTCAACAGAATCCAAACTACTGAATTATTACAAAGCATCTTCACAGTAAAGATATAAAAGTTGAAATCAATAGCAGCAAAAGCATGGACTGAAATTTGTATTCACGGAAACTGAATAACACCTTTCTCAAAAATTCATGGGTTATAGAAGAAACCAAGGATTCAATAAAGAAATTCTTGGAATCAAATGAGAATGGAAACACATCCTACCAGAACCTGTAGGATACAGCAAAAGCAGAGCTCAGAAGGCAGTTTATCTCTATAAATACACACATCCAGAATGAAGAAAGTACCCAAACCAAAGATAACCCTAAAACTTGAACACATAGAAAGAGAACAACAAAGGAACTCCTTGGAGATGTCACAACAGACCTAACTGAAACCAAAAGACTCATAATACAATACTACAAGAAACTAACAGTTTTGAAAACCTAGAAGAAATAGGCAAATTTCTAGACTCATTATCACCTACCAAAATTATCACAAATAGAAGCAGAATAAGTTAATAAACCCACCACAAAAGAAGTTTCAAAAAGTAATTAAAAAAAAAACTGCCCACCAAAACAAAATCCTGGCCCAGATGGCTTCACCTGAGAATTCTACCAAACTTTGAGAGCGGAGTTGATTCCAATACTACTGAAACTATTCCACAACATAGAAAAAGACAGAACATCCCCAAATTCATTCTATGAAGTCAGCATAACCCTGACACCAAAGCTAAGTAAAGGTCCCCCCAAAAAAGAAAATTAAAAATCAGTATCATTCATGAACATAGATGCAAAAACCTTCAACAAAATCCAACCAATACAATTTAACAACATATCAAAAAATAATTCATCATGATCATGTAAGATTCTTACCAGGGATGTGGTGTTTCAATATCAGAAAAAACAATTAATGTGATCAACTACATAAATAACACAAGAATAAGAATCATTTGATTTTATCACTTGATGCAGAAAAGGCATACGACAAAGTCCAACACCAATTCATGCTAAAAACTGTCAGCAAAATAGGAAAAGAAGGTAAATTCCTCAATGTGATAAGGGGCATCTATGCAAAGCCAACCTCCAACATCATCCTGAATAGAGAGACACTGAAAAAATTCCCACTAAGAGTGAGAACTAGAGATGCCCACTCTCATCACTTCCATTCAATATTCTGTTAGAAATTCTGACCAGAGCACTCAAACAAGACAAAGAAATAAAGGGGATCTGCATCGGTAAAGAAAAAGTAAAAGTATCCCAATTCGCAGATGATATGATCATATAAACAGAAAACCCTATAGAATCCATTAGCAAACTACTGGAACTAACAAAAGAGTACTGGAAGTACCAGGATATAAGACAAACATCAATAAAACAGTAGGAATCCTTTACATCAACAAAGAGATCACTGAAGAGGAGAGTACTAAATAAATACCATTTTCAATAAAATACCTAAGAATAAATCTAACCAGAGAGGTAAGAGATCTATATAGAAAAATTACAAGACCCTAATGTAAGAAACCAAGGGACTTACATAAGTGGAGAAACCTACCTTTCTCATGGATAGGAAGACTTCACATTGTGAAAAGTCTATTCTACCCAAAGAGATCTACACACATAATACAAATTCCAATGCCATTTTTTAATGAGATGCAGAAACAAATTACTGAATTTTTTCAGAAAGGGAAGAAACTCTGGATAAGTAAAACATTACTGAAGAAGAGGAACACAGTGAGAGGCCCCACACTACCCAACCTTAGAAAGTAATACGCTGCCACAGTAGTCGAAACATCCTAGTACTGGTACAAAAGATACATAGACCAACGGAATACAATAGAGAATCCAAAAAATATCATATCACCTTCTTCCTATTGACAACTGATAGTCAACAAAGGCCCAAAGGCTGTAAACTGGGGTAAACAGATTCTCTTTAACAAACAGTGTTGGAGAAATTAGATATCCAGCTGCAAAAAAACTAAAACAAGATCCATATCTCACACCTTACACCAAAACTAGCTCAAAATGGATCAAAGACCTAAATATCAAACATAAAATGATAAAGATTATGGAAGAAAAAAATAGGGACAATAATGGAAGTTCTAATACATGGCTTAGACAGACTACAAAATCTTATCAACAATGCACGACCACAGAAGAGAAATAAGTGGGAACTACTAAAAGTCAAGCACTTATGCTTATCCAAAGACTTTATCAAGAAAGTTGAACGATCACCTACAAAGTGGGAAAAAATATTTAGTAACTCCATATTAGAATGATGCCCAATTTCCATAACCCACAAGGTACTGCAAAATAGCCAAGTGCTGTCGAGTCGGATCCGACTCACTGCAAAATATCAACAAGAAAAATACAAAACAATTAAACAATGGGCAAAGGACATGGACAGACACTTCACCAAAGAAAACATTCATGCAGCAAAAGACACATGAGGAAAAGTTCACGATCATTAGTCATTAGAGAAATCCAAATAGAAACTACAATGAGATACCGTCTCACCTCAGCAAGGTTGGCCATAATCCAAAAAACACAAAACAACAAATGTTGGAGAGGCTGTGGAGAGATTAGAACTCTTCTACACTGCTGGTGGGAAAGAAAAATAGTAAACCTCTTTGGAAAGCAACCTGGAGCTTTCTTAAGAAGCTAGAAAGAAATACCGTATGACTCAGCAATCCCACTGCGTGGAATGTATCCTACAGAAATAAAAACAGTCACATGAAGAGATACATGCACAGGAATGTTTATTGCAACACTGCCCATAATAGCAAAAAGACTGGATCAACCTAGGTGCCCATCAGCAGATGAATGGGTAAACAAACTGTGACACATATACACAATGGGACACTATGAAATGATAAAGAACAATGATGATTTTACAAAGCATCTCATAACCTGGTTTCAACTAAAAGACATTACGCTGAGTGAAATCAGTCAGCTGCAAAAGGACAAGTATCATATGAGACCTCTGCTATAAGGACTTAAAAATGGACTTGTGTACAGAAGAAAACACTCTTTGTTGGTTACAAGGGTGGGGAGGGAGGAAGATGGTCATAAATTAGATAGTAGGTAGGAATTTGATGAGGTGAAATGAGTGACAGCAAACAGTAGAGAGCATATCAGCATAACCAGACTACACTGTAAACTGAGAAGTTTTCTAAACTCAACCCAGTATATCAAAGGATAGAGTAGCAGGGGCAGAGATCAGGGGACCATGTTTTCAGGGGACACTGAGAGCAACTGGCATAACTAGTCTTTTGCTAAGAGAATCTTCTGCACCCCATATTGGTGAGTGGCATCTGAGGTCTTAAAAGTCAGTAATCTGCGGTCTGAGGAAAATAACTGGTCCCAATCTACCTGGAACATACAATAACTGAGAGCTTCAAAGACATGAGGAAAAATGAGCCCAAGAGACAGGACCCATATGACTGCGAGACTACATCAGCATGAGACTAGAAGAACCAGACTGTGCCTGGTCACTACCAAAAACAACCTTGGCAGGGGCACAACTTAAAGTCCCTGACACAGCATGAGAAAAAGAGGTATGCAGATAAAAAACTCTGCTAAAAGTCCAGAAGCGATGGTCTGAAAACCTGGAGGGTCCCCCTTGGAACATGGCCCATAGACTTGTTGCTGGGCATGGCCTGAAACTAGTACTGAGGACAATACTTCAGAAAAGAATAGACTGAACTCCGGGACAGAGAATGAGCATGTGGCTTGTGTACTTTAGGTTTTATACATTTTTAGAAGGCTGTCCTGCTGGTTTCTTTCTAGAGAAGAGAGGAGAGGGTGGACACGAAGGGACAGGTGTTCATTAAGAGGATACTAGAAGTAAAGAGAGAAAACGAGGAGTGTGCTGTCACAGAGGGAGGAGAGCAGTTACAGTTGCAGAGAGGTGGGGGTGCAAAATTGACTTGGATTGTGTACCTTCATTTAATCAAAATATTTTAAAAAAGAAACATACAACACACACACACACACACACACACAAAAGAAAGAAAGGAATACTTCCAAAGTTATTCTATGAAGCTAGCATAACCCTGATATCAAAGCCAGGTGCAGACAGAACAAAAAATTACAGAACAGTTATCTCTCATGACCCTCAATGAAAAATCCTCAGCAAAATTCTAGCCAATAGAATTCAACAACATATCATAAAAATAATTCACCATGACAGAATAGGATTCATACCAGGAATTCAGGGATATTTCAATATTATAAAAACAATCACTGTAATCAACCACATAAATAAAACAAAAGATACAAATCACCTGATTCTATCAATTGAGATAGAAAGTGAATTTGACAAAGTCCAATACCCATTCATGTTAAAAACTCAAGAAAATAGGAATATAAGGGAAATTCCTCAACATAATAAGGGGCTTCTATGCAGAACCAACAGCCAACATTGTCTTAAGTGGAGAGGGACTGAAAATATTCCTCTTGAGAACAGGAGCCAGAGAAGGATACCCATTATCACCACTTTCAGTCAACATTGTGTTGAAAGTTCTAGCCAGAGCAATTAGACAAAATAAAGAAATAAAGGGCATCCACATTAGTAAGAAACTTATAAAACTATCTCTATTTGCAGATGATACGATTCTGTACACAGAAAACCCTAAAGAATCTACAAAGAAACTACTTGATCTAATAAAAGAGTTTCGTGAAGTATAAGGATATAAGATAAGCATACATAAATAAGTTGGACCCTTTACACCAACCAAGTGACCATAAAAGAGGAAATTACCAAATCACTATCATTTACAACAGTGCCTAAGAAGATAAAATACTTAGGAATAAATCTAACAGAGAGGCTAAATACCTATACAAAGACCATTACAAGACTCTACTGTGAGAAACCAAGAGACCACATAAATGGAGAAAACTACCTTGCTTGTGAATAGGAAAACTTAA
Organism: Heterohyrax brucei; assembly: GCA_028571685.1. NCBI lineage: Eukaryota > Metazoa > Chordata > Mammalia > Hyracoidea > Procaviidae > Heterohyrax > Heterohyrax brucei. The sequence goes on along the minus strand of CM053154.1, from coordinate 96,026,721 downwards.
CATCATGAAAATGTCTATTCTACCCAAGTTATCTATACAAACAACGCAATCCAAATACAAATTCCAAATGTCATTTTTTTTAATGAGATGGAGAAACAAATTACTAACTTCATATGGAAAGGGAAGAAGTCCCAGATAAGTGAAGCGTTACTGAAGAAGAAAAACAAAACAGGAGGCTTCACTCTACCTCAATTTAGAAACTTTTCCACTGCCACGGTAGTGAAAACAGCCTGGTACTGCTACAAAAACAGATACATAGACAAATGGAAGAGAATATAACATCATCCTCCTATAAGCAGCTGTCTGACAAAAGTCCAAAGTCTGTACTTGTTGACAGCCATGGCAGAGCCATCCTGTCAGATGTGCAAGGGAAGATGCCTCCGAAAGGTTGCCATCCACTCTTAGGCATTCAGATCTTCCCAACTGAGGCCTCAGGGATTGTGGAGCAAAGATAGCCACGTTCCTTCTGCCCTGCTCTCATTCTTCTTTAATTATTCATAGCATAAAACCAAGTTGCAGTTCACCTATTTTGCCATTGCTGTTGTTTAAATGAAAGGCTTGTTCATTCCTCGGGATCAAGGCAAGTGATTCCTGACCTGCCTCCCCAGATCTCTTTCCCCAAGCTTGTCTCTCAGCACGCTGACCAGTCACGCACTGTCTTGCAGCTTCTGCCCATGAGCTCACGCATTTCTTCTTATTGAAATGTCTACATTTTCCTCGTGTTCTCATTCTTTCCATACATCAAGTCCCAGCCCAAGGGCCCTTCTGCCAACTAACTTTCTGTTACTCCAGTACCAGGTAAGGAATGCTCCCCAGAAAGCAGAACCAGAGCTGAGGGTATAGTATAATTCAAGTAAGATGTTTTGAGGAGTTCTGGAGAGGAAATGGAGGTGAGATGGGAAAGGGAGAACAGCCAATGAGTGAATCCCACCCCTTAGAAGTGACTGTGCGAATCACCACCAGGAGCCTCTGGGGAAGCACAGGTGCCCCATTAGAAACACTGAAGCAACCCATTTTGTTCACCAGGCACATCCATTACCATCTGGGCACTGCACCTTGTTTCAGTCAGCCAGGGCTGCTCTAGCAAAAATACCACAGAGTGGACGGCTTTAACAAAGGAAGGTTTATTCTCACACAGTCCAGCGGGCTATGTAAGGCAAGGTGGGGGGGACATATCGGCACCAACTGCATAGAGAGGTAGGCTAAACGTAGCAGCGGCAGTTAGAGAGAAAGGGAGTGAGAGTCAGCGGTGGAACAGAATTTATTGGTGCGCTTCCGGGCGAACTCTGAGAGCTCCAGGGTAAGAGTCGGCGAAGTCGAGCTTTCAAGTTGGGGAAGGGGATTTACACAGAAGGTGACAGTTCCGCCTAATGCAGACCTTAGTGGGGACATGGAGAAAAAGGTGGGAGCCAATAGGATTTAGGTACAGCGAGCTGCCTAATTAGCATATGAGAAGAACAGCTGGAGACTTTCCGGGAAGGGAGGGGGTGGTCACGTTCTGATGATTTCCAGGAACTGCATCCTGGTTAAGATGTCCAGGTACTGCCCCGCCCGCCTGACATTCCGGCTTTTTTGGTGATAAGGGATGAATAAGTCTGTCTTTGTCTATTCCCTGCCGAGCGTGGGCTGAGTGGGGTTACAGGCTGGAGTCGGCGAGGGGATGGGCTGGTGGGCAGGCGGGTATAGGGATGTAGTTGGTTTACAGTGACTCTGGACATCTCTTTTATGCAGTTTGTCAGGAACCGGAGAAAGCAAGGGGCAGAAAGAAACAAGAGGCTTATTAGTATTAGGGGCCCAATGAATGGGGCGAGCCATGCCATTAATGGTGGCTGGAACCAATCAAACGGGGATGTTTTGGCTTGGTGTTTCTTTTCTAGCTCTTCACTCAGGTGAGTTAAGGTATCGAGGTTCTGCTCTATTCGGCCAGTTTCATTGATGTAGTAACAGCATTCTTCTCTCAGAAAGAGGCCGTTTCCTCCATTTTTGGCTATAAGTAGGTCCACAGCTCTCCGATTCTGTAAAGTGACTTGGGCCAGAGATGTGTTTGTCGCTGTAGCGAAGCTAGGGAGTCAGCAGCGGTTTCAAGGGCTACATGTAGGCTATTTTGGAAGTCTTGAGCTGAGATTATCCTGTGTCCGAGGGCTCCACCAGCAAGTCCGGTGTCTGAAACTGTGGATGCAAAGGTGAGGCCTACCGTGATGGGTAAAAAACTAGCCCTTCTCTTCTGGGGTGTAGGCATTAGCCAGGCTAGTTCAGGTTCTGTGGTACTATGGTGACGGAGAAGCAAGGCCCTGGAGTGGTGGAGTTTAAGCACTTCTGTAGAGTGCCACTGCACCGAAAGTAGGTACCCGGTGTTGGGGCAGCTTGGTTTTGTATGGTGCTATTTTGGGTGCAGGAGTGGAGTGTTGTGGTAACGGTATTATTGGTAATGAGGCAGATTCGGGGAGGCTTTGTCTGATTATTTATTTCAGACTCCGAAAGGGTACCTGCAGTGTAGGGGTGGTGCAGGAGAAGGTGTTTGAGGAGATATGGGCTGGCTGGGTGTAGCTAACTGGGACTGCTGCAAACAGGGGTTGATGGAGGGAAACACAGAGAAAATATTCGGTAATATTGGGTAGTGTCTGTGAGTGATTAGAAAATGATAAAGTGTGTTTGATGATCTGTGTCCAAGAGGACAGCTGTGTTGTGTGTGGCTTGTTTAAGATTTGGTCTTCCAAGACTTTCTCTGTTTGGATAATACTTTCAGATACCTGTGATAGAGTTGGAGTTACCTGTATGAGTTCTCGAGACATGTGTATGGTCCAGTGTGGCTCTGAGTGCCACACTGTTCAGTAGAGTTTGCCTGGACCCCCATGGCCCACTTCGGATCCCATGGGTCAGGAATGTGGACATAGTATTGGTGGTCTGTGCTGTTATAGTAGGTTACGCCGGACCGTGGACCATGTATTTTGCAGCTGGAGTATAGGCACCCCCCATATGTGTCAGGCCACCACCTGCAGCGTTGCTCAGTCTGATCATAGAGGAAGCAACCTATGGGCCAAACCCCTCGACTGATTTTGGGTGAATTTGGATTCTAAAGGGTGATTGGCAGCCTAATGGGAGGCAGTTTTCTGAGCCTATGATGTAAGTATGAGAGACTTGGCCTGTTGAGTATGTTTCACAGACTCTGAACTTCCAGACCCAGCCTGTAGAAGTTTCAGCTCTTACTAGGGCCTGGGGGGTTAGTGACCCGGCTAAAACGAAGAGAGGTAGGGCCCGTGGGCTGGCAGGTGTATGAGTCATGATTGTCTGGGGCCCTCTTTACCAGTGAGAGGTGGTGCTGCGACGGGTCTCCCAGAAGTTTTATGGTGGTAGGAGTGCTCAGGATGACAGTATGTAGGCCTGTCCACCAGAGTTGTAGGAGTTTGGGGTGTGAAGTTTTTAGAAATACTGCATCTCCTGGGCGTAGGCAATTTGCTATCTGTGTCACAGAGTCCATGGGTAGGGGGTGTGGAAGCTGTCTGCATGTTCTCTCAGGAGCTGTCTAAGGAGAGAGAGATAAGGGAGGTAATGGCCAATGGGGGATTTTAAGAAGGTAAGTTGTGATTGAGGAGAAAAGGTCGGCTGTACATTAGTTCAAAGGGACTAAGGAAGATGAGTTTGCGAGGTGTGGCCCTTATCTGAGTTAGGTAAGTGGGAGGAGGTTTACCCAAGACTGGCGGAGTGCTAGTGACAGTTTGGTAAGATGGGTTTTGATGAGGCCATTGGCTCTCTCTATTTTGCCTGAAGACTGGGGTCAATAGGGGATGTGGAGTTTCCACCAGATTCCCAGGGTGGTGGAAACCTGCTGGACCACTTTGGAGGTGAAGGCTGGCCCATTATCAGAGTGAATAGAGGAGGGTAGTCCAAATCGGGGAATGATGTGAGTTATTAAAATGTTGGCAGCTATGGCAGCAGTTTCGCCTTTAGTTGGAAAGGCTTCTACCCAGCCGGTAAGGGTGTCAGTTAGGGTGAAGAGATACTTTAAAGATTTGTGTGTCGGCATGTGGGTAAAGTCGATTTGCCGGTCTTGGCCTGGCAGGTGTCCTCTCATTTGATGGGTAGAAAATGTAGGTTTGAGCCACCCCCTGGTGGTTGGTGGCCTGGCAGTTAACGCAGGAGGAGCAGACAGCTTCTATAGCTGCAGTGAGGGAGGACGAGAGGACCAGCGGTGGTAAGAAGTGTTTTAGGACTTCACTACCTATGTGTAGTGAGTTGTATATGAGGGTGATGAAGTCGATAACTTGTGTTTCTGGGATTACTAGTTTGTTGTCTTTGTGGATCCACACTTCAGGGGAGATTGAGGCTCCCTTTTTCATCCAGAAAACCTGTTCTTCATTGGAGTATTGTGGTGTGAGGGTGGGAGGTGACAGGAACAGGACAGGGGCTGGGAGGGGTTGGCTGTCTCGTGTTAGGTTGTGGGCTATTTTATCTGCTCTGTAACCGTGGAGTTGTTGGATTGATGGCCTTTGCAGTGTATGATGGCTACATGGGTGGGGAGCTGGAGGGCCTCTAAGAGGCAGGTGATGAGTTTTGAGTTTATGATTGGTGTGCCTTTAGTTGATAAGAAGCCTTGCTGTTTCCAAATGGAGGCATGGCAGTGGATATTAAGAAGGCATATTTGGAATCAGTGTAAATGTTAGCAGTTTTGTCTTTTGCAATATGAAGGGCTCTGGTGAGAGCAATAACTTCAGCCTTTTGGGAAGTAGTCCCTTCTGGGAGAGTGGCTGCCTCTGTGGTTTCAGTGAGGGTGACTACTGCATAGGCTGCCCGTTTCCGTCCCTGAGTGTCTGTAGTGGAGCTGCCATCTAAGAAAAGGATGAGGTCTGGCTGGGGCAGGGGTTGGTCCATTAGGTTTTGAGGTGGGCCGTTAGGGTCTCGGTTATGTCAACACACAAATGTGTGTTTGTGAGTGTTTCGGGGTGTGTTGGTATGGGTAGTAAGGTGGCCAGGTTTAAGGATGGAGACTGGGTTAGGGAGATTTCAGGGTTATCTATAAATAGTAAGTGAAATTGTTGTATACGGGAAGGTGAAAGGAGTGATAATGAACGGTGGGTTAGGGGATCTTGTAGCCGGTGACGTAAAAAGACTTGTAGGGGCTGATGGAGAGTTTGTTTGAGACCCTCTTGTGTAAGTATAGCTACAGCAGCTGAGGCCCGCAGGCAAGATTGCCAAACTTTGGTTGTAAGGTCTAATTGTTTTGAGAGATATGAGATTGGGGTGAGTGTAGGGCCTAGGGGTTACGTGAGGACTCCTAGGGCAATTCCCTTCCTTTCATCGGTAAACTGGAGGAACGGTTTGTTGGGATTAGGAAGGTGTAGGGGAGGCGATTGTAGGAGGCGGTTGACAAGTTTGTGAAAGGCTTGTTTGACTATCTGTGGTGACTTTAAGGGGCCCGCTGGAGTGTTTTTTGCAGCTTCATATAATAGTTTGGCAATGTGGAGTAGTCGGGGATCCAGTGGCGGAAGAATCCCACCAGTCCCAGGAAGAAAAGAATTTGGTCTGCTGACATGGGTGGTAGTAGGTTCGGTAAGGCCTGTACTCTGTCTGATGTTAATGCACGAGTGGTTGGTGTGAGCTGAAGGCCTAGGTATTTGACTGAGGTGGTAGAGAGTTGGGCTTTAGATGGAGAGACTCGGTAGCCCTTGTTTGCCAAGAAGCTGAGGAGTTGGGCTGTGTGTAAGACTGAGTAGTCCAGGGATGGGCTACATAAGAGTAAATCATCCACATACCGTAGGAGGGTACTGGGAGAGAGTGTGCATTCACTGAGGTCTTTGGCCAGGGCTTGCCTGAAGAGGTGGGGGCTGTCCCTAAATCCCTGAGGTAAGACAGTCCAGGGGAGTTGGCTTGCTGAATGAGTGTCTGGGTCTTCCCATGTGAAAGCAAATAGATCATGCTAGGATGGGTCAAGGGGAACTGTAAAGAAAGCATCTTTGAGGTCTAGTATGGAGAAGTGGGTGGTTGAAGTGGGGATATTAGATAGAAGCAGAAGCGTGTATGGATTGGGGACAAGAGGCTGTAATGGAACTACTGCCTCATGGATTAGGCACAGATCTTGTACTAGCCTGTAAATGCCGTCAGACTTTTTTACTGGCAGGATAGGGGTGTTGTGTGGTGAGTGGGTGTGTATTAAGAGACTCTTTGTGAGTAGTCTTTGGATGACGGGTTTCAGTCCCCGTCTGTGAGTGGGAGAGATGGGAAACTGTGGTCTGGATGGGAAGTGTGAGGGGTCTTTTAGTTGTATGATGATAGGCTGGTGATGGGTGGCAACAGTTGGGGTTGAGGTATCCCAGACTTTGGGGTCTACCCAGTCTGGTGGAAGGGGAAGTTTGGGTAGGTGAGGGGGTTTAGCTATTAAAGAGAGTATGAGAGAAGCTGAGGTGTCTGAGGTAATTTGTAGAGTGGTTCCTAGTTTAGAGAGGAGGTCTCAGCCGAGGAGTGGAGTGGGGCAGGAGGGCATTATTAGGAAGGAGTGTGTTAGGATTTTATTGTCTAACAGGCATGAAATGAGTCCTGTTGTTGGTGGCTTAGAGGGCTGTCCATCAATTCCCATAACTGAGATTGGGGAAGAATAAGTTAGGCCCAAGTAGGAGGGGAGAACAGAATAGGTAGCTCCCATGTCAATTAAAAACGACAATGACCCGCTACCTTGAGAGTTACCCTGGGCTTAGCATAGTGATCAGGGTCGATGAGCTGGGGCTCCTTCAGTCTTCAGCTGCCGGTCCCAGGACAGCCAGCGGCAGGTCTGGGGATGGAGAGGATAGGCCCCTGCGGTTCTTCATACAGGGACAGTCACTCTTCCAGTGGCCCTACTGACCAAACGTCAGGCATGGAGTGGTGGGCGGCCATGGTTGTGGACAAAGTCTGGCCCAGTGTCCTTCTTTGACGCATTTAAAGCACACACCTGGCAGGGTGCAGCATACACCTGGTGGGGTGTGGCAAGGAGTACTTTTTTGATTTACCAGCTGGCCTCAGGGCTGCCACCAATGTTTGGGCTTGTAAGTGTGCCTTTTGGCGAGTCTGGGTTTCCTTTTCTGCCTCTGCCCGCTTCTCTCAGGTGTTAAAGACTTTAAAGACCATATTTACCAGATCTCATATGGGAGTTTGGGGACTGTCCTCAGCCTTTTTTAGTTTTTTCCTGATGTCTGGGGTGAACTGTGTTACGAAGCGGGTTGCTAAGACTGTGGCTCCTGCTGGGAAGGTAGAGTCTAGGTTGGTCTATTGGGTGAGTGCCTCGGTAAGGCGATTGAGAAAGGCAGCAGGGTTTTCATCTGCATGTTGGGTAATTTCTCTTAGCTTGTTAAATTTTATTGCCTTGTGGGATATGGCTTGTAGTCTGGCTAGGATGCACTGGACCATTTTGTCTCTTCAGGTGCAGCCACTATGCCCAGATTGGGTGTCTGTTTGGTAATCCCAGCCTGGGTTTTGTCCTGGGACTGCCTCTAAGCCTACTGGCATGGTTAAGTCTGCTAGGTGGACTTGATCGTCATGTTCTCGGGAAGCCCCCAGGACCCTTTCTCTTTCGTCTGCATTTAGGGTAGAAGAGAGAAGGACCCACAGGTCGTGCCAAGTTAAGTCATAGGCCTGTGTAAGGTAACGGAATTCTTTTATGTAATTGGTAGGGTCACTGGAGAAGGAACTCAGCCTTTTTTCAATCTGAGAAATGTCAGGGAGAACAAGACGTGAACTTGGACCACTCCCTCAGTTCCTGTTACTTCGTGTAGGGGCAAAGGAGAGGCCGGCTTTGGGTAGGCTGGCTCTGCTGTTGGGAATGGGTGTGGCTGCTGACTGGGGAAGGTAAAGGAGGACTGGGTATGGTGGTGTCTGGGGATGTGGGTGGAGGAGATAGTGGGGGAGCCGTTGGGTGTGTCGGCTCGGGGTAGGGTGGGGGGTCTCTGGGGTGGAGGTGAGAAGGACTCTGGTGAGTCAGAGAATGAAGAAGTTGGCTCTGAGAGGTAGGGTTCGGTGTTGGGTTTGTTTGGGGGTTGATGAGCTAGGAGGATTTTAGTAGTGTTACAGATGGAGAGGAGGGAGGGAAGGGAGCGCAGATAGAGGAAGGCTTGGACATAGGGGACTTTCGGACATTTGTGCGTCAACAGAAGTTGCCGAGGTCTATTAGAACTCTGTAATTAAAGGTTCCCTGTTCGGGCCATTTATACCCATTGTCTAATGGGTACTGGGGCCGGGAAGTGGCGCAGCAAAAGATTGAGCGCTTGGGGCACAAGTCTTGAGCTAACCCCAAAGCCTGAAGGTTCTGTAGGAGACAGCCCAAGAGGGTGGATGAGTCCGAGCTTTGAGTTCTGGTTTCCCATGATCCTGGATCCTGTGGAAAGAACCTCCTGAAGGAAGCGACGTCTCACTCAGGAGGGGTCTCGTGGATGGATGGCCTAAGAGGGTACAGGGGACTTCTCCCTGCGGTACTCGTCTGAGTAATAAAGCCAAATGGCAGGGAGAGTCGGCGTTCGGGCATTCCTGTCAGCCCTTTCTCGGAAAACGGAGGTGTCTCTGACATGATATCATGATTTTATACGGACCGAAGTGGACAGCGACACCGGGCAGGGTGGGGGTCAGGTTAACCAGCACTCAGAAGGAGGGAGGGGGTAAATTTAATTTTGGGGGACTTACCTAAGAAGATGGTGTTGGATGATGCCGGCTGGAAATCCCTGGTCCGCGGGAGGGGAGAAGAAGTGGAAAGAGAGGGGGAGAGAGAGAGAGTAGAAGGCTGGGAGAGTGGAGCTTTAAGGGAGGGTGGCCTTTCCAGCTGCCTTCTCCTCCTGGGCTTCAGCGCCAAATGTATGGCGAGGTAGGGTAGACCTATCGGCGCCAACTATAGGGGGAGGTAGGCTAAACGTATTGGTGGCGGTTAGAGAGAAAGAGAGTGAGAGTCAGCAGTAGGACAGAATTTATTGCTGTGCTCCAGGCGAACTCTGCGAGCTCCAGGTAAGAATCGGAGAAGTCACTCTTTCAATTTGGGGAATTGGGTTTACACAGAAGTGGACGGTTCGCCTAGCACGGACCTTAGTGGAGACGTAGGGAAAAAGGCGGGAGCCAATAGGATTTAGGTCCAGTGAGCGGCCTGATTAACATATGAGAAAAACAACTAGGGACTTGCTCGGAAGGGAGGGGTTGGTCACTTTCTGATGATTTCCAGGAACTGAGGTGGGGGCTTTTCAGAAACGGAGGGGCTCGCCCTGCTCTGATGACTTCCAGGAACTGCATCCTGGTTAAGTTGTCCAGGTACAGCCCGGCCCACCTGACAGTCTACAAGTCCAGTATCCAGGATGTCCACTCCAGGGGAAGGCTTTCCCCCTTGTCGGCTCTGGAGGAAAGTCCGGCATTGCATCAGTCTTTGTCCAGGGAGCGTCCTGGCGCAGGAACCTCAGGTCTGACGGATGAGCTCTTCTCCTGGTGCTGCTTTCTTGATGGTACAAGTTTCCAATTCTCTGCCTGCTTCTCTGTCCTTTTATCTCTCATAGGATAAAAGGATTAAGGGTGGGACAAACCATACTCCAGGGAAACTCCCTTTACAGTGAAGCAGGGAGGTAATCCTATGAAGGGACTTACAGCCCCACCCTAATCCTTTAACATACAGCATAGGGAAACCACAAAATGGAGGATAGTCACAAGATCCTGGAAATCATGGCCCAGCCACATGGCTCTATCTATTTTGGGGGGAACAGAATTCAATCCATGACACACCTTGACTATGATGTTCCAACATTCCCACTGTCTTTATATAGCCCGAGCATGCTTGGGTCGTGAAAGAGCACCCTCTCCCAAGAAGCAGCCGTGCTTCTGACTTGAGTGAGCTGCCCTCTCCCAGAAGATGCAGTTTGAGCAGCAGCAGCTTCCTGTTTACCTTACTGCACTGCACTCCTGCTGCTGTCTGAACAGGGCTCAAGACTCGACATGTGCTATGTCCTTTGACCTACATGTAACAGTCTTGTGCTGCCAGGACTGTTATCATCACAGCTGTGCAATGGAAAAGCCTGGATATGCCCAGGGGTGTTGTTGTTCTTGGATGACAAGAGGAGAATTTGAATCTGAGCTGCGGAGCCCATGGTTGTAGCCTCCTCTCCAGCCTGCCTTGGACTCAGCTCCTATCTTCCTTTCCTTGCACTGCTCTTCCTGTGGCCATGGGGGCTCTCCTCTCCACTCGTGTGAGTGGAGGGAGTGTCTAATATCAGTGTCAGACTCCACCAATCTGTCTGCATCTTTGTGCACTATTCAGTGCCTGACTTGTGGGGCCCAAATGTCAATAGCTCTAGTCAACTATGCCAGAGCCATCTTCCTCTCAGCTGGACCTTGCTGACACCATTTAATTTCTTGTCAGTCCATCCTTTCTTAGCTAGTCCATCACCTCCAACTCTCTGATGTTACCAATTTGCATTCCTAGCTCAGGAGCTCTTTTAAACAACTCCCTGATATTGCTGAGGGAGGGTTTAGCTGACGTGAATGAAAGCTGTAACTCACAAAACAATTCTGCATTAAGTCAAGTGATAGGGCTTCTTGACTTGTCCTGATTTCTTTGTTTATCTTCCTCAGAAATTCAGACTTCTCTGGATCATTCCCAAGAAGTGTCAGTTATAAAGCATTAGCTCCTCACTTTCCCTCATCTTCATCTTCTTATATTTCCCTGAATCCTCAATGTATCAACATAGATTCAAAAGATGATTCAAAAAGAAATCACTTACATATCAGTTATGAAATTTTTGTTTGACAAACAGCCTGGCTGAGAAAGCTTTGGCAATTACTTCTCTACATAAAAGGAAAGAAACATCATAATTACTGGAGCCAATAAGTAGCCGATTTAATCTACAAGGTCTTTCATGGGTTAGCTTTGAGCAGGCCCCAAACCACCTATATTGAGAGCACTAGAAACGTACTCGTATAATAAGTTTATTTTCAAAGGGAACTCATTCCTTCAGGAGGGAAAAAGAAAGAAATAGGTTATGTGTTTCATATTCTATACTGCCCAGATATGGAAAGGAGCCATACCTACCTGTGAAGAGGTTGGGGAGGGAGGACAGGGCTGGAAAACCTGGCTCTCAACATTCTCACTGCAGATAAGGTGTAGGTTCATCCATGTCATTCTCTTTAAATTTTTGTGGAAATAAATGTTTAGAAAACTGGCATTAGAAACTTAGTATAGTTCCAATATATGGAAATGTCAATAGGATTGAAAGAGAGAATGCAGCAAGAAATGTGGTGCAGCGTCATTTCCACAGTGGACACAAACAAATATTGATCAACTGAGAAGAAATCCCAATATCACCGTTCCCCTTGGGGAAGGGGGAGAATTTCAAAGCCCTGTGTTCTAGTCCACACTGACCTCCAGGTGCCATTCTTTAAAACGGTTTTGAGAAGAGTACAGAAGAAAACCATGGCAATGGTGAAATACAAATCTAAGAGAAAGAAGGGGACATAATGCTGTAAATCCTCATAAGACACACTGGCCAAGACTCTCTAGGAATATTTAAGACACCCATCAACTATTTATTGACTATCTTAACAAGATGGTATGATGGTAGGAGGAGTTGTAAATGCTTTGGCAGTATCAAAATCCAAAGTGACTTGATAAACTCAAAGATATGGAAAAAAATTAGCAAAATAACGGTCTGAAGAAGGCATCTATGGACCTGAGCATGCTTTCCCAATGCTAATGTAGAGGAAAAGGCAGTTGAGAACATGAAAGTACAGAGGACCCCAGCAACTAGATTACCAAGCATTTTAGTATTGTCTTGAAGGTAGTGAGACCTTGGAGTATCTAAATAATAACACTGTGGGTTGAACTGTGTTCTTCTAAAATGTATGTTGGAATCCTAACCCCTATGCCTATAAAGGAGGGGTGTCATACCACGAGAAAAGCAGCATGGGAATGGAGTTCCTCCTTCGGACCTGAGGTTCCTAGACCACAGGAAGACTGCTGACAAGGATCTTCCTTAGAATGTAGACTTCTAGCCTCTTAGACTGTGATAGAATAAATTTCTCTTGTCAAAAGCCCACTTGTCCATCAGCCCCCACTTATCTGTTAGTTTGTTGTACTGTGGAGGTTTACATGTTGCTATGATACTGGAAGCTATGCCATCAGTAGTCGTATACCAGCAGAATTACCCATGGTGGAGAGGATTCTGCTGTGTTTCCAGACTAAGACAGACTAGGAAGATGACCAGACAGTCCCTGAGTGTCCATGAGGATGGTGTATCCCTTTATGTCTCAATCTAGGTGAAAGACAGTTTCTGCCCTGATTATTTGGCTTAAGAGAGTTGGCAGAACTCCTCTCACTTCCCTGAGTTTGTTAAATTCTTCTTTGCCCTCTGAGTCTTGGAGAATGGCTCAGGGTGGGCTTAAGGAGCTCTACTTCTGGCTCAGTTAATGACTGATCTGGGTGCAATACAGAGAATGAAGGGAGAGAATGGCTCAAGATGGGCTTGAGGAGTCCTAACTTCTAGCTCTGTTGATAACCTCAAACTCTAGTGCCAGGTGCAGTGAAGAGGAACAGAGGGGAGCACTACGGGAAAGGAGGTCAGCCTTTCTGAATGAAAGATTTGGGTCTGCACTTGGCAGGTTATATGCAAAGACTTAGCTTTTGATGAGTTGGTGCTCTCTTCCACTGTCTTTGGAGGCATGAGTGGATTCTCTAGACAGTCACTCCTGCTGAGGAAGATGTCCACCAGCCTCCATCCCTCTGGCCACCATGTGGTGGCTGCTAATATTCCCCAGCAAGTCAAGTCTGTGGAATCCTAAGTACTTCTGGTACTACTTTCCCTTCCCTATTGCTCAGTCCAATTTCCCAACTTTCCCTTTGCTTAGAGCTCCTAGGATGTCATATTGCTGGATTCATTTGATCTTTGTTGTTAAGAGGGGTCACAGGAAGGTCTACTCCTTCATCTTGGTTACTTCTCTCACCTGTTCCTCATTTGAATGTTGTTAGCTTGAAATGGTTTTTTTTACCCCATCTTCTGAGTTTTTGTTTGTGTCTTTAAGCTGAAGATATGTCTCAGGTTGGCAGCAGGTAGACGGGTCATCTTTTGTTCTCCAATCTGCCACTCTTCAACTCTTTATTGGTGCATTTAATCCATTTACATTCAGTGTGATTATGATAGGTATGACTCTGGTGCTGTCATTTTGATGTCATTTGGGGTGTGTGTTGTCAACAATTCCTTTGTTCCATCTAATTTTCTGTACTGAGTCTTTCTTGTGTGTTTTCTTCTTGTCTTTTTCGATGTTGGTAGTTTTGTGTTTGTCGAGACTTATGTTTTTCTTGTTTTTTATTTTGATGCTTAGAATTGGTAGTTTCCATTGTGACTACATTAATATTTACCCCTATTTTTTCATAATTTAAACTAGCCTTTAATTTCTTTATATCACCTTGACCTCCTCTCCATATGTAAGCTCTATGACTACATTTTATTCTAAATCCCTGTTTTTTGTCATAATGTGTGTGGTGGTCAAGATTGCATCAACTTGGCATCTCTGTGTTTGGCTGCTGTATCAAGTGGCAGGGATGGGGCCTGTGGTGGTTTCACTCCTTTCAACTCTCATCTCTCTTCCTTCTACCACCTACCTCCTGTGTGCTTACATTGCCAGCAGCTCCTTCTCTCTTTTGAGTCTGGTTCCTGGACCTGAACTAGAAGCTGCTGGACCCATTAACCCTTACAGCCAGCAAGTGAGAGTCCTATTCCCTGATCTTCCAATCCTGGGTTCACCAGCCCATGTAGCTCTTTAAGTCTTACCACCACCTTGGGATCTGCCAGCCTACACAGCTGGCGATCTAGAACTCCGTTCTCTGACCCCGTCGACCTGGGTTCACCAGCTCCTTTGGCCGTGTGAGGCTTGTGCCAGGACTTGGGATATTCAGCTCATGAGCTATTTCCTTTATATATAAATCTCTCCTTGTATATATATGTGTTACTGGGTTTGCTTCTCTAGAAAACTCAGCCTAAGATACAATGTTTACATAATAACATGTCTGTCTCCCTATTTTCTGTGTTTTGCCTTTGATTTATTTTGCAATTGCCTTATTTGAGTAACTATCCAGTTGCTTTCTTCTGTGTTATAGTCTTGGGTTGTCAGCCGATTGTCTTAGGCTGGGTTTTCTAGGGAAGCAAAACCAGTAACACACGTAGGTACAAGGAAAGATTTATAATATATGTATATAGATAGATAGATAGATAGATACAGATATAGGAAACAGCTGACGTAATCACAGAAGCTGAATGTCCCAAGCTCTGGCACAAGCCTCACGGGGCCACAGAAGCTGAGGAACCCAAAGTCAGCAAGTCAGAGACCAGAGTTCTAGATCACCGGTTGTGTAGGTCAGTGGATCCCAAGCTGGTGGCGAGACGAAGTGACAGAGGCTGGCAAAACCGGGGATCAGCAGGTCAGGGAGCAGGAGCGGCAGAGGCTGGCAAACCCAGGATCGGCAGGTCAGGGAGCAGGACTCTCAAGTGCCGACCGTAAGGACTGATGCTAGTTCAAGTCCCGGAACCAGATGCTGGAAGAAGAGAGCAGAAACTCCTGGCCACGTTGAGCAACCAGCTGCCGTAGTCAAAGGTCGAGAGATGAGAGCCAAGGGGCAGGGAGCCACCACAAACCCCGCCCTGCCACTTAATACAGCAGCCAAATATGTAGTAGCCAAGTCGACATAATCCTGACCACCACACTGATGTTACTGATTTTCTAACCAAAGGACTCTCTTTAATATTTCTTATAATTTTGGTTTGGCTTTTGCAAATTCCCTAAATGTCTCTTTATCTGGAAATGTCTCGATTTTGCCATCATATTTGATAGACAATTTTGCTGGATATATAATTCTTGGCTGGGAATTGTTTTTCTTCCAGGCTTTGTGTATGTCATTCCATTGACTTCTTTCCTGCATGGTGTCTGCTGAATAGTCAAGCTTAGTCTTATCGACTCTCCTTTGTAGACTGTTTTCCATTTATTCTTAGCCACTTTTAAAATTGTCTCTTTATTGTTAGTTTTGTCAAGTTTGATTATTACCTGCTTTGATGTCTTTCTTTTGGGATCTATCTTGTGTAGAGTTCTATGAGCACCTTGGATAGATATCGTCTCATCTTTCACATCAGTCAAGTTTTCTGCTGCTAAGTCCCTTCTATAATTCTCTCTGTATTTTCTGTTGTCTTTCTCCCCTCCCCCAAGTTCTGGTACTTCACTCACTGATAGATTATTCTCATGATAGAGTCTTAGTGTTTATTGGTTTTTCTTTTAGATTCTTTTATCTGATTTTCCCCAAATGTTTTGATATCACATGCTTTGCCTTCCGTCTCACTAATTTTGCCTGCCACTGCCTCAGTTCTCCTTTCATTTTCTGTTGAGATGTCTAATTGTGTAATTTTATTATTTATTTTCTGAATTTCTAATTCTTGCTTCTGTGTGCTTTCTTACAGCCTTTTCTGTTTGTCATTATGCTCTGCCACATTTTGCCTGATCTCCTTCCTGGCTCTGTCAGAGAGTTCTAAATATTAATCTTCTGTATTCTACCTCTGATAATTTCAGGAAGTTCTCTTTATTTGAAAAATTTCTTGATTCTTTATTTGGGGAGCTTTCTGAAGTCATCGTGGTCTGCCTCTTTAAGTGATTTGATATTGACTGTTGTCCCTGTGCCATCAGTATTTATCTTATGTATTCCTTATGTGTACTAGCTTTTTGTTTTATTTTGTTTCAAAACATACAAATATGCTGATCATGTGTGCTAATTTGGTTTTTGGTGCCTTTGAAGCTCTAATACCCTGCCACCAGGTGGTTAGAGAAGTTACTAAACATGCAAGCCAAAGAGTTCACTGAGTTCTCCTGTAAGGATTCAGCTCAGGTGTCCAGGTGGTCAGACATTAAGACTGTGAGCAGGCTGTCCTTTACTGTCCTAGATGAGTAGGAGTGATTGATGTAGGCACAGGTACCTGGCTCTAGCACCAAGCAATGAAAGAAACAATCAGCTCTTCCTGATCATGGTGATGGCATGTCCCCTGTGTCTGAATTTAGGTGAAAAAGTTTCACCTGATTTTCCAGCTCAGCATAGGTGGCAGATTTCTCCCCATTTGCCTTCCCCCAGTTTGTTAAATTGTTCCCTCACTGAGTCTCAGAGAATGGCTCAGGGCAGGTTTAAGGAATCCTACTTCCAGCTCAGTTAATGCTGTCAGGTTCCAGAGCTGGACAGAGGACAAAGAAGGACAGGGAAAACACTGGTAGAACAGAGAGATTTATCCCAAAGAAAATATTTAGATCCATGCATACTTAACTTTTAACAACCTATTCCTGTTTTTCCCTGATTCTGGAGGCACAGTGGATTCTCTGGTCAGTTTTATCTGCTGAGGTGCACATCCTTCAAATGCCACTGCTTCATGTACCACGCAGGCCACAGCAGTTTCCTGGTGGGTCAAGTCTGGTGAGTTATATGTACATCTGGCCACACTCTCCCTTCTCCGTTATTCAGTCTGATTTCCAAACTTTCCCTTTGATGTTCAGGGCTCCTAGGATATCATATGTAATAGATTCGTTTGTTCTTTTTAGTCTTTGTTGCTAGAAGGATCACAAGAAGACTCTGGCTACTCCATGATCTTGGCTCTGCCTTTTTCTTTTTATTATTTTGATGTGTAGTACTGTTAATTTCCTTTGTGGTTATCTTAATATTCACTTAAGTATTTTTATAAATTTGAGCCAAATTTTAATGTCTTTCTATCTCCTTGACTTCCTCTCTATTTGAAATATCTGTGGCTATATTTCTAAGTTCTTCTTTTTTGTTATAATGCTATCATCTTTTACACAATGATATCTCTGCTACCCTATTTTCAGTGTTTTGTCTTTGATTTGCTTTTGTGGCTACGTATCTGTATCCAGTTTCTCTAGTCAGTGTTCTAGTCTTTGATTATTATCTGATGATATTGATTTTCTCACCAATGGACTGCCTTTATTATTTTCATAATTTTGGTTTAGTTCTTACAAATGCCCTAAATTTCTGTCTAATCTTTGACTGAAGGGTGTACAGAAGCCATACTCTCAGGGTTTCTTCAACCTCTGACAGACCAATAGGTCTGGGTCTTCTGTCTGGGACCCTATGATATGATCTCTGTCAGAGCAGTCAATGATAGTAGCCAAGCACCATCTAATTGCACTGGAATTAGTCTGGTGGAGGCTGTGGTAGTTATTGTCTGTCAGTTCTTTAATCTTTCTCTTATATCCTTAGTTTTCTTCATTCTGTTTTGCTCCCACAGTAGTAAGAACGATGGATATTCTAGATGGCTGGTCACAGGCTTTTAAATTCCCAAATGCTACTCACCAAAGTAGAATGTAGAACATTTTTCTTTATAAACTTTATGAGGCAAATTGAACTATATATTCACAAAGCCCATGGTCCCCTCAGCCCTCAGCCCAACAATCGAGTCCCTCAGGGAGTTTGAACAGATCTGTGAAGCTTCCATAACCTTGTCTTGTACAAGTTGTGCTGATCCCCCCAGTACTGTGTGCTGTCTTACCCCTCACCAAAACTACCACTTAACCATTGTCTATTTAGGGTTTATCCAATGCCACCCCTCCCCTCCCAGGTAACCACAAAATTGTTTCTTGTTGTGTGTAAACTGTTCCATGAGTTTTTAAAGTAGTGGTCTCATATATTATTTGTACTTTTGTGATTTACTTTTTATACTCATCATAATGCTGTCCAGTTTCCTCCTTGCTGTGAGATGCTTTACAGATTCATCATTGTTTATTGTTGTATAGTACTCCATTCTGTGTATACACCACAGTTTGTTTATCAGTTCATCTGCTGAGAGGGATCTAGGTTGATTCCATCTGGTTACCATAGTGTTTTATTTTCTATCTCACTAATTCCTGCTCTGATCTTTACTATTTCCTTTCTTCTGGTGGTTGTGGGCTTCTTTCACTGTACTCTTTCTATTTGTTCAAGTTATGTAGGTAATTTTTAAATTTTATCCCTTTCTTCTTTTTTGATGTGTGCATCTGTTGCTACAAATTGACCTCTGAGGACTGCCTTTGCTGTGTCCTGAAGGTTTGGGTATAATGTGTTTTCATTCTCATTTGATTCTAGGAAGTCTTTGTTCCATTTTTTATTTCTCCTATTACCTAGTGGTTTTTAAGCAGGATGTTATTCAATTTCTATGTATTTTTTTTTCTTGTGCTCTCTGTTAGGGTTAGAGAAGAAACTTTGCATTATCTTAATGTTTTGTATTTTGTTGAGTGTTATTCTGTGGCATAAGGTGTGGTCTATTCTGGAGAACATTTCATGTTCAGGAAAAGAGTATATACTTAGGAGCTGCTTAGTAGACTGTTGTATGTATCATATATGGAATGTTATATGTTACACGTATCATATATCCATGAGATCAAGTTAGCTGATTGTGCCCTTTAGCTCTTCTGTACCTTTGTTGAGTTTCTTTCTAGATGTTCTGCCCCTTACTGAGAGTAGTGTCTTCAAGTTGCCCACTATTATTGTGGAACTGTCAAGTTAGAATTTAGAATTTATTTTATGTATTTAGAAGCCCTATTATTGGGTGTATAGATACTTATTGTGGTTAAGTCTTCATGATGGATCATTAATCATTATATAGTCACTTAGTCTTTAATGGTGGATTTTGCTTTAAAGCCCATTTTATCTGAGATTAAAATTACCACTCATGCTATTTAGTGGCAGCTATTAACTTGATACATTCTTTTCATCCTTAGATTTTTAATAAACTTACGGTATTCTTTCTAAGGTATGTCTCTTGGAGACAGCATATTGATGAATCCCAATTTTTTGTTTGTTGTTTTTTGTTTTCTAAAATTCATTCTATCTCTCTCTCTTTATAGGCTTGTTTAAGCCAGTTACATTCAACATAATTATTGATAGTGTGAGTTTATTGTTGTCATTTTGTGGGTTTTGTTTTTGTTTTTTGTGGTGCTGGTATTTTCTTTGTTCCTATCTCTCTTGGGCTGAATCCTTTTTGTTTGTGGATTTCTTTTTTTGTTTGTTTGCTTTTGTTTTTGTAGATTCAGCTTTTTATTGAAGCTATATGTTTTCATCTTTATTTTGATAAACAGATTTATTAAATTTCTTTGTGGTTACCTTGAAGTTTACCCTTGATTCCCTAGGTTTGAACCAGTCTGTTATTACTTAATAGTGAGAGTTCCTTCCTTGTATCTTGTTGGTGTGATCTTGAATCCTCAGTTCAGGCTATGGTTTCATGTTGGTTGTTCTCAGACCGAAAAACTCCCTTTAATAATTCTTGGAAGTTTGGTTCAGTTTTTACATATTCCCTTAATTTCTGTTTATCTGAAAATGTCCTAATTTCACCATTATATTTGAATGAGAGTACTGCAGGATATATTAACCTTGGTTGGTGTTTTTCTCTTTCAGGGTTTTATATGTATATCATCCCATTTTCTTCTTGCCTGCACGATTTCTGCTAAATGATAAGAACTGAGTCTTATTGTTCCTCCTCTACATGTGACATTTTGGTTTTTTCCAACTGGTCTCAAATTCTTCTCTTTGTCTTTCATTTTAATGAGGGTGATTATGATATGCCTTGGTGATTTTCTTTAGGGTCTACCTAAGTGGAGTTAGTTGAGGTTCTTAGATGATCAGCTCCTCATCTTTCATGGTGTGAGGGAAGTTATCTGTCAGAACATTCTTCACTGATTGTCTCTGTGTCTTCCATTTTGTACCCTGTTCTGGAACTGTAATCATTCACACATTTTTGCTTTTGATTGTATCCCACGTGATTCTCAGGGCTTCTTCATTTTTCTTTGTTCTTCTTTCTACTTTTCCTCAAAGATATTGTATCCAAATGTTTGTCTTCATTTTCACTGATCTTCTCTTCCATCATTTTGAACCTATTCCTCAGCCCTTCTGTGACACTGTCCATTTCTGAAATCTTGTTCATCTTTTGTATTTCTAATTTTTGTTTGTGTATCATTTCTGGTTTTGAATTTATACTAGCATTTTATTCCTGTAGTATTTTCCTAAACTTTTTCATGGATTTGTCTTTTCCATGAATTTTTCTTTTTTTTCTCACTTTTTTCTGCTTTTTTGCTTCAACTCTCCAATAGTGCTAATTACAAGAGATTTGACCTCCCTGTCAGGCAGTTAAAGTGCCTTTTACTCTGCTGGAAAGTAATTACTGTTTTATTTCAGATGCTTACTGGAAACATCTTGGGTTTTTACATTTGTTTTAATACCTTTTGATATGTCTTCCAGGCATTCAGTAGTTATTTTCTTCACTGACTGATTGTTGACTTGTTTGTTACATCCTGTTTTCTTGTTTAATTTGATTATGTCAGAGCCAGGTGGGCTGTGTGTTCTTTGCTGTTTGTCTATAGTCATAATGCTTTTCCCTTCTTTGTTCAGTGGGCAGGGACAGTTGCTTAGCTGTGGTGCAACAGGGCAGATCCACCTGAATGGGAGGGGCTTGGGTGAGTTATGGCTAACAGAGTAGGCCAAGAATCAGTGCTGAGCAGGTTCTGACAAACTATGTGTCTTAGTAATCTCATGCTGCTATAACAGAGATACCAGAGGAATTTTATTTGTCACAGTCCAGTAGGCTTAAAGTCCAAATTTATGGTGTCAGCAACAGGAGAATACTTTCTCTGGATCTGGAGGAAGGTCCTTGTAATCAATTTTCCATTGTACTGGAAGTTTCTGAGGTGCAGGGTCCCTGGTCCTTTCCAAAAGACACACTGCTCCCAGTACTGTTTTCTTGGAATATGAGCTCCCCAAATCTCTCTGCTAACATCTTTCATTGTATCTGAAGAGACTGCCTCAAGGCACAAAACAGTCTTATAGATTGAGTTCTGCTCTACCAGCACAATGGCTACCCATCTTCTTCATTAAAATCGTAGAGGCAGAGTTCACAGCATGTACAGTCTTCACACAATGCCAAGAACCATGGCCTAGCCAAATTGCTACACACATTTTAGGGTATAGGGCACAGTTTAATCCATGACACTGTGCCTGTTCTGTTGAGGGATGTGATGCTCATCACATGGCACAGGTAGGTAGGCAAGAAGAAGAGAACAGGTTGTGAGGTATGAGCTGAGTATGGGAGAGAGAAGACAGAAATGAGAATCAAAAACAAACAAACAAAAATAAGAGTGCTACGGGAGCTTTTCATTGGATTGGAGAGATGAAAAACCAAGAAATCGAGAAAAACAAAAAGGAAAAGAAGTGGAAAATAAAAAGACAAGGTAAAATTTTCAAACGAAAGAAAGGAAAGACCCTCAGGATACCCATTGGTACAGCTGCAAAGACCAGGGAACTCTCTCCCAGCCTGACTAGAAGTGTTGTGGATGCTACACAGAGCGATGTATCCAGGAGACAGAAAAAGATGATAAATACAGAAAAGTGAGAACATAAAAATGAAGAAACACAAAAGCCAAAAGGGAGAAAAACAAAGAAAGAAGTGTCTTCAGGGATCCCACTAACACTGCTGCTCAAGCTGAGGAAGCGGTTCCAAAGCCATGTGGAACAGCCTGGTTAGACTGGGCTCCTAAGCCATGACACAAGAAATCAAAATAAAACAAAGCAAAAAAAAAAAAAACCCTGAAGATCCCATCAGCCTTGCATGGAGTGACAGGCCAGAAGAGTGTTTCCACAGTTTAGCAGTGCTTCACAGCTGTCATGGATCGAATTGTGTCGCCCCCAAAATATGTGTAGCCATGTGGCTGGGCCATGATTCCCAGTATCTTGTGACTGTCCTCCATTTTGTGGTTTTCCTATGCTGTATGTTAAAGGATTAGGGTGGGACTGTAAATCCCTTTATAAGATCACCTCCCTACTCCTCTGTAAAGGGAGTTTCCCTGGAGTATCCCTTTCAGCCTGCAAGAGATAGAAGGAAAGAGAAGCAAGCAGAGAATTGGGAACCTTGAACCATCAAGAAAGCAGTACTGGGAGAGGAGTGTGTCCTTCAGACCTGAGGTTCCTGTGCCCAAATGCTCCCTGGACAAAGACTGATACAATACCAGACTTTCCTCCAGAGTTGACAAAGTAGAAAGCCTTCCCCTGGAGCACACACCCTGACTATGGACTTGCAGCCTACCGGACTATGTAACAATAAACTTTCCTTTGTTAAAGCCATCCACTCTGTGGTATTTCTGTTAGAGCAGCCCCAGCTGACTAAAACAACAGCCTTTCAAGAAGAGCAAAGATGGCACATGGAGACCAATGTTCAAGAGAAAGTAGGAGGAGGTGGTATGAGCTTCAGAAGAAATTAATAGAAACAGAAAAAAACACTGTCTACACAGAAATGGCACTCAGGGAGCCAGCCTGTGTGGGCAGGATGAATTCAAGTGGTCTGGGGCCAAGACACTGCAGCCAGTAGCAAGCAGAGGAAATGGCAAGGGAGGTGAAGGGTAAGGGTGAGAAAAGCATGTACTGCTGGTTACCAAGTGATCTGTGTTCTGCTAGGAGCTCCCTGAAGTTGCTTTCACATACTCCCTGTCCACTGACCTCTCATGTGGGCAGAGCAAATCAAACTGGCACAGATGCTGCGTTTCCCAGCTGGCCAAGCCACCACAGTTAGCCAGGAAGTATGGAAGGTAGAACAGTGGGGAGATGGGGGTCTGGGTGGGAAGGTGAGAGAGCATGTCTGACTGGTTACCTGGTTACTGGATGTTTTGTTTCCTGCTGAGATTTCTGTGAAGCTGCTTTCCTGAGTCCCCAGTCTGTCAGTCGTCAATCTTTGACAGGAGTCCAAGATGGAAAATGCATGCCGCAGTTAGCTGATGGGGTCTTCTGCTCGTATCTATTCTCATTATCTGTTCTCTGTCAGTTTCTTATCACATTTGGTGTTCGGCTGAGTTTTTTATCTTTTCATTTGACACTTAGGTTTCACGATTGATTTTAGTTTCTATTTTACTTAGTTTTTCTGGTCTTTGCTGTGGAGGGATGGCATAGTGCTTCTGTCTATGGTGTCATATTGGCAGGAAGTCCCTGGTCAGTTATTTCTCTTCTGGAATTCGTACGAGATTGTTTGGACAAATTGACCTCCTGGGGCACAGGCTGGTGAAGTGGAATATTCCTTTCTGGAGATAAGGAAGATGTTTGGTGCTCTGAGGAATGTCTGACTTTTAGTCACTCTACTCGATGAACTGAAGACACAGCATGAAGAGCTGGAGGCTGCTTGCAGTTTGAAATCATAGAAAAGTAGGAGTGTTCTCGCCTCTGAAGACCCGGAAGAGGCACTTTCTCCAGGAGGCTAAGGTCTGGATGGGCACTTCGTCCTAAGTACAGTGGCATACACTGAAGTTAAATGCAATCGTTTTGCTTTGTTTTTGATTCCTTTATTTTTTTGTACTGAGAATATACACACCAAAGCATTTGCTAATATAATAAATTCTACATTTGCAATGCAATGACATCAGTTACATTCTTCATGTTGTGCAGTCACTAAACAGAGATATTTTAAAAAGAGCCTTCAAGTATTATTTGAAGTCTGGCCTTCAGTAATAAAGAAAACTTGAATGCATTGAGAAATGAATCTTCAGCCAGGTAAAGAGCAAGAGCAAAGGTCAGAGCAGAGGTGAGAGGACCAGAAGAGCCACAAAGCTGAGATAGAGTCACCAGGACTCTGATTCTGTGACAGTCAGCCTTGGAGCATCAGAGATTTGAGGAGCAGTCAAACTTTCTTCATATGAACTGAAGAGACTGTTGTGTTGGTTAAGAGTACAGGTGTAGGACTAGCTCAGAGTAGTGCTTCTGAGGTCCACCTGCTTCCATGAACTGTGAGAGTATTAGAACCTTCTTGTGCTGTGATTTTGTAGATTTAAATGAGGTGAGATACTGCATGTGAGGCCCTCAGCCCAATGCCAGGCATGCAGTATTACCAAACACATGCCAGACAATGGCAACACTTTGCTTGAGAAAGAGATTTAATTGACAGAGCAGATTGGAGTGGGAGAAGATAAGATACTGCAACACAGTGTAATTCAGAGACAGTGAAGCTTTAAGTTCACACGGTAGAGGAAATAGAATGGAGGGAGGATCATGTGGGTAGGGCCAATTGAATCTCACAGAGAATGACTGTGGGGACATTGGAGAAGAGACAATTGAAGATGGGCCTCCATTTTAAGTGGTAGAAAATGGTGATAGCCTTCATTCACTCATTCAGTGAGCAGCTGTCTGGCCCTACTGCATGCCGAGGGTCACGGCATATGTGGGATGAGATGGAATACTGGCACAAACAAAGAATAGGAGAATCCAGTTTACCCCGACTTTCTCACTTTGCATTTTTGCCATTTTCCCTTTAATCCCTGTGATGTCGATGGGGCATCAGGCTAGAGGGGGCAAAAGAAAGTCTGAGACTGGATTTGGGTAGTGTAAGCAGGGACAGATCGACGGCACTTGGCTTGGCAAGCCGGGACAGAAGTAGGGATGTGGGAGCTCTTCACAGAGAACTACTGGAAGAGATATTAGGAGCAAGGAGAAAAGAGCTGGAGAGAACTCTGAAGAATGAGTTTAAAAAAGCTCTATTTGCTTCCCCAGTTGTGCGGACCACTCTCGGGAAGAACTGTGCAATGCCACAGTACCCCACAGCCTGTCATGCAGTTGCACCAGCAGATGAGCAGTGACTCCCTGAAACAGTCCTCAGACCCTGGAGTTGTGGCCTGCAAGTCACCTACGATCATGGTCGTGGTTGTGGCCCTGGCCTCACAGGATAGATTAGGCAACAAAAGTTTTCTTAATTTTTGAGCAAAACATACATAGAGGTTTAAGTTGATGTTGGTGTTTCTGACCCTATGTTGTTGTTGTTATGTGCTGATGAGTTGGTTCCAATTCATAGAGACCTGATGTACAACAGAATGAAACACTGCTTGGTCCTGCACTGTCCTCACAGTCATTACCATGTTTGAGCTCATGGTTGTAGCCACAACGTCATTCCATCTTGTTGACACACTTCCTCTTTGTTGCTGACTCTCTACTTTAACAAGCACAATGTCCTACTCCAGAGACTGGTCCCTCTTAATAACATGTCCAACGTACATGATACAAAGCCTTACCATTCTCACTTCGAAGGAGTATTCTGGCTATACCTCTGCCAAGACAGATTTGTTCATTCTTCTGGAAATCATCCCACACATGCTTCTTTGCCAATATTCTGACCCAATAAATCAGTTGGTTTAGAAGTTTCTGCTGATATTTGTGGTTAAAGTCACACAAGACGCTGTTTGAGACAACTCAGATATTCACTGCAAATATGTATCTACCACTTCCTAATTAACTTAAGCAGTGGAGACATTTACTAAAAGAGTAAGAGTGTGATTTTGAGATGGACAGAGTAGTGCAGAATCAAACTCAGAAACAAAAAAGGAAAGATGAGGATTAGGGGAGTTCTGTGTATTTAGGGTCCCCTGGTTTTCCCTTTAAATTCTGGTGGCATAGTGGTGAAGTGTTAACATCTGCTAATCAAAAGGTCAGCAGTTCAAATCCACCAGGCACTACTTGAAAACTCTGTGGGGTAGTTCTGCTCTGACCTGTAGGGTTACTGTGAGTTGGAATCAACTCGATGGCAGTGGGTTCTGGGAAATCCAGCCTTTCCGCTTGCCTCTCTCTCCAGAGTCACATCACCAGGCCAAGTCTTCCTTGTCCCAGCTTGGGAAGAGCAGACCCTTAAGTCTAGTCCAGTAAGAAAACACACAGTAAGATGGTAATGAGGATGCAGATAGGTGATTCTCCAAAATGAAGTTGTTAGGATGTTGGGAAGGGGGATTTCCTCCTTGGAAAACAGAAACAAACAAACAAGAATCAGTATCTACTACAAGAGGAATTCTTTAAGGGATGAAAACCCTGGTGGTGTAGTGGTTAAGTACTACATCTGCTAACCAAAAGGTCAGTGGTTCAAACCCACCAGGCACTCCTTGGAAACTCTGCAGGGGCAGTTCTATTCTGCCCTGTAGGATAGTTATGAGTCAAAATTGATTCTACAGCAGTGGGTTTGTTTTCTGGTTTAGCAGCCTAAGCATAAGCAAGGATCAAAAAGGTCCCTCAGAGGCCTAGGAACACAGAGACCAGAAAAAAGTACCAGAACATTCCAAGCTTTTGTGAAGCAGCACACGAGAATCACAGAGAGCCCAGTAGGACAGCCCACACTCCAAGGAGACACTCACTTCAGAGCCGAGTTTCTGTCCTTCACTGAGTGGAGTGGGAATTAGATCCTCTGGGTGGTGAAAATGATTAACAGGTTCAGTTAATTGAAAGATTGGAAGTTCCAGTCAGTTCGCAAGCCCCTCTGAAGAATAACCTGGGCATCTACTTCCAAGCAATCAGCCGTTGAAAACCTGAGCACAGTTGTACTCTGAAACAAATGGAGTCACCACGAGTCAGACTGTATTCAGTTATAACTGGTTAGGTGTTTTGGTTTGGTTCCGGGATTAGTCCACATACACCACAGCCTCATCTTTCTGTCTCCTCACAGAACCTGTGGTCTCTACAAATCTCTAAGTTTGACTCGATTGCAGAAACATGACTGAAATTAAGATGCATCTTCCTGTCTGAGACTTAGTAGTTTCTGATGGCTTTCTAGGATCTGAGCCTCACCTGGACATACTGGGAACAGAAGGTCACAGATTATAGACACAGATTCCCACTGCCTCTGAGCCTGAGTATAAACAGTGCTGTTGGTCTCCCCTGGGAGTCTCATCTGGTAGGCATTAACCTCACCTGTTCACTTCCCTGAGGAGGGGCTCTGCATCACTGCCCAGGATGTGCCCAGCCCTCAGCTCATCCAGGAATTTGCTTTTTGGGCAAATGTGATTTGCTTTCCTGACTGCAATCTGTGGACAGGGAAGAAGAAGAATGTGTACTGTATTCTTCAGTTTGGTTTGGCAACACTTTCTGCTTCTGTGGGAGAGACGTATATATAAACACATATGCTACAGATAGAGATCTACTTGCCAATCTTATATTGGAAAAGTATCCCTTCCCTTTTTTTGGTTTAAATAAATTTGATTCTGAATCCAAGTTTCTACTTATCAGGAAGATAGATATCCAGAGTCTATGGTCCAGAATCTGCCCAGCTCACAGCCTTGACCTCAGCCAACTGTAGTCACAGTAATAACCTCTCCCCTTCACCTGCAGGTCCTTTAACAATTCTTAAATTTCACCCCTCACCTGAAGGTCCCATAAGAATGATAATGGGATAGTGGTAGAATTTACAACACAAAAAAAAATTTCAACAAATGACAAAATGATGCACAATCATACAATACTGGGAATCATGACTCAGTGAAATTGATACACACACTTTTGGAGGGACATAATTCAATCCATGACATTGTTCACGAGTTTTCTGCATAGTGAACAGGTAATCAACATAAGAGGAAGGCTGAAACATCATAGGGTCAACCCTTGAAAGTACCTCTAGAATTCAAAAGTTCCCTTTTGTATAGTTGGCTTGCTTTAAAGTAATAATCACTTCAACTCTTCCTTTGTCTTTTCTCCTGTGCATCAATCTCTTCATCCCTCTGCCCTTCATTTTCTTCCTCACTCTTTTTCTATCTAGGATTTTTATTTATTTTCCTCTTCTTTCTCTCTCTCTTTTTCTCTATCTGTCCCTCCTTACTTCACTCCCTTCTTCCCAGTAGTATCACTGAGGTGGCACGGGGTGGGGGGTTGGGGGTGAGGGGTGAAGATCATACCAGGTGATACTGTTAGAGAGAATGACATCAAAAGCACTATCTAAAATTTTTGTGCAGTCTTTCAGCAGAAATTTAGTTTTATGAACATTCTTGTAGTTAGTCATAAAAATAAAAATATTTTTTGTAAGTCTAGCTTAGTTGTATCAATATATCCACAAGGCTAAAACTCTACACTAAATCACATTTTGAACCTTCTGATGCACTCCCATCGGAGATGTCATTATTACCCAATTATAATTTTGATTCTAATTATGGGGTTTAATCTACATGTGCAGGAAGATGTGCTAGTGTTTTCCTTGCTACCGGTTTTTAAAGTCTCCATATCTGTTGAATTTTCTGTTGTTTTAGCTACAACATCATGGTAATTAGCATGGGGTTGGGGGTGATACAATGAGTTACTGCACTGTGTGTTACCAGCCCTGGTGATACTACTCCTTATTCCTTCTACCTGTACCTCTGGCCTAATTGGGAATGGTGATTGAGTCAGGAAGATGTGCAAACCATTTTCCTG
Source organism: Heterohyrax brucei (assembly GCA_028571685.1). Classification (NCBI taxonomy): domain Eukaryota; kingdom Metazoa; phylum Chordata; class Mammalia; order Hyracoidea; family Procaviidae; genus Heterohyrax; species Heterohyrax brucei. The sequence goes on along the minus strand of CM053154.1, from coordinate 95,998,547 downwards.
CAACAGAGCTGTGATTTCCAACCAAGATAGAAACTGTTCAGGAGAAAAAGAAAAGGCAGGAGTATATAACATCAAATGTACTTCAGCCTCTGGGCTGTGGACTTCCTGTTTATACAACTTTTTCTCCCCCAGGGGCTCAGCTGAGCCTGGCCGACTGGCATAAGCCAGCCATCCTGCTTTGAAGCCCTATCACATAGGGCTTAGTGTAAGGGTACAGAGCCCCCTACCCTTGGCTGCAGGCCTGAGAAGTGCCACCAGTGCCAGTCCTTACCTCACCCCTGACCTGAACGCCTGCTTCCTGTGAATATTCATTGCCACCCAGGCTTCTTCCATCTTGTATATGGACACAACCATTCTTTATGAGAATCCTGAGGAAGATGTTAAGCACATACCCTCACCCAAACCCTGTTGTAGGTCCCTTGGTGGCACAAATGATTTGCGCTTGACTATTAACATAAACAGGGCTGACTTTAGAAGCCCTGGTGGCATAGTGGCTGACCGAAAAGTTCAGCTATGAGTTGAAATCAGCTCAAGGGTAGTGTATTTGGTTTTCTTTCTTTTCTTTTTTAATTAACCTAAAAGTTGATAGTTCAAACCCACCCAGAGCTGCCACTGGAGAAAGGCCTGGCAATCTGTTTCTATAAGGATTAGAGCCAAGGAAACAAGAGCACAGTTTTGTTCTGCAACACATGAGGTCTCCATAAGTTGGAATCAACTCAGTGGTATGGGGTTTGGTTTCAGTGCCCCCACCCCATCCCACTGTACAGCAGGTCCACAGAAAAAGTAGAGAGAGATAGAGCATTGCTGATGGATTCTACTGACCCCTCTGATATTTCCTCTTAAGTCTAAATTCTCCCAGGAGGGCTGGACCTCAACTACCAATTGAGTGCCAGAGGCAGTAACCCAGACGTCTGAAAGGGAAAGGGTCTGGGGAGTCATCCATCCATTCAGTCTTCATGTATTTGCGACTTACCTATAATGTTCTCAGTGCTGTGCTATGGCCCTGGGGATACAGATGAAAATTCCAGAAAACTCCCTAAAGATTCAAAAAATTTACCAGATGCAGAAGCCTTTCTGAATCTAACAGAGGTTGAATACAAAAGAGTTATATATAAAATCCTCCCAGAGATTAAACAAAATGCAATAGAACAAAATGAAAAATTTGGTAAACTATTTGAAATGCTAGAACATCAACAATCTGAAATACATCAGATTAATAACAAAATTACAGAATCAGGTAATTCTATCCAAAGCCAAAAGAGTAGGATTGAACAGATGGAAGTTAAAATCAGTGACCTAGAAGACAAAGTAACTAACGCCAGCATTTACGAGGTAAAATCAGAGAAAAGAAATAAGAAAAATGAAGAAACATTAAGAAACATATGGGACTTCATGAAGAGGAATAATTTACGTTTAATTAGATTTCCTGAACAAGGGAGGATTAATGACAACATAGAGAGTATTGCTGTCGAGATGCTGACAGAAAACTTTCCTGAGATTATGAACAAAGAGAACATAGGTATCCAAGATGTTTTCAAACACTGCAAAAGTTAGATCCAAAAAGAAAGACGCAAGGCATATTATAGTTAAGCTTAATAAGCTAAAACACAAAGAGATACTTCTGAAGACAGCAAGACTCAAATCAAGCCTAACGTTCCGAGGGAAACCCTGTAGACTTTCATCTGATTTTTCTGTCGAAACAATGCTGGCTAGAAAACAATGGGCAGACACATTTGAAGCCCTGAATAGGAACAACTTCATCCTAGAATTATTTATCCTGCAAAATTGTCTACCAAATATAGTGGTGAAATTAAGACTTTTGAAAATAAAGAGAAATTTAAAGACTTCATAAAAACTAAACCAAATTTACACGAAATATTGAAAGAAGCTCTTCCCTAAATGTATGTTTTAGGTGATATTTCAAGGCACTTCATCCAAATTTCTAATCAGTTAAGGAAGGCACAAAATTTCACCAAACCAAGCCAAAACCTATAGTATTACAATAAGGGAATCCATGATCATGTCATGACAACTATAATACAATCACATTAGAAGAGGGATACACAACAATAGTTGCAGTTGTTTATGATGCAGAGAAAATTTCAGACTTATAAAATAATTAAAATTTATTTCAATAAATATATGTTAAGGGGATTATGTATGTAGTCATAAAACAGATTAACAATATATCATTTGAAATTAAAAATCACAGTACAGGAGTCTCAACAAATATAAAATCAAAACTCATACCATCCATAAAGAAGAATGTCCCAGAGAAGATTAATAAGAACAACAGAGAAATCATCAACATGAAAATAAACATATCCCAATGACACCACTAAACATATACCTATCAATAATCACACTGAATGTAAATGACTGAATGCTTCAGTAAACAGACAGCAAATAATATCCTGGGTCAAAAGACATGACCCATCTATATGTTGCTTACAAGAAACACAACTTAGACTTAAAGATAAGAACAGGTTGAGAATTGAAGTTTGGAATAATAGATATCAAGCTAATAATACACAAAAAAGAGCAGCTGTGGCAATATTAATCTCAGATAAAATAGATTTTAATGTAAAATCCACTATTGTAGACAAGGCTAGTCACTATTTATTGCTGAAAGTTTCAATACTCAAGCAAGACTAAACAATATTAAATATTTACACACCCAATGCCAAAGCACCCAAATACATTGAAGAAATACTGACAACACTGAAAAATGAGATTGATCGTTCCACAATAATAGTTGGAGACTTTAACACTACCCTTTGAGTTAAGGATAGATCATCAAGACAAAAGCTCAGTAAAGATACAGAAGATCTCATTACAACAATCAACCAACTTGACCTGATCGACATACTTAAGTCTTTTCATCCACCAGCAGATAAATACACCTTTTTCTCCAAAGCACATGGAATATTCTCCAGAACAGAACATATGTTAGATTATAAAACAATTCTCCATAAAATCCAAACCATTGATTTATTGCAAAGTACCTTCTCGGACCACAGAGCTATAAAAGTTGAAATCAATAACAGAAAATTCACAGGTAAAAATTCAAACTAATGGAAACTGAACAACACTTTACTCATAAAGCCTTGGATTATAGAAGAAATTAAAGACACATTAAAGAAATTTATAGATTCAAATGAGAAGGAAAACACATCCTACCAGAATTTATGGGATACAGCAAAAGCAGTGCTCAGAGGTCAGTTTTTCTCTGTAAATGCACACTTCCAGAAAGAAGAAAGAGCACAAATTAAAGAATTAACCTCACAGCTTGAACAAATAGAAAGAGAGCAACAAAGAAACCCCTCAGACACCAGTAGAAAACAGATTGTAAAGATTAGAACAGAACTAAATGAATTAGAGAATAGAAAACAATTGAAAAAATTAACAAAACCAAAAGCGGATTCTTTGATAAGATCAACAAATGTGATAAGCCATTGGCTAAGCTTACAAAAGAAAAACAACAGAAGATACAAATAACCCAATTAAGAAATGAGTTGGGAGATGTTACAACAGAGCCAACTGAAATAAAATATATCGTAACAGAATACTATGAAAAGCTAAACTCTAATAGATTTGAAAACCAGGGGGAAATGGACAAATTTCTAGATTCATATAACTTACCAAGACTATCACAAGGAGAACTAGATCAACTTAATAAATCTATCACAAAGTAAGAGATTGAAAAAGTTATCAAAAATCTAGCAACCAAAAAAAAATCCTGGCCCAGACGGCTTCACTGGAGAATTCTACCAAACTTTTAGAGAAGAATTAACTCCAATACTAATGAGGCTATTTCACACCATAGAAAGAGAAGAAATACTTCCAAATTCATTCTATGAAGCCAGCATAACCCTGATACCAAAACCAGGGAAAGATCCCACAAAAAAAGAAAACTACAGACCAATATCACTCATGAATCTAGATGCAAAAATCTTCAACAAAATTCTAGCCAATAGAATTCAACAGCAGATTAAGAAAATAATTCATCATGACCAAGTTGGTTTCATTCCAGAGACGCAAGACCAGTTCAACATCAGAAAGACAGTTAATGTAATCAACCGCATTAATAACACAAAAGATAAAAATCACCTGATTTTGTCAGTTGATGCAGAAAAGGCATTTGACAAAGTTCAACATTCATTCATGCTTAAAACTCTCAGAAAAATAGGAATAGAGGGGAAAAACCTCAGTATAATCAGTAGCATCTATGCAAAGCCAACTGCTTTCATCATCTTGAGTGGTGAAAGACTGAAAGAATTCCCTTTGAGAATGGAAACTAGACAAGGATGCCTGCTGTCACCACTTCTATTCAACATTGTGCTAGAAGTTCTAGCAAGAGCAATTACACAACTCAAAGGACGTATTGGCAATGAAGAAGTAAAGATTTCCCTCTTTGCAGATGATATGATTGTTTATACAAAGAATCCAAAGAAATCCATAAGTAAACTATTAGAGCTAATAGAAGAATTTGGCAAAGTATCGGGATACAAGATGAACATAACTAAATCAATAGGATTCCCTTATACCAACAGTGAAATTATTAAGAAGAAATCACTAAATCAATTTCATTTACCATAGCCCCCAAGAAGATAAAATACCTAGGAATAAATCTAACTAGAGAAATAAGAGTTCTTGACAGAGAAAACTATAAGACCCTACTACAAGAAACTAGGAGAGACTTAAATAAGTGAGGTAATCTGCCCTGCTCATGGATAGGAAGACTCAATATTGTGAAAATGTCTATTTTGCCCAAAGCAATCTACTTACATAATGCAATCCCAATTCAAATTCCAGCAACATTTTTAATGAGATGGAAAAACAAATTATAAGCTTTATTTGGAAAGGGAAGAAACCTCGGATAATTAAAATACTACTAAAAAAGAAGAACATACTGGGAGGCCGCTCACTACCTGACTTTAAAACCTATTACACTGCCACAGTAGTCAAAACAGCTTGGTACTGGTACAAAAAGAGACATACAGACCAACGGAACAAAGTAGAGACCCCAGAGATGCCACCATTCTCCTATGAACAAAGGATATTTGACAAAGGTCCTAAGATTGTAAATGGGATAAGAACAGTCTCCTTAACAAATGGTGCTGGCATAATTGGATATCCATCTGCAAAAAATTGAAACGAGACCCATATCTCACACCTTATACAAAAATCAACTCAAATTGGATAAAAGATCTAAATACGAAATGATAAAGCTCATCCAAGATAAAATAGGGTCAACAATGGAAGTTTTAATACACAATATAGACAGACTTCAAAATCTGACAAAGGACATTCATCAGAAGAGAAAATAGATAAATGGGAATTAATGAGAATCAAACACTTCTGCTCATCCAAAGACTTCATCAAAAGAATTAAAAGACCACCTACAGAATGGAAAAAAATATTTGGCAACTCTATGTCAGACTGATGCCTGATCTCCATAATCTATAAGATTCTACAAAATATCAATCAGAAAAAGACAAGTCATCCAATTAAGTGATGGACAAAGGAGACAACAGATACTTCTCTAACGAGGAGATCCAGGCAGCCAAAAAACACATGCAGACTTGCTCATGATCATTAATTATTAAAGAAATTCAAATCAAAATGACAATGACATAACATCTCACCCCAACAAGATTGGCCATGATCCAAAAAACTCAAAACACTAAATGTTGGAGAGGCTGTGGAGAGATTGGAATTCTCCTACACTGTTGATGGGATTGAAGAATGGTGCAACCACTTTGGAAAGCAATTTGACATTACCTTAGAATAATGGATACAGATACACCATTTCACCCAGTAATTCCTTTACTCAGAATATATCCTACAGAGTCAAGGTCATTCACACCAACGAATGTTCATTGCAGTACAGTCCACGACAGCAAAAAGCTGGAAGCAACCCAGATGCCCAACAACAGAAGAATGGATGGGTAAACTTTGGTATATGTACTCAATGGAGTACTATGCAATGATATAGAACAACGATGATAGCAGGAAACATCTCTCAATTTGGTCTCAACTGGAGGACATTATGTTGAGTGAAACTAGTCAGTGACAGAAGGACAATTATCATATGAGACCCCTACGATAAAAACTTAAAAGCAGACTCATACATAACAGAAAAGACTCTTTGATGGCTACAAGGGTGGGGAGGGGAGAAGGGCAGGAGGGCGAGGAGTAAGGGTTTAGATTAGTTAGTTGTTAGAAATTTGATTGGGTGAAATTAGTGACAATACACATTAGTAAGAAGGTTAATATTAATGGGACTTCGACACAACTTGTGTACTCCTCCCATCTTAACCCAATATTGTAAGCACAGAGTATGTACACTTTCATTTTTTTTTAATGAAAAAAAAAAAGAACAGGTCCTCTACCCTTAGACCTTTATGAAGTTTACATGCTGAAGGGGAGACAAACATATTGAGTAAGAAAACATTGAAAGTAGTGCATGGCATAACAACAGTAACAACAAAAACTTCGTTACTTTCAAGTCAATTCCAAATCACAGTGACCATATTGAACAGAGTAGAACTGCCCCATAGTTTCCAAGGAGCAGCTGGTAGATTTGAACTGCCAACATTTTGGTTAGCAGCTAAATTCTTAATTTTTGCAACACCAGGGAGGAGTGAGGTACCTCCAGGTCCTTATCAGTTAAGTTACAGAGCTGTGAAACACTTGCCCCAGCAAGGCAGATGTAGGCATGAATCCCAGGCCAGGAGGCCACAGGAAGTGAAAGCTGAAGAGATAAGCAGCTGAGCTGCCCCATTCTCAAAAGGTATGGCCATGAAACATGGCTCTGGCATTTCTAAGGGTGGAAGTGCCACTCAGTTGGACTAGAAAAATGGTGCCAAGGGAGCAGAGTTGCTGTCCCAGTGGGCCTGCAAGGCGGAGCTGTAGCTCAGGGCCAAAGGGATTCCGCTCAGAGTCTGGTGAGTGTGGTCAATCCCTGGAGTCTGGAGGCCTTAAGGACTAATATAATGTGTTCCCCTGACTTGCTTGTTGCCTGTCACCCTTTCTTTTCCTTAGTTTCTCTCATTTGTAATAGAAATGTCTAGCTTGTGCCAGTGCTGCCATTACACCTTTTGAAGCAGATAACTTGTGTTCTAGATTTCACAGTTGAAGAGGAATTTCTGGATTTTGGACTTGGACTTAAGACTTTTGCTATGATGGGGTGAATATGTTTTACACGTTGTAGGTATAGGATTTTTGAGAGGACGAAAGGTGGAATGTCATGGATTGAATTGACTCTAAAACAAAATGTGTGTAGCAATTTGGCTACGCCATGATTCCCGGTATTATGTGATGTTTCTGTGTGCTACAAACCCTGCATCTGTGATGTCAATGAGGGAGGATGGATGGCAGTTGTGTTGGAGGGGAGAGAATAAGTGTGTAAGACTGCATTGTGCCTTGAAGCAATCTCTTGAGCTATAAAAGAAAGAACCTATCCGAGGGAGTTGGGGACCTCATACTATCAAGAAAGAAGCAGAGCTGGGAGCAGAATGCATCCTTTGCAAAGGACCCCGTGTCCCTGTACCTCAGAATCTCCCAGTCCAGAGAAGATTGAGAACAAAGACCTTCTTTCAGAGCCAACAGAGAAAGACTTCACTCAGAGCTGATCCTCCAAATCTGGAGTTTAAGCCTACTGAACTGTGACAGAATAAAATTTCTCTCTTTAATGCCATCCTCTTGTGGCATTTCTGTTATAGCAACTTTAGATGACAAAGACCCCAATCATATTACTCTGTGCATGACTGAAAAGAAAACACTGCCGAGTCCTATACCATCCTCATGATCAGTTGCAGACCAGACTGTTGTAATCTATATGGTTTTCTTTCTTTTCTGTTATTGTTGTTGTTGAGAATATACACAGCAAAGCATGCACCAATCCAACAGTTTCTACATGTATGATTCAGTCGCATTGATTACATCCTTCAAGTTATGCAACCATTCTCACCCTATTTTTCTGAGTTGTTCCTCCCCATTAACGTAACCTCCTTGCCTCTAAGCTTCCAATCGAGTCTTTTGAGTTGTTGTTGTCAATATGATACCATATAGATAGATTTTAAAAGAGCATAATGCTCAAGGCAGACATTCTTTACTAGGTAGGCTAACTATCATTTGGCTTTAAGATTTCAGGGGATATTTTTGGTCTAAGATTTGAAGATAATCTCAGGGAAACTGTTTCAGGATTTCATCCAAGTCTCCATGGCTCCAAACAGCCTGCGTCCCAAAAGCATTTGAAATTCTGTTATTCATTTTCAAGCTTTTGATAAGGACTCTTTCACTGATCAACATGTTCACCAGTGGCAGCTGGACAACATCCCATTCTTCAGGAGAAATGAAGTCCTGATACATGCTACATTATGGGGACAGCTTGAGTGAAATAAATGCATCATAAAAAGACAAATGTTGCATGTCTCAATCATATAAAAAGACAAGAAAAGGCAAACATACAGAGAAACATGTTTATTAGTGGTTACTGGGAGTAGGAGACCAAAAACAAACAAACTCAGTGCCATCAAGTCAATTCTGACTCATGGCAACCCTGTAGGGCAGAGTAGAACTGCTCCATAAAGTTTCCAAAGAGCACTGGGTAGATTTAACTGCCAGCTTTTTGGTTACTAGACATAGCACTTAAAACCACTATGCCATCAGGTGTTCTGGGAGCAGGAGACAGAAGGTAAATAAAGGTTATTGCTTATGGAGCACTGGCTTTAGGTTCATGGTTGTAGAAAACTTGCATTAAGGATAGTATTGCATAACTGATTTTTATAATCGCTGTCAATGAATTATATATGTGTAGAATTGGACGGCACTTGGCTTGGCCTTGGCAGAATTGGCAAAAAATGTGTGACAGATATATTTACAATGATGACAGAAAAAAAAAGAGGTAGCTGTTGCTTTTGTACAACCAAATACCTCACAAGATTCCTTGGTTTGGAGGTTTGGAGTCATGATTTCATGGGATATCCCATTGTGTTTACTATTTGTGTTCTACCTCCTAGTTCATTGCTGGTATCTTAAAAGCTGCAAGTGGCCATCCAAGGGACAGAAATTGGTCTCTGTTCATCTAAAGCATCAGAGGAAGAACGAGTGTCATGAATGGTAGGAGGATATACATTGTGTGGCTAATTGCCTCCATGAGCAACTGCCATGAGATTCATGGGATTTTTATTGGCTGATTTTTGGAAGCAGATTTCTGGGTGTTTCATCCTAGTTTGCTTTAATCCAGAAGCTCTGCTGAAACTTATTCAAATTGTAACAGCATCATAACAACACTCAAGTTGCACATAACAACACTCAAGCCATACATGAGGTGTACTTGCTGAGAATCAAACCTATTTCTCCTGCATGGAAGGCAAAAATTCTGATTCTGCTGCCTCATTAAAATGAAATTGGAAGTATGCATTTTCTAATCTCCTGTTCTGATGGATTTAAATAGGAGAGAAAATGTTCCAGGGAGCCAGTTCAGGCTCTTGAGATCTGCTAGGGACTCGGAAGCAGGGGGTACCTGTTCAGGTTCTCACACTGGTAACAGAAGCAGAATGAAAATGTCTTATGTCCTCTGGAGCTCAAATTCACATGACTGTCCCTCCAACTCTGGTCCTGTCCTATTTGCTTTTGTGGAGAAGATACACAGAAATTGAAGTCTCCAGCACAGGCTTTCCTATGATGCCCCCTTCTATGTGGGGGCAGGCAACAAGATTCTCCCTGAGCATAGCTACCAACCAGGATACAGACAGGCCTGCTGTGAGCTGGTGGGGTGGGTATGGGGCAACTTTGAGACATGTATAAGTAAACTCAGGTTATCTAGGAACTGGCCCAAGAGGAGATACAGCATTTCCAGTGCTCCTGACAGCCCTACAGGCCCACAAGCAAGGATGGTGTCTCCCATGTAAATTTCAGGAGAAAGCATTTAACTTCCACTTTCCCCTTGGAAGTAGGGAGTGAACAGCATTCAAGAAGTGTTGTGGAAATATCTGAGTAAGAAACCAAGGTGATGACTCCACTGATCTTCACCTCGCCTGGATGCTGTAATCTGTGTCCCCAGGTGAACTAAGACCACCAATGTGTAGAAAACATAGCGATCTAATTCCCCTGCACTTAAACAAAACAAGACACCTCACTATCACAGATTGAACTGTGTATGCCCTCCACCCCCACCCTCATACCTCCCACCCTCCCATAGCCCCCCCAAAAGGAGTGTAGCCTTTTGACTAGGCCAGGACTCCTGGTATGGTGTGCTGTTCCTCCAGGCTGTAAACCCTGCCTTTATAATGTTAATGAGAGAGGATGGCAGCAACTGTTTTGGTGGGGCAGGACTCTTGTGTAAAACTGTATGGTGCCTGGAGGCAATCTTCTGGGCTGTAAAGGAAAGGGAAGCGAGCAGAGAGTTGTAGATCTCGTACCACCTGGGAAGAAACAGTTCCATGAGCAGAGTGCATTCTTTAAGAAAGGATCTGTGTGTCCTGCATCTCAGAAGCTCCCAGTCCACGGAAAGATTGATGACAAAGACCTTTCTCCAAAGCCAACAGAGAAAGCCTCCCCCTGGAGCTGACACCCTGAATCTGGACTTTCAGCCAGTTGGTCTGTAACAAAATAAAATTTCTCTTTGTTAAAGCCATCTATTTGTGATGTGTCTGTTACAGCAGCACTAGATAACTAAGACACTTAACTGCAGTCAAAACTGGAAGAAGTGCCCTGGGTTCCCCCGGTAGGCAGTAAGGTATGTATCTGGATGGTCCTTAAAAGGCAGGGTTAGCATACCAGAGGCTGAAGGGCCCTTCCAATCTTGAATCTCACAGCTTTCTCACTCTACAGTCCAGGACAGAACCGTTACTGAGACACACTGTGTGATACCTTACTACAAAGCAATGTGTATGGGGTTGAGTGTCAGTTCTTTCACTCTAAGATCCCTGCCTGTAGCTTGCTCACCACCAGGGACCATGAGAAATGCACATTTACAGGCCCCACTCAGACTACCAAGTCAGAAAGTCTGGGGGTGCAGCAAGTAAATCTCTCTCAGGCGAACCCCCAGGCAACCTGAAGGCTTTCTCATGAGCGGTAACGCTGGTCCAGAGCTGTGGCTTCGAACTCTGGCTACACATGACATCACCTACAAGGCTTCTGAAAGCTTAGAATGGTAGCTATGCCTGTGCCCAGCCCCCAGGGACTCTGCTCTGCTTGACTTCAGAATCTAATTGAACTAGTGGCCTCAACCCAGGAATGCTTTGTGGCTCTAGAATTACCTTTCACATCTCTTTGCTTTTCTATTTTTCTTTAACTAAATCCTGTTTTTGAATTTGCCTCTTCTCTTTCATGTACTTCATTGCACTTGAGTTAGGGTGGTAACCTCTTTCTGAAGATTTATATGGAAAAAAAAACACGCCAAGGAGGATATTTGTGAGCAACCACTGTCTGGGTGTTGCAGATGTATGCTGAAAGTAGTATAGTTAGTTTTCCTGTGGCACTTCAGTCTTCAATAAACATATGTTTTAGTAAGTTTAGCCAGTGGTTTGTCAATTTTGTTGATCTTTTCAAAAAACCAGCTTTTGGTCTTTTCAATTTTTTCAATTGTTTTTCTATTCTCTAATTCATTTAGCTCTGCTCTAATCTTTATGATCTCATTTCTTCTGGTGCCCGAGGGGTTCCTCTGTTGTTCTCTTTCTACTTGTTCAAACTGTAGAGTTAGTTCCTTGATTTGGTTTCTTACTTCCTTCCAGATGTGTGCATTTATGGAGATAAACAGACCTCTCAGCACTGCTTTGGCTGTATCCCATAGGTTCTGGTAGGAAGTGTTTTTGTTCTCATTGGAAGCCATGAATTTCTTTATTTCATCCTTGATTTCCTCTATAACCCATGTTTTTTAGAGCAAGATGTTGTTCAGTTTCCAAGAGTTCCACTTTCTATGTTTTTTTCTGCTATTGATTTCAACTTTTATGGCTTTATGATCTGAGAAGATGCTTTGCAGTAATTCAATGGTAAGGATTTTGTTGAGCATTGCATTATGGCCTATCACGTGGTCAATTCTGGAGAATGTTCCATGTGCACTGGAGAAGAAGGTGTAGTTGTCTGCTGATGGGTGGAAAGTTCTGTATATATCAATGAGGTTTAGTTGGTTAATTGTGTCAATGAGGTCTTCTGTATCTTTACTGAGCTTTTTTCTAGATGATCTGTCTAGTAATGAGAGTGGAGTGTTAAAGTCTCCCACTATTATTGTGGAGTCATCTAACTCTCTTTTGAGCATAGTCAGTGTTTCTTCGATGTATTTAGGTGCTCTGATATTAGGTGTATAAATATTTAATATAGTTAAGTCTTGCTTGTGTACTGAACCTTTCAGCAATAAATAGTGTCCATCATTGTCCACGATAGTGGATTTGACATTAAAATTGATTTTGTCTGAGATTAGAATTGCCACCCCTGCTCTTCTTTGTTCATTGTTAGCTTGATATATATTCTTCCATCCTTTAATTTTCAGTTTGTTCCTGTCTTTAGGTCTCGAGTTTCTTGTAGACAACATATGGATGGGTTATGTCTTTTGATCCAAGATGACACTTGGTGTCTCTTTACTGGAGCATTCAGTCCATTCCCATTCAATGTAATTATTGATAGGTATGTGTTCACTGCTGCCATTGTGATATGTTTATTTTTATGTTGATGTTTTCTCTGTTGTTCTGATTAGTCTGTTCTGGGACATTCTTTTTTGTGAGTTGATTTTTCACCTTTTTCAGAGCTGGTTTTGTAGTTGTTGAGACTCCTGTGTTACATTTCTTGAAATGGTATGATACATCTTTGTTGTACTTTACAGCTGCCCCTAGCCAAGCTGCCCCTATGATCCCCTTTAATAAACTATATATAAACTCAATTTTAATTACTACCAGTCTTGTCATCTTCCTCTCGATCTGGAAGGACTGTAACAACTGTAGTACATCCCTCTTTTTGTTATGATGACACCACAGTTTTCATGATGATCACTGGATGGCTTCTTTCTGTATCAAAGCTGTGATTGACTTTGGAGCCTTCCCTAAAAAAATAGAGTATTGAGTAGTGGGTCGTTCTAAAATATAAAGTTAGTGTTTTCGTTCTTCTAAGCCAGAGCCAAGAACTTCTTTCAGTATTTCTTATAGTTTGGGTTTGGTTTTTACAAAGTCTCTGAGTTTCTGTTTGTCTGGGAATGTCTTAATTTCATTTTCATATTTGAAAGACAGTTTTGCAGGATATATAATTCTTGGTTGGAAGTTCTTCTCCTTCAAGGCTTTGAATGTGTCATGCCACTGTCTCTGTGCCAGCATGGTTTCTGCTGAGAAATCTGACGAGAGCCTACAGGGTTTCCCTCTGAATGTTAGCTTTGCTTTGAGTCTTGCTGCCTTTAAGAGTTGCTGCTTATGTTTCATTTTGTTAAGCTTGATTATAATATGTCTTGGAGTCTTTCTTTTGAGATCTATATTGGGTGGCATACGATATGCATCTGAGATGTCTATATTCTCTTCCTTCATGATTTCTGGGAAGTTTTCTTTCAGCAGCTCAGCAACGATACTCTGTGTTCTCAGATGTCTCACCCTGTTCAGGGACTCCAATTAATCGAAGGTTGTTCCTCCTAATAGAGTCCCACATGCTTCTTAATGTTTCTTCATTTTTCTTGTTTCTTTTTTCCAATTTCTGCTCATAGTCGCTGGCATCAGTAGCTCTGTCTTCCAAGGAAATTCTTTTTTCTATTTGTTCCATTCTGTTTCCTTGGCTTTGCGTGGAAGTTTCTATGTTTTTGATTTTGTTCTTGATCTGTTGGATTTCAGAATACTGGTGTTCCATCAGATCGAACAGCTTGCTTAATTTTTCATTTTGTTCTGCTGCATTTTGTATAAGGTCTAGAAGGGCTCTGCATATAATCATTTTGTATTCACTTCCTGATGCTTTCAGAAACATTTCTTCATCTGGAAAACTCCTTGGTTGCTTTATTTGGGAGCCTTCTGAAGCCATGAGTGATTTCTTGTATGCCACAAGTGTCTGTTGCTTTTTGGGTCTCATGTGAGTAAGTAGAGGCTGGGAGAGATACTATGAGGATGGACTGCAGATGTTTCTCTAGGCTGTCTTCAAATGTAAAGCAAAAGGTATCTGACCACTTCACAAGTCAGTTAGGTTTTCAGGTGTAGAAGTCCCTCTTCTCAACTGACAAAGTAAGTACCACTACATCCAACCCCAGATGATAACAAACTAGTTCAGAATACAGCAATGCTACTGCCTTGTTTGCTTCTGCTGACAGGGCCTAGCCTTAGGCAACACTGCACTGAGTACTGCTCTTGTGATAGAAAAGCGCTCTCTTGTGGGCAGGCTCTGGCTCCCAAGGTAAGAATTAGGTCCAGCTGCAGCCACCATATCCAAGATGGCGTCCTCCACCCAGGCAGCAGACATAGGGGCTAAAGGTGCCAAGAGGTAGTGATTCTCTGCTTCTGTTGCAGGGCCTGCAATGTAGGTGGCACTGGGAAAATTACTGCTTTTCTGTCGGAGAAGCGCTGTCCTGTTTGCAGGTGCTGGCTCCCAGGCTAAGAATTAGGTCCTGCCAAAATCTCGATACCAACATGGCATCCCGCACACTGACTGTGGTATTCTGTACAAACCCCACTGACGCAGATATAAAACAACAAGCCCAAAGTGGCTAGATTAACAGTCTTAAGCCTGGCTCTCAGAATATGGGAATTTCACCTGCCTGTCCCCCCAGCAGCGCATCTGAGTCTAGCCACTAGGCAAGACCCAGCTCCACCTGCCGGCCAAGACAGAGAAAGAAAAGTCAAACTGGTGCGTTTACCGTCCGTCCGTGAGAGCCGGGGCTAGCCAGGAGTGAGAGTCAGTGAAAGAGAGGAGGTTTTTCGCTCAGTGGTATGAAGTCCCAATTAACAGTCCTGTGCCATGTCCCAAGGCTGATTAGGTGATCAGAAGTCTCCATTTGTTTATCAATTCAGGTCTTGGTTTCCAGAGGGATATTAGGAGACATGTGCTTAGTCTGCCATCTTGACTCCGCCCCATCAATAAACATATTTTTTATAGATTTTTAAATAAATAAATATTGTGTTTTATGTTAATAGAATATTTTCCTTGATATCTAAACACATGAAAGTGTTTAGAGAAATATTAGCTTAACACATTATTTAAATGATGATCATTTGACTAAGAGACTCTTCAGGGCATGTGAGCATATCCATGTAAAAGTACATGTCTTATAAACTGATGACATCCAGCAGTTTTACTGTGTCCCTTCTCAGGATAGTAAGTCATGCTTTGACCAAAAAGAAAAAGTCAATAAACCTTAGCTTGGCAGTTCAATGGGAGAAAGCTTCCAAGAAGGCAAGGTTTTAGAATAGACAATTTCTCTCAGAGGGCCTTCTAGTCAGGGGATGGGGGAAGTGTCTGTCACAGGGAGATGTCAGTGGGGAGAACACACCATAGACACTGGACAGGTAAACGAAGATGGCACAGAGAGCCATGTGCTGCGACGAAAGTCGTGTAAAGCAGAAAGAATGACTGGGGGAAGATTATTTCAAAGGGTTATCAGGGCTTGGGTCTGGACTGGGGGAGGGTTCAGCTGACAGTCAAGTGACAAAGAGTCACATGGCAAGTCCAGAAAAGGGGGCTCTGGGCTGAGGAGGAGAAAGTTCAAAGACTCTGAGGAGGAATGAGGGAGACTAATGTGACTGAGGAGAAGCAGTCATGATTGGGATTAGAAAGGGTGAAGAGCATATGTGACTGAGGAGAAGCAGTCATGATTGGGATTAGAAAGGGTGAAGAGCATGGTGGGAATTTATTGGATGGGTTCAAATAAAGGAGAGATAATGTCAGTATCTACCACCTGTCTCTTCATACTGTGGTAGCTTAAGTGTTGCTGTGATTGTGAAAGCCATCCCATCAATATTTCAAATACCAGCAGCATCACCTATGGTATACAAGTTTCAGTGGAACTACTATATTAAGGCACGGTAGGAAGATAGGACTGGTAATTTGCTTCCAAAAGTTAACAAATGAAAACCTTATGGTTCACAACAGAACACTTTCTGACTTTCTTCCTTTAGAAATGTCATCAAGAGGGATCAGTTGCTAGAGGATGACATCATATTTGGTGATGTCAAGGGCCAATGAAGGTGAAGGAGATCCTTGGTGAGATGGATTGGCACAATAGTTACAATGATGGACTCGTGATGATGGTAACTGCAATGATAAACCAGGACTGGGCAAGATTGTATTCTGTCCTAAACAGGATTGCTATGGGTCTGAGTCAACTTGATGGCGACTGTCATGGGTTGAACTGTGTCCTGCAAAATATCTATCAACTTGTTTTCAGTGTTGCATGACTGTCCACATTTTATCATCTGATAGGATTTTCCTGTGTGTTGTAAGACAAATTTCCTTGGTAAAATAGGCCACGATGGACTTCTCTGAAGTGTTACAAACTAAAAGTGTCACATTGACGACTAACGTGTGCCTGACCCAAGCCGAGGTATCTTCAGTCACATCATATATATGCTTATGAAAACTGGGCAATGAATAAGGAAAACGGAATAAGAAATGGTGTCTTTTGAATTGTGGTGTTGGAGAAGAACTTTGAATGTACCATGGACTGCCAAAAGAACAAACAAATTTGTTTTGGAAGAAATACAACCAGAGTGCTCCTTGAAAGAAAAGCTGGGGAGACTACATCTCATCTACTTAGGACATGTTGTCAGAAAGGATCAGTTCCTAGAAAAGGACATTGTGCTTGGCAAAGTAGATAGTCAGCAAAAAAGAGGAAGACCCTCAATGAGATGGACTGACACAGTGTTTGCAATGATGGGCTTAAGCATAAAAATGATTGCAGATATGGTGCAAGACGGAGCAGTGTTTTGTTCTGTTGTGTACAGGGTATTTATGAGTCAGAACTGCCTCAAGGGCATCCAACAGCAAAATGTGTTGTAAATACTGCCTAACTGTGACGTTAATGAGGCAGGATTTGTAATCCTGGCACTTATGTTAATAATGTTGTTGCTGCTGTTAGGTGCTGTCGAGTCAGTTTGACTCCTAGCTACCCTATGCACAACAGAACACAACACTGCTCAGTCTTGTACCATGTCCACAATTGTTTTTGTGCTTAAGACCATTGTTGCAGACACTGTGTCAATCCATCTGGCTGAGGGTCTTCCTTTTTTTTCGCTCTACCAAGCATGATGTCCTTCTCCAGGGACTGATCCTTCCTGACAACATGTGCAAAGTATGTAAGACACAGTCTTGCCATCTTTGCTTCCAAAGAGCACTCTGGTTGTAATTCTTTCACAACAGATAGGTTTGTTATTTTGGCAATCCATTCTTCTACAACACCACAATTAAAAGGCATCAATTCTTCTGCCTTTGTTCCTTGTCCAGCTTTGCATGCATATGATGCTATTGAAAGTACCATGGCTTGGGTCAGGCGCACTTTAGTCTTCAAGGTGACATCTTTACTTCTCAATACTTTAAAGAGTTCCTTTGCAGGAACTTTCCCCAATGCAATGTGTCTTTTGATTTCTTAACTGCTGCTTCCATGGGTGATGATTGTAGACCCAAGTAAAATGAAATCCTTGACAATCTCAATTCTTTCCCCATTTATGACGATGTTGCTTACTGGTCCAGTTGTGAGGATTTTTGTTTTCTAAATATTGAGGTGCAATCCATACTGAAGGCTATGGTCCTTGATCTTCATCTGTGTTTCAAATCTTCCTCACTTCCAGCAAGTAAGGTAGTGTCATCTGTCTAACGCAGGTTGTTCATGAGTCGTTCTCCAATCCTGATGTCTCGTGCTTCTTCACATAATCCAGCTACTCAGATTATTTGCTTGACATACAGATTGAAAAAGTTTGTTGAAAGGATACAACCCTGACACACACCTTTCCTGACTTTAAACCATGCAGTGTCCCCTTGTTCTGGTCACACGGCTGCATCTTGACCCATGTACAGATTCCTTAAGAGCATGATTAAGTGTTCTGGAATTCCCATTCTCTGCAGTGTGAGTCATAATTTATTATGATCCACACAGTCAGATGCTTTCACATAGTCAATGAAACACAGGTAAACATCTGTCTGGTATTCTCTGCTTTCAGGCAAGATTCATCTGATATCAGCAGTGATATTCCCAGCTCCACATCCTCTTCTGAATCCAGCTTGAATTTTTGGCAGTTCTTTGTCAATATACTGCTGTAGTAACTTTTGAATGATGTTAAGCAAAATTTTACTTGCATGTGATATTAATGATATTGTTTGCTAATTTCCACATTCGGTTGGATCACTTTTTTTTGGAATGGGCATAAACGTGGATTTCTTCCAGTCACTTGACCACGTAGCTGTCCTCCAAATTTCTTGGCATAGACAAGTGAGCACTTCCAGCACTGAATTTGTTTGTTGAAACATCTCAGTTAATATTCCATCAATTCCTGGAGCCTGGTCTTAAGTGCAGCTTCAACTACTTCTTCAGTACTATTGGTTCCTGATCATATGCTACCTCTCCAAATGGCTGAACACCAGCCATTTCTTTCTGGTATAATGACCTTGTGTATCCTTCCATCTCTTTTGATGCTCTGTGAGTCATTTAATACTTTCCCTGTAGAATTCTTCTATACTGCAACTTGAGGCTTGAATTCTCTTCTTCAGTTCTTTCAGCTTGAGAAAGGCAGAACGTGTTCTTCCCTTCTGGTTTTCCATTTCCAGCTTTGTGCATATGTCATTATGATACTTTATTTATGTCTTCTCGAGCTACTCTTTGAAATCTTCTGTTTAGGTCTGTTACTTTGCCATTCCTGCCTTTTGCTTTAGCTGCTTGATGTTCAAGAGCAAGTTATGTTCAAGAGCAAGTTTCAGAGTCTCTTATGGCATCCAATTTGGTCTTTACTTTCTCTCCTGTCTTTTGAATGACCTCTTTCTCTCTATATGGATGATGTCTTTGATGTCATTCCACAATTTGTCTGGTCTTTGGTCATTAGTGATCAACACTTCAAATCTTTTCTTGAGACGGTCTTTAATTTCAAGAGTGATATATTCAAGGTCATACTTTGTCTCTTGTGGACTTGTTCTAATTTTCTTCAGTTTCAATTTGAATTCGCTAATGAGCAATTTACGATCTGTTCCACAGTCAGCACCTGGTCTTGTTCTGACTGTTGATAGAGTGCTTTTCCATTGTCTTTTTCTACAGATGTAGTTGATTTGGTTCCTGCCTACTCCATCTAGTGAGGTCAATGTGTATAGTTACACTTTCTGTTGGTTAAAAAAGGTATTTGAAATGAAAAAGTTGTTAATCTTGCAAAATTCTATCATGCGATCTCCGACATTGTTTTTATCACCAAGACCATATTTTCCAATTATTGAGCCTTCTTCTTTCTTTCCAACTTTTGTATTCGAGTCACCAGTAATTATCAATGTATGCTGATTGCATGTTTGATCAATTTCAAACTGCAGAAGCTGGTAAAAATCTCTAGTCTCTTCATCTGTGGCCTTGGTTAGTGTGTAAATTTGAATAATAGCTGTATTAACTGGCCTTGCTTGTAGGCACATGGATATATCCTATCATTGACAGCATTGTACTTCAGGAAAGATCCTGAATTTTTTTTTTTGATGATAAATGCAGCACTGCTCCTCTTCAGGTTTTCATTCCCAGCCTAGTAGACCACATGATTGTCGGATTTAAAGCCAATACCTGTCCATTCAGCTCACTAATGCGTAGGATATCGACTTTTGTGTGTTCCATTTCTGTTTGTTCTCATTTTGAGTCGTGCCACATCCGTGAACAAAGATCCCAAAGGCTTTACTCCATCCACATCATTAAGATCTACTCTATTTGGTGGAGGCTCTTCCTTAGTCACCTTCTGAGTACCTTCCAACCTGGGCTGCTCATTTTATAGCACCATATCTGACAGTGTTCCACTGCTATTCATAAGGTTTTCCCTGGCTAATTCTTCCCAGAAGTTGACTGCTGGGTCCTTCCTCCTAGTCTGTCCCAGTCTGGAAGCTCAGCTGAAGCCTATCTACCATGGGTGACCCTGCTGGTACCTAAATACCAGTGGCATAGCTTCCAGCATCACAGCAACAAGAAAGCCTCCACTGACAGATAAGTGGTGGCTGCTCACGCTATCTTTACCCTCCTTAACAGCATGTTACAGTTACAGTTAACAGCATGTTAACAATGCAAGACTCAATTTACAAGATTAGGTTGTGTTTTAAGTCCATCTCTTTTGACATATAAAAGGAATTGATATTGGGGACCTCATACCACTAAGAAACAAGAGCCAGAATAGTATGTTCATTGGACCCAAGGTCCCCACACTGAGAAGTGTCTCTAATGGGAAAGACTGATGACAAAGACCTTCTAGAGTGAAAATAGAGAGAAAGCCATCTCTTAGAGCTGGCACCCTAAATTTGGATTTTGGATCTGTAGCCTCCTAGATGGCACTTTCTTTGTTAAAATCATCCACTTGTGGTATTTCTGTTACAGCACCGTTAGATGGCAACTAACAACAAGATCAACACAGAGTCTCTGGGCGGTTCAAAACAGTCAATGCACTTGGCTGCTAACTGAAATGTTGGCAATTGGAGTTCACCCAAAAATGCCTCAGAAGAAAGTCCTGGCTATCAATTTCCAAAAACTCAGTTATTGGAAATCCGATGGAGTACAGTTGACACACTTGGGATTGCCATAAGTAGTAGCCAACTTAATGGCAATTGGTTTTGGTTTAAGATGGATACAGAAATTTTTTACTAAGTGCCTACAAGGAGTTTATACTTCAGTGGGCATTGTAGGGAAACTCAAAAGCACAGTACGGCTGTTTTTTTTTCCCCAGAATCTAACACATTGCTGCCTTTGAGGTACTTCTTAACATTCTGTGAGGAAAGAAACTGATTGAACCCAAAATACTAAATGCCTTCAGTTATAAAAAGCCCTCCTCACCATTAAAAAAAAAAAAATACTATTTAGTATTATTTTATAAATTCTATTTCAGTTTTTGTTTGTTTTCTCCCTCTATACTCTCTTTGAGTCTGTTTTTTTTTTCCCTTCTAAGGAATACTTTCTTTGGGGATGTCTGGGTTTCCATCTTGGGGAGCTGGATGGCTCTGGCATGCATTGCTTTCTGCACTGGGAATGTTGCTAAAGTATCACAACTCAAGGTCAGAGCTGTCCCTACAAGCTGAAAGCAGCTCTCTAGCTCACCTGAGTGGGCTTGATTGAATTGGAGATTGGAGATAGGATTTCTTGCCAACATCTGTAAGTCTTTAATTTCTGCATCTGTTTGCAGTCACAACCTGCTGAAGAGGTGTTTTTGTTTTGCTTTGTTTCACTTTGATGCTGAGTGGTGCAGATATGTGAACAAAGAAGACTCGGAAGGAGGATTTAAAGCTGGGAAACCTCACAAATTTGTTCCACTTTGACCTGAGTCTGGTAAAACAGCTCACAGTGTATGTCGGAAAAAAGATTATGGTTTAATTTCAAAGTTGCATTGGACACTGCTATGTATAATCCTTAAACAACCTCCAGGGTGGGGATAAGATTTAAGGATAGGAGGTAGGAGATTTTGGTGGAGGCTTTGTTTCTGATTTATTTCGCTTAGAATTTGTTTTGAATGGGAGACCATCTGGCTTTCAGAAAGTACTTGCCTCTCTTATGCTCTCATGAGGTGGTGCTGGGACTCCCTGGCAGGAGAGGTAATGAAACAGATTTGCTGTAGCTGTAAGATTTCTAAGTGAAGGATGAGGGATGGGATTTTGTATACCTGAGGACATATGTTGAAAACTGCAGAGACCTGTCATTTGTGAACAATAGGCAAATTAAGAAACTGTGAAATTTGGAAGAAGTATTTCATTTTGCAGGTGAAGAAGCAAAAATGATGCCTGTTAATTGCCCTACACACTAGAACCTCGCAGGGACAACACTCTAAGGTGCCAGTGGTCCAGGCTGGGAGGAACAGCTACCCTAGTCCTGCTGAGGCTGCAGAGCAGGGAGCTGCATTGTGGTGACCATTATAGGAACTTGGATGTTTATTTGAATATTCTTTTCAAAATGTAGTTCAATTTTCTTGCAATAGGTCAGTGGTGGCCCCAGGATGAAGTCTTATGAAAGAGGAATTTCCATGAGATTGGACAAAACTGGTTAACTAGAGTATCTTGGAGCTAAGGCCAGGATAGAAACTACAAACTACAAAAAGGGAAGGGAAATGATGTAGACAGGCTGGTAAAGCCCCTTGAGTCTGGAGGGATTACCTGAGAGGAAGGGAAGCTGTGTGAGGGGAGCTTTCAAGGTCCTCGGGGTGGGATGTATAGGTCTGGGCACTCTAAGGACAAGCCCAGACTCCTAAGCAGATAAATTTGGGATGACTCCTAAACTCAGACTTCATGAGTATGTTTGGGCATTCAGTGCTTCAAACAGGTACCTCCGACCCAAGAAGCCCGTGGAGAGAAAGGCCTGAAGGAAAGCTGAAGTAACAGAACTACAATATTTTCATACAGCTTGGACTCTAAATGAAGGAATAGCCTCAACACAGAAAGCTGGAGAGAAAACAAGTGCCATCAGGAGTACCTGGAGCTCCATCACGACATCAGCATAGTTTTTCACATTCTAATTTGCAATCAGAATTCCAACTATACGGGAAGCATTGAAAGATCCATATGTTTGCAGGATTTCAGGGACAAAACAATGGAGAAAAATATTAACTATAAGAAACCCTCATGGTATAGTTGGTGAAGTGCTACAGCTACTAACCAAAAGGTCGGCAGTTCAGATACACCACATGCTCTTGGAAACTATGAGGCAGTTCTATCTTGACCTATAGGGTCATTATGAGTTGGAACTTACTCAACAGCACCTAATAACAGCAACATAGGGCCATGTAATGAACAGACTACATCAGTATAAGAGCAGAAGAACTAAACAGTGTCATGCCACCACCAATGACTACTGCGACAGGGATCACAACAGAGTCCCTGACACAACAGGAGAAAAATCGGGGGCAGAGCTCAGCCAAAAGACCAGACATGATAGTCTGACAGATCTAGAGGTTCTCCAGAAAACAGGGCCCCAGACTGTGAGCCTAGAACTGAAACCATGCCCTAAGCCAACTCTTCAGACAGAGATTGGACTAAAACACAAAACATAAAAAGTGATACTGGTAAAGAGTATGTTTCTTGGCTTAAACAGATAAATGAGACTAACTCAGAAACTCCTGTCTAGAGGCGAGATGACAGGGCAGAGGGTCCAGTTGAATGGACACAGGAAATACAGAGTGGAAAGGAAGATTGTACTGTCACAGTGTGGGAAGAAAAGCTAGAGTTACATAGCAATGAGTTTTTGTATGGCAAGTTGAGTTAAATTGCAAACTTTCACTTAAAACAGAAGAAAATATTTTTTAAAAAATCCAAATTACACTGTCTGACCAATACAGCATATTTAGCCATAAAGGCTCAAATGCTAGTCTGCAATCCAGAGTACACAGAGATATTGGGAGGGCACAGAAACAATCTGGGATTGGGTCCAGGCTCTGCTGGTGTTCCTGGGTGACCCTGGGGAAGTCCCTTACTTTCTCCCAGGTGTGCAAAGTTAATGACATCGTGCACCTATATCAGGTACCCTGAGTGACTCATACATAGCACTGTACTATCAATAAACCAGTTGCTGTGAACCCAGTTCTTACTCTTGGCAACCCAATGTGTGTGAAAGTAGAACAGTGCTCATAAATAGGGTTTTCCGTTACTTTTATTTATTTATTTATGATTGAATGAAAATGTACATTCCCATATAAGTTTGCATGCCCACCTAGGTGCAGCTCCCACTGCTCTCCCTGACCAGTGACAGCACTCTTCCTCTCTGCTCCGCACATGTCTTGTCCTCCCAACAATCTCCTATCCTCTCCTCTCCACCCACTCCCCTGCCTCCAGTAAGAGGTCAGTAGGACAACATCCTATAGATGCATAGAACCATAAAGTACACACGATGTGGTCGCTCTGTGTCACGAAGTCCAATACAGTCGCATCTGAGATTTGACCTCCATTATGTTTTATGGACAGGGGCAGCATCTGGGCCAGGGGCTATGCTTTCAGGGGAAATCCTAGGCCCCCAGACCATCAGTGCAGTCTTTTAATGGAGATCTCAGGGTGCACCTCTTTTTATTCTTGTTTTGCCAGTGAGACTCAAGTTGGTGAGCTCCACCACTGGTGGTGGCTGGGCATCATCCAGTTCTTCCAGTCACAAGTTGATGTACTCACCCACTCATGTGGGTCTCTGTCTTCTGGGTTCTCTTTCCACCATGTTGTTTTGGTCCTTGGTGATCATCTGATCCTGCTAAGTTAGAACCATTTCCTCTACCCTGAGATGGCAGCTTGGCAGCTTTTAAGACCCTGGATGCCACTGACTAATGTGGGCATCAGAGGGCTTTCTTAGCAAAATGCTAGTTATGCCAATTGGCCTTGATTTCCCCTGAGAGCATGGTCCCCAGCCCCCTGCCCCTGTTACTCTGTCCTTGCAATATTGGGTTAAGGTGGGAGGAGAAATCCTGTTATGTTGAAGTCCAGTTAATATTTATCTTTCTAATGTGTGCAGTCACAGATTTCACACAACCAAACTTCTATCAGCTATCTCTGGGGGTCAGTTCTACCCTGGCCCCTAGGGTCGCCATGAGTCGGATCCGACTCGACTGCACTTGGCTTGGCATCTAACCTAAGCTCTCCCCCATCACTCTCCCTCCCTTCCTACTCTTGCATTCATCAGAGTCTTTTCTTCTATGCATGAGTCTGTTTTCAAGTTCTTATCACAGAGGTCTCATACAATATTTGTCCCTTTGTTGCTGACTACTTTCACTCAACATAATGTCCTCCGGTTGAAACCAGGTTATGAGATGTTTGCTAAAATCATCATTGTTCTTTATCATTGCATAGTGTTCCACTGAGTATATATACCATAGTTTACCTATCCATTCCTCTGTTGTTAAGTATCTGGGTTGATTCCATCTTTTTGCTATTGTCGACTGTGCTGCCATAAACATTCGTGTGCATGTATCACTTGGTGTGAATGGCCTTGATTCTGTAGGATATATTCTGAGCAGTGGAACTACTGGGCCAAATGGTACATCTATATCCAGCTTTTTAAGTAAGCTCCAGATTGCTTTCCAAAGAAGTTGCACTATTTTGCAATCCCACCAACAGTGTAGGAGAGTTTCAGTTTCTCCATAGCCTCTCCAGCATTTGATGTTTTGCTTTTTTTTGGATCATGGGCAACCTTGCTGGGGTGAGATGGTATCTCATTGTCATTTTGATTGAATTTCTTTAGTACCTAATGATCGTGAGCGTCTCCGCATGTGTTTTTTGGCTGTCTGGATCTCTTCTTTAATGCAGCGTCTGTTCATCTCCCTTGCCCATCACTTAATTGATTTATCTTCTTATTGATATTTTGTAGTACCTTATATATTACTGAGATCAGGTGTCAGTCTGTCATATAGTTGCCAAATATTTTTTCCCATTCTGTAGGTGGCCTTTTAATTCTATTAATAAAGTCTTTGGATGAGCAAAAGTGTTTGATTCTTAATAGTTCCCATTGATCTATTTTCTCTTCTGTTGTTTGACTGATTTTGAAGTCTGTTTATGTTGTGTATTAAAACTTCCATTGTTATTGTTGTTGCCAGTTTTTCTTGGAAGGGCTTTATTGTTTTAGATATGATATTTAGGTCTTTTATCCAGTTTGAGTTGGTTTTTGTATCAGGTGTAGTGTTTGGGTCTTGTTTCCATTTATTGCAGATGGATATCCAATTTTGCCAACATCGTTTGTTGAAGAGATTGTTTTTTCCCCAGTTTAATGACTTAGGGTCTTTGTCAAATATCAACTGTTCATAGGAAGATGGAGTCGTCTCTGGGGTCTCAGTTCTGTTCTGTTGACATATCTGTGTCTTTTTGTACCAGCACCAGGCTGTTTTGACTACTGTGGCAGTGTAATAGGTCCTAAAGTTCAGTAGTGAGAGGTCTCCCAGTAGTTCTTCCTCTTTAGTAGTGCTTTCACTTATCAGAGGTTTCTCCCGTTTCCAAAGCTGGTAATTTGTTTCTCCATCTCATTAAAAAATGTCATTGGAACTTGTATTGGGATTGCATTATATAAGCAGATTGCTTTGGGCAAAATAGACATTTTCACAGTGTTAAGTCTTCCTATCAATGAGCAGGGTAGCCTTCTTCATTTATGTAAGTCTCTCTTAGTTTCTTGTAGTAAGGACTTGTAGTTCTCTTTGTAAAGGTGTGTTATTTCTCTGGTTAGATTTATTCCTAGGTACTTTATCTTCTTAGGAGCTATAGCAAATGGTATTGATTTGGTGATTTCCTCCTTAATAATCTTGTTGTTGGCATAAAGGAATCCTACTGCTTTACTTATGTTTATCTTGTTTCCTGACTTTTTGCTGAACTCTTCTATCAGTTTGAGTGGTTTAATTATAGATTCTTTAGGAGTCTGTGCATATACATCATGCCATCTGCAGATAAGGAGATTTTTACTTCTTCTTTGCCAGTGCAGATTCCCTTTATTTCTTGGTTTTGTCTAATTGCTCTGGCTAGGACTTCTAGTACAATGTTGAATAGGAGAGGTGAGAGTGGGCATCCTTGTCTAGTTCCTATTCTCAATGGAAACTGTTTCAGTCTCTTTGCATGCAGGATGATGTAGGCACTTCATTTTGTATAAACAATCCTTATTGTATTGAGGAATTTTCTATCTATGCCTATTTTGCTGAGAGTTTTTACCCTGAATGGGTGTTGGACTTTATCAAATGCCTTTTCTCCATGAATAGACAAGATCAGGTGATTCTTGTCTTTTGAGTTATTTATGTGGTTGATCACATTAATTGTTTTTCTGATGGTGAACCAGCCTTCCATCCCTGGTATGAATCCAACTTGATCATGATGGATTATTTTTTGATATGTTGTTTTATTCTATTGGCCAGAATTTTGTTGAAGATTTTTGCATCTAGATTCATGAATGATATCGGTCTGTAGTTCTCATTTTTGGTGGGGTCTTTCCCTGGCTTTGGTACCAGGGTTATGCTGGCTTCATAACACCAATTCAGGAGCATTCCATCCCTTTCTATACTGTGAAATAGTCTCAGTAGTACTGGAGATAATTCTTCTCTAAAGCCATCTGGGCCTGAGCTTCTTTTCATTTGTAGTTTTTGATGACTTTTAAAATCCCATCCTCGGTGATGGGTTCATTAAGTTGTTCTGCTTCACCTTGTGATAATTTGGGTAGGTGATATGAATCAAGGATTATGTCCATTTCCTCTAGGTTTTGAAATGTGTTAGATCACAGTCTTTCTTAGTATTCTGATATGATATTTTGGATGAATCTATTGTGACAACTCCCCTCTCATTTCTTATTTGGGTTATTTGTTTCCTTTCCTGTTTTTCTTTAGAAAGTTTGACCAGTGGTTTGTGAATTTTGTTGATCTTTTTAAAAAACTAGCTTTTGGTCTTTTCTATTTTTTCAGTTGTTCTTCTACTCTCTAATTCATTTAGTTCTGCTCTAATCCTTGTGATCTGTTATCTTCTGGTGCCTGAGGGGTTCCTCTGTTGTTCTCTCTCTGCTTGTTCAAGCTGTGGGGTTAGTTCTTTGATTTGGATTCTTTTCTGCTTCCAGATGTGTGCATTTATAGAGATAAACTGACCTCTGAACCCTGCTTGGCTGTATCCCATAGGTTCTGATAGGAAGTGTTTGCCATAAATTTCTCGATTTCATTCTTTATTTCTTCTATAACCCATGGCTGTTTGAGCAAGCTATTGTATAGTTTCCATGAATTCCTCTTTCTATATATGTTTTTTCTGCCATTGATTTTGACTTTTATGTTTATTTTTCTTTTGATGGTGTGAATTTTGTTGAGAATCACTTTATGTCCTAAGACATGACGTATTCTGGAAAATGTTTCATGTGCACTGGAGAAGATGTAGTTGTCCTCTGACAGATAGAAAGTTCTGTACATGTCAGTGAGGTCTAATTGGTTAATTGTGGCAATAAGATCTTCTGTGTCTTTATTGAGCTTTTTTCTAGACAATCTGTCCAATATTGAGAGTGGAGTGTTGTAGTCTCCTGCTGTTATTGTGGAGTGATCTGTCTCCTTTTTGAGTGTAGTCAGTGCTTCCTCAATGTATTTAGGTGCTCTAATATTAGGTGCATAAATATTTTAAATTGTTAAGTCCTGCATGTGTACTAAACCTTTCAGCAATAAATAGTGTCCACCCTTGTCCATGATGTTGAATTTTACATTAAAATCTATTTTATCTGAGGTCAGAATTGCCACACCTGCACTTCTTTGTTCATTGTTAGCTTGATATATATTCTTCCACCTTTTAATTTTCTGTGTGTTCATATATATGTAAGTCTAAGGTCAGTTTCAGGCAACATATGGATAGGTCGTGTCTTTTGATCCAAGATGTCACTCAATGTCTCTTTACTGGAGAATTCAGTCCATTCACATTCAATGTGATTATTGACAGGCATGTGTTCAGTGCTGCCATTGTGGTATGTTTATTTTTGTGTTGATGTTTTCTCTGTTGTTCTTATTAATCTGTTCTGGGACATTCTTCTTTGTGAGTTGATTTTTCACCTTTTTCAGGGTTGGTTCTGCGGTTGTTGAGACTCGTGTATTATGCTTCCTGATTCAGTATGCTGCATCTTTATTATGCTTTATGACTGCCCCATGATCCCCCTTAATAAACTATGTATAAACACAGTTTCAATTGCTACCATTCTTATTAACTTCTTCTCCATCTAGAAGAAATGTAACGGCTGTAGTACATCCCTCTTTTTAATATGATGACATCGTAGTTTTCATGATATAATCACTAGATTATTTCTTTCACTATTACAGCTTTGATTGAGTTTGGACCCTTCCCTAACTGAGTAGGATTCTGAGTGATGTGTCCTGTATTTGCTTCTAAAGTATAAAGTTACTGGTTTTGTTCTTCTAAGCCAAGAAATTCTTTCAGTTTTTCTTTCAGCTTTGGTTTGGTTTTTACAAAGTCTCGGAGTTTCTGTTTATCTGTGAATGTCTTAATTTCATTTTCATATTTGAAAGATAGTTCTGTAGGATATATAATTCTTGGTTGGAAGTTCTTCTCCTTAAAGGCTTTGAATATGTCATGCCACTGTCTCCCTGCCAGCATGGTTTCTGCTGAGAAATCTGATGAAAGCCTACAGGGTTTGCCTCTGAATGTTAGCTTTGCTTTGAGTCTTGCTGCCTTTAAGAGTTTTTGCTTAAGTTTCATTTCATTAAGCTTGATTATAATATGCCTTGGAGTCTTTCTTTTGAGATCTATATTGTACCTTGGATATCTATATTCTCTTCTTTCATGATTTCTGGGAAATTCTCTGTCAGCAGCTCTGCAACAATACTCTGTGTTCTCAGGTGTCTCGCCCTGTTCAGGAACTCCAGTTAATCATAGATTGTTCTTCTTAATAGAGTCCCACATGCTTCTTAATTTTTCTTGTTTCTCTTTTCTGATTTCTCCTTATACATGCTGGAGTCAGCAGCTCTTTCTTCCAAATCAGAAATTCTCTTTTCCAGTTGTTCCGTTTTGTTTTCTTGGCTTTGAATTGAAGTTTCTATGTCTTTGATTTTGTTCTTGATCTGTTGGATTTCAGAGTACTGGTGTTCCATCAGATTGAGGAGCTTGCTTAATTTTTCATTTTGTTGTGCTGCATTTTGTGTAAGGTCTAGGAGGGCTCTCTATATAATCCTTTTGTAATCACCTTTCAGTGGTTTCAGAAAAGCTTCATCTGGGAGGGTCTGTGTTGCTTTCTTTGGTGGGCCTTCTCAAGTCATGTATGATTTCTTGGTTATGCTTTTCTCCAGAGTTTGTTGCCTTTTGGACATCATGAGTCAACAGAGGCTTGGAGAAACGCTGTGAGGATGGATCACAGTTGTTTCTCTAGGCCATCTTAAAATGAGAGGTAAAAAGTGTCTGACAACTTCCAACATCAGTCAGGTTTTCAGGTGTATAGGTCCCTCTTCCTAGCTGTCAAAGTAAGCACTTCCATATTGAACACTGGATATTATAAACTAGCTCAAATTACAGAAAGGCTACTGCTCTGCTGGCCTGTGCTGTTGGGCCCCAGCTGTAGGCAACACTGTGTAGAACACTGCTTTTCTGTCAGAAAAGCACTCTGCTCCGTGCAAATGCTGCCTCCCAGCCCAAGAATTAGGTCCAGCTGAGGCTTCCATATGGGGATATTTGCTTCCCAGTGGAACAAGATGGTGTCCCACACAAGCTTGCCTCCTGGCTGTGTCCAGATTACTCTATGGCAGAGGTGGAAAGAGAGGCCAAAGGTGCCAAGATGCATAGAGTCCAAAGCATCTGTTGCCAGGCCCCAGCCATAGGCAACATTGTATAAAATACTGTTTTTCTGCCAGAAAAGCACTCTCCCCTTGTAGGCGCTACCACTCAGCCTAGGAACTAAGTCCAGCTGGGGCCTCTGTATGAGTGTATCCACGTCCCAATGGATCAAGATGGCATCACACACAAGCTTGCCACCTGGCTAGGTCCAGGCTACTCTATGGGAGAGGCAGAAAGAGAGGCCAGTGGTACTGAGAGACACAGAGTCCACAGCTGGGCTCTCAAAATATGGCAGTTTTGCTTGCCAGTCCCACCAGCAGTACATCCGAGATTAGTGGCTAGTCAAGTCCCAGCTCCACCCACCAGCTAAGACAGAGAAAAGAAATTAAAATGATGAGTTACCTTTAGTCCCTGGAAGCCCATGCTCACTGAGAGTGGGTTCAGTGAAAGAGAGGTTTTCCATTCAGCTGTATGAAGCCCAAGTGAACAGCCCTATGCCACATCCTAGGGCTCACTAGGTGTCCAGAAAGCTCCATTTAATTATCAGTTCAGTTCTTGGTTTCCAGAGGGATTTGCGGAGACATGTGTTTAGTCTGCCAACTTGACTCTGCCACCCATTACTTTTATTTTTTGTAATAACTATACTACCATACTTTCATTATGCGGTGCCTGTGGTAGTACTCAAATCTCCAACTTTTCAGTTAATGGGTAAGAACATTAACCGTTTGCACACCAGGGACTCACAAACAAGTGACTGTTCTGAAAAATCAGCCGTTGAAAGTCCCACGGAGCACAGTTCTAATATGACACACAGTCACTATGAAATGGAAACCACTCCATGGCAACCAGAAAACATTAACTGTGTTCATTTTCATCTTTGCTCTTCCTGTTGTTGGTCTTTATCTGCCTCTGCCCTGGCTGCTACAACCATGTCAGGGCAAGGTCCAACTCTTTTCTGACTTCTGAATGCACTTCTGAACCTATGGTTGTCACTTCTGACAGAAACTTACCAAGTGCCTCATGTGGCCAGACCCCATGAGAGCCAGAACAAAGTCACCCTGGTACCTAGGCAAGCACATAGCCCAGCAGATGGCAACAGAGCATCCAATACCCTCCAGGTTCCTCTTACCCCCATGCTAACATGTCCATTTCATCCTTGGATGGACTTGTCTCAGGCACACAGGAAGGAGGAACTAACCAATGATGTGGACAACTCAATTAAAAATGTGGAGACTCAAGGTTCTGCTGTTCCACCTAGATGACTTTAGGAAAGTGCTTCCTTTGATTCAGTTTCTCCATCTGCAAAACAGGATAACATCTCCCTTGTTGGGACGAGCAATCATTAGTTAACCTGTGGTACATGCTAGGC
Source organism: Heterohyrax brucei (assembly GCA_028571685.1). NCBI lineage: Eukaryota > Metazoa > Chordata > Mammalia > Hyracoidea > Procaviidae > Heterohyrax > Heterohyrax brucei. Next base: position 95,966,830 of record CM053154.1, on the reverse strand, counting down.
ACAGAGAAGGGCATAATAGATGCTAGACTGGCACTATTCCAGTCCTGCCTCCACTTCAGGGCTGGTTCATCTTGGTGGCCACTTCTCCTGACATACTATGGCTGAGGAGCCACAGACAAAGAGACCAGAACTCAGATGGATTGGAGACCTCACTTGCTCTAGTATGGTTTATGACCTGTGGTCATTGATCCCACATCCAGTGTCTTTCTCAAACTCTGGATTTGATCCGTCCCTGTCCCATGTTGTCCCTCATTTTAAACTGACTTGTGGGAAGCCGAAGCACCCATAGCCAGGCCAGGATTTGGATCTCCCAGTACACAGCGTCAGATTTGGGCTGGTGGAAGATAGAGGACAGAACAGGAGGTATGGCAAGGATCCAAGTCTTTTCCAAGCCTTCCTGGAAGGACAGAAGAGGGAGGAAGAGGAAGAGAGCCGGGGGAAGTTGCTTTGCCAAACCAGAAACTCTTTCATTCTTTGATAAGGTAGCCACATAATTTTTCATTTAAACAAGGACATTTTGAAGGGGGGCGGGCATTATTCATAACTCTGCTGAACCAGAAGCAGATGCTGGATGCACTGGCACATGTAGTCAATCCAATCTTTAAGACTTTGAACAGGCTTCAGAATAGTATTTCTGGTGCTCTTGATCACCTGAGAGGACACTGCCTCAGAGTAACTCCTTTGGAAGTCTTGGAGTTCAAGTCCTCCATTTTGAGGCCCCATACTCTAGTCCCTTCCACCTTGTGGCTTCTTGGGTGAAGGCCCAGAACATTAATGCAAAAGGAACGGGCTTGTAGAGGTTAGTAGGAAGCTCTATTGAGTTAGGAGTCTACCCCATTAGACTGGGCTCTATGCAAAGGGGCTATGACTCTGGCCTGAACCCCATTCAGCTCTCTTGTCACTTAGAGACAGGGGCTTTGGCAGCTGTAGGTGAGAACTGATTACTGATTTTTTTTTCTAGAAAAGCACAGAGTAAGAATTGTGCCCTTCCTATGGTAGCTCAAAATCCCACTTTTTCCAGCTATTGCACAGGATGAGCTTTGGGATCTGAGATACTAGCTTGAATTCCAGAGCCACAGCTAAATGAGGCTGACATCAGAGGCTCGGGTCAACCTTTCTGACCCTGTGATCCTTATCTGTAGACAGGATTAGTGATGCCTTGATAACACTTACAAAGTCTAACAATTAAACCCGTGCTCTTAATTGTTGCAAGAGTTACATACCTCATTGCTGAATATCACTACAGTAACATTCAAAATACTCCCCTTAGGAAGCTCAACACCAGTGACTAGTCCACCCTTCAAAGAAGTTTTGGAACTCCTTCTGGAATGGCCATTGTGCACGGTGGCAAGACAGCCAAGTTAGCAAACTTAATTGTATAGTTGTCTGTGAGGGAGATTTTAGCCAGTAAACAAGCAATTGTATTGGAACAGACTCCCTACTTACCTGATTTGTCCCACAATGACTTTTTTGTTTCTCAAAGATAAAGGAAATATAGAAAGGAAGACATTAGATGACATTCAGGACGTCAAGTATAATACAATGACAGCTCTGATGGTCATTCCACAAAAAAAGTTCCAAAATTGCCTTGAAGGGACTAAATGTTGATGTTGGTGCTTAGCTTCCTACGGGAAGTAACAAGGCTGGCTAGAGAACCTGATTGCTGCCACTACATACCAACATATTTCACTCCAGAATCTAACATTTTCTAAGGATGATAATGGTTGTGGTTTACATTATACCAAAGGAACCTGATCTGCTACATACCAGCAGTTCTCCCTGGCAGTTTGTGATGCAAATATAAGTTCTTCCTCGCAGTTGTGATGCAAATATACCTATTCATCCCAGCAGTTGTGAAGTGGCAAAAGTAGCCTCAAATCCAATCTAAAACCAAGTTACCTACCTCCCCATTCCATCTATGACATCACTCCCTGCTTTTGCCAGTAAAAAGGACCCCTAAAATCTATCCTGGGTCTTTCTCCACTCATGGAGACTGACCTGCTTCCCCTTTGGAACACACTTTCCCTTAATAAACATTTCCATCATTTACTACCAAAAAAGATGCATCTTTCTTTGCTTTGGGCAAAAGGATGCCCAGTTGGCCACCCATCAGGAGAATGAACTTGCTACCTGAATGTCCAGAACCGAATCAGGTAACTCAGGGTCTAATGAGTTACAGGAGTACTTCAAAGGTGACTGTAGTGATATTCAGCAATGACACATGTATCACTTTTTCCAGGATCAGTTTGTGAACTTTTCAGTCTTTGTATTAGTGACATGCTTTACTCATAAAGGATTGAGCCAGATACTGCCACAAAAGCATATCACAGTGCACAGCAGTTGATAAACGATACAATATACTTTCATGATCCTGATAGATCATCATTTAATTGCAAGGCAATCTGTTTAAGAGAGAAAAAAATCAAAAACAAAAACAAAATGGAGACAGGGCCAAGAAGGCAGACTAGACACATGTCTCCTCAATGTCCTCTGGGAACTAAGGCCTGGAATGATAACTGAGTGTAGCAACGTGGACATGTGGGGAGCCCTAGAATCTGGTATGGGGTTGTCAGATTAAACCAGCTGCCAGTAAGGGGGCAACCACCTCTGTCAAAGACCAGGCAGCAGCACACTCAGTCCAGCTTCTGCTGACTCACAGTTTGGGAGGACTGCAGGTACTGATGCCTTCTTTGTTATTCGGGAGGTGGGGACTGGGCATGAGCTGGCTAATATGCCAAACAGCAGTGCTTAAGTAAACAGCATATAGCATAGCAGAGAGACTGTGCCTGGGATAGCCACATATTGATAGCTTGGCTACTGAGGGCGCCACCACCCTGCTACCCTCTTGTTTCTGAGCTGTGCCATAGATTCTGCTGTTTCATGGAGGGTAGGGCAGCTCAGACATGACACCATCTTGGTCATCTGGGAGGCAGTGTCACCCACCCAGAGGCTTTAGCTGGGGCTAATTCTAGCACGGAGCAGCAGCCCCTGTCTGGAAAGTGCTTCTCCAGCAGAAAAGTTGTGTTTAGGATTGTGGTGCCTGATGTTACAGGTGGAGGATGGCAGCAAGGCCATAAAGCCTCCCTACTTTGAATCACATCAAAGCTCTGAGGAGAGCCCCTAATGTGCTTTTGTTGTTAGCTGGAAGGCAGGGCCTACCACACCTGAGGGCATGACTGATTTTGGCAGCTGTTGGACAGCTCCTCACTTAGTAGTTAAGAAACTTTTTAAAATAAGACCACCTGCTGAGCAGTTCAGCAGCATCTCTTCCACCCTTCACTGATCCACATGATGCCGTCAGCTGACAGCCCTGAGTGACTCCAAAAGTAGGGAAACATCTTTGCTAGCCAAGAGGCAGAGCCTGCCACACCAGATTAGTCCACCTGTGGGCAATCACTGGAGCACACAGAGGCCGATGGTGACCAGTTCCCCTCTCAGAACTATGCCTCAGCTCCTGTTGAGGTGATACCAGAGAAACTGAACAGCCTCTAGAACGCTCATAGGCAACAATCAATAGCTAACCATTTGAAGACACAATTCACCATGACTACAGAAAACTCTCAAAATAAAGAATTAAAACACTGCCCAGATGAAGAAGTCTTTCTGAAACTATCTGAGGTTGAGTACAAAAGAATTATATAGAGAACTCTCCTAGAGATTAAACAAAATGAAAAATTAGGCAAGCTATATGAGCTGATGGAACAATGATCTGAAATCCAGCAGATCAATAACAAAATTATAGAAATAGAAAATTCAATCCACAACCAAAAGAGCAGAACTGAAGAAATGGAAACCAGAGTTAGCGAGATGGAGGACAGAGCAACTTACAAGAGCATTTATGAGAAGGAATCAGAGAAAAGAAGTAAGAAGAATGAAGAAACATGTGGGAGAGAACCCCTCAGGTACCAGAAGAAAACAGATAATAAAAATTAGAGCAGAGCTAAATGAATTAGAGAATACAAGAACAGTTGAAAAGTTAAAAAATCTGGCTTTTTGAAAAAATCAACAAAATTGATAAACCATTGGCTAACTTACAACAGAAAAAGAGGAGAGGAAACAATCCAAATAAGAAGTGAGATGGGAGATGTCACAACAGGCCCAACTGAAATTAAATCATTACAGAATATTATGAAAGACTGTGAAAACCTAGAGGAAATGGACAAAGTTCTAGACTGATATCACCTATCAAAATTATAACAAAGAGAAGCATAACAATTTAATAAACCTGTCACAAAAGAAGAGACTGAAAAAGTAATTAAAAAAAAAATGACCTGCCAATGGAAGAAAGTCTTGTCCCAGATGTCTTCATCAGAGAATTCCACCAAAATTTTAGGGAGCAGTTAACTCTAATACTAGTGAGGCTATTTCACAGCATAGAAAGGGATGGAGTACTCCCAAATTCCCTCTGTGAAGCCAGCATAACCCTGATACCAAAGCCAGGGAAGGATCCCACAAAAAAAGAAAATTACAAAACAATATCACTCATGTCTCATGGTCGCCATGAGTCGGATCCCACTTGGCGGCACTTGACTTGGCTTGGCATCACTCATGAACCTAGATGTAAAAATCTTCAGTGAAATCCTATCCAGTAGAATTCAACAACATGTCAAAAAAAATAATTCATCATGACCAAATTGGACTCATACCAGGTATGCAAGGCTGATTCAGCATCAAAAAAACAATTAATGTGATCAACCACATAAATAGCACAAAAGATAAGAATCACTTGATTTTGTCAATTGATGCAGAAAAGGCATTTGACAAAGTCCAACACTCATTCATGCTAAAAACTCTAGCAAAATAAGACTAGAGGGCAAATTCTTCAATACAATAAGGGGCATCTATGCAAAGTCAACTGCCGACATCATCCTGAATGGAAAGAGACTGAAAGAATTCCCATTGAGAATGGTAAGTAGACAAAGATGCCCATTGTCACCACTTCTATTCAACATTGTACTCGAGGTTCTAGCATCTGCATGGGCAACGAAGAAGTAAAAATCTTCCTATTTGCAGATAGAATTGTATATGCAGAGAATCCTAAAGAATCCATAAGTAAACTACTGTTGCTAATAGAAGAGTTCAGCAAAGTATCAGGATATAACATAAACATAGGTAAATCAACAGGATTCCTTTACACCAACAAAGAAAAAATCACCAAATCAATATCATTTACTATAGCCCCCAAGAAGGTAAAATACCTAGGAATAAATCTAACTAGAGAAATAAAAGACCCACACAGACAGAACTACAGGACCTTACTGCAAGAAACCAAAAGAGACTTATATAAATGGAGAAACTGACCCTGCTTACCCTGCTCATGGTTAGGAAGACTTAACGTTGTGAAAATGTCTATTTTACCCAAAGTGATCTGCATATACAATGCAACCCCAATACAAATTCCAGAGTCATTTTTTAATGAGATTGAGAAACAGATCTCCTCTAAGAAACCCCGGATATGTAAAAAACTACTGAAGAGGCAGAACAGATTGGGAAGCCTCACACTACCCTACCTTAGAACCTGTTACACTGTCACAGTAGTCAAAACAGCCTGGTACTGGTACAAAAAGAGTCATATAGACCAATGAAACAGAGTTGATATCCCAGAAATGCCACCATTCTCTTACCAACAGTTGACATTCCACAAAGGCTAGCTCACACTTCACACAAAAGCTAACACAAAATGGATAAAATACTTAAATATAAAACCTAAAATGATGAAGATCACGCAAGAAAAGACAGGGTGAATAATGGAAGTTTTAATGTACAGCTTGGACAGATTTCAAAATCTGACAAAGCACACTCAACAGAAGAGAAAATAGACAAATGGAAACTACTACGAATCAAACAATTTCCTTATTCAGAGTTTATCCAAGAGTCAAAAGACCACCTACAGAATGGGAAAAAAATATTTGACAACTACATGTTGGACCAGTGTCAAATCCCCGTAATCCACATAGTACTGCAAAATGTCAACAAGAAAAAGGTAAATAACCCAATTAAGCTCTGGACCAAGGAGATGGAAAGACACTTCACCAAAGAGGACATCAAGGCAGCCAAATCACACATGAGAAAATGCTTATGATCATTAGCTATCAGAGAAATCCAAATCAAACCTACAAGGAGGTACGCATCTCACTCCTACAAGGGTGACCGTGATCCAAAACCCACAAAACAACAAATGCTGGAGAGGCTGTGGAGAGATCAGAATTCTCCTACACCGGGAGGGCACTTCCTTACTTAAAAAGCTGGATATAGATGTACCATTTGGCCCAGTAGTTCCACTGTTCAGAATATATCCTACAGAATCAAGGCCATTCACACCAAGTGATACATGCACACGAATGTTTATGGCAGCACAGTCGACAATAGCAAAAAGATGGAATCAACCCAGATGCCTAACAACAGAGGAATGGATAGGTAAACTATGGTATATATACTCAGTGGAACACTATGCAATGATAAAGAACAATGATGATTTTAGCAAACATCTCATAACCTGGTTTCAACCGGAGGACATTATGTTGAGTGAAAGTAGTCAGCAACAAAGGGACAAATATTGTATGAGACCTCTGTGATAAGAACTTGAAAACAGACTCATGCATAGAAGAAAAGACTCTGATGAATGCAAGAGTAGGAAGGGAGGGAGAGTGATGGGGGAGAGCTTAGGTTAGATGCCAAGCCAAGTGCAGTCGAGTCGGATCCGACTCATGGCGACCCTAGGGGCCAGGGTAGAACTGACCCCCAGAGATAGCTGATAGAAGTTTGGTTGTGTGAAATCTGTGACTGCACACATTAGAAAGATAAATATTAACTGGACTTCAACATAACAGGATTTCTCCTCCCACCTTAACCCAATATTGCAAGGACAGAGTAACAGGGGCGGGGGGCTGGGGACCATGCTCTCAGGGAAAATCAAGGCCAATTGGCATAACTAGCATTTTGCTAAGAAAGCCCTCTGATGCCCACATTAGTCAGTGGCATCCAGGGTCTTAAAAGCTGCCAAGCTGCCATCTCAGGGTAGAGGAAATGGTTCTAACTTAGCAGGATCAGATGATCACCAAGGACCAAAACAACATGGTGGAAAGAGAACCCAGAAGACAGAGACCCACATGAGTGGGTGAGTACATCAACTTGTGACTGGAAGAACTGGATGATGCCCAGCCACCACCAGTGGTGGAGCTCACCAACTTGAGTCTCACTGGCAAAACAAGAATAAAAAGAGGTGCACCCTGAGATCTCCATTAAAAGACTGCACTGATGGTCTGGGGGCCTAGGATTTCCCCTGGAAGCATAGCCCCTGGCCCAGATGCTGCCCCTGTCCATAAAACATAATGGAGGTCAACTCTTAGATGCGACTGTATTGGACTTCGTGACACAGAGCGACCACATCGTGTGTACTTTATGGTTCTATGCATCTATAGGATGTTGTCCTACTGACCTCTTACTGGAGGCAGGGGAGTGGGTGGAGAGGAGAGGATAGGAGATTGTTGGGAGGACAAGACATGTGCAGAGCAGAGAGGAAGAGTGCTGTCACTGGTCAGGGAGAGCAGTGGGAGCTGCACATAGGTGGGCATGCAAACTTATATGGGAATGTACATTTTCATTCAATCATAAATAAATAAATAAAAGTAATGGAAAACCCTATTTATGAGCACTGTTCTACTTTCACACACATTGGGTTGCCAAGAGTAAGAACTGGGTTCACAGTAACTGATTTATTGATAGTACAGTCCTATGTATGAGTCACTCAGGGTACCTGATTTAGGTGCACGATGTCATTAACTTTGCACACCTGAGAGAAAGTAAGGGACTTCCCCAGGGTCACCCAGGAACGCCAGCAGAGCCTGGACCCAATCCCAGATTGTTTCTGTGCCCTCCCAATATCTCTGTGTACTCTGGATTGCAGACTAGGTTTTGAGCTTTTATGGCTAAATATACTGTATTGGTCAGACAGTATAATTTATTAAACATGTTTTGCCTGCTAGGACACAGGGGACAGATATGTTTGAATCTACAGGGCGATCCAAATTGGGCAGGCCGAAACCAGGGTTTACATAGGGAACAAAGGGTACACACACAGAGATCTTGTGAGAACAATGTTGGAAGTTGGAAGGGGTATATGGGGGCAGAGGTCATCTGCTTCACAACCTGGCAAGCCATCACCAACCATCAAGGAAAGACAAGTAGTGCTAGGTGTCATCTGGCCAATAATCTGAAAGAACAATGCTTGAACACAAGTCACTTTCCTGTCTCCCTTGCCTAATTCTTTCTATCATTATTAACAGTTCAATTATCAAACAAAAGGAGTCATTTTTTGTCTATAGTTTACTGAATCTATAATGGTGCCTTTGAGGGCATGGCAGCCTGGGACTTGAGGAATGTGGAGGTCATGCCTTTCCCTGTGAATTGAGGATGACCTGAAACAAACTCTGTCAGGCCCCCCATCTTGAGCATCCTTACACAAAGGCTTTTTCAGCCTCCAGTTTCAATCCCATGTTCAGGAAAATGCCTGGAAAGAGACAAAGACAAGATCAGCCTATAGCTGCTTCTGAGGCCTTTCAGACTGACCAAGACTGGTCACTCCTAAGCAAATTCCCTAGCTGCAACACAGAGCTGGGCCACTGCTCAGGAAGGCTCTACCATTGCCTCTGCTGCCAGTAATCCTCCTTGGTTGTTGTTTGGTCATCCTTCCTGTGGCTGGCCAAGGTGTCAGGTCACAGGGTGGACTGAGGCCTCCACCCGGGTAAGGCAGTAGGAAAGGCATTGGGAACCCTAGAAAGAATCCAGGGAAACCCCAATGGTTAAGGGTCCCAGGTCCCATTCTGCCACTTACCAGCTACGTCCATTTGCTGAAGGACACAGCCCTGGCTTTCCGTAGTTGAGTCCCTAATGAATTGCTTGTGAATTATTCTTTTTTCTTGGCATGGTCTCTTGAATCATGCTGTTACAGGGCTTTAGCTGTGTTCCTAAGGTCTGACTAGCTATCACCTCCCTGGGGTAGGCCTATGGTGAATCACTTGGGAGAGAAGATCTCCTTTTAAGGGACCTAAGCCTGCTGTAACTGTCCTTCCCTGCAGGATCTCTGGCTGCAAAGCCCAGGGCAGTTTAGCCTCTGCCCAGTACTGACCAGTCCTGCAGACTGCATTGGATATATTTAGGTCCCTATAAGATAGAGGAGCCCTCCCAAAGGAAGCACTTCTCGGAGAGGGATAAGTCTTTAATTTGGATATGCAAGAAGTTCACCACTGTAGTTTATCCTGCTCTGGTGACTCTTCCTTCAGTGAGCAGGGCAGGGTTGGCATGCGGCACTCTAGACAGGAAGCAGTGTATGTGATAGCTGGTGTACATCCTTCAGAGTAAGATGGACTTATATTCAAATTATGACCATGAGTATGACCTTCAGTGTGAATAAATGGACAAGATGTGAGGGAGGTATACTCTTGGTATTTTACAGATGAGCAAAGAAAGGATGTAATGTGTTAATATCCTGTAACGTGTCAACCACAAAGTATAATTAGTGAACAAACCTCACTGAGTCCCACCTTTCCCCCACTGTGTTACCATTCTCTAGTGGGGAAGCAGACCATAAACAAACAAGGTGAAGTAGTGCTACTGGGGAAAGCAAAGCTGGATAAGAGGCCAGGATGCCAGCTGGGGGAAGTGCTGGAAGGTTGGATAGGGAGGTGAGACTGAAGGAAAGAGAGGCTATGTGGCATATAGTGTGTGGTATCTGGGTGAAGTGACTAGCAAGTACAAAAGACCTCAGCCAAGAGGGGCATAGTGTTCAAGGAGGACAGTGTGGTTGGCAGGAAGAGGGGTGAGTAAGGGGAGGTAAAGTGGCCCCTGATATACAGCTTTGGAAGTCTTTACCTTGTGTGAGCTGTGAAGCTGTTGGGGGGTTCGAGTAGTGGTTATCAGATCTGACAGGACACAGGCCTCGAGGCCTGCTGTTGAGAGTACACTACAGGTTCATGGGGACCAGTCAGACCAGCCCAGTAATGCAGACTGGAGGTGACTGGTTTAGACCAGCATGGGAACAGCGAGAAATGATTAGATTCTGGAAATATTTGAAGGTAGCTGGTTGGGATTGTTAGTGCTTCAGGTCTGGGTTTTGAGAGGGTAACATAAAGCAAAGATGATAGTATAGTTTCTAGTCTGAATAAATAGAAGGAAAGAGTTAGCATTTGCTGAAATGGGATGAACAAGTTGGAGGAGGGGAAATCAAGAGATTTGTTTTGCGTGTAATGAATTTCCAAGGGCTATTAGATGTCTAAGAGGAACTGGGTGTACAAGTATGCAGTCCAGAAGAGGGGTCTCTGCTGGGGGTCTAACTCTGCCATTCCTTTGTATGCCCAGTTTTTAAGAAGAAGAGCAAGAGTGAGATCACCTGGTGATCACCTGTAGAGAAGAGCATCTGAGGACTGAGCCCTTGGGGCCATCTTAGTTTCCTAGTGCTGTTGTAGCAGAAATACTGCTACAAGTAGGTGGCTTGAAAGGACAAGTACATATTTTCTCACATGCTAAAAATCCACAACAAAGTCTGAGTTGATTCTTTCTATGTGCCTCTCTCTTAATTTCTGTTAGCTATCGCATCCACAGATAAAGGAATTTTAGTTAGGATTTCAATACATTTTGGGAGGGACATAATTCAATACTTAATAGTATCCTCTTGCTTAGATGTCTGGAGGATAAGAAGAAAAAAGCACAGGGAAGTAGAGGGGAGTGAAGTTGAGATTTCATGACTGGTCAGTGTATTAACCAATGGGGTGATCATTGTGACCTTGACAAAGCTATTTCAGTGGAGGAATAGGTCAAAATTCTAACTCGAGCAGATTCAAAGAATTAAGAGGTAGGAGGGGAGAGAATAGAAACAGACAACTCTTGAGGACTTTTGAGTGAAGAAAAGCAAGGAGATGGTACAGAAGCTGTAGTGGGAGGTAGGGGAGACTGATATAGCATAGGGCTTTGTTTGGTTTATTTTGCTTGGCTTTGTTTTATATGTGACATTTTATAGCATGTTGGTATGTTGATGTAGAGAGTGAAAAATTCATAGTGCTGGAAAAAATGGAGTCAAAGTCAAGAAGTATATCCTTCACTGGAAAAGAAGAGCTGGCTTTCACTTCCCAAGTGCAAGATGGTCACACAGCATGGTTGTTCCATGCACTGTGACCGTAGTGTACAGAGGTCTGACAGGCAAGTGGACAGAGGTAAACCTTGTAGAAATTCCTTCTTAAGGCCCCCTTTTTCTCTAATATAGGGGGCCAGACCATCAGCTGAGAGTGAGGAGGGAGACAACAGTAGAGGTCCAGAAATAGGAGACAAAAGGAAAAAGGATTCCGTTAAAAGATGGTAGAGCAGACACACGTCTCCTCATTTCCTTCTGAAAACTAAGGCCTGAATGATATTTGTATGGAGCACTGAACATTTGAGGAGCCCTAGGACCTAGCATATTTGACTAGGCACCAGTATCAGACTAATCTTCCCCTCTCGAAAACGTGCCAGCAGCCATCTGACCTCCGCTTCTGCTGTTTCACCGTATCGGAGAACTTCAGCTTCCGTGAACAGCTGGTAACGTACTTTGACTATCAGCTGGAAGGCGGAGTCTGCTGCTCCTGACTGCCTGGTTTGGCGAGAACATTGGATAGCATCTAATTCAACACCTGGACAGCTCTCTGCATAAAGTGAAGTTTATTTTTAAGGCTGAGGCCTATGTATTTGCCTGGAGATCTGTCTGTTTAGAGGCCTGGCATCTTTTCCTCCTAACCTTCTCTGACTCACATTGTAGGGTTGGCTGACAGCCCCCAGTTTCTCCATAAGTAGGGTGGCCTCTTTGCCACCCAATAAGCAGAGACTTCCACCCCAGAGAGTCCACCTGGGACAAATCACTAGAGTATCAGAAACAGCTGGTGACCAACAATTCTCTTAGATCCAATACCAGAGAAATGAAACAGCGTCTAGATGGCACATAGGTAGCAGACCATAATTAATCATTTAAAGAAGCAGGCTTCAAATGCTCCAGAAAATTCTCTAAATAAGGATTCAAAAACTTTTCCAGATGAAGCCTTTCTGAATCTATCAGAAGTTGAGTAGAAAAGATTTATATGTAGAACCCTCCTGGAGATTAAACAAAATGCAGCAAAATAAAATGAAAAAATTTAGTAAGCTATTTGACTCATGGAACATCAGTGATCTGAAACACATCAGATCAATGAAACTACAGTTAGATAATTCAATCCAAAGCCAAAAGAGTAGGATTGAACAGATAGAAGTTAGACTCAGTGACCCTGATGATAGAGCAACTGACATCAGCATTTATGAAGTGAAATCAGAGAAAAGAAATAAGAAAAATGAAGAAGCATTAAGAAACATGTGGGACTCCATTAAGAGAAATAATTTACATTTAATTGGACTTTCTCAACAAGGGGGTACTAATGGCAATATAGAGAGTATTGCTGTAGAGATGCTGACAGAAAACTTTCCTGAGATTATGAGCAAAGAGAACAGAGGTATCCAAGATGTGTATCGAACACCACAAAAGCTAGACCCCAAAAGAAAGACACCAAGACATATTATAATCAAGCTTAATAAAATGAAACATAAACAGATGTTTCTCAAGGCAGCAAGGCTCAAAGCAAAGCTAACACTCTGAGGGAAACCCTGTAGGCTTTTGTCTGACTTCTTTGCAGAAGCAATGCTAGCTGGAAAACAGTGGTCAGACACATTCAAAGCCCTGAATGAGAAATACTTCCATCCAAGAATTATTTATCCTGCAAAATTGTCTATGAATTATAATGGTGAAATTAAGACTTTTGAAGGTAAAGAGAAGTTTAGAGACTTCGTAAAAACTAAACCAAAATTACATAAAATATTGAAAGAAGGTCTTCCCTTGAAAAACAGAACCATTAAATGTATATTTAAGGTGACAATTCAGGACATATCATCCAAAATTCTAATCAGTTAGGGTAGTCACAAAACTGAATCAAAGCTACAGTATTAAAATGAGGAAATCTGTGATCATGACAACTATAATACCATCACATTAAAAGAGGGATATACTACAGTAGTTACAGTTGTTTCAGATGCAGAGGAAGTTTAAGAGTTATGCAGTAGTTAAAATTGGGTTTAATCTTAGTACGTTAAGGGGGTTAATACATGTAGCCATAAAGCAAATTAACACTGCTTTGTGTCAAATTAAGAAATGCAATACAGGAGTTTCAATGAACACAAAACCAACACTGAAACAACAACCCATAAAGAAGAATGGCCCAGAACAGAACATTGAGAGCAATATGGAAAACATCAACATAAAAGTAATTACATCAAAATGATGGCACTAAGCACATGCCTATCAATAATTACACTGAATGTAAATGGATTGAACCCTTTAGTAAAGAGACAGAAAGTGACATCCTGGATCAGAAGACACGACCTGTCTATCTGTTGCTTACAAGAAACACACCTTAGACTTAAAGATATGAATAAATTGAAAATTAAAGGATTGAATAATATATACCAAGCTAACAATATACAAAGAAGAGCAGGTGTGGCAATATTAATCTCAGATAAAACAGATTTTAATGTAAAATCCATTATTGTGGACGAGGATGGTCACTACTGCTGAGGTTCAATATTAAAGCATGACTTAACAATATTAAATATTTATGCACCCAATACCAGAGCACCTAAATACATTGAACAAATACTGACAACACTGACAAATGAGACAGATCATTCCACAATAATAGTTGGAGACTCCAACACTCCTCTTTCAGTTATGGATAGATCATCCAGAAAAAAGCTCAGTAAAGATGCAGAAGATCTTACTGCAACAATCAACCAATTTGACCTTATCGACATATACAGATCTTTTCATCCATCAACAGATAAGTATACCTTCTTGTCCAATGCACATGGAACATTCTCTGGGATGGCACTTGACTTGGCTAGGTCATAAAGCAATTCTCTATAAAATCCAAACTATTGATTTACTGCAAAGTATCTTCTCGGACCATAGAGCTATAAAAGTTGAAATCAATAACAGAAAATTCATAGGTAGAAATTCAAACTTATGGAAACTGAACAATACTTTGCTCAAAAAGCCTTGGGTTATAGAAGAAATTAAGCACAAAATAAAGAAATCTATGGAATCAAATGAGAATGAAAACACATCCTACCAGAATCTATGGGATACAGCAAAAGCAGTGCTCAGAGGTCAGTTTATACGTATAACTGCACACATCCAGAAAGAAGGACCCAAATTAAAGAACTAACCTTATGGCTTGAACAAATAGAAGGACAGCAACAGAAGAACCCCTCAAGTACCAGAAGAAAACAGATTATAAAGATTAGAGCAGAATCAAATGAATTAGAGAATAGAAAAACAATTGAAAAAATTAACAAAACCAAAAGCTGGTTCTTCAAAAAGATCAACAAAATTGATAAACCACTGGCTAAACTTACAAAAGAAAAACAGCGGAAGATACAAATAGCTTGATTAAGAAATGAGATGGGATTCATTACAATAGGCCCAGCTGAAATAAAAAAAAATATCATAACAGAATACTATGAAAGGCTGTACTCTAACGGGTTTGAAACCCTAAGGGAAATGGACAAATTTCTAGATTCATATCACTCACCAAGATTATCACAAGGAAAAGTAGATCAACTTAATATATCTAACACAAAGGAAGAGATTGAAAAGGTCATCACAAATCTAGCAACCAAAAAAACTCCTGGCCCAGATGGCTTCACTAGAGAATTCTACCAAACTTTCAGAGAAGAGTCAACTCTGATACTTTGGAGGCTATTTCACACCACAGAAAGGGACGGGATATTCCCAAATTCATTCTATGAAGCCAGTATAACCCTGATATCAAAGCCAGGGAAAGATCCCACAAAAAAAGAAAATTACAGACCAATATCACTCATGAACCTAGATGCAAAAATCTTCAACAAAATTCTAGCCAATAGAATTCAACAGCATATAAAAAATATAATTCATCATGATCGAGTTGGTTTCATTCCATTCCAGGGATGCAAGGATGGTTCAACAGCAGAAAAACAATTAATGTAATCAACCACATTGATTTTGTCAATTGATGAAGAAAAGGCATTTGACAAAGTTCAACATCCATTCATGCTTAAAACTCTCAGAAAAATAGGAATAGAGGGGAAATTCCTCAACACAATCAGTAGCATCTACACAAAGCCAGCTGCCTTCGTCATCCTGAATGGTCAAAGACTGAAAGAATTCCCGTTGAGAATGGGAAAGGATGCCCACTCTCATCACTTCTATTCAACATTGTGCTAGAAGTTCTAGCAAGAGCAATTAGACAAGACAAAGAAATAAAGGCCATCTGTATCAGCAATGAATAAGTAAAAATCTCCCTATTTGCAGATGATATGATTGTATATACAGAGAATCCAAAGGAATCCGTAAGTAAACTATTGGAACTAATAGAGGAGTTTAGCAAAGTGATGAGATACAAGATAAACATAAGTAAATCAGTAGGTTTCCTTTATACCAACAGTGAGATTATTAAAGAAGAAATCACCAAATAAATTCCATTTACTATAGCCCCCAAGAAGATAAAATACCTAGGAATAAATCTAACTAGAGGATTAAGAGATCTTTACAAAGAGAACTACAAGACCTTACTACAAGAAACTAAGAGAGACTTACATAAATGGAGTAATCTACCCTGCTTATGGATAGGAAGACTCAACATTGTGAAAAAATGTCTATTTTACCAAAAGCAATTTACTTATACAGTGTACTCCCAATACAAATTCCAGTGACATTTTTTAATGAGATGGAGAAACAAATCATCAGCTTTGTTTGGAAAGGGGAGAAACTTTGGATAAGTAAAGCACTACTGAAGAACACACTTGAGGCCCTCACTACCTGACTTTAGAACCTATTACACTGCCACAGTAGTCAAAACAGCCTGGTATTGGTACAAAAAGAGACAGATAGACCAATGTAGCAGAGTTGAGACACCAGAGATGCCACCATCCTCCTATGAACAGATATTTGACAAAGGCCCCAAGATTTTAAACTGGGGTAAGCATGGTCTTTTCAACAAATGGTGCTGGCAAAATTGGATATCCATCTGCAAAGGATTGAAACAAGACCCATATCTCACACCTTATATGAAAAACAACTCAAACTTGATAAAAGACCTAAATATAAAATCTAAAACAATAAAGCTCATCCAAGATAAAATAGGGTCAACAATGGAAGTAGGATTTACAATGGAAGTTTTAATACACAATGCAGACAGACTTCAAAATCTGACAAACCACAATCAACAGAAAATAGATAAATGGGAACTACTAAGAACCAAACACTTTTGCTCATCCAAAGACTTCATGAAAAGAATTGACAACTATATGTCAGACCAACAACTGATCTCCATAATCTGTAAGGTATTACAAAATATCAACAAAAAAAGGATAAATAATCCAATTAAGGAATGGGCAAAGGAGATAGACATTTCTCTAAAGAGGATATCCAGGTAGCCGAAAGACACATGCAGAATTACTCACCATCATTAGCTATTAAAGGAATTCAAATCAAAACTACAATGAGACACCATCTCACCCCAACAAGGTTGCCAATGATCCAAAAAGCACAAAACAACAAATGCTGGAGAGGCTATGGAGAAACTGGAACTCTCCCATACCGCTGGTGGGATTGCAAAATGGTACAGCCTCTTTGGAAAACAATCTGGCACTTCCTTAAAAAGCTAGAGATAGATATACCATTTGATCCTGTATTTCCACTGCTCAGAAATTATTCTTCAGAAGCAAAGGTTGTCACACGAACAGACACATGTATTCGAATGTTTGTTGTAGCACAGTACGCAATAGCAAAAAGTTGGAATCAACCCTGATGCCCATCAACAGATGAATGGATAAGCAAAGTATGGTATATATGCTTAATGAAACACTATGCTATGATAAAAAACAATGACTTAGAAAACACCTTATAACATGGTCTCATTTGGAAGAGATCATGCTGAGTGAAATCAATCAGTGTCAAAAGGACAAATTTTGTATGAGACTCCAGTTATAAGGACTTAATAAGAGAATTATCTACAGAAGAAAATGACTGTGTTGGCTACATGGTGGGTGGGGGGCTGAGGGTTTATCATAGATGAGGTGATTGATAGATGTTAGAAATTTTATTTTTACTGTAATTAATAAAAAATAAGTTAAAAGAAAAGAGGAGACAGTATGAAATGATCATCTAGGAGTTGGAGTTAACTGCCATCAAGTTGGCACTCATCTCATGGGTTGAAGTGTACAACCCATGGAGTTTGCATTGGCTGATTTTTGAAAGTAAATCACCAGGCTTTTTTCATAGTCTATCTTCATCTGGTAGCTCCAGTGAACATGTTCCCATTATAGCAGCATGCAAGTTTCCATTGACATTGGTGGTGGCTGCACATGAGGTGGATTTGTTGGGAATGGAACCATGCAGGACTTCCTGAGAATTCTATCACTGCCTGTGTCATCTACAAGGAAGGGCAAATGGAATAGGGAAACACAGAGTCACTGCAGCACTGAAGAGCCGCTTTAGGTTGGTGTCATGAATTTAAAGAGAACCAACAAGGTTTTATTTTTCCTACTCGAATCAGATGCAAAGGTGAAAAGGCTATTATTTAACTAAGATTGGCTCATATAACAGTAACAGATACTTTTGCCTTTAAGTCCAGGGCTTTTCCCACTCAGCTACCAATCCATATATACATCTTGCAATCCCTCTCCCTGCCCTTCCCAACAGAAATAATGGAAGGGCTGGAATCCATGAGAGGCTTAATTCTACTGCTTCACTAAGTTTTGTTTCTGTTTAAATTCATGGCATGAGATAGACACAACTCATTTTGCTCTAAAATGCATATTAACAACTCCTGAAACTACCCAGACTCCAGGAGAGTGCCGGAGAGATCCAGACCCAGGAGAGTGCACCAGGTCATGGTTCTGGCTTGTCTGGAGGCTGCTACCTTTGAGTTTGTTGTTACAGTACAACTTGAGGATATTAGTTCATTCAACAAATAGTTATTATAACACTCACTGTCTGACAAATGCTCATGGGGTCACTATGAGCAATGGGTCTTGATTTTTTTGTTGTTGCTATATAATTAAGAGGAAGGCCTTGGTAGTTTCCTGGCAGACTTCTTGCTGTCCATGCAAGAGACCCATGTTAGATTCCCAGTCAACAAACCACAGGCATAGCCACCCCCATCTCTCAGTGGGGGCCTGCATGTTGCTGAACAGGTTTCAGTAGGGCTCCCAGATTAAGACAAAGAACAAAGGCCTGGTGATCCACTCCTGAAAAGCAGCCAATGAACTCTGTGGATCATGACAACCTGATACTGTCATGAATCAGTGGCCATGACCTAGAGACCAAGTTGAAGAAGCTAATAACAACAAAAGGTACCAGCACAGGGAACAAAGCCCCAGACAAGATATTAGGAGCTTACATTCCAGTGAGAGGTGTCATAGGGATGGAAGCCACCTGTGAACCCCACTTTCACCTAAAGTTTTATTCTCCACACTGGAAGCACATGCTTTGGAGGGAACTCCTGCAGCCCTCCTTCCACACAGATGTTGGGTCTTGTTGGTGGATCTCCGCAGGCTGACAGATTGTTTAGCAGTCTCACCATAGTTGATGTTGGGCAAGTTGGTGGCACTGACAGGTGTCCACAGACAGGGAAGGCAGTCTAGGCCCTGAAGAGAATCTGTGTCCTATATATGGAGGTATTAGTGATGTAACAGGAGGTTACCTCAGGTGTTTTATCAGTCTTAACAGGGTAACGGGCTCTAGCATCTCTGAGGGTACGAGTGGCTTCCAGTGCAAATGCCAGCTCACAGACTGGAGGGTCCTCAATTCACCTTCTGACTTGTCCACTTTGTCTGCTTAAGTGATGTTGCTTCTCTTATTAGTTGTCATTCAGTTGGCTATGACTGATGGTGACCTTATGCAGAACAGGACAAAATACTCCCTAGTTCTGTGCCATCCTCACTATCTTTGGCTTGTTTGAGACTTCTGTTGCAGTCACTCTGTCAGTCCTTCTATCTCATGGAGAGTTTCCCTCATTTTTACTGACCCTTTAGTTTACCAGACATGATATCCTTTCCCAGTAATAGGTCTAGTGATGATTATTTAGATACAATTATCAAAAACATTCATTCTAACTCAAGGAGCATTCATCTGAAACATATGGAACCCAAGGGCAGGGAGTGTAGTCTGAATTCATAATGATTTTCTAACCACTCCAAGACCTCCTTCACCTGTTACAGGGCAGCACTGTCATATACCCTTCTGAGGCAGAGTACCAGCTTACCTTACAAGAGAGAGGAAGAGTTGACCCTAATTCAGGTAGAGGACCAGCTTACCTTAAGAAAGAATTTCAGCAAACCAAGGACATTCAGATGACAGGGTACACCTTTGCCACGCTAAGGATCAGGAGACAGGAAAAGGCAATTATGCCCCCAGAATTCCTGCCCATGATAATCATGACTACTGTGATCCACTTTCCACTAACCATAGGCAGCCCTGGTGGGACAGTGGTTAAGTGCTATAGCTGCTAACCAAAAAGTTAGCAGTTCAAATCCACTAGGTGTTCCTTGGAAACTCTACAGAGCAGTTGTATTCTGTCCTGTAGGGTTGCTATGTGTTGGAATTGACTAGATGGCACCAGGTTTGATTTTGGCTTTCTGTGTTGCTGGAGAGAAACTAAATCTCAAGAATTCCAAGTAGAAATAATAACTTCAAACCACTAGTTGATTTGAATACAGATATTTATTAGGAAAATTATAAGTGCATATAGATCTTGTAATTGATATGACTTCATAGTAAAAACTGTTTGCCAAAGGAGTTATGACTTACTTAAAAAAAAAAAAGCACACTGTATATAGGAAGCTGCCTTCTCCTGGACCATTTTCACATTATCTGGGAGATGCAATTTAAACAAATTTATAAAAAGTACAGTGTTTATCACATTTAACACTGAGCCCATCACTGCACAGAGGCTGAGCACCCAGCGAGGTTGCAGGATAACAAGTTTTCTATGTCATTTTTTTTGAGCTTGGCTCTGCCAGTGGTCTGCTTAGAGGATTTGGAGGTTTCTAGGAAACATCTCCCAGGAATAGGGCTCCTTCAGAAAAGGTCAGTGTAGATGCCTAGAGTGATCAGGACCCCCACAGTCATCATCTAGCTGGAAGAGGGCATAACACCTGGGGAAGGTGATAAACTCCCATGTGAAGAGGCCATAGCACTAACTGGTCAGAAGATGGGATCCCAGACGGGTCAAACCTGATTTGATAAAAAGGTTTAGAAGGCTGTCTGCATTTTACACTGGGGGATTGCAACTTATTACTGTCTGGGCCCTCTGCTACAGGCTGAAGCCTTGCATCTCCATAAGTGACCTCTGGTGAGCAGGTGGACATAGGGCTCCTTTTGAAACCTCCTCGCTGGTGTCTCAGCAGCTGGCCAAGGGGAACAGATAACAGTGCAAATGACATATGGCACAGATTCAGATTCCACACACAGCACATTATGAGCTCCCAGGACCCTGCCCCACCCTCTATGCAAAGGCTGGCAGTGGAGGAGAACCCTGGAGGTGACCAAAACACAAGGAACACTCAGGCAGAGCCAGCCAGAGAAAGCCTGAGGACACAAGTCAACACTCACTGGGTCAACACTCACTGCTATACTTGACTGTATTTTGAAGCCAGAAGGGGATTAGGGGCTTCTTTTTCTTTGCAAATAACTATTTAAATGCTTGGCTTTGGCATTTAAATGCATACTCACTTTAGTAGGACAATCTCCATTAAGCAGCCAGCCTGGAGGTGGGCTGGGGGTGGAGGAAGTGTTTTACAAATAATGTCACCTGAAGTTTTTACTCTTGTCTCTCCCCTGCCCCCACCATGGAGGATGATGTACAGTCCTGTTACACACTGGGTAGTCATAAATCTCAATCAACAGCCACTGGTCTGGGGCTTTTTTGTTATGGTTGCTTTCTTATTTCCCTGGAATAAGGAATTTAATGCCGTTGAGTTGCTAGATGGCAGGGGGAAATGCTTCATATTTTTCACAAAGGATTTTAAAAAATTTTAGATTACCTAGAAAATAACTGTCCCACTATAAATTCAACCATCTCATATGTAATTGAGGAGAACTGCAGTGACGAGGTAAATTCAAAACAGAGTTTTGAAACCAGGTTTCTAATTACTAAAGGTTTCCCATACTGCATTTTTAAAAAATATTACAGCTTGTTTAAGGATGTGAATTTTTGTTTCAATTACAGGAAACTTTTGGTTGATGGATTTGCCATGAAAATCTAATTTAAAGGAACATTTATGGGAATGCCTAAACGTGTTACTAATAACCTCACAGAACTATTAAATCTGACAATACCTACAGTTAAGATTATTTCATTATAATTTACTTTCTACATGTTACGCACAGTGTCCTGCTGGCAGATAAGTTTCCTTGGTTTTGCACTTTTTTCCCACTTTCTTGTTTTTACAAATTTTACTGGGATCTTTAATGACAGGGGAGAATTACTAGTGACACCCGATGAAAAACAATCAAAGCAAATCCTTAAATGTCTACCTTTTTTAAAAAAGCAAAATTTGTAAGTGTTTAATGCAACTCTACAGACTGTCCTTGCGCAGAAACATTCCTCCAAGTGTTAGGACTTTCAATGGAATTCTCTGAATAAACCATTATGTTCTTAGAGGAATGCCTTATGGACATGCCTCAGCAGCCCTCCTGAAGGTAGATGACATGGTAGCAGAGACAGTCAAAGAGCCTTTGTAAGGTTAGAGATGATGGAGCTTTCATATGGTGAAAAAGATAATAATCTATTTTAATTGGGAAGGAATGTTTACATCCAGCTTTTATGGGTTAAGTCTTTTTCTTAAAAAACAAAAATGAAGTTGGGAATTCTTTTTATTTCCAAAACATTACTGAACTTGAGGCGACAAAGACAAAACTCCCTAAAGTTTTAAAACATCAACAACTATAGAAACATTGAGAGGTAGCAGTCCTCAAAGATCAATACTGCTGCCAGTCAAATACCCTTGGGTTATATTGATCCAGGGGGGCTTATTGATCAGTGGAGACATCCAGCAGTTCAACCCCAAAGGATCACAACTCTAACTGGGAGTGGGTAAAAAGGTCTACAGGGTACCTCCTGACTGCCAGCCTTTGTACACAAAGAACAGAATACTAGCACCCCGGGATACTGGTCAAGGATGGAACACTGGTCAAGGATGGAACATAGTTCCAAACAAAAACACAGGATTCGACAATGGACAATATTCCAAACAAGACACACACACAGTATTCTTAGAACCTGGTAAGACATTTTGATTGGCTTCTTGGTATGCAGTGTAAATGAAAGCTTTAGTCTTGAAAGAGTCCTTTTCCAGGGCCATGGAGATAGTCTTGGAGACACATGATGATGGATGAGAGACAGATAATGATGACAAGGACATGACGGGATGTAGATGACAGCTTGGAGTGAGGTGTGCTACTCACCTTGCCCTGACCTCACACTCCTGTCTCCACTCAAAGAGGCCCTGTCACCCTCACTCAGGTGGCCAGACCTCAGTTCTCATTTGAAGAAAGGGCTATCCTCAAGTCTTGCCCTTCAGAACTAATCCCCAACTACGCTGGGCAGCACAGGGCAGACTTCACCATAAGTTACCCGGCTGATGGTACTGACACTCCCACAAGACCTTTCTGGTGTCTCCATTCTAGGGTGTAACAAATGTTGGCAAGGCTCCCTAGAGGGTGATGTCTCAGCTGGGTACAGCTCATACATAGATACAAAACTCAGGAATCCCTGCTCAGACTAGGGATATTATAAAAAGGCAAATAAAATAATGGCCTTAGTCTAAGTTCTATCTGTTACCAGTGACATATGATAATCACATTAAATGAAAAATAAACACCATATTACTTTGCTACATAATCAAATGTGAAAGTAAGGCAAAAAGTGCAAAACAAATCCCTTGGAAATACAGATGCTGTTGGCTTTGGCAGTGGGGAAAGCTGCTGAAAGCCGTTCCCTAACACTGGTTTTCAGACCTGGGCTCCCATGTAAGGTTTCCTCAGGCGTCTGACTCAACCTGCACCTCTCACATCTTGAACCTCCTGTTAATGAAGAACAGAGTGAAATACCATTAAAGCAGATTTGGACCAGCAGCCACATTCTCCTGTGGGGTCTACTGAACACAGCTATCACATCAGAGATGGTGGAGCTGCCTGTTCTGATGCAAATAGCTGGCTAAGAAGCCATATGGGTCCCCAATCATTACTTCAAAATCACATGCCATGTGTCTTCCTTCCAGGGCCTGAATAGAGTGGGAGAGGTGTTGAAAGAGACAGCCATGGCAGAGGTTGAAGGTCTGAAGGCAAGAAGAGCAACAGCACGCACACAGCAAGCACAGGGAATGGGCTATAAACAATGGCATGAGGATAACGTGGGGACAGGTCACACTAAGTAACAAGACAGGACACAATGACTCTAAAAAAACGCAAGGCATTTTTTTTTTTTTTAAGGCTGATGATACTCTTTGCCCGAGGAAACGAGAGTAGCCATGGAGACTCATACTTACACTGAGCTGGGAGGCCAGTGACCTGCTGGGCTTCCATCCGGGGCAGTCCTGCATCCCAGAGCCTATTCTGTTCAGCCCTGTGAGCTGGGCCTCCAGAAAGCCCTCCCATAAAAGAGATACTCCCAACTGCTTCCCTCCAGCAAAATCCACAATCACCTTCTAGATGATATTAGCGGCAGCCACCAAGCCTCACCAAGTAGGCTGGCCAGGGACAGGCACCCTGGAGGAACTGGAGATCCAGCAAGGCACCTTGACTTTCCATCCTTCCTCAGACACCACGATCAGGTTTCATTTCCACCAAAGAATCAAGTTTTGACTCCTCTACAGCAACCCTAGTCATTTCCCTGGAGTTGGGGCTGCCAGGTTTTTTTAAGTTTCACAAGCCACTTGGCAAAGCACAATAAGGTCCCAAAAGGCTGGTAAGGGATAGAGTCATGTGTGAACAGGATGGGAGATTCACTGTATTTCTTCACACGGTGCCCACTCTTAGTCCTTGCAGCCCAGGTACCCCTACATTGGAAGGACAGTCTCCCAAGGGCATAGCCAAAAGCCCAATTTGTCACCTGAGGGTGGCATTAGCTTGCCCACTGTTGCTAAATGGCAAATAGTTCAGGATGATGTTCACATGATGGCCAGAGAGAAGGGCTACCTGTTCCATCTGAAGAATGAACAGGATACCACACTAGGCTAGAAATGAGGATGGCCAGGGCACATGGGTGTGATGCTACTCAGTTTCTTTATCAGAGGAGGACTATCCCAGCCAAAGGCTCAGGGACCAGAGCTTTTGGTGCCTTCCACAGAAGCTAGTAGGGACAGCTTTCAGGGTTGGGGAATGAAGAAGGACCTACAGAACTAGCATCCCTCCAAGCCCAGGTGTCTAGTTGACTAGCACCAAGCTGATAGAGGGGTGGAGACTGAAAAGCAATCTAGATAGAGGATCAAACATCCCCCTGTGGCTACAGTGCCCTCTCTGGGCACTTCTCCAGTGAAGAAAAGGAATGGCTCTAAGTGTCTAATGCTGTAGCCACACCAGCAAGCACAGAGCAGCAGGTGATGGGCGCTCAGGACCTAAACTGCTTGTGGATATTCTGGCTCTGAAATCCTTCTGTTCCATCCCCCAGTCACTTCATCTTTTTAGTCATTTAGCACAGTAAGATCACAGATTACAGTGCAGGGGTGACTGTGTGTTTGGGGGATGGCAGGAAGAGTCAAGAAATTCAAGAGGTCCGTTTTCAAAGCACAACTTGAACTCTGGAACTGGGGCTTCCTTCCCACCTTCCAGTCTAGAGGCTGCCTCACAAATCAGAGAAACTTGGCAAGAAATCACTCTCAAGCATAAGTCTGCAGGGGCAGAGGTAAGTTGTAGAATTTAAGCTATATTCGCTTTAAGTTTCTGTTTCCCATGAGTGAGGAGTGAAGACCGAGGCAGCTGTGTCCTAAGCCTACTGCAAATCATCTTGGAGACCCACCCAGCCCAGGGACCTCATTTTAAAGAATTTTTAAGAACTGCCCTGAGAAGAGGCTCCCTGTGAAACATGTCCACATCTGCTCTTTGGAAACTCAGCTAGTCAAGCTTGTGCTGAGAGGTTGAGGTTCACACATAGCTCTAGGACAGGAGAAGGCTGAAGGTCTGCCCTGTGAGTGGGGACAAAATAAGGCTGGGCCAGCCAATAGAGACTGTGAAAGCTAAGGCAGGTGCTAGGGGCAGAGGGACTTTGTATCTCATAAATGGCACCCACAACCACTCTGTCTCTGAAGACTATGACAGATGTGCCTACCAGCAGCAGGAAGAGGGTATGAGGCAGCCTCTGCTGACAAGCTCCTTTGGGTCCTGGGATGCAAACTACAAGGGCCTGGTACTACATGAGCTCCCAGATGTAGCTTGCTTAGAGATGGAGTGGAGAGCACACCAGTGTGTTGTGGAAACACTGGGCCACTCTAGGCAGTCATGAGCTGCAGCCTCTGCACCATAGACCCAAATCCCGCCTCTGCACAACTACTTTCTTTATAATTTAGCAGGCCAAGAAGGGTCTTAGCCAAGCGAAAGCATGTAAGTACATAGTCGGGGTGGTTATATAAGTAGGAGAGCACTGCTCCCACCATGGAAATCTGAGCACCTGGCCCAAGAAGCAGGTAGGTCACCAGGGAAGGAGGATTAGAACCAATTTACAAAGAGCTGGGAGAGACATGGGCAGAGTACACTGCAGTCCATCGAGGTGGCAGATAACTAGATTTTCCTTTTCTGAGCAGCCTTTCTCTTCTTCTGTTGCTTCTTTTTTCCTATCTTTTCTTTTTTCCCCACTTTTTCTTCTCTGCGCCCCCTTAGATAAAATTAGTAGATTCATTAATAATGTTGAAGCAAACAAAGGTTCCTCTCAGCCTCCACAAGGTTTAACACTGGCTTGTGCACACATTTAGCTGTTTCCAGTCTCAGGCCTAGAGGTCCCAGGTCATTGCATATCAGTAAATCATTCAAGAAAACTAGAAATTTTTCCAGTTCAGAAAAATGTTAAGCAGGCATCTGTAACACCTATGAACTGGTTACACTAATTGCCAATTTGCCTATCTGACCCTTGTGCCTGCTATGTCCCACAGCCCCCAAGAAGGGTAAGGAATTCATATGTGAAACAGCACACACAACACAGTCAGGGGAGACCTAGATGTGGCCTTCTATCCCACCCCACCCAAGCTATCATCTAGCTGGGTTTCCTTCCAAAGAGCCACCCTTCTCAATGCTGAGTTAAGCTCTCTTCTTTATGTAAAAAATCTCCACATTACAGATTGAAGATAGCTGTAAAGGTTGGAGGCCTGAGGTTCAGCCAGCCATCTAAGAGAGGAGAAAGAAGACAACTTGATCCCACCTTCTCCTTCCTGGATGACTGTGGGCCACCACCTGGGAGTGACTGGGATTTTTCTGGAGAGCAAGGGGGAGAGCTGGTTAGCTGAATTTTATTAGAGTAACTGGCTCATGACTGTCACGTTAAAATGATTCAAGCTGAGTGGTATTTAATGATTAATGGGGTGAGGCCACCTGTTCTTGTGAAAGTTGGAGTCACTGGATTTTTACATGGGAAAATGTGAAAGCTGAATATCACTAGGGTTGAGTCTCTGGGGATTACAATGGGAATGTTAGGAGAACCAAGGAGAAGGAAGGGAAAGAGGAATTAGTGAGTCAAATATTAATCTTCAGAAAACTAACAATGCTAGCTCCACTGGGATGGTGGAAGGCCTAAAATTTGAGCAAAAGATCTAATCTGTTCATCACAAACACCCTTATCCTGTCCCTCAAACATCAGCTTGGCCACAGGGATATACGGTACCTGATTAGCAGGTCAGCATATTTTTATTAACTCTAGAAATGTATATGAGCTCTATTTCTACAAATTAATAAATTTTATGCCAGATAAATAAATTCCCACATACAGCAGGAGGTTTGTATCATGGAACAAGTAGCATTTTATTGCTAGTGCATATACGGTCACATTGTATACAATTTTAGTACAAGTGAAAAAATACACTGTGGCTAACATTAAAAAGCTGCATTCACATTTATATATATGTATTGTTTTTTCACAAATTGCCAGTAGTTTCAGATAATAAACATAACCTACTGACATTCATATGGCTCCACTTCAAATATATGAATTGTTTGACTATAAATATATTCTGAAGTACATCTGTTTTCTAAAGAAACAAACCAAAAAACAAAAATGTACATGAAAATATATATTTTAAAAAAAAGGTCTTGTAAAAAGTGACAAATACCACCAGGACCGTCTGCAGATTCCATTTACATATGGACATTCCATCTTGCCAGCACAGCTGACTGGAACCCGAAAACCTCTGCTGTGGTTGCAGGAGGAGACATTAGTGGCAAGGTGTTGGTATATTTATCAATATTTTGACTTCTGAGTGCAGGAACCTCAGAGTTTGCAGAGCCTCTGTGGCACACATAGGCTTCTATCAGGTGCAATCACACAAATCAAATTCCTCAAAGCAAGTTCTCAAATTTCAAACTGCATTTAATTCTGTGAAGACTTGTTTTTCTATGGGAAAGCAGGGATGTGATCTCATGTTCCAGAGAAGAGGGCCAGTGCCATTCTTAAGGAAGCCACAGAAGGATCTCATTGAGTGCCCAAGAAGGAGGGGTGGGCAAAGGAAGGAGGGGGACCATGGGTGAGACCCATGACCTCCCTCCTCCCCATCAGCACAGCTTTTGATCTGGCTATAGAAATACGAAGCAGAAGCAAGACGAAAGCATGCTCTTGGGGGGAAGGGGAGGTTCTCTAAGCACAGTCCTCAATGTTGGGGGTTTCTGTGGTGGAGCCACAGATCCAACTACTGAACTCGACAAAAGAGTGAGACTGGGGCTTCTTCCCAGGACTAAGATCGCTATGAGTTTTGGAATGGACTCTATGGCAGCAGGTATTTTTTGGTAAGTCAGTACCTGACTCCAGGACAGCAATAGGGGCCACACCCTACAGGAGCATCCTGCATTATCAAGAGGAAGGACACTTCTTTGAGATCCCTGTTTGACGGTCATTTGACTGTGCTCACAGACTCCATAGTTAAGAAGAGGGGAAGCTCCAAAAAACAGATTTTGAAGTAACTGTTGGTTTTAAAAATGATGATGATAATGGTAATGATGATCATAGAGAGCTGACTGGTGAAAAATGCTGTTTGAGTAACACGGTATCTTAGAAAAACCCCAGTTAAAAAGGACCCACTGTTCAAGACATGGGGCCATGGATGGATACAAGCTGTAATATCGTAACATACACTACAGGTGTATATTGCGTAACATACGATGCAGGTGCTTATACACTGGGCAAACCTCAAGCTCGTTTCTAGGTAACGCTTTATCCCACAAGCATAGTTGGTCCTTACAATTCAGGCTTTCCTCCCCCTACACCTTTCCTTTTCTGTTCTCACATGATTTTAGCTCTCCTCAAGTGGAACTAGTGGGAAAAGTCCTTTTTTGGCTGTTGTGCTTACTTGTTTAAAGCTTTCTCCAGGTATTCTTGAATCCACTTTAGCTTTGGATCAATGCACACTTGTCTGTTGTTGCTCTTCAGCCTCGCCCTGCCAAAACAGAAGAGGCAACATGGACAAGGGCAGGATAAAGGTGAGGCCATGATTTGGACATTCACTGTTTCAACACCCAACCGATCTGTACATTCACTCATTTGACACCCATCTCAGGGTCTTCAAGATGTACGGGAAATCTGCAACACTGACGGTGTGGGAAGAACCACTACAGAGGTACAGCAAAAGCGAGAAAAAAACAAACCAAACAGAACCCTCACAGGGGAATCTAGGATTTATATAAACAAACATTTGAGCTGAACCTTGAAGGAGGAAAGAATCTGCCAAGTAAAGAAAAAGAGAAGATGCACAAAGTGCAAAGACACAGTGGAGGAGGAGTGACAGGGAATATGCTCGCCAAGGGTGCGGCCAACTATCAAGTGGCCTTGAGGGCCACATGACACTGCAGAGACTTAATCTGAAGATTATGGAAACTTTTGAGGATTTTACATTGGAGAGTGACAGAAGCAGGTTTTGTCTTTTGACAAGTGTTCTTGACAGTACATAGAAGGCTTAAAAGTAGAGTTGTAGGCAGGAGATCTGCAGTGGAGGAGACAGTAAAGGTGGCAGAGAGAGTGTAGATGGGGAGTTAACAATGCAAGTGATAAGTCATAGTGCAGGTAGGGGAATAGCTGATCAAGTGGGTAAGGATGGTGCAGTAGGGGTGACAGTGCAGGTAGGGGGGTGACAGTGTAGGTGGGGGATGACAGTGTAGGTGGGGGGGTGACGGTGGATATGAGAATGCAGGTGGGAAGTGACAGCGCAGGTGGGGGTAATAATCCAAGGTGAGAAGCGGTAGTATGGGGGCAACAGTAACAGTGCAGGTAGGAGTGATAGTACGGGTAAGGGAGTAACAGTACAGCTAGGGAAACGACATTATAGCTGGGCAAATGACAGTTTCTAGAAATTTTACAAGTTCATTAAATGTTCCACAGTCTCATTTGCTTTTCAAGTCCAGACTCTACCTTCCTTCCACTGCTTGCCTCCACTCAGCTTCACTACATGAAGACTCCCAAGGGGAATCTTAACTTATCTTAGTTTCTCTCTATACATTTCTAGCTTGCAATTCTTGGGTACCAGGTAAACTCCAGCAGCCCAAGGCTATCCCTACCTAGCCAATAAAGGCATGAAGGTAACCAAGCCCAGTACAAGGCTTTGGGAACATCCTGCATTCTTCAAGCAATCTGCTCTTTTCTGGGTGAGGCTATTGCAGAGCAAAAGTATGACTTAGAAACAGGAAGATTTGTGCTCACATATAGGTAAAACTATTTATCACTTACGTACTTGCCCAGATCTGAGAACTGTATCTGTCTTCTTAAACTTCCCACTACATCCCAGACACACAAATTCGCATAAGCTGTACTGTGAAGCTCACTGATGCTTGTTACCACCAGTGTTTAATAACATACCTGTCCCAGATTTAATATTTTACCATAAATAAAGAGAAAAAACAATACATCAAGTGTTCTTGGACATATTATAAACAATAAATATGTTCAAGAAAGCAAAGATTAGAAAAGAAGAAAGTCAAACCTACAATACTTGGTGGTACACTACTGTCTGCAGGAAGTTGCAGCTTTCCTTTTACCTGCTAATTCCTTAGCCCATTGTGAGTGCCACAGCTTTCCAGAATGGAGAATTCCCCAAGGCACACAGAGCCCTCAGCCTTCATTATTGTCATTCAGACACAAGTGTGCTGTGTCTTATGTCTCACAGGGTTGTGCACACGTGTACAGAGGCTACCCAGAGGAGTTACCATGTCTGATTTTGGTCCATTTTGCTTCCCACACAAATGAAAATGTTAGCAGCTGCCATCAATACCAATCAAAAACAAAATACGTTGAGTTTGAGAATATGCAGTTAAGTAAGTTGAAACTGTTGAGGTTTCACCAAATGGTTAAAGGTAGCTACATTGAACATAGACTTCAGTTTTGTTATGACAGAAAGGATTAATTTAGAAATACACAGGCCTGAAACATTCAGGAAAGATAAAGCTGTTACTAGCAAAGGGTTGACTTAGGTAATAGACTTTGGCAGATGCCTTGGGGAAGCCCATCATTTTTCTTGTCTGGAGAAATCCAGTCGCACTACCACCCTGTACTAGTGGGAGGAATCTTTGAGATGGCAGACAACAAACACTGTGAGCATGGTGGGTTGCTAAGGGCAAGGATGGCTTTTGAAACTTAGTAAGTACTCACGGTGATAATGGTGTTGTTGTTGTGAACCACCAATGAGCTGGCCACCAACTCCTGTTGACCCCCAGGTACAATGAAAGAAAATGCTATCCAGTTGTGGTAATAACATCTTCCTCTAATTGTGCCAAGGAGTCCCTGGGTGGCACAAATACTCAAGTGCTTGGGTACTAATCAAGAGGCTGGCAGTTCAAATCCACTCAGAGGCACGTTGGAGAAAGGTTTAGTATCTACTTCTGAAAGAAGACAGCCATTGAAAACCCTATTGGAGAACAGCTCTACTTCACCATGGGTCAGAATCACCTTGAGGGCAGGGGATTTGGGTTTTGATTTTATGTATGCAAAGGTCAAGGCTGACCAGTAGGCATAAATTACTTCTATACCTTTAACAGCTCTGTGGATTAGGCACTGATATGTTCATTAGATGAAGTTAAAGAATCATGTTCAAAACTTATGCAGTCCCTATTATTCGGCCAGAAAGAGAAATGAAGTCTTGATACATGCCACAACAAGGATGGGCCTTGAAAACATGCTGAGTGAGGGCAAATACTGTGTGATCTCGTATGAAATAAGCAAACACATAGAAACTGACAATTGTTAGTGGTTACAAGGGGTAGGAGGGCAGGAGGAAGAGAAGTTTTTGCCTAGAGGGCAATGAATTTATGTTAATGTCAGTAGAAAAATTTGGATACAGATAGCCAAGAGCAGACATACAACTTGAAGAATGTAGTCTGTGTCACTGAATCGTATGTGTGAGAATTATTAAATTGGTCAAGGTTTTCTTGTGTATATTTTCACAGCATACAACAAATAAAATTAATATTTAAGCAAAACACTTACACAATCTGAAGGGCACAGTTTGGAGTGGTGAGGATTTTGAGATGCTTGACATTGGCTCTGGCAACGTGGCTCTCGAAGAAACGGCATGGACATCTGTAGCTCAGGCTGACAGGTTTCCCTACAAGAGATGACAAGGACAAGACAACCTGTTGGGAATACATGCAGGTCTAGGCCTTCACTGAGAGGGTAAGATGACAGGAGTAGAGAGAAGGGAAAGGGCTAGTAAATTAAGGCTTAAAAGCAGTGGAGTGAGTTACAGGTGCATTCTGGGAAAGACTATCTCCATGGGCTGGTGTGCTCTGGAGTGAGACCTTGCTTATACAGAGCAAGGGCACAAAAATGCCTGGTCCAAGCTGGACACTAGACAAAGTAGTACAGCAGGAGATTAAAGCAAGAAGCTACATTTTCAGGTATCTCAAAAGCAGTAATCATAGCAGATAATAATTTCAGTGAAAGTACTTAGGTTCCCGTTTGCCTTTGCAAAATAAACTCTTCGAGAACTTTGACTTGTACCCCCAACAAACGTGCGTTAACCTGGCTAGTCCATGATTCTCAATAATGTGTCACTGTCCTCCATTTTGTGATCTGTTGTAATTATCCTATGAGTGGTAAATCCTAGCCTTTCTAGGATGGTAGTGAGGCGGGATTAGAGGCGGTTGTGTTAGTTAGGCAAGACACCATCTATAAAATATAAGTTGTATTTGATCTCTTTTCAGATGTAAAATAGAAAAGCAGAACAGACAGAAGGACCTTCTACCACAAAGAAAGAAGAGCCAGGAGTGGAGCTTGTCTTTTGGACCTGGGGTCCCTGCGCCAAGAAGCTCCTTGACCAGGGGGGTACTGATGATAAGGACCTTCCCCCAGAGCTAACAGAGACAGAAAGAATTCCCCTGGAGCTGGGGTCCTGAATTTGGACTTCTAGCTTCCCAAATTGTGAGAGAATAAATTTCCCTTTGTTAAAGTCACCCAACTGTGTTATCTGTTATGGCAACCCTATACTAAGACAAGGGCTATCTGAGAAGGATGTCTACTCAGAGAAGTGAAAGGGGTGCAGAGGCTCCATCCAGTCTCTTACCCTTTCCTGGACAATCTCATCCCAGGATCCACTGCAGCTCCCAGGAACACTGCCCTCTCCCTCCAGCAGTCTTCCCTTGTAGCTTTCTCCCTAAACCTGGCCAGCACCATGGACTCCTGGCTGATTGCCTAACTGGTTCCAGAGGGCAGGCCAAGGGCCCATCCAGCGTTTCCTCAAAGGCAGACTGTAGTTGAAAGTGGCTTTCTTTGGCTGTTGGAGATGCTGCCTGTGGCCTAAAGAGTTTTATTAAGATCTTTGTTTGCCAATTCATCAATCTGTGAAATGCTATAACTGACACTTATTAGTCTAAATTAGCAAGTCACTCCTGTAAAACCCACCACTCATCCTAAGTCTAGAATTGTAAGCCGTGGGTGCTAGGGCTTTTTCAGGTTTTTTCTTTCTTTTTCACCCTGCAGATTTTATCCAAACACTATCTAATACCCAAATTATTTGAATTTGTGGATCCTTTCATCAGGGGTTGGAAACCCTGGTGGCATAGTGAGTTAAGTGCTACAGCTTCTAACCAAAGGGTTGGCAGTTCAGTCCTCCAGGTGCTTCTTGGAAACTCTATGGGGCAGTTCTACTCTGACCTACAGGGTGACTATGAGTCAGACCCGACTCGACAGCAGTGGGTTTAGTTTGGTTTTTCATCAGGGATTAAATGCATGTCTGAGAGTATTTAGTCCAGAGATTTAACGGGGGGGGGGGGGGGGGCTGTTCCTAGAGGCCTTGGTGGTTCTTAAATTCTGCACCTTTGAGAAGAGAGCAGAATCTTTGAGAATGAAAAGCTGATCTTTTTCTAAAGGCTTGAATCATCAGATGGATGTCATGGATGAGGAACACACTAAGCACTCAAATCAAAAGACAAGCAGGCCACCCTGCCCTTTCTGACCAAACAAAGCTACCCTGAAAATCAGGAGTAGAAAGCTCATTGGTTTCAGTGTGGTCAGCGACTTCCGGCTGGGGATCCTTTCCCTTTATACCTGATCTAACTCCAGAAAGCCCCCCTGGGGCCTGGCTTCTAACAACTGCACTAGGGACCCTTCAGGGTAAGTCAGTACCACAGTGTAACCAGATCACCTGGGAAAATGACCCTGGCAGCTCCCTAGGGCCAGGTATGGGTAATTAAGAAGTCCTACAGCCAGGTAGCCCGTCTATGTATTTCACCCTAGGACTCCCTGTATTTCCCATACCTCCCTGAACTGGAGCTGGCCAAGACTCAGTGGTGAGGCAGGAAGGTTGCCAATCACAGAGCAACCTTGAGCCCCAGTGCACACAGTTGGGGGGGCTTGCTACTCTACAGTGTTCAGGAAGAAGCTGTCCAAGAATCAGGACAGAAACCAGAGCCCATTGCAACTCAAAACAGCTTTTGCTCTTTCTCTGATTGCCACCCAGGGATTATCCATTTCTTTCCTTCCAAGGCCATTTGTATTCTGCTACCAAGACTCACTTGTTTGCCTGTCAAGTGGGAGAATTTCAACCTTTTTTTAAAAGGGACAGTGCACCTACATGCTCTTACCAAGAAAACTTGGAACTAAGTCCACCTGATGGCCTCTCCTCCAGCTTTTCGTCAATATCATTAACTTATCCAGCCATTCTGGATGTCATCTGGTGTACTGTCAAGATGTCTCACTGGATGAGATATTTATCTTTCCTTACCCTCCAACTCAGGACCAGGTAGCCTTGTTCCTAAAGCAGTTTCCAGAGAGCGGTCTACTTTGAGAAACAGAAAACAGCCTCCTCCCACTGCCACCAGCCAGCCCCCTCCAGCCAGGCCCGGGAATGAAGTTTGAGTTTAACACTGGAAGCCCAGATGACCCAGGAGGCCAGCTGCTCCCCCAGGTCAAACAATGAGTAGGGCAGAAGCCTGACCTGAGTCTCTGCAGGACAGCTTTGGGGTTCAACAACTAGACATAGAGCTATAGGGCACATGAGCTCAGAAAGGTGGAAAAAAAAATGAGATGAGCCCACAAAGTGCGAGTGTGTGTGTGTGTGTGTTTGTGTGTGTGTGTGTGTGTGAGACAGACAGAGAGAGAGAGAGAGAGAGAGAGAGAGAGAAGGAATGTCTTATAACTTTTCCAGGAACATCGAGGTAGCCCCAGGGCTGCACCCTCCAAGGTATGGGTCCCTGCAGGTAACCCATGGCCAGTAGCTTCCTGGTGAGTGCATCCAGGGAAAACCAGATAGTGTTGTCAGAGGCCCCCTTGCCAGACTCCTGATTGTTAATAGGTGGGAGGGGTCCACAAGCAGCCTCAGCCTCAGCCTCAGCTACTTTTTCTGCTAAAAGTTCTACTTTGCCTTCAGTCCCAGCCCCTCTGTAGCTCTGACCAAAGACTTGCAACGCATTTAGTCAGGCACCACCCTGGGTTAGTGCCGGCTCCAGAAGTGCTCCAGGGCCTGCACAGAAAGCAGCTGCTCCAAGAGGCCTCTGAAAGTCTTCAAATTCTTTGCGGGTTTGTTAGCAACTTCGCAGCAGAAAAAGGGCCTGATGGATATCCAATTGTTTTGGGTTCAGAGGCAACAGTTTTAGTTTTCAGCTGCAGTATCCTGTGATAGGGCTGCGAGTTTTCTCTTAGCCTAAGCACCCCCAAAAGAAAAGAAAGCCTTTTCCCTCTCCCAGTGAAATGGGATACCGTCTGTCCCAGTGGCCCAAGGCGCTGGGGACTGAACTCTGAGGCAGCCCTCATTATGGAGACCGAGTGCCTCGGCCAAGTGACAAAGGCTCCAGTTTACAGGTGTGTCTGGAGGCTGGGATAGGGTGCGCAGGGCCCCTGAGCCTCTCTCTTGACCCTACCAGAGTCCAGGGAAGGAAGGCCGGTACTGAGTTGGACCTGCAGGGCTGTGCAAACACACAGCTAGACGAGTTGCGCAAGCCTGACAGCTGCCCGGAGCAGCCAGCCGCGCCAGGCCTGGAGTTCTGCTCCGGTGCAGGACACAGAGGGCAAGCACGGCGTGGAGAGGTTGCTGAGCAGTTGGGATGGACCTTGCAGCCACAACCAGTACGTTCCGCGGCGAGACGGACTTCGCAAAAACACTTAACCTTATCTCGGCCAGATTGTATGTCAGGGACCATGCGCAGTGGGGCCTCGGAGCCCCCACCACCGTAAACTTAGCTCAGAGAGGGAAAGGACTACCTGGGAGTGGGTGGACAGATGCCCGTGGCCTGCAGTCTCAACGTGGCTCCTCACTTTCGCGTTTTCGGCGAGCTCCAGGCCCAAAGCTTTTGCCCACCCTCGCTGCGCAGGGCGCTACAGCACCGGCCGCCGCCACAGGACCCGAGTCGGCTTGCGGGGCGCGAGCCGGCGAGCTAGGCACGCGGCTTTCGGTGCAGCGCCTCCACGAAGCGCGCCCGGTCACTGCCTCCACCTCTCAGGTGCAAAGCGGGAGCGCAGTAGGTTCACCCGCGCGGTGCGGGGCTGGCAGAGAAAGCCGCGGCCCCGCAGAGCACTTCGCTCCCGCTCGCGCCTTTGCTTCGAAGGGCACTCACCGTCGCTGAGGCAGAACGCGGCCAGCAGGAGGGCCAGCACGGCGACGGCCCTGGCATCCATGTCGCAGGCGGCAGGCGAGCAGCGGGCCGGCGGGAGTGGACGCCACCAGACAAGCCGACCGAGAGGGAAAGTGCGGGGACCCGGGCCGCGCGCCCGGCGCTTTAGAGGGGCGACGGGGCGGGCCTGGCGCGGGGCGGGGCGCGAGCCAGGGGGCGGGCCCGGAGCGGACGCCGGGCCGCCCCCCGAGGGTGAACCCTCGTTCCCGCCGGCACCGCCGCCACTCGGGCCCTGTTCTCCTGTCCCTTCCTCTGCGTCTGCGGTGCCCCAGGGGACTCTTGGCATTCTAGACTTTGACCTTCTAAGGCCCTGCCAGGCACGGCAACACAGGCATGGCCTGCGGAGCAGCTCCCAGACGTGAAGAAAGGCTGAGCCTGAGCCAGAGGGCGCGTTCTTATCCCCTAATGCAGACAGAGAGATGAGCCTTGGTGGGACTATGATCAAGCGCTTGGCTGCTACCCTAAAGGTCTGCTGTTAAAACCCACCGCCGGCTCACTAGCAGCCGAAGAAGATGCAGCAGTCAGCTTCCTTAAAAACTAGGGCCTTGGAAATCCTATGTCTGCTCTGTCCTACAGCGTCTCTATGAGTTGGTTTTCATCTTGTGGGTTTTGATTTTGGTTTCCTATGCAGATAGACTGACGCCTGGACGCATGTTTTGAGCCCTGGTCCTTTGGCGGTGGGAACAAATGAGAATCACTGAAAAGCAGGTCCATTCAAGAGAGAGGGTTGACTGCCACACAGCGGTCTTAAAGTAGTTAAGAGCTATTTTCTGCGTAGAGAACGTCAGCTGACTGCCTGTCCTGGGTTCATGCTCAGTGGCCCTGGAAACTGCCTAACCGAACTAGACCAGTCTTTACAGTCAGAGCGCTCTGATTCCAAAACAACACCATTACTTACAGCCAAGCCCCAATTTCTTCATCTGTCGTTTTGGGGCTCTAAAATAGGCATAGTGCTGCCCACAGGCACTCAGGAAAGTTGAGTTTACCTAGCCCTTTGTACTTCTGTTCTCTCAGCGGTGAGATAGACTGATCATAGCTTGCAGCCTGCAGAGTGCAAATGGGGGGAATTGAATGAGATGCTCATCCAAAGTGCTCAGTATCTGACACATAACATACTGCCGTCGAGTTGGGTCCGACTCGTAGCAACCCTAGAGGTCAATCACATAGTACTCAATAAATGGAAATGTCACTCACTATCCAATGAATTTTCAGCATGACCCAAAGCTGCTACCAAAGCACAAGGAAATCTTCTAGGTCTGAGCTCTTGAAAGTCTTCCACACTGGGCCAAAGGGTCACACCAATTGGGCTTCTCTGGAAATATTCCAGACGGGATCCTCAGGTCAGCCTCGTATGGACCCACCCTCATAGACGCTGTCGCTCCCCATCCCTGACAGCCAATGCTGGGCTGAAGACTAGCCCGGAAGGGGCACACGCAGGCAAGCAGGTGGCCTGCGGGAGCTCGGTAGGTGAAGTGCCCCAGTGGTTGTTGACCACAGACAACGAACACTGTCTCTTCCTGCAGTTCCCCACGTGCCTAGTAGACAGGACTCTATCTGCACGTCCATTTGTTCGGGGGACTTGGAAGACTGGTTGTGAGCTCCCAGTTCCCTAGGAATCCTGGAGGATGGATGGTCTGAGAGGGCAGGGACCTTCGGGTCTGGGACTCAGAGTTTCCATCTAGGGGCTACGAGTCAAGACCATCAGTGGGA
This sequence comes from Heterohyrax brucei, assembly GCA_028571685.1. Lineage (NCBI taxonomy): Eukaryota > Metazoa > Chordata > Mammalia > Hyracoidea > Procaviidae > Heterohyrax > Heterohyrax brucei. The sequence continues at coordinate 95,928,747 of CM053154.1, read as the reverse complement.
GGTCACCAGGGACTTTGGTGCAGGGGATGGGTGTCTTCTGTTTGTGTTTCCAAAACCAGTTTGGCGCCTACTTAGGTGTGCCACGGAGTGTCCTGGGAACCTGCATTCATTCATTCATTCAGGCCAGGACGACTTCTGGACTTTGGGAGCAGAGCTGGGAATCCTACCGACCTGTTCCCTGCTTTTAAAGAGCAATTTAGTAGTTAACACGAAGACAGCGTGGGGGCTGGGCTCGGGCGCCCTCTGGTGGTCACGCAACAGCCAGGCGGGTGGGTAGAGGATTCGGTCCGATCGCCCCGCCGGATCGGAATCACTGCAGAGCCGGGAAGCACGGCGGGCTGCGTCGCGAATCAGCCGCCGGGCTAGTGGGCAAGTTCGGGTGCCTGGATCCCAGAGCCCGGCAGGAGCCGTAAGCATGGAGCCTCGCGGACAAGTCTGGCCCAGAGAAACCCCCAAACCTTTCGCTGTTTCTTTATGCTGCAAAACGGGTAGGTAGGACGTGTATGTTTTACCCAGCAGCCCGAGGGAACTTGTGGGAGACGTCCGCGTGGACTGGCTCCCGCCGGCAGGGCTAGGGTGAAGGGAACCTGCCTGGCCTTCCCTCCTGGCTGCTTGACCTTCTGGCAGTGGACACATCTCCAAGGCCCCAGCACAGACCTTACTGTGGGACCCATCACCGTTCGCTTCCCTCATTGATTCATTAAGGTAGTTATTGAACACTTAGTAAGCACCAGGTTCTGGCTGCAGTAAAGCAAAACACCTCGGCTCTCCTGGACTTTGAGTCCTAGTTAGGGGAACCCAAACTCAAATCAAACCCACTGCCTTTGAGTTGATTCCGACTCATATCGACCCTATAGGACAGAGTAGAACTGCCTCGTAGAGTTTCCAGAAATGGCCTAGTGCAGTTGAACTGCTGACGTTATGGTTAACAGCCTTAGCAATTAACCACTATGCCTCCAGGGTTTCCACACCAGGAGATCAATAAGTACAATGGGTAAAAGGAGCAGAGGCAAGGGGCAGGACCCTAGAAAAGTTTAAATAGAACGGCCAAAGATTTGTACTTCAGGTAAAATCCCTGTAACTTTGACAAAATCAAAAAAACCAAACCCACTGCCATCGTGTCAATTCTGACTCATAGCGACCCCACAGAACTGTTCAATAGAGTTCCAAGGCGGATTTGAACTGCCAACAGTTTTAGTTAGCAGACGTAGCAGTTAACTAGTATGCCACCAGGATTTTCAAGTGAGTTGAATTTAAAACTCTGCACATCTCTACAATCTGCAGGCTAAGATGTGAGTGAAGTCACATAACCGTTAGCCCTCCACTTGTAAAATTGGTCCCTAGCTCAGCCTCACGTGCCTCACACCTCAGGGCAGCAGCTCCCACCCTTCCCACCAGCATGGGGAATTGCCTCCCCTTAGGGCTACCTTTGAATCAACTCAAGGGTAACAGGGTTTGGATTTGGTTTTAAGGGACCTCTTTAGTCACCTTGAGTCCAATTTGGGAATCAGTGGCTGGGTTGCCCTTTGTCATTTCTAGGCCAGCATAGGGCATCAGCCCATTGACATCTGCGTCTGCCTAAGCTGTCACTCTGAGTATTCAGTGGCCGGGCCTGTGGAGAACAACCTCAGCACCATCTGGGTACAGAGAAAGTTTCCTTCAAGTCAGTGTCGTCTGACATGGAAGTGACAAAGTGCTTTTGGGTGTGACTTTGAAAACATTTTACATGCATACATAGATATGTATATATATTTATGAGGACTGCCAATTAAGTTTATGAACTCATTCTAGAAAAAGTGCTACATACTTCACTGCTGAATATTACTATGGTCACCTCTGAAGTACTTCCCTTGGGAAGCTATGCACTGACATTAGTGCATAGTCTACCTTCAAAGCAATTTTGGAACTTTTTCTGGAATGGTTATCAGAGCAATTGTTGTATTACCCTTGATGTCCTGAATGTCATCAAAATGTCTTCCTTTCAATATTTCCTTTATCTTCAGGTAAAGAAAAAAGTCACTGGGGGCCAGATCAGGTGAGTAGGGAGGGTGCTCCAATGTAGTTATTTGTTTACTGGCTAAAAACTCCCTCACAGACAACTATGCTGTTCAGTTCATAAACTGACCACCTTGCCACCATGTGCCACGGCTATACCAGAAAGAGTTCCAAAATTGCTTTGAAGGGTGGACTAGGTGCTGACATCAGTGCATAGCTTTTCAAGGGGGTGCTTTGATGGTGACTATACTGATGCTCAGCAATAAGCTATGTAGCACTTAGAACAATTAAGTCCGTGGACTTGTTCAGACCTCATGTGCGTGTTTGTGTGTGTGTGTGTGTGTGTGTGTGTGTGTGTAAATATATGGATTGAGAAGAAGTATAGCTAGCACATTAAGGCCAAATATTTCAGATATTGTGTAGAACAGATGTCATGTTTTAATAAATAATTTAAGTTTAAAACAGAAACAAAAAATATTGCCATCAAATTTATTGTGACTCATAGCAACCCTATAGCATGCAGTAGAACTGCCCCAGAAGGTTTGTGAGGAGTGACTGGTGGACTCTAACGGCTGACTTTTGGTTAGCAGCCAAACTCTTGACCGCAGCATCACCAGTGCTCCCAGTTTTTAAAAATAAGTCTATTTAAACATATTAGGAAACCTTGGTAGTGTAATGGGTTAAGTGCTATATCTGCTAACTGAAAGGTTGGCAGTTCACATCCACCAGGCACTCCTTGGAAATGCTATGGGGCGGTTTTACTCTGACCTCTAGGATCTCTATGAGTCAGACCCGATTAGACAGCAGTGGGTTAAACACACTAGTGTAACATATAATGGTGTAGATGGTTTGTGGGTGTAGAACAAATCTTGACAGTTGTACAAATGGATCTGGCTACATCTTCCTTGGTTAGATCCCAAATTGGCCTCAGGAATCCCTGGCCTCTCAGTACGAAGGCACTCAGGGAAGCTGAGTCAGGAGTCCGGGGTCCAGACCCTTTGCCTGGTTCCAGGCTAGCTTTGGGGCACACACAGGTAAGTACTCAACTCAGTGAACATGCATGTCCAGCAAGCTGGGTTTTCCAGGTGCCCCTGCTGAAAGAGTCTCCCTTGTTTGACACCCTTAAGCAGAGGTGGAATTTCCTGGAAACTCCTTCTTCTAGGTTAATATTCTAGGACAGATCAGATGCGAGGGCCCAAAGAGTTCACGTCTGTGTACCCAGCCACACTGTAGCTCTCTAAATGCTCCATTGGTAATATCAGCCACATCCAATAAACAACATCATGATAAACAGAAAATATTGAAGTTGTCAAGGATTTTACTTGGATTCACAATCAACACCCATGGAAGCAGCAGTCAAATGAAATATTGCATTGGGCAGATCTGCTACAAAACCTCTCTTTGAAGTGTTAAAAAGCCAAGAAGTCACTTTGAGAACTAAGGTGTTCCTGACCTTGGTATTTTTAATAGGCTCATATGCATGCAAAAACCAGACAATAGATAAAGAAGACCAAAGAAGAATTCATGTACTTGAATTATGGTGTTGGTGAAAAATATTGAGTATAGCATTATGGACAGTGAGAAGAATGAACAAATACAAAAAATTATTTACTTAGAATGTAAACATACTTGGAAGAAGTACAGCCAGACTGCTCCTTAGAGGCAAGGAGGACAAGACTTCATCTCAAGTATTTTGGACATGTTATCAGGAGGGAGCAGTCCCTGGAGAAGGGCATCAGGTTTGGTTAAGTAAAGGGTCAGCAGTAAAGAGGCGGACCGCCAGTGAGTGACACTGGCAGAGTGACTGTACCAATGGGCACAAACACAGCAACCGTTAGGAGAATGGTGCAGGACTGGACAGCGTTTGTTCTGTACATAGGATTGCTGTCAGTCAAAACTGACTTGGCTGTGTCTAACAACTACCCCCCAGCTTCTAGACAGTTCAGACTTAGCTGCTGGGGCTCCACTGGAGCACTAAAATTGGAGTATACCACAGCCTCTTCTGCGAAGTCTTGGTGATAGGGAATGTGAGTTCAGAAATGCAGTGTGAACTATATACAGCAGTTCCATTCACGTGGCTTTGTCCTGAGCATCTATTCCTTGTGCCCTGTTTGTCCTCACATTTGCCCTTTGAGTTGGCCTCAGTGTCAACTGTGCTTCCTAGATTTGGCAACTAAGATCACATAACTACTATCTGGCAGAGCCAGGATTTAAATCCACTTAGCCTGGCTCAAAAGTAGGAGCTGTTCTTATTGAAGGATGATTGGCTTTGCCAGATCAAACGCGAGACACGCAGCTAAGTTTTAAATTTCAGATAGACAATGTGTAACTTTTTAGTGTAGGTCTGTTCCTGATGTCACATGGAGCATAATTACATCCCTGGGGCAGGATATCTGGAGTCTGCCTAGGACCAGACCACATAGAGGGTTGTTCACAGAGTCTTTGCAAAGGTCAAGTATGAAGGCTTGCCCACTGGATGTCTGGCCCAAGGATGGATCAAGGTGAGGAGGACTGCTGGCATCTCTCAGGTATCCATCCCACACTCAGAAGTCAACTGGAGGACATTAAACAAACTGATTAAAGGTGTTTGGTTGGGGATAATTTCTCAAATGAGGAGTTAGTAAAGTGGCCACCATCTGTGAATCTCACTGGCTTACAGCTTCCTCTTCCCTTTCCTTCCTAGGTTCCCAGAATAAAGTTTCTACATCTTAACCCAGGCTTGTTCTGTCATCACTGGCTACTTACGCTCTGTAGGGAACCCAGCTTGTGCCCTCAAGCCTTAGGCTGTGCCAGTAAGAGGTTATATACTTTTCTAGTAAATCTTCAACCAATCACACAATTATCCATCCATCTATCCATTCATGATTCACCCAATCTGTTCACCAACCTACACATACATCTGCCTATCCATCCAACCATACATCCATTCATGATTGACTCATCCATTGATTCATCCAGCAATCCATCTAGCCAGCCACCATTCATCTATGCATCTACCTGCCCACTAATCTAACTATTCGTTTACCTATTCAGTCACCCCTTTTATCTGTCCACTCATGCATTCACCTGGTTTTGGATTTTCAACCACTCCACACCAACTTGTTCTAGCCCTGCAAAGTTTTTTTGTTTTTTTTTTTAATGCCAGAAACAAAAAAGTATGTCTCCTGATTCCTGGACCACAGAGGAAAAAGAACCAAGAACCAAGGGCCCAGCACTCAGAGATTATGCAACAAGCCTTCACCTTGCAACAGATCAAAACCTTGACCTCTCTCCTGGCTGAAGACTGGCCCTCTCTGAAAGTCATAGAGGCCTTTCTGGGGAATGCCCACCAAGGCAGGAACTGGGCAGAGTAACATCTTGGTACACTTTACCCCCCCAATTGCCCATTCCATGATTTTCCTCCATAAATTACAAAAAAAAAGAAAGAAAAATATATATATATAGGAAAGAAAAAAACCTTTCTCTGTTTACCCCTCTGCATGTGATGAACAGTTGACTGAATGAGCATGACTGAAACCATCTGATAATTTTTGCCAAATGGAAAAACTTCCCTACAGGGGCAATAAAGCAAATATTCCAGGATAGATAGGGACAATCATGAAAGGTATTACCTGGCTGTAAACAGAGACGAGTAGTGGTGATCAATCACCCCTGTTCTGGCAGCTTTCAACAAAGTCCTGAGATTCCAGGGCTGGCTGTGACCCAAGGCAATATTTACTTTTGCAGCTTCTGTGGTAGGTCAGTATGGGTATAATTCTATTCACCAGCTGGCTGGAGTTGAGGTTTCTAGCAGGAAATCCAAATTCCAAGCTTTCATAACTCAGGAGGATGCAAGCACACCTGCCTGGGTTCGGCCAAGAAAAGCACAGTGTGTTGAACTAGCTGGCTAGAGATGAGCGTCTTGGTACATTCAGCCATTATTAACCTAGATAAGTGGCCTTTTTCTGTACATTGGCCAACAGTGCCACCAGTTAGTGCATTTGCTGCTGTATTTTACCCTAAAGTTCTGTGAAAGCCCATCTTTTTCAAGTAGCTTCACTGTGTAGAGATGGTAGGGTCTTATCTACGTGACTATCTCATACAACCTTAGTACAAAGCCCATTAAACTCTGCAAAGGTCTTGAGATGTAAGGGAAATGAAAGCTTTAATTTGTGGTGAGAGCTATCCCTTCCCCAGGGACTGAGTGATGAATGGCCACAGGGCTACTGCAGTGCAGCTGAACCCCAGCAGATCCTAGCACCTGTGCATATAGCTCTTGCTACCAGCTTGTCCTAGTTTCCCAGCAGCCTTGGAGGGTAAGCATCCTCCCTTTACTTTCAGATGTGGACACCCTGGCTAGGAAGGGACTTGCCAACACAAAACTAATAGACAGTACTAGGACCCCAACCAGGGCTCATGATATGGCCCTGCATGCTCTCTTTATGCCTCAGTGGTCTGGGTGTGGAAGTGCTTGGCCTTCACTGGCTTCAGACTCAGAGTCCCTCCTCAGCTCAGCAGCCCTTGTGGTGGGCATTTGCTGTTGTGTGTGAGGGTGTCTACCCTTCATGGTTAGACTCTGTAGAGATCCAAGAAAGGCACTTGAATGAACTTACAGGACAGCTGTATGCAGTGAAGGCCAGACATGAGACCAGGGCTCTCTTGGTCTGTGTCCACAGTCTGCCCTGGGCTCAAATGGCCTCTGAGGCTTAGGCCAACTGGGAGCTGCAGAATGTGCCAGGAGCTGGGGTGCTTCAAGGTTCTTGCCCACTGCTCTATGCTTGCAGTGCCTTCCTCCGTGCCTCCAGGCATGGCTGTTGGGGATGCTGAAGAAGGGATTCCCCTCCCTGCCCTCTCACACCTGAAATGCTCACAGTAAAGGTGACGTCCATGGTGAACGCCCTGACGAAGACAGGCACCAGACTGTCAGAGAAGCTAGGTGTTAACTAGAGTCTGCTGTTTGGGGAGATGGTTGGCAGGGGGCAGGGAATTGTCTGCTTTACCCGTTTGGTGGAACCAGACCTCACAGAAGACATGTTTATATTCTGCATAAGTGCCTGGGATGCCAAAATTGTTGTTGTTACTTCTCCCTGCTTTACAGCTCGGTTTAGTGTACCAAGCAGCCCTCATGCACATTATTATCTCATGTAATTCTCAGTCAGTCTAGGGGGAAGTGGGTTTAATTCTCTCCATTTTTTTGTCACCAAGGAATCCCAGACTCCAGAGAGTTAGCTCAGTTGCTGAGTGGAGGTGGGGCAGCAAGATTCCAACGTCTTAGTATCTGAGGCTGTAGGTCCTTTTAGTGAAGTGAGGGCCCTGACAGGGAAGGAGCAGTGTCAGGAAGTAGCAACTCCTTTGGCAGTAAAGTCAGATTTATTGACGGGAGCTGTGATCAGGTCACTGCTGCTGGAATCCTCCAGGAGACATGACCTTAGCAACATTGGAAAAGGAGTTTACTTGTGATGGCTGCTACTTCCTGCAGACTCCTTATGACCTGGAGCCTCCCTCCCTGTGAACACGGGACCTTTCTAGCAGGTATTCCCACACAGCAGGACTCTGGGGTCCCTGGTTGTGTCAAAACAAACAGGTGTGAGCTCCACTGCTTGGCCCCAAACAAGCCCTTAAGTGGGAGGTCATTTTCTGCAACTTCCACCCCCTGGAATTGGGGCAATCTTGGCTTCTGTGAAAACCAGCCTGTTTACAGGCCCAGGCACCAAGAGATTAGAATGAGGACAAAATTAGATTCTTTACCCAGGGGTTAGCTCCACATTAGCGCTAGGGTAAGGGACAGGGAAGGTAGGAGGACAACAAAAGAAAGAGAAATGAGGGCTCACCTTAGAAAGGGGTGCATTTTCCATGAGTGCCATCTTGGTAGGAAGAGGAGAGTGTGTGTGTATGGGTGAGTATGTTCATTCTCCTTGCTAAACAAGGCTGTGATTCTTGGACCTATGGAAAACTGTGATTGGGTTCACAGTGGGCTTCCATCTGTTACTCCCTTCGTCCCTCCTGGAACAAGCCCAGGCATCTCCCAGGCCATAAAAGCAAGATCCTCTTCGGCCCTTACTCAAAATGCAGTGACTTTTATAGCCAGCCCAAGTGTGCCCCAGCTCCTGCTTGAGAGCTTCTGGGCCAGAAGGTAGTCAAGGCTGGGAACTGCTGGACTGATCTGGGAAATGACAGGTGATGAAGGGGTGTGGCATGCGGGCTTGTTTATCCAGGCTGAAATGCTTAATATGTAAAAAACTGGAACTCCATCTCCTCAGACTGCCAAATGGTAGATGTGTTTAGTTTGCAAATAAAAAAAAACTCAGCAGAAAGCCACCAGTTGGGCCTGACAGCTGCCTCGTCCCAGTATAGGTGACCCAAAGAGAAGGTGTATAGTGGATGGTACACCAAGGGGCCTCAGCTCCTCCTGCATGGAGTAGCTCCTAGGCCCTGCAGAGCAATGTCTGTGCCAAAGCTGAGCAGACTGGCCTTTACTACCTTCAGTCCCATTATGACCAAGGACCACAGCCAGCCACCGTCTGCACCCAACACCTCAGCGCCTTGGACAAAGCCCACTTGACATTTTTGGATGCTGATTTGCAGTGTTGTGGAGCCCAGCACTGGCATGCTCCCTACACCTTCCACCTTTGTTAGATTTTCTCAGAGATGTAGGGTTAACAGGCTAAGGTGGTACACCCGTAGGGCTCAGGCCTTTGCTAGGGAGTCCCACTCTGAGATCTGGCTTACCAGAAGAATCTGGAAAGGTGCCTATAGTCCTGTCTTGACAAGTACAATACCCTTGCCACATACCCCAAGCACTTGCTTTCCAGGATGAATCCCCCAAACCAGGCCATCAAAGAAATGCTTGTCTCCAACCAGAGCAGCCATAGCACCTGAGGACTAGGCTGCAGATCTCTCCTTTAACTGGGCCGTGGCTACTGGCACTCTGCCTCGTGACCTTCAGGCACTGAATGACACCCTAAGTTGCTGCTAGGGCCTGTGCTTCCATCCCGTTCTGTTGTGAGAGGCACACACCCCCCTCCAGCTGCTCCAGAACTTCTCCTCTTTCCCTTTCTGGGCATGGCTGAAGACCTTGGTGTGGAAACCACCCCTAAGGATGTTACTTTCATGCAGAGGTCAGAGTGGACAACCTGAGTTCCCAGAAACCTCACTTGCTTTCTGGAGGAGGAGTTCCTAGAGGCCCAGCAAGAAGAGGGCAGGAAGAGAACACTGACATGACAGATGGGTACAAACAAGGAGACTGAGGTGCCAAGAGTTGGTCACAGGAAAGGGAAAGGATAGATTCTGCCCTCACAGCCGAGTGCCCCGTGCTGAGTCTTGTCTTCTCACTGCTCACGTCCTCTCTGGGCAAGGAAGGGGGGAGTTTGAGAAGGTTTGATGAGTGAGGGGTTAGGTGAGGTAAATCATGAAGATAACAAGATTTTAAGCAATAGAGAGGAGGCAGAAGGAGAAAGAGTTGAAGTCATCAGTAGAATTATAGTAAGATATTCTTGGGACATGTTGCGGGGCACCAAAGGGTGAGTGAGATGTGGCGTAGGAGCAGATGTGTGAGGGCGATAAGGGGGCTAAATGGGCACATAGGCTGAGGCTAGCTCACAGAGATCCTGAGTGTCTGACCAAGAAGTTGGGGATTACCCTTTAGGCCTTGGTGTCTTCACTGTCACCAGTGAGTACAGTAACGACCTTCTACTTCTGTGAAGGATACTTCCCTGCACCCCTCCCCTGAGTGTGTTTCAGGAGTCCCCAGACTCTCTGAATGTCAGCCTCTAGCTCCTCTTTTATGTTTATACCTTACAGGCATTTAAATCCTTTCAGACACTTGTCCTGCTTCTGGGCCTCTCCCAGAGCTATCACTATGCCCACAGCTGTGCCTAGGGCCTCTCTCAAACTGCATTTTTCTAACTGCCAAGGCTGGAGTGACACCCTTCTCTGTACACGGTAAGAAGAGGCCCACTCTTTCCTGTCTGTGTGACACTCAGCCACTAGGGTAACCTGTTCCACAGAGTGCCCATGTGCCACAAACTCAAGCCAAGGGACCAAGTCAGTAGCCAGAACAGGTCTTAAACCCTTCTATCCCTTGTCTGCAGCTGAAATTACACTCCTTCTCTCTCTAGAAACCCACTCAGCCTTCTGACTACTCCAGTGACACTGTGGTAACATAGTCCCTGGGTCAGAGATGCTGTGTCTTTATTTATCTGTTTGTATTTTATTTGTTGAGTTTTGGACAACACAGGAAGGATCAAAAGAAGATGGAAAAGATACATAGAATCAGTGTATCAAAAACAATTTGGTCAACAGTTAACCATTTCGGGAGGTAGCATGTGATCAAGAACCAACAGGAGTGAAGGAAGAAATGCAAGTTCCACCGTAGGCATGGGTAAAAATCAAGGCTTCAGGAACTGACAGAATGCCAACTAAGATATTTCAACAAATAGGTGCAACATTGGAAGAGCTAATCTATCTGTGCCAAGAAATTTGGAAGACAGCTACTTGGCCAACCAACTGGAAGAGATCCATAATTGTGACCTTTCCAAAGAAACAATGGTGATCCAACAGAATGCATAAATTATTGAATAATGTCATTGCTGTCACACCAAAATGAACAGAAAAGCCAAACCTATTGCTGCTGGGTTGATTCCAACTCGTAGTGGGCCTACTGGACAGAGGAGAACTGTTCAATAGAGTTTCCAAGGAGCGGCTAGTAGGTTCAAGCTGCTGAGCGTTTGGACAGCAGCTGAGCTCTTAACTACTGATATCACACACAAGTAAACTTTTCATGAAGATAATTAAAAAAGAAAACTGCAGCAGTGTATTAACAGGGTACTACCAGAAATTCCAACTGGATTCTGTAGAGGAGGGGGGAATGAAAGGATATTATTACTGATGTCAAATGAGTCTTGACTGAAAGCAGAGAATACCAGAACAATGTTAATTTTTGTGTTTTATTAACTATGCAAAGACATTTGACCATGATACTCATAACAAGTTATAGATGACACTGTAAAGGATGGGAATTCCAGGACATTTAATTGTGTACATGAGGAACGTGTACATAGACCAACAGGCAGTTGGTCAAATAGAACAAGGGGGTACTGTGTGTTTTAAAGTTAGGAGTGTGTGTTGATGTTTTATCCTTTCACCATAGTTATTCAGTCTGTATGCTGAGCAAATAACCTGAGAGGATGTGTTATTCAAAGATGAACATGGTATAAAGATTAGAAGACTCATTAACAACCTGTGATATGCAGATGGCACAGCTTTCCTTGCTAAAAGTAAAGAAGATCAGAGCACTTACAGATGAATATCAAGACCACAACCTTCAGTATAAATTACCCCCAATATAAAGAAAATAAAAATTCTCACACTGGACCAATAAGCAACATCATGATAAACAAAGAAAATATTAAAGTTGTCAAGGATTTCATTTTACTTAGATCCACATACAATCAGTGCCCATGGAATCAGCAATCAAGACAAGAGAAGATGTACTGTGTTGGGAAAGTCAGCTGCAAAAGACCCTGAAAGAGATGTTTTCAAAATTTCAAATGTTAAAAAGCAAAGATGTCACTTTGAGGACTAAGTTTTGCCTGATCCAAGCCGTGGTATTTTCTGTTACTTCGTACACATATAAAAGCTGAACAATGAAAAAGGAAAACTGAAGAAGAAATATTGCCTTTGAATCATGGGGCTGGTAAAGAATATTGAATATACTGTGGATTCCCAGAAGCATAGCCAGAGTGCTGTTTGGAAGTGAGAATGGTGGAACTTCATCTCATGTAATTTGGACATGTTATAAAGAGGGGCCGGTCCCTGGAGAAGGGCATCATGTTTAATGATTCAGAGGGTCAATAAAAAAGAGAAAGACTCTCAGTGGCATGGCTTGACACAGTGGCTGCAACAATAGGCTCAAACCCTGCTGTGATTATGAGGATGGCACAGGGCTGGGCACCATTTCGTTCCACTGTATATAGGGTTGTTATGAGTTGCAACCAGTGGGATGACACCCAACGATAGCATTTTATTTCTTATTTATTTATTCTTAATATGCAGAATGCTTATTAGGGAGGACTCCTAGGATCAATGCCCACAGAAGGGAAGACTGGGGTGAGTGAGATCTCAGGCTATGATGCAGCCATAAAAAAGTCTTCTACCTACCACACCACAGAGGCTCTGACCCTTTGCATACTAATCTTACATATCTGGAGTTCTTGAAAAGATTTCAAGGCTATGAACTCTTAGAAACAGATCACCAGGCTTATTGTCCAAGGTGTTCTAAGTGTGTTCCAACTGCCAACCTTTGGTCTAGTAGATGTGTGAGTGCTTAACTGTTTTGCACCACCCAGGACCAGGCATGAGCTTGGTGAGGCTGGTCTCTCCAGCAGATGCAGCTTCTCTTTTGGATAGGGCAGTCAGCTGAAGGCTTCCAGCTGTACTCACAGTACTTGCAAGAAATAAGTCCTTCAGTTTTTCTAAGTGGGTAGGTGGTACATCACAACATCCATACAATTCACTGCTGGCACATTGTGTTTCAGGAAGTTTGGGATCAGAAGAGGAACCTTGTGAGTTACAGAGCTGAGTGTGGCCTGAGAGGAATTCCTGCTTTGGAACCCTTCAGCATATGGGTTGCCAGCTTGGAAAAGCTGAGCAGACTGAGCTTCCATTACATTGTAAAGGGTGGAGTTACATGGGACAGCTTTCAGGCTAATGGTTTGCCCTTGAGTGAGCTGAAATGTCTTTTTAAGAAACTTTTATAATGGAAACAGCAGGAATATAAAATTTTCATCAGCTTGTTGGAGAAATATCTACAAACTTTTTACAAGAGATTTTGTATTAATCAAACATTTTGACAGTCACAGTGGCCAAAACCGAACTTGAATTAACTCAGGCCAAGGGAGGGGGATTTACTCATTCTTGTAAATAAGACAGGAAAGGGAAGGACAGTCTTACCTTTCTCCCCATTTCACATATTTGCAGTGGAGGAGCAGCAACTCCGTAGAAGTGGCTGGAGTTCCTCCTGGGTTTGGTTCTGAGAGCACCAGAGTCTCACTGGGGCCAGTGGACAGAGAGGGAGAATGCATTGGCAGGGAAAACCTAGAGGGGAGGACCAGTATTGTGGATGGATAGCTAGGCCCAGAAGCTCAGTCATGGCATCAAGAAGGGGCTAGCCACTGGAAATTGCCACAAGTGATTCCTGGAACCAACAGTTCAGCCAGAGGTGCAGTACATCCTGAGTAGCGGTTATTGTCCTGGTCCTGGTAGAGCGTTCTTACATTTAAATACCTCTGTCCCTCCCCAGTTTCTAGGAATATAGGTGATGCTCAGTCATTAGAAGTGGGAACTGAACCAGGGGTCTGGCTAGTTCAGGGGATCAAAGTTTGGATCCAGAAATGCCCTGTTCTCTCTACTTCCACCTGGCAACTATTTCACAAACCTAGTAAGCTCCTTAGGATATCTGATCAGAGACAGTACTGTCCTTCTGAGCCACAGGGCCTGGCAAGACCCAGCATGGAAGAAAAGAGGTGTGACTCATGTGGCTGTTTTGAGCGTTCTGGAATTACAGGCTGCATATAGGCCCATCCCATGTGGATACACAGTAGACAGTGCCACACAAGGATGGCATGGTGATGCTAGCCATCAGGTGACCAGACCGCTTGGGCTGGGCATCATAACAGCCTGTCCAGTATTCAGACAGAAGTGTGACCAAGTCCATTGACTGACCCTTCTGTTCTGATTACCATTGTCTTGTAATATTTGTGTGATATTTTCACTATATAAAGCACAGTAGTGGAAAGAAGTGAAAAGCTGGATTCTCTTTGCTGAGCATCTACTGTGTGTCAGCATGTCACTGGGAAATAGGCATGCTTTATATATAAACTCATATTACTCTACAGAAATGCCCTGACTGACTTACACAAATCATTTGACTTCTGAATTAATACGGGCTCAGCACAGGTATTTGTTTGGGTAGCTGTTCTTTGTTGCCATCCAGTTGACTCTGACTCATGGCAACCCAGTGTGTGCAGAGTAGAAACATTCCGTAGGATTTCAAGGCTATGACCTTTCAAAAGCAGATGACTAGTCTTAACTTCCAAGGTGCTCTAAGTGTGTTTGAACTGCCCCCCTTTGGGCTAGTAGACAAGTGAATGCTTAACTGTTTTGCACCATCCAGGAAATCCAGATATGCATTATCTAATTTAATTAACATATGAACTCTACGAAGTAGGTAATTTTATCACCATTTGTTAACCTAAGCGTTGGGGGACAGGTGTTTAAGATAGTAAGTTACTCAATCCTAAAACTGATAAGAGACCAGGATTCAAACTCAACTGTTTAAGTCCAATGACACAGTCATGCTACCTTTACTTATCAAAGGCTCCACCTGGTGTGTCTCAGAGGTGGGAAGATCAGCACCTAATAGCTCTGAGTCTTCGAGTTAGTGTCCTCACTTACAAACCAAAGTCTGCTGCAAGGGCTAAGTATTTCTGAAAGTGCTTTGTAAACTGTGAAGTGGTGTGCACAGGGAGCAGTAGTGGTTATCATCTCAGCTGGTCTATAAGGCTACAAGGGCAAGTGTATTTGGTTATTTTATATTTGCTTTTAGCATGAAAAGTACTGTGGAAAACAGGTTGATTGTTCACCCCACCACCCTAGTAGAGCTCTTTCATATGCAGGGCAGATAGTTTTTCAGGTGAGGGACTGAATACAAAGCTCAGAGGTGCACTGGACCTCACACTGCCTAGCCTGGATGCTTTCCCGTTTGGTACCCAATACTCAGCAGATACAAAAGCATAGGACCCTTGTGGGAGCTACTGTATTTGATAATGAACCAAGAGATGGATGAAGAGAGGTTAGGTGGCCAGTCCCATGTCAGTAAGAGCTGGAGATAGGATAAGACCTAGGTTGCCTGATGTCCACTTCAGTGAGTTTGACAAAGAGAACTGATCTGCAAATCCTATGGTCTTTTCCAGGTGCAGAGCATCAACCCTGCTGTAACCATTGGCTGACTGATTGCACTCTCTTGTTACACAGACCTGCCGCCTATCCCAAATGCAACTAACAACAACTCCTAACTTACAAAATATAGCTTAAAAAATACTGTGGAAAACAAATTGATCATTCACCCCACCACCCTAGTGCAGCTCTTACTTTCATATGCAGGGCAGATAGTTTTGCAGGTGTGGGACTGAATACAAAGCTCAGAGTATTTTAAAGCAACATAAGTGTCAGGGACTGCTCTGTCCCTAATGACACCTGGGAATTGCAAGTTGATTACCTTTCCTTCAAGGAAGATTGAGCTCAGATGCATTTCAAAATAGAGATTCCTGTTTGTCTCCTCCCCATGAAAAGCACAACTAAAAGAACCCACATATTCTACACCGTCTTTTTGAGGTCCATTAATAAAGATTCTTGGGGCCAAGTCGTAAACATGGCCAATTGTGTAACTCTACAAAGGGTGGTGGAGCAGTGCTGCATTGAGGGGGAATTGCAGTGCAAGGAGTACAACTATTAAATTCATATCAGATGTGTTCCAGAGTATTAAAGTTATTACAGTAAAGCCCCAGGGAATCGATCATGCTCTGCCATATATATAACTGTCTTGGTTTACCTCATCTTTCATGCAAATCACTTTCTAAGGGGCCTTAAAGAGACTGCATCCATGGAGTTAAATGTGGCAAAACCAAGAGACATAAAGAATAGGAGGGCGAGATCAGGCTTTTATGCGGTTCTGCAGGCCTCAGGGCATGTTCAGCCAGGCCAGACTGATAGAAACAAGAAGCTCTTCAGGATGGAAATCCCCAGCATGGAGGATGGGCTAGGATTTTGGACTGGTGGCTGGATCTGACGTGTGGCTTATTTTATGATCAGTCTCTATGAGGGGCACAGGAGGGAAGGGATGGCTCCCTAACTCTCCAGCATGCCTTACACTGGCCTCTGGAGGTAGTTGTTGTCCAAGCCTTGATAAGAAAACACACTAGAAACCAAAAAGCAGATTGATAAACTGTGAAACAGGGTATAAATTTCTTTGTCCTCTGGTAGTACTCTGAATTTTCCATTTCTGCATTGTTGGTAGTTAACTATCATTTTGTACAGAGAGATCAATCTCTAGAGAAGGATATCACTCTTGATAGAGTGGAGAGTCAGAAAAAAAGAGGAAGACCCGTAACAAGATAAACACAGTGGCTTCAACAATGGGCTTAAGGATAAAATGATTGTGGGCATGGCACAGGACCAGGTGGTGTTTCATTCTGTTAGGTATAGGGTCGCTGTGAGTTGGAACTGACTTGACAGTACCTAACAACAGCAACAATGACGAAGTTGCCCCTGACTCATAGCTACCTCATGTACAACAGAACAAAGTTTGGCCAGGTTCTTTGCCATCCTCATGACTGGTTGCATATCTGAACTTTGTAATCCTTAGGGTTTTCTTTTCTCTGTTTTGGGGTGGGGTGGTGGGTGGATGCCAAAGTACTTCATTTGAAGAAGTGATACAAGTGAAAGAATTTTCACTGACTGATTTTTGGAAGCAGATCACCAGACCTTTCTTATGGGTCACTTCTGGGTGGACATGAACCTCCAACCTTTCCATTAGCAGACAAGCACATTAACCATCCTAGGACTCCTTCAATTTTTATACTTTTTTTTTACCCCCCTTCAAGTAGCTAGGATCAGTCTTTCTTGTTCTTGCCTTTGATGGGCTCAGAAATCCAGCACTTCTGGATTGTCCTGAGAATGTCTGTCTCTGCCTGATACCCTGAGGGTAGTTGCCTTTCTCTGATTGTAAGCATGCCTGTCCCTCATACCTTCTGTACCACTGGGACATGGTCTTGGAGGAATCTGAGATGATGAAGGAGCAGAATACTTCACAGAATGGGCTGTAGCCTTTCAGATCTACACTAGCCCTATGATTTCTACCAGGCCCCTACTCTTTCCTGCTCATAGCGCTAAACATCTGCAAGCATCTCAAGACCCAGTGACTCTTTGTTCTGAGTGTTCATTGCTTCATGATTCTGACAAGGGCCAGCGATTCCCTTCAGATAAGACCCCATTGTCGGTCTCAGAAACCTAATTTGGCTCAATGACTGGGCAATGTAATCACAGATTGGCTGACATCAGTGTAGTTCTCTAGTCTTGAAAGTATTCATTCTTACAGAGGCTAATATTTTATTTGAAAGTTATGCATCATGTTTGTGATATAGTAGTTGTTTTCTTTTTCTGTGCTTTCTTCACAGGTTTTGATGTCACTGTGTTATTGTCGTTAAAAACAAAACAACAGGGAGGTGGAGTCAAGATGGTGGACTAAGCACACGTCTCCTTACATCCCTCTGGAAACCAAGACCTGAACTGATAATCAGACGGAGCCTTCTGGTCAACTAGTGAGCCCCAGGACATGGCTTGGACTTCATACCACTGAACAAAAAACTTACTCTCTTTTGTGGACTCCTGCTCCTGACTAGCCTAGCTCTCACAGACTAGCTCTCACAGGTAACGCACCATTTTCACTTTGTTTTCTCTGTCTTGGCTGGCTGGCGGAGCTGGGTCTTGCCTAGCGGCTAGTCTCAGATGCACTGCTGGTGGGATAGGCAGGCGAAATTGTCATATTTTGAGAGCCAGGCTTAGGACTCTTTTCATCTAGCTGCTTGGGGCCTATCTTTTTATCTCTGCCACAGTGTGTTTTGTACGGAACCAGCAGTGCCTATGTGTGGGACACCATGTTGGATATGGAAATTTTAGTGGGACCTAATTCTTAGCCTGGGAGCCAGCGCCTGCAAACAGGACAGCACTTTTCCAACAGAAAAGCAGTAGTGTACACACTGTCACCTACAGTGGTGGCCCAGCAACAGAAACTGAGGACTCACTGCATCTCGGCACCTCTAGCCCCTCTATCCGCTGACTATGTGGAGGACACGATCTTAGATACGGTGGATACAGCTGGACCTTATTCTTAGTCTGGGAGCCAGAGCCTGCCCACAGGAGAATGCTTTTCTACCAGAAAAGCAGTAGTTTACACAGTGTTAGCAGAGGATAACAGGGCAGTAGCATTGCTGTATTTTGAACTAGTTTGTATCATCTGGGGTTGGATATAGTGGTGCTTAATGGTTTGCCAGCTGGGGAGAAGGACCTCTACACCTGAAAACCTGACTGACTTGGGAAATGGTCAGATGCCTTTTGTTTTACATTTTAAGACAGCCTAGAGAAACATCTGCAGTCCATCCTCACAGTATCTTTCCCAGCCTTTACTTACTCACATGAAACCCCAAAAGCAACAGATGCTTGTGGCATACAAGAAATCATCCATGGCTTCAGAAGGCTCACAAACAAAACAACCAAGGAGTTTTCCAGATGAAGAAACTTTTCTGAAAGCATCAGAAGGTCAATAGAAAAGGATTATATACAGAGCTCTTCTAGACCTTAAACAAAATGCAGGAGAACAAAATGAAAAATTAAGCAAGCTGTTCAATCTGATGGAACACCAGTACTCTGAAATCCAGCAGATCAAGAACAAAATGAAAGATATAGAAACTTACCTTCAAAGCCAAGAAAACAGAATGGAACAAATGGAAAAAAGAATTTCTGACTTGGAAGACAGAGCTACTGATGCCAGTGACTATGAGCAGAAATTGGAAAAAAGAAACAAGAAAAATGAAGAAGCATTAATAAGCATGTGGGACTCTATTAAGAGGAAGAACCTTCGATTAATTAGAGTTCGTGAACAGGGCAAGACACCTGAGAACACAGAGAGCATCGTTGCTGAGCTTCTGACAGAAAACTTCCCAGAAATCATGAAGGAAGAGAATATAGATATTCCAGATGCATATCTTACGCCACCCAATATAGATCTCAAAAGAAAGACTCCAAGACACATTATAATCAAGCTTAACAAAATGAAACATAAGCAGCAACTCTTAAAGGCAGCAAGACTCAAAGCAAAGCTAACATTCAGAGGGAAACCCTGTAGGCTCTCGTCAGGTTTCTCAGCAGAAACCATGCTGATGCAGAGACAGTAGCATGACACATTCAAAGCCTTGAAGGAGAAGAACTTCCAACCAAGAATTATATATCCTGCAAAACTGTCTTTCAAATATGAAAATGAAATTAAGACATTCTGAGATAAACAGAAACTCAGAGACTTTGTAAAAACCAAACCCAAACTACAAGAAATACTGAAAGAAGCTCTTGGCTTAGGAGATCAAAACCACTAACTTTATGTTTTAGAATCACACGTCATCCAAAATTCTACCCAATTAGGGAAGGCTCCAAACTCAATCACAGCTTTAACACTGAAAGAAACAATCCAGTGATTATCATGAAAACTATGGTGCCATCATATTAAAATGAGGGATATACTGCAGTCGTTATAGTCCTTCCAGATGGAGAGGAAGTCGACAAGACTGGTAGTAATTAAAATTGGGTTTATATATAGTTTATTAAGGGGGATCATACGGGCAGCCGTAAAGCACAACAAAGATGTAAAGTACTGTATCAAGAAATGTAACACAGGAGTCTCAACAGTTACAAAACCAGCTCTGAAAAAGGTGAAAAATCAACTCACCAAAAAGAATGTCCCAGAACAGACTAATAAGAACAACAGAGAAAACATCAACACAAAAATAAAAATAAAACAACAACAAAACACACGCAATTGAGACACCCTGCCCAATCACTGTGCTCTTAAGCCAAGTGCCGTCGAGTCAGATCCGAGTCAGATTTGTTGAAATAGAATGTGATTCAGCATTTCAAAAAAGGTCACTCAGAAAAATGTTGGACCAGGTGTTTCATTAGTTATTTGGCAGCTGTTTTGATTTCCTCTATAGGAATTCTTATGCCTTCCGAAACTTTTTGATCTTTTGTATTTTCCTAGCAAATAGTACATTTCATTGAGAATTTCAAAGTGATTAATATGCTTTTGTATAGTTCTGTTCAGTTATAGGATCATAAGCAAGTTCTGTTCTTAACTATACCTTTAAGTAGAATTTGTACGTAAGTCAAAACAGGCATCTAATGTCCCTTAGTCAAACATTTGACTACTATGTATATATATATGGTCTGTGGTGTACCTTTCTATGCATAAAAAACATTGAAGAAACACTTCCAGATACATTAAATATCTTCAACATAATACAGTAAAAAATAGTAATATGTTTCAATGTGTGTTGCAAAGTAGTACCAATTTGTTGTTATAAATCGTTGTATGTATTTCAAATTTTTAATATAATGGGCTTTACAGGGATTTACAGGTTGTGCGTAAATCAGATGTTCATAACCCAAGGGACTATCTGTATTGTATCCATTCCATTCTAGCCCAGTGTCTAAGAACCATATTTGGTATCACACTGATTTTGTGTTTCCTTTTACACTTTATGTGTAATATTCTTTCTAACAACTTATCTTTAATTTTTTATCATTTTGTTGACTGGATTCCTGATTCATTTGTTTTTATCCTTTCATTGTTATTACTGAAAATGTTAATGGCCACTAATTTTTCTGTGAATAAAGATTTAACATCACTGTATCCCAAAGATTTTGGTAAGTACTGTTGTTTGTAAGGAAATTTTTTGAGTGATTTTTAAGTTTCTCTTTGACCAAAGAGTTGCTTAGGGAAGAGTTTTTATAATTTCAAAATTGTTCCTTGTTAATGTGGTAATGGAAACTTTTGTTATATACTTCTAGTTTTAGTCTACCGATATTATAGAAGTTAGTTCCTTTTATTTGAATTAGAGGTTTTCTTTGTCAAACATTGTAAGTATAGAGAGTAATAGAAAAGGCTGTACACTTTGTATTTGTCAGGCCAGCCAAGGCACGGAGACAATATTTATATAGTCACATACTTACATTATGCATTATCAATAAACATACATTTATATAATGTCTAATAAACTATATTGTTTAGATTTTCTGCATTTTTATTTGCCCTTGATTTCTTGGTATATAAGACTTAATGAGAATTAAATTAAAGTTTTCCAAAAACTTTATGATTTTGCAATTTTTTTCTATTTACTCTAGCTTTTGCTTTATTTATTAATATTATGGTATTTAATGAAGATTCTTCACACTGATGACTACTTCAAATCACTGTCTAATGAATATTATGAAATATTTCATGTTAATCATGTATATTGAATATAATGCTTTATATTCAATATAATTCAATGTTATAAAAGAATCCTATTTTGGGGCCTTGAATTAAATAGTATATGACGTTATATTATGGTGAACTCAGGTTTCTGTTTGTTTGCATTGACCTAAAACCTCTTTGTTCTTGTTTTAACCTTTCTAAGTTCCTTTATTGTAATTTCAGACTTGTAAAATGCATTTGACCTGGTTTTGTATTATTTTGTTTGGGTTTTGACTGACAGCCCTCCTCTTATAAGTTAGATTTATACATTAGTATTTGTTGTGCGTGACATAAGACTTATATTGTAATATATAGCTTTGACCTTGATTGTTCTTACATTTTCTGTCGTTTGAGCTATGGTCTGTGTTCTCTCTCAAAACCATTGCCAACATTTTTGGAGAGTATATAGTTGAGCTTAGTTTGTCTGATAACTTAAAATAATACAATTAAATATATTTCAAATTACAGCACTTGAAGCAATGGTGAGAAGTCAGACTAGAGAAATACACCCTTGTGACTCAAGAACTTTCTGTTACAAGGGCCTACAATTAAGTCCACAAACTTAATTGTTCTAAGTGCTACATACCTTTTTGCTGAATATCAATATAGTCACATTTGAAGCGCTCACCTCAGGAAGCTATGCACTGATGCCAATGCCTGGTCTACTCTACAAAGCAATTTTGAAACTCTTTGTGGAATGGCCATTGTGCGTGGTAGCACAGTGGCAAGTTCAGGAAATTAACTGTACAGTTGTCTATGAGGGACATTTTAGCCAGTAAACAAATAAATGTATTGAAACACCCTCCCTTCTCACCTGATCTGGCCCCTAATTATTTTTGTCTTTACCTGAAGATGTAGGAAATATTGAAAGGAAGACATTTTGATGACACTGAGGACATCAAGGGTAATACAATGACAGCTCTGATGGCCATTCCAGAAAAAGTGTTCCAGAATTGCTTTGAAGGGTTGACTAGGCACTAGCATCAGCGCATAGCTTCCCAAGGGAGTATTTCAAAGGTGACAGTAGTGATACTCAGCAGTGAGGTATGTAGCACTTTTTATAGGATGTGTTCAGTAACTTAATTGTCATACCTAGTATTTTGCTTCAGTGCATTTTGTGTTTATTTTCTGTTTTTCACTATAGAGTCACCTATGATCTATGGCTATGGAGTCTTATATCTCCTGACCTCACCATCCCACCTTTGAGACCTGGTCCGAGAATATGAAACCCTACTTAAGCAAAAGTTGCTGCTTTAGTCTTTCTGCTTATGCTTATGGACAGTGAATGAAAGAAGCTGAGATGAGGGGCTTACTCTCCTGCCCCAAATCTGCTTTGGCCTCCAAGGCTCATCCCTCTCCACTGGAGGAGTACTGGGGCCTTTACAATGTCTTTCCCTCAGCCCTGCAACCCTGTTCCAGGTGGTTTTGTTTTGTGTTGACCACAGGTCTCTGAACTAAGTCCCAAAGTTGGTATATCAGTGAGCTAGACTCGCAAAACTGTTGTATGAGATACACTTTCTTAATTATGTTGATCATTTCCCCTCTCCCATTTTTTTCCTCTATTGACTTCTTTGGGTTTGTTTGAGAAGTTATTGGGCAGAAGGCCTGTTAAAATTTGCTTGAATTACAATCTTGATGCCAGTCTGTTTTCTCTGGAATGTGAGTTCTTTGAAGCAGGAGGTGTATTTCTCTCATAGTCGGGGCTCTAGCATCTAGCTTGGTACCTGGTATGCATAAAGTGCTCAGCCGTGTTTGTAGAGTCTTCTCCTCAACAGTGTGCAGGAATACACTAAGGACTGGAAGCTTTGAGTCTTGTCATAAAGCCCAATTGTGGCCTGCATAATTTGCTGCCTCAGTATCCATTAATTCCTCCTAGTTACCCTTTCACCCAGCTTCTGACATGGCTGTTTGTATCTTGTCACATAATCTCTAAAAATTATAATCTCTAACTAGCCCTCCCAGGCATTTTATGTAGTATTTCCATGATAGAGACCCCTGTTGTTATCATATAATCCAGTCTTTTAACAGCCATAGTTACTCCTGGCCCTTCCGAGCCATATCCCATATAATTCTCCATGATAAAAAAATTTTCCCTTTTTCTGCACTTAATGCCACACCAAAAAAAAAAAAAAAAAAAAAAATCTGTTGATATTGAGTTGATTTCAACTCATAATGACTCTAGAGGACAGAGTAGAACTGTCTATTGGGTTTCCAAAACTGCCTCATCTTTGTTCTGAAAGGCAGCTGGTGGGTTTGAACTGCTGACATTTTTGTTTGTAGCTAAATGCTTAACTGTTGTGCCACCAGATCCCCTGTTAATGCCCTAGAAATTTTAAACTAACCACTAAGATTTCAGCCCATGAAATCCTGCTTTGCCATACATAAACCCTCTCCCACAGTTTCAACTCTTTGCCTTGTGCCCCGGTATAACCCCTATGTGGCCCTGCATTGAGATGTGATCTAGCTTCCTCTCTGGGACCTGTGAGAACTAAATTCTACATCTATTCCTCACTTATCTATTGTCTGACATTTTGCACTTATGACAACAATAAAAAAAATCTGCTATATGACTACTTTGCACAGTGACAGTATACATCTAGCAGTAACAAATGCCAAGGTACTAGGTGAGAGTAATACTGGCTCTGATGGTTAAGGTCATGTCAACTTGTCCGGGCTGTGATTCTCAGTGGTTTGATAGTTAAGTAATGATGTAATTTGAAAGTGGTGTAAGGATGTGATTATCCTTCATTTTCACCTGACACTGAGTTTCATGGAACAATCTGGTCACTGGAAGCTGACAGTGTTGATAAGTGAGGAGTGGGTGGTTTCTGGACTTCCTGCATGAGTCTCACTCCTTTAGGCTGGAGTTGACAGAGATTATCCTTGATACTTACAAGCCCCATTTGGGTCAAACTTAAGACAGGTCTGCAGTATAGATGGTTAGGTCTCAAATTTGTGTCACCTCTGCTACCAGCCAGGCAAAGTGCACTTATGCCATGATTTGAAATAATTTGTTTGTTATAAACATTCAATTTGGACAGTGTGGCCCATTGTCTTTTATCTTTGTTTTATCTCATAGTACTTTTGATGAGATAAGGAAACTTTATTATAGAAAAAAGGATTACAGAGTAAACAGACGTCTCCTCATTTCCCTCTGAGAACTAAGACCTGACTGATATTTTGTATGGAGCATTGAATAGCTGGGGAGCCTAAGGACCTAACATATTTGACTGGGCAACAGTATCAGACTAATCTTCTCCTCTCAAAGACAATCCAGTAATCATCTGACCTTCTGCTGCTTCATTGTAACAGAGAACTGCAGCTGGTGATGGTAACGTACTTTCATCATAAGCTGGCAGGTGAAGTCTGCTGTCCCCCACTGCCTGTTCAGGCCAGCCTGTTGGACAGCTTCCAGCTCCAAATTCAGCACCTGAATAGCTCCCTGCATAGAAGTGCAGTTTACTTTTAAGGTTTACTTTTTAAGGCTGAAAGGCTTGTATTTTCTCCCTGAAAATCTCTCCATTGAGAAACTTCTTTTCTCTCACTCACATTGTAAGATTGGCTGACAGCCTCCAGTTTCTCGTTAAGCAGAGCAGCCTCTTTGCTACTCAGTAAGCAAAGTCTTCCACCCTTGAGAGTCCACCTGGGGCAAATCACTAGCGTAACAGAGACAACTAGTGACCAACAATTCTCTTAGATCCATTATCAGAGAAATCAAATAGCATCTAGATGGCACACAGGCAGCAGACCATAATTAATCATTTAAAGAAACAGTCTTCAAATGCTCCAGAAAATTCCCTAAATAAAGAATCAAAAAATTCAAAAGATTTCCCAGATGAAGAAGCCTTTCTGAATCTAACAGAGGTTGAATATGAAAGAGTTATATGTAAAACACTCCTAGAGATTAAACAAAATGCAATAGAACAAAATGAAAAATTTGGTAAACTATTCGAAATGCTAGAACATCAATGATATGAAATTAGATTAATAACAAAATTGCAGAATTGGATAATTCTATCAAAAGCCAAAAGAGTAGGATTGAACAGATGGAAATTAGAATCAGTGACCTAGAAGACAAAGTAACTAATGCCAGCATTAATGAGGTAAAATCAGAGAAAAGAAATAAGAAAAATGAAGAAACATTAAGAAACATATGGGACTCCATGAAGAGGAATAATTTACATTTAATTGGAGTTCCTGAACAAGGGAGGATTACTGACAACATAGAGAATATTGCTGTAGAGATGCTGACAGAAAATTTTCCTGAGATTGTGAACAAAGAGAAAATAGGTATCCAAGATGTTTATCGAACACTGCAGAAGTTAGATCCAAAAAGAAGGATGTCAAGGCATATTATAATTAAGCTTTATAAGCTAAAACACAAAGAGATGTTTCTGAAGACAACAAGGCTCAAATCAAAACTAACATTCTGAGGGAAACCCTGTAGACTTTCATCTGACTTTTCTGCCAAAACAATGCTGGCTAGAAAACAATGGGCAGACACATTCAAAGCACTGAATGAGAAAAGCTTCCATCCTAGAATTATTTATCCTGCAAAATTGTCTATCAAACATAATGGTGAAATTAAGACTTTTGAAAATAAAGAGAAATTTAAAGACTTCATAAAAACTAAACCAAAATTACATGAAGTGTTGAAAGAAGCTCCTCCCTAAATGTATGTTTTAGGTGATAATTCAAGGCACTTCATTCAAATCTCTAATCAGTTAAGGAAGGTACAAAACTTCACCAAACCAAGCCAAAAGCTACAATATTATAATAAGGGAATCCATGATCCTGTCATGACAACTATAATACCATCAACTAAAAGAGGGATACACTACAATAGTTACGGTTGTTTTTGATGCAGTGAAAATTTCGGACTTATAAAATAGTTAAAATTGATTTCAATAATTATATGTAAAAGGGAATTATGCATGTAGCCATAAAACAGATAAACAATATGTCATTTGAAATTAAAAATCACAATACAGGAGTCTCAACAAATATAAAATCAAAACTCATACCATCCATAAAGAAGAATGTCCCAAAACAGGTTAATAAGAACAACAGAGAAATCATCAACATGAAAATAAACATATCACAATGATACCACTAAACATATACCTATTAATAATGACATTGAATGTAAATGGACTGAATGCTCCAGTAAAGAGACAGTGAGTGATATCCTTGATCAAAGGACATAACCCATCTATATGTTGCTTACAAGAAACACATCTTAGACTTAAAGATAAGAACAGGTTGAGAATTAAAGGTTGGAATAATATATATCAAGCTAATAATACAAGAAAAAGAGCAGGTGTGGCAACATTAATCTCAGATAAAATAGATTTTAGTGTGAAATCCACTATTGTGGACAAGGATGGTCACTATTTATTGCTGAAAGGTTCAATACTCAAGCAAGACTTAGCAATATTAAATACTTATGCACCCAATACAAAAGCACCTAAATACCTTGAACAAATACTGACAACATTGAAAAATGAGATTGATCATTCCACAGAGACTTTAACACTCTCCTTTCAGTTAAGGATAGATCATTCAGAAAAGAGCTGAGTAAAGATACAGAAGATCTTATTGCAGCAATCAACCAACTTGACCTTATAGACACATACAGATCTTTTCATCCATCAGCAGATAAATATACCTTCTTCTTCCAAGCACATGGAACATGCTCCAGAATAGACCATATGTTAGGTCATAAAACAATTTTCCATAAAATCCAAACCATTGATGTATTGCGAAGTACCTTCTCGGACCACAGAGCTATAAAAGTTGAAATCAATAACAGAAAATTCATAATTAAAAATTCAAACTTATGGAAACTGAACAACACTTTACTAATAAGGCCTTGGGTTATAAAAGAAATTAAAGACGCATTAAAGAAATTTATGGATTCAAATGAGAACAAAAACACATCCTACCAGAATTAATGGGATACAGCAAAAGCAGTGCTCAGAGATCAGTTTATCTCTATAAATACACACTTCTGGAAAGAAGAAAGAGCACAAATTAAAGAATTAACCTCACAGCTTGAACAAGTAGAAAGAGAGCAACAGAGAAACCCCTCAGGCACCAGAAGAAAACAGATTATAAAGATTAGAGCAGAACTAAATGAATTAGAGAATAGAAAAACAATTGAAAAAAGTAATAAAACTAAAAGCTATTCTTCAAAAGGATCAACAAAATTGATAAACTATTGGCTAAACTTACAAAACTAAAACAACAAAAGATACAAATAACCCAATTAAGAAATAAGTTGGGAGATGTTACAACAGAGCCAACTGAAATAAAATATATTAACAGAATACTATGAAAAGCTATACTCTAATAGGTTTGAAAACCTAGGGGAAATGAACAAATTTCTAGATTCATATGACTCACCAAGACTATCACAAGGAGAAATAGATCAACGTAATAAATCTATCACAAAGGAAGAGATTGAAAAAGTCATCAAAAATCTACCAACCAAAAAAAGTCCTGGCCCAGATGGCTTCACCGGGGAATTCTACCAAACTTTTACAGGAGAATTA
Source organism: Heterohyrax brucei (assembly GCA_028571685.1). NCBI lineage: Eukaryota > Metazoa > Chordata > Mammalia > Hyracoidea > Procaviidae > Heterohyrax > Heterohyrax brucei. The sequence continues at coordinate 95,901,102 of CM053154.1, read as the reverse complement.
ATTCCAATACCAATGAGGCTATTTCACACCATAGAAAGAAAAGAAATACTTCCAAATTCATTCTATGAAGCCAGCATAACCCTGATACCAAAACCATCCTTCTATGAATAGCTGATATTTGACAAAGGTCCTGAGATTTTGAACTGGGATAAGAACAGTCTCTTTTAACAAATGGTTCTGGCATAACTGGATATCCATCTGCAAAAAATTGAAACAAGACCTGTATCTCACGCCTTATACAAAAATCTACTCAAATTGGATAAAAGACCTAAATATAAAAGCTAAAATGATTAAGCTCATCCAAGATAAAATAGGGTCAACAATGGATGTTTTAATATGCAATATAGGCAGACTTCAAAATCTGACAAACAAAACACATTCATCAGAAGAGAAAATAGATACATGGGAATTAGTAAGAATCAAACACTTCTGCTCATCCAAAGACTTCATCAAAAGAATTAAAAGACCACCAACAGAATGGGAAAAAATATTTGGCAATTCTGTGTCAGACTTACACCTAACTGTAATCTATAAAGTTCTACAAAATATCAATCAGAAGAAGACAAATCATCCAATTAAGCGATGGGCAAAGGAGATGCACAGTCACTTCTCTAAAGAGGAGATCCAGGCAGCCAAAAAACTCCTGCGGACATGCTCACAATCATTAATTATTAAAGAAATTCAAATCAAAACGACAATGAGATACCATCTCACCCCAACAAGATTGGCCATGATCCAAAAAATGCAAAACACTAAATGTTGGAGAGGTTGTGGAGAGATTGGAACTCTCCTACTCTGTTGGTGAGATTGCAGAATGGTGCCACCTCTTTGGAAGGCAATTTGGCGTTACCTTAAAATAATGGATATAGATATACCATTTGACCCACTAATTTCTCTACTTGGAATATATACTACAGAATCAAAGCCATTCACACCAACTGATACATGCACAGGACTGTTCATCACAGCACAGTGCACAATAGCAAAAAGATGGAACCAACTCAGATGCCCAACAACAGAAGAATGGATGAGTAAACTTTGGTATATGTACTCAATGGAGTACTATGCAGTGATAAAGAATAACAATGATACCAGAAAACATCTCTCAATTTGGTCTCAACTGGAGGACAGTATATTGAGTGAATCTAGTCAGCGACAGAAGGACAATTATTATATGAGACCCCTATGATAAAAACTTAAAAGCAGACTCATACATAACAGAAAAGACTCTTTGATGGCTACAAGGGTGGGGATGGTGGAAGGAAGGTAAGACAAGGGGCAAGGGTTTAGATTAGATAGTTGTTAGAAATTTGTTTGGGTGAAATTGGTGAAAATACACATTAGTAAGAAGATCAATATTAATGGGACTTCAACACAACTTGTGTATTCCTGCTATCTTAACCCAATATTGTAAGCACAGAGTATGTACACTTTCATTTTGTATCTAATAAAAGAAAAAGAAATAAAGAAACATTAACTTCTTTAAAACAAGCATTTAAAAACAGGGTGTACTTTTCTTGTAATCATGATTTTTTTTCATAATAAAATGAAAAAACTTCAGAAATTTCTTGGGGGAAATAATTTATGGCCAGTGTTCTGAATGAAAAGTTTATCATTTATAGAAGAACCATTTTCAAGTTCATGTAGATGGTAAATTAGCCTCTGGAGCAATGATGCTGTACTTATGAGCTCCAACCATGGGGAGAAGCAATCACCACGTGGAAATTTACAGTTGCGTGATTATATTTTAATGCTTCTGGTTTGGTTTCTCATGAAAAATGTCCTTCTTTTGGTGAAGTTACTTAAAGTTAGGTATAGCCAGAATGGTGACCAGAGTTCCAAATTTTCATTATAAGGGAAGTAATGCCTTGACCATATGAAGATGGTCCCTTCATCTGGTGAAATATTATTTCCCAGTGTATGGATGTACACTTTTTCATTCCAAGAAATTGCTATTCCAAATTTGGTAAGACTACTTCTAGATTATATTTCAATAACTGACAAATACTGGTATAGAAATTTATTTTCTTTCTTCCTCTTTTTTTTGTAGTAATAAGTCATTAATGGATTAATTAATTTAACAATTGAATATTGCATCAGGAGATAATTTTGCATATTTCTATTTTACTATTTGGTAATTGTTCACTGTTTAGAAGCAAAAGATTAAACACGCCAACTTAATGTGCAATATAAGATAAATACAGCTTATCCTTACTGAATACCTCATGCCCTATAGGTTTTGTTTCAGTCAACAAAGTTTTATCAATTACATTGAATGTTTTTATTGAAACTGATGGACAATATTGACTTGAGGGAATACTCATAGAAAGATAAAATAAATTATTCAGAAAAATGATTCTTTGAGTAGATAACTTACCTTGTAACAAAAGAAAGTACTGATTTTTGCACTAGCTAAGGGAAAGATGGCACTTGTAGACAGTGGTTACAAACAACACACTTTCACTTACCATATGGTATCTCATCCTCCTTGCTGCTCCTACCTTTACTTTGCCTTCTTCAAATAAGTAGAAAGAAATCTTCACCTAGTGTATTTTATCTCTTCTATTGACTTCTTGGCTATTGACTTCTTCGTGGTTATTGACTTCTTCGTGGCTATTGACTTCTTATTGATACATTCTTTAAAAAGTTTTATTTTTTTTTTTATAATTGCCTGCTGTTAGGGGCTATTAAGTAGATTTTGACTCATAGAGACCCCATGTGACATAATATGATAACAGATATGGTTTCCTGATATGGTTGCCTGATATGGTTTCCTAGGCTACAGTCTTTATGGGAGTAGATTTCTAAGTTTTTTTTTTCCTGCAGAGCTGTTGGGTGGGTAAAAACTTCCAACATTCTATTAGCAGCTGAGTGCTTAACCATTGCATTCCCATAGGTCCTAGTCATTGCCTTCCTTTTTTTCTTTCATTGCCATCTGGTCAATTATGACTCATAGTGCACTTATAGGATAGAGTAGAACCATCCCATAGGGTTTCCGGAGCTGTGTTTCCTCCATGGAGTGGCTGGAGAGTTCAAACTGCTGATCCATTGGTTAGTAACCAGATACTCATCCACTGTAACACCAGCGTTCATCTGTTGCTGCCTTAGGGTTTACAATATATACTTAGGAATACCCTGAATTTGGCTTCAAAGATTATTTAGCAACTTAGTATGTGGCGTGAAGACCTATGTTACCAATTCTTCCCTCTTTTGTGGTGGTGTTGTCATGTTTTACCTATGTCATAAATCCAGTATATTTGTGTTATTAAAGCTGCTTTAAACATTAAATTATCTTTTAGAGCATTTAAATAAAAAAAGATTTTATTTTACCTTTATTCCATTTTTAACAGTCTTCATTCATGTAGCTCCAGTTTCTAGTGTATAACATAGTCCTGCTTAAAGAACTTCCTTTAACATTTCTTGTAATGTGTCCTCTCAGTTTGTTTGTATGAGAAAGTTATTCTTTATTTTTGAAAGACATTTTACTGCATATGACTGTAGATAAGTCTGAGTTGACAAGTTTATTTATTTATTTAAAGAAATTTAAAGATAATGCTTCACTGACATTGTTTTGGAGGAAAAGTCTGTTGCAATTCTTATGCTTGGTGCTATATGGGTAATGTGACTTTTTTCCTCTAGCTGTCTTTAAGATTTTCTCTTTGTCATCAGTTTTCAGAAATTTGAACGTGTATGTGTATCTTTTGTGTGTTTCTTTTGTTTTGTCTTTTATCTTGCTTGGCATTGTGTGAATTTCCTTGGTCTGTGTTTTGTTGTCTGTCATTACTTTGGGAAAATTCTTAGATGTTACTTCTTCAAACATTTCTTCTACTCTTGTTATTTTATTCTCCTGAAATTCCAACAATGTATGTATTAGACTATTTGACATTGTGCCACAGCTGCTGAGTGCTCCTTTTTTTTTCCCTTTGCATTTCAGTTTAGCTAATTTCTATTGACATATCTTCAAATACTCTGTTTTCTCCAGTGGCGAATACGTTTTCTCTGCTAAACTTACCAATTTGATCTTACACATTGGATCATTACCATTAGTGCTTTTCCCATATTAATCATAACAACAGCAACAACAAAAAAACCCTATTACTGTGAAGTTTATTCTGATTCATAGTAACCCTATCGGACAAAGTAGAACTGCGTCATATAGTTTCCAAGGAGCAGCCGGTGGATTCAAGCTGCTGCCATTTTTTGGTTTGCAGTCTGAGCTCTTAGTCACTGCTTTACTAGGACTTCATAGTTCTTTTAAATTCCCTATTTGACGGCTCCAATATGTGTGTCATATTTAATCACAGGGAATATGTTTTCTTGACTTTTCCAATTTGTTGTTGTTGTTGAATACTGAACATCTTACATTGGATAGCAGAGACTAATCTAAATATAACTCAGGCTTGGAGATGAGCATGCCATTCCTTCTGTTAGGACTTTATTATGGGAGTTTGTGCTAATCTAGTCAGACTTGGACTGCACTTGCCATTTGTTGCTGCCTTGATTATCCCGAGTGCACCAGTCATCCCAGAGTCCTCTAGTAATACCCTGTGTTTAGGGTGTAGGCTGACTTGTCACAGGGTTTTTTCCGGTGTCTGTACCCTGCTTCGTTTGGGGCCTTTTCTTTGTGCTGCTCCCCAAAGAGAATAAGTCTCTATAACTCTTCTAGCTAAATTAATAGTGTTATTCTACTCAATGCGTCTTAGTCTGGTGTTACAAGGAGATGGGCAGTTGCTGATATTCTGATTAAATTTCAGTCTGAGGCAAGCACAGTGAAGCGAGTCTTGGGTAGTATAGCCCAGTATGTTATTAGGTCTACCACATTTTCCTGCCCCTTCCCCCAGCCGCAACAGGTTTCCACCAATACTCTAAGGTGACAGTGCTTTTCTTCCTACTGAAGACTAAAGTATTTTTCCCTTTCCCTGTTCAACAGCATGAGGAAAGCTGTCTCAGGATTCTCCCTGCCATGGATTGAACTATGTCCCCCACCAAAAGTGTGTGTAGCCATGTGGCTAAGTCATGATTCCTGATATTTTATGGTTGTCCCCCTTTTTGTGATTTTCCTACACCATGTGTTAAAGGATTAGGGTAGGTCTGCAAATCCCTTCATAAGACCACCTCCCTGCTCCACTGTAAAGGGAGTTTCCTTGGAGTATGGCTTGCACCACCCTTTATCGTTTCATCCTATAAGAGATAAAAGGAAAGGGAAGCAAGCGGGGAATTGGAAACTTCATATTATCAAGAAAGCAGCACTAGGAGAAGGGCATGTCCTCCATACCTGAGGTTCCTGCTCTAAGATGCTTCCTGAACAAAGATTGATGCGACACAAGGACTTTCCTCCAGAGCCTACAAAGGGGAAAGCCTTCCCCTGGAGTGGACATCCTGAATTTGGACTTGTAGCCTACTGTACTGTGTAAAAACAAACTTTTCCTTGTTAAAGCCATCTACTCTGTGGTATTTGTGTTAGAGGAGCGCTAGGCCTGACTAAAACACTCTCTGATCTCTGTGAATGTTCAGTGGAGTTCAAAGCCTGTAAGAGACTGCTACTGGCCCTGTATCTCCACTCCCTTCCAGGAATTTCATCTCTCACACTGTTTAGCTGAATCATCTCACCAACTTTATGACATACTGGGTGGTGTCTGTCCAGGTAAGCAAATACTGATTCCTGTTTCTCCCTGCATGCACTTGTCCGTTCCTAGATTTGCAGTTGCTTGTACCTGTAGTATTCATTCTCTAACATGTTCAGTGTTGCTGTTGTTAGTTGCTGTCAAGTTGGCTCAGACTCCGGGTGACCCCATGTGCAACAGAATGGAATTTTTTCTGGTCCTGAGCCATGCTCATGATGGTTGGCATGAGCTCTGATAAGTACACAAACTCATCCTAGAAAAAGTGCTATCTACTCATTGCTGAGTATCATTATGGTCACCTTTGAGGTACCACCCTTGGGAAGCTATGCACTGATGCCAGTGCTTGGTCCACCCTTCAAAGCAATTTTGAAACTCTTTTTCTGGAATGGCCATGACAGCTGTCATTGTATTGCCCTTCATGTCCTGAGTGTCATCAAAATGTCTTCTTTTCAATATTTCCTTTATCTTTGGGTAAAGAAAGAAGTCATCAGGGGCCAAATCAGGTGAGTATGAAGGGTGTTTCAGTACAGTTACTTGTTTACCACCTGAAAACTCCCTCACAGACAGTACTGTGTGAGCTGGTGCGTTGTGATGCAATAGCCATGAATTACTGAAGAAAAGTCCAGATTGTTTTTTGTCTAACTTTTTCATGCAACCTTTTCAGAACTTCCAAGTACTAAATTTGGTTAACTGCACAGCTGATATAAATTCATAACGAACATCCCTCTCGTATCAAAAAAGGTTAGCAACATCTTTTTGACTCTTGGTTGGGATTGATGGAATGTTTTGGTCATGGACAATTGGCTGACTTCTACTGTATGCTTTGACGCCTTGTTTCAGGGTCATGTTGGTATACCCATTTTTCATTACCAGTGATAACATGGCCCGAAACATCATATTGCCTCTCTGAAACATCTTGGCAAACTTTGACTCTCCTTTGCTTTTGTTAATCAGCGAGCTCCGTTGGGACCATTTTTGCACATACCTTTCTCATGCCAAGATTTTCAGTTAAGATTTTCCTGTTTCTCTGTCTATGTTTACTTGGTCTGCTATGTTTCTCACAGTCAGCCAACAATTTTGATCCACAATTTGATGAATTTTTGCAATATTTTCATTATTTCTGCTCATTACTGGCAGCCCTGACCTCTCTTCATCAGTGATACTTACCCTCTCCTCAGAAAAATACTTAATCCTCTTGTACATTGCTATTTTCTTCACGGTGTTATTTCCATAAACTTGGACTCTCACTTCCATTCTTGCCAAGTTTAACAATAAATTTAATGTTTTTCCTTTGCTCAAATTCAAGCCCCAACATTCTTACGAGAGCACACAAAACACTAAACCACAATAATGAATGCCACTCAACAAGACATCAATATGAACACAGCTGTGAGGCACTGATATACCATGGTTATGAAACCTTACCAAGTTGTTTGTACAGTACTGCAAATGTAAGTGCAGGGTAGCAAACTTAACCTCATATACTCAAGTGCATTGTTATGGACACTGTATATTTTCTTCCAGCCTAAGAGAATCACCGTCTGGCATTGTATCAGACAACATTCTGTTGTAATGCACAGGGTTTTCATTGGTTAATCACCAGGCCTTTCTTGTAGTCTGTCTTACTCTAGAAGCTGCATTGAGATCTGTCTACCATCGGTGACCCAGGCTGATGGCTTAGTTTTCAGCATCAGAGTCATATGTAAGCTACCACAATACAGCAAATGAATAAATTGCAAATTAATTACTTTTATGAACCCATTCTACCTCTTGTCTGTCAAGCTTTCTTCTTTTTATTTTTTGGGGGTTGTCTGCAATTATCTTTGAAAATATCTTAGGGATTTATTTTCTGTGTCTTGCACTACTATGTGAGCACAAGAAGGACAGGGACTTGGCCTCACATGATTATACTGTATCACCACTGCTTAGAACAGTGTCTAGTCTTAAGTATCTGAAAAAAAAGAAAAAGCCTAAAATATGTCTTTATGACTAGTTTCCTCTGTCACTACAATCTAGTCTATTAAACACTACAAGATTGACTTTTTCAAATCATTGGTGTGACCAGATCTCTTTACCCGTGAAAAGCCTTTGAGAATTTAGTTTTTGTGTTTGTTTATAATGCTTTGAGGGAAATATTCAGATTTCTCAGCCTTTTGTTCTGTTATTGTTATAGGTGCAGACAAATTAATTTTGAGTCACAGTATCCCGATATTCCGTATCTACTGACCATGTTTTTCTTACCCACTTCCCAACACAAAGTAAACAAACCGTAATGTTACCAGAAGCGGCTCACCCTGGAGCATGACTTCTTTCCATTAGTCACAGTTTGTACATTTTGGCAGTTTCTTCTTAAGAGATAATGAAGTAGGTTTTACTTTCTTTCCCCCAGCACTGCTCTGGCTTTCTTTCTACAATACTATTACCCAACCCTGACTTCTTCTCTATTTTTTAAATTATACTTTAGATCAAGGTTTACAGAGAAAATCAGTTTCTCATTGCATGGTTAGTATACATTTAAATTTTTTTGCTTATAATATTGGTTACCAACCCCACAACAGGTCAATATTCTCCTTTCTCAACCTTGGGTTCCCTCTTAACCAACTTTCCTGTCACCTCCTGCCTTCCAGTTCTTTCTTATGGGCTGGTGTGCCCCTTTGGTCTTGTTTTGTTTTATGGGCCTGTCCGATCTTTGGTGAACCTCAACTGTGACCTCTTTAATGAGCTGAAAGGGTGTGCAGGAACCATACTCTCAGGGTTTCTCCAGTCTGTCAGGCTAGCAAGTCTGGTCTTTCTTTTTGAGTTAGAATTTTGTTCTGCATTTTTCTCCAGCTCTGTTTGGGGCCCTCTGATGTGATCCCTGTCAGAGCAGCCCATTGGTGATGGCTGGGCACCATCTAGTTATATTGGACTCATTCTGGCAGAGGCCACTGTAGATGTGATGTATTAGTCCTTTGGATTAATCCTTCCCTTGTATCTTTAGTTTTCTTTATTCGCCTGTGCTCCCAAAGGGTTGAGACCAGTGGAGCATCATATATGGATGCTCACAGGATTTTAAGACCTCATCAAAGTAGAATATAGAACATTTTATTTGTAAACTATATTATGCCAATTGTGCCAGATGTTGCTGAGACTAGGGTTCCCTCAAGCCCTCAGCTCAGCAGTTTTGTCTTTCAGGGAGTTTGGGTGTGTTTGTGGCACTTCCATGACCTTGCCTTATACAAGCTGTGCTGGCTTCTCCAGTATTGTGTACTGTCTTACCCTTCACAAAAATTACCACTTATCTATTTTTAGTGTTTTTCCATCCCTACTCATCACCTCCCTGCTAATCATCAGAGATTATTTCTTTTGTAATGTAGACCTTTTCATGAGTTTTTCAATAGTGATCTGGTACAACATTTGTCCTATTGCGATGGCAATTCTTAAATGATTTTGTGTCTTCTATTCCTGCCCCCCATAACTCCAACCACTTGCAAATTTTTCATTTTGATTGTGTCCTACATAATTATCAGAGTTGTATCTAAGTGTTTGTTTTCAACTTCACTGATCCTGTCTCTCATCATTTCGAACCTGTTCCTCAGCCCTTCTATGACACTATTTATGAAAACTTATTGTTTATTTTCTGGATTTCTAATTTTATTTTAGCCAAGCCAAGTGCCGTCGAGTCGGATCCGACTCATGGCTTGGCTAATTTTATTTTGGTATGATTTCCAGTGGTGAATTTATTTTGGCTTTTAGTTCCTGTGTTATATTCATGAATTCTGCCATGAATTTGTGTGCCTCTTCCATGAATTTTTTTTTTTTTTTTTTATTTTTTTGTCTGTTTTTTGCATGAACCCTTGGATATCTTTGGCCGTTTAGAGATCTGAATTCCCTATCAGGTAGTTCTAATGACTTTTCTTCTGCTGGAAAGTCATCTGGTATTTTATTTTGGACAACTTCTGGAACCATCCTGTCCTTTTTGTTGTTGTTGTTGTTTTAAATGTGTTGATACTATCTGCTGTCTTTGGGGCATTCTGTAGTTATTTTCTATTTATTGATTGTAGATCTGTTTGTTTAGTCCAGATTTTTGTTTTATTTGGTTATATCAGAGCAGGTTGACTGTATATTCTTTGGTGTTTGTTCATCTGTGGTTATGATACTTTTCTTCTCCTTGTCCAGTGGGGAGGGCAAGTTGCTCAGCTGTGGTGCAGCAGGGTATGTCCAGTGGGTAATCTGTGTCCTGCCATGAACTCCTTGAAGTTGCTTTTATATGCTCCCTGTCTGCCAGTCTCTGATGTGGGCAAGGGGAATCCAGGTGACATGGATACTGCATTTCCTGGCCAGCCAAGCTACCAAAGTTTGCCAGGACACACCAGAGGCAGAGTATCAGGGAGAGGATTGGAGATGGTAAAATGTGTCTCACTGATTGCCAGGATCTTTGTCTGCCCCTGGGATTTCTGTGAAGGTTTCCTATGCTCCCTGTGTGCTGATGTTCGACAAGAGTCCAAGATGGCTAATATGTTCTGAGTTAGCTGATTGGGAACTTCTGCCTGTATCTCCTCTCACTCTCTTATCTATGTCAACTTCTTATTCCATTCAGTGTTTGGCAGGATTATTTATCACTTTATTTGACCCTTTTGGTTCCAAGATTGACCTTTGTTTCTAGTTTACTTAGTTTTTTGAGTTTTTGCTGTGGAGGGATGGTATGGTGCTTCTGTCTATGGTGCCATGTGGGCCAAAAATCTCAAGCTTTCATCTTGTATGGGTAATGCTCTTTTCAGCTTTCTCCTTCTCTTAAACTGACAGGGGAACAACTTTACCTATATCTAAGCAAATAGAAAGCAACAGTTTCTCAGATATCTCTGCCAGAACTACCACTTACTTCCTTTTTTGAGAGACATCTGTGTAAACTAGCTTGAAAGACCTTGATCTTATTACAAAAATCACATCTATATGTGTCTTTGCTTGCCAGAAGCCTCAAGTTGCTCAGCAAGCCTTCTGAGCACTGCCATTTCCCAGTTTGGAAGAGGGCTGCAGAAAGTTGAAATGAAGATTGAGTTGTACTTTAATCAGAGCTTATGTACTCTGACATAAGAGGTACTGGCTGGAAAAATCATTTTGGATGGAGTAAGACTGTGCAGAAAAATAGCAGAGCCATAGGAACTGTCAGGGTGAACTTTGGAGGGGCCTGTCAGTGCCAAGAAACAGGAGCAAGCACTCATCACTCCATGGAAAAGTTGTAGTGATTGTGGTTTGATGACAGAAGCTTTAATCCATGTTGTAAACAACCCCAGAAAAGTAGTTTTTAGGAAATGGTAGAATAAATATTGGTTAAGGGACGGTGTGGAGAGATTAAGACTCTATACAGCTAAAGGGCTCAGGCTGACCTGAAGGAGATTAGTATGTCAATTGCTGAAGGATGTTAAATATGATGACTTAGGAAGGGACTTGAGATGGTTACAAGATGGTTACAAAAGATGAAGGAAAGTGGCTGTTCCACTGGTCCAGGGAGAAGCAGAAAGTAGAAGAAGTAAGAGGGCAACATAGACATTGCCTTACACATTTGTGGTCTTAGAGATGAGACTGCTGAGACCTAGAAGGGAGATGGAGCTATAAAATGAGAAGGGAGAGGAGCATCAGTCATAGACATTAATTGAGGGACAGCCACATGGCACCATTCTGAGCCTATAAACCCAAAACCAAACTCATTGCTGATGAGTCAGTTCTGACCTATAGGTCTATAACCAACACCAAACCCACTACCATCAAGTTGGGTCCAATTCATAGAGACCTTAGAGGTCAGAGTAGAACTGTCCCATAGATTTTCCAAGGAATGCTGGCAGATTTAAACTGCCAACCTTTTGGTTAGCAGATGTAAAACTTAACCCACCATGCCACCAAAGTTTCCATAGGTCTATAGCAGTGATTAAATCTGGCATGATTACTACAATCATTGAGTTCTCATTTCAGTAAAGAAATGTAGACAGTCAATAAAAGAACAAAGGCAACTTTAGTGAGTACTTAGAGTACTTTAGTGGGCATTTAGAGGAACATAAAAAGGGGATGCCCTGGATTTAAGAGATTGCCTGACTGTGCTGCTCCTGAAGCCAGAGTAACTCTGTGGGAAGTAGTATTTAATCTGAGACACCTGAATGAATAGAAGGAGCTAGCCACAAAAATGATCTGTCAAGAAAGTATTTCAGAGAGAGGGGGTAGCTCATTCAAAGGCCCTAAAGTGCTTTGGTGAATTTATGAAAGAGGAAGGCCAATGGGGCTACTGTGAAGTGGAACATGGCTAAGAATTGTCTGAGATGAGGTGTGATGGGTAACCAGGAACTGGTCATTCGGGAATGTACGGGGCTGTCACAGAGTATAGATGCCTTGCTTAGTGCCTAGGGAGTCACTGGGAGACTTTGAACTCGTAGTTATGGGACTGCAACGGTGGAGACAGCTCATCTTTCTAAAACACGTGCTTTTCTGTTTGAGAAGCCCCAGTCTACTGAAAGGTGTGGAACAGACAGTCCATGAGCTCTGGATATGGATATTTGGAACTTACAGGCTGACTCACCAAAGGAGGTGGTACTGCTTACTTCTGGGAAAGCTCCAGGCCTCTAAGAACTATTGCTGAGTTATTGGTGTCATTGAAGCCAGTGGCCCTGTGGATAAATGTAGAAGATCATCTATTTATATCCCCATGTAGGTCTTGGTTGTATAGTTGATGGGCTGTTGTAATAGAAATTTTCCAAGAATATGGAGAAGGCTTTTTTTCTTTAGAAAAGAAAAATACCTCTGGGGAAATTTGCTATGGGGCTCCAGGAACTGATAGGTATACCAAGACCGTATGCCAAGGATGGCCTGCAGAGAAGGGGAAGAACAAGCAGGAACAGAAGGGGCAGGAGAGGTGACTAAGGAAGGGCACATGTGTCTCCTCAGGAAAAGCTGGGCAAAGAAGGTTGGGGAGAGGTCATCAACTCAAGGGCAGCACACTAGAGAAGCCCCTGCCACTCCTCCCTAACAAGTCAGAAAGGCAATATTGGCTTTGTTTGGCAGAAGCATTCTATGAGGCTCAAAGGAAGAAGATCACAAGTCCATATATCCGAAGAGCCGGAAAAACAAGGCTTCACCAAGATAGATTGATAGGGAACTCTACCTGTGTCTAAATTTCCTATGCAGTGAGGTAGAGACAGTTGCCAAAGGATGCAATGGAGATTACAGGCCCACCTAGAGTATTAATCCGAATGTTTGTGCATACCAAGATGTAATACCGCACTTGGGAAAAGTTCAAAGGGTATCAGGTGAAGCAAACAATAAATTCCTGGGTTGCACAAATGGTTAAGCACTCAGCCACTGACCAAAAGGTTGGCGATTCAAGTCCCCCAGAGGTGCATCAGAAGAAAGGCCTGGAAGTCTACTTCCAAAAAATCAGCCATGGAAAAAAGTCTTATGGAATATATTTCTACTCTGATACACATGATGTTGCCATGAGTCCTAATCAACTTGACAGCAACTGGAACTGGTTTAAAGTGAACAAAGTTTGCAAAATGCAGTTGAGTTACTCATAAAGTCTATATATTAAATACTTTTTGTTTGTTTATATAGCAGTTTCTATGCAATTTCCATCTTAATATAACTTTTCACAGGATGACTTAGTTCTTTTTGTCAGATACTCTTAGAACTACCTGAAAGAGATCAAATAATGGTGATCATAGTCCATCTTGTGTATTGCATAAAATAGTAATTTCAGAGGATATTATTAAAAATGTACTCATTGCTATATCACAATCTGCTCTGTATCTGAAAGAAGGTCCAAGACACATAGCACTTTGTTTCAGCTTGATCAGTACTCTCTGCTCTTTATTCATGGAAGCTTCTGGAACCCCACTTTCTCTAGAAGGTCATCTCAGATTTGTTAAACAAGTTATTCCCTGTCAGTATGTGTACAGTGAGGCACCCTGTAACAGAACAACAATAAATATAAATACCATTTACAGTAGACACTGTGCTAACTGACTTTCACGTATCTTCTTATTTAATTATCAGAATAAACCTATAATGTAGGCACTGTTGTTATCCTCATTATATAGATGAGGAAAATGAGGCCCAGAAAGGCTGAGTAAGGTATCTAAGATCACACAGCTAGAAGTACATGACAGAACCAGGGCTGGAATATAGCAGACTCCATTCTGAAGCTGGCTCTGAAATCCACAGAGCTCTAACTTGGTAATGTACAGCCCTGCTGAGGAGGGCTGATGTGAGCACATATGGACAAACAGCCAGCCATCTCAAGTTTAAAGGGAGATTGTTAATCATGGACTCCTGAGGAAGTTTTGGGGAGTGCAAAGGACTGCTGTATTACAAAACCATATGAAAGGCAGTGGCCAGGCCTTTGGCTGGACTTGGAAGAGGGGTCCAGGAATCTGATTCTATAAATACACACAGGTTTTCACACAGTGGGCACGTCTGTATGCAGTCGAGAGCCCACACATTGGGAACAACAGGAATCATTTGAAGCTCAGTGTTTTTTGATGCCATTTTTCTACTATTCTGGCTCCCAGGTGCTTTACAGCGAAAAGTCCATTGCGATTGAGATGATTTTTGACTCATGGTGACCCTAGGTATTACAGCAGAACTGTTCCATCGGGTTTTCCTGTCTGTAGTTTCCATGGAAGCAGATTTTAGTTCTTGCTTCTATGGTGCCACTAGATGGGTTTGAACCACAGATCTTTAGGTTACTAGTGAAGCACAAACCATTTTTGCCACCCAGGGACCTACCAGGGCTTTACAACAATGACAATCTGCCTTCTTCCTAATTCCACTTAATAAAGAAAAACTAGCACCTTCCTAGAATCGTATGGCTGATCACCCAGGACAGACCCAAACCAGGCTCCAATCCCATATGCATGTTTATTGTGGTTAGGTTACCAGGTAGAAACACTAAGGAAACTGTGATTACTGGCTTATATATAAAACTAAATTCCAGTCAGTAATTGTACAGGTCAGAAAATCAGTAAGTAAATAAGGAGCTCTAGACCACTGTTAGAGGCTGTTTCCTTGAGTTTATCTTCTCCAGGGTCGCCGTGAGTCAGATCCGACCAGACGCACTTGGCTGGCGGGGACTGTTGAGGTTCTTTTGCTCAACCATTAGGAATCTAGTCAGACTTAATTACAGGAAGAGTGGAGGGGCTTCACAGGGCAGAGTAGCGGCAGGGAGGGCATTTCTTTATCTTTCCACTGTGTTAGTCATGTTCACAGTTTGAACACCTAGGGTCTCCGAGAAGACACGAACACCCCAGTGGTCTTTAGTCATGAAACTTTCCAAAGCAAGGTAGCATGTGAGTGCCACATCAGCTTATCATGGCTTGGTATATCTGGCTGGGTGACCTGGTAGCTCTGCTGTTGTCTAGAGGAAGCCCATTTTCTTAATTCTTAATGTGCATTTTATGTATGCTCATGTTGTCTCTGTTACTAGGTTTGATTCAAGATAAAAGATGAAATAGATGCTTGATTATTGGCAGAAAGATTATCAGGATACGTCTGCCTTTTGTGGCATAGTTAAGTGCTACATTTGCTAACCAAAAGGTCAGCAGTTCAAATCCACCAGGTGCTCGTTGGAAACTCTATGGGGCAGTTACGCTCTGCCCTCTAGGGTCGCTATGAGTTGGAATTGACACAACAGCAGTAGGTTTGGTTTTTTGCTCTTTTCTGCCTTTTGAAAGAGTCAGGGATAGTCTTAGGAACAGTTAATCAGGCAGGATAGACAGAGAAGGGGAAATCTTTTCTTATCCAAACTGGATTTAGTTAGAAAAAGAACATCACACATTTTTTGACTTAAAAAGCAGGGCCTTTCTGAGCCGTTTCCCCTGGTCACTTCCCCACTTACAGGAAAGCCCAAGGCCTCAGGGTCTGCACACCAGGGCATCTTTGCAGAGCGTGGTCTAGTGGCTAGGGAGCACTTGAGAGATGGGCAGGCATCCGGACTCCGTCTAATCCCTCAGTTCAAGCCCATCAGCACTGCTCATCCCATAGCGGAACCCCTCCTTGTTTTTTCAAACAGCCACTGAAGTTTCATGTGCCCAGCGGTAGTACTCACCTTAGTTTTGGAATCTAAGTTGTTATCAAATATATAAAGGATTTTCCCTCCTAATGAACAAACCCCAACCACACTGTTTTTATACCAGTGTACAAGAACCACAGTAGAAGTCACTGCAGAGGATTTATGTTAGAAAACAACAGAGATTGTGCTGGAACAGGCAGGAGAGGTTTTTCTTGAGGAAACATCCAGTTTGTAAATCAAACCCAGGATCAAGTGTGGTGATTTCCACGGAATTCCACCCACTGGTTTTCTTTTAACTGTCTATGGGAAATGTCTGAGGAGTTTACTGAAATAGCTAAGGAAGAAGTTTACACAAAGACCTGGAAGTCTACCGGGCTTTGGAGATGTAGGGAGTGCTTAGGCATGTGTGTTACAAAGTCCAAGCCCACAGTCTCCTACCCTGGTGGCAGTTGTGGCCTTTTTTTTTTTTTTTTTTTTTTTTTGCTATTTTGTTCTTCTTATTTATTTGTTCATTTATTCCTTCCATCATTCATTCATTGAACTAGCATAACTGAAGCTCACTGTGATCTCAATACTAAAACGGAACAAATGACAAAAAAAATCCATTGCCATCTTGTTGATTATGATTCATAGAACCCCATGTGTTAGAGAGTAGACCTACTCCATAGGGTTTTCTTACCTTATCTTTATTGAAGCAAATAGCCAGTACTTTCTTCTTCATTATTCCTGGGAGGATTCAACTCGCTACCTTTAGGTTAGTGGTCAAGTGCAAATTATTTACACCACTCTGGGACCTGGGCCCCGTACTAGGCATAAATAAATTGGAGTTGCTACTTACCCATGAGGAGTTCCCAGAGGAAAGGGCAGAATCCCAGTAGACAAACAGTTTTGCACGTAAGGCCAGACACAAAAGAGCCGAGGGCACTCTGAGGGGACTCACACGGCTCAGGTGTATGCAGTGTGAGTAGGAATGTAGGTAGGCAGCTTATTTAGGAAGTTTCCAGAAGGTAAGATGTGTGGACTTTGTTTAACACAAAGAATCAGGGAAGAACATTCAGACTGAGGGGCAGAAGGATCAAGACTCGGAACAAAAGCTCAGCTTAGTCCCTATGAGAAGTAGGGTAGAGGTAGTACTGGTATTCTCATTTGGTGAGAGACCATAATCAAGAGGCCGCATCACTCCCTGCTTGTCTCACAGTGGCATTGAACAGACTACTCTGGCCTTACGCAACTGCTACCATTTATCACTGGACAGGTGGGGTCTGCTCTCCATCTCTCATGGTCTCCTGACAGCCCACCCTTCACTTCTTGCTGCCTTAATGATGAGAATTTCTTATTGCTTACTTGTATTCTGCTCCTCATTCCCTGACTCCTATCACTGTCCTTTATTCTCAGGCAGCCTTTACGCTGGGTTTTCGGTGCCTGTGTCCTACCAAGAGCTGGGGTAAGAGGTGGACTTCCTCAAACCTGTCAATGTCCTATGCTTACTTGCTCTCCTCCGTGGCCCAGCAGCAACCTGCTGATACCCCATAATGCCGGAAAAGGAATGCCCTCTACATCACGTTGCAAACAGGATAGAGAGGAAGAGTCTTTGCTTTGGGAATTCATTTAGGTCTTAAAAAGGTCTTCTGTTGAAAAGGATGATTGAGTCAAGTCTTGGCTAGCTTTTATAGAGCTAATGATGAGGGCTATATGTTGATCTGTGTTCCCGAGACAGCTTTTGTATTTTGAAAATAAGTATCCCTGAACATCTGACCCTAGCTCTTACATTATAGCTGTTATTTACAGCCTCATTTGCTTATTAAGGAAACAAGGCAAGGCATCCACGAGTCCACATTGAAATGCTTCCTCAGGATTTGGTGCTGACGGATCGGAAAAGGGAGGAATTACCCAGCACACCTACTGCTGCCTTGGTGGCCATGGCAGCTCTTTTCCATCAGGGTCTATTTTGTAAAATAACTATTGCTTTGGCCAAATGCCCAGTGACAAATGTGGCTTTTGTCCAGCTGCAACCCCCAGGCCAAAGTGTATTATTTCTTCTTCAGCCCAGATGCTATAACATGATAAAAAGGGAATTGTAGACTCAACAAAATTTGTTTTCAGATATAAACTTCCCTATAGTGGGCTTGCAAATGACATCCTAAGAGAACTGCTGTAGCTCTCTTCACAGCTTACATAGGCCACTAAAAGGTGCCATGAAAGATAGGGCTGGACAGCATCTTCCTGGGCAGCACTAATAGGTTGACTCTGTCTTATAAGGCCTCAACAAGGTCTCCATCTCAGTTGTCCTCATCTCATTGTTCTCTGTGAAATAAGGGCAGGAGGATGTCTGCCTGACAGGTGCCAACGGGGCTATTCTATAGGAGTTGAGGCCTGTGGCAAGGCAGGTGCAGGCTCATTACTCTGTCAGTACAGATCTTCCTTCCCAGATTCATTTCTATACAGCCTCTTGTAAGTGTTCACAATACCATACGTGTCTTACAAGAATCTCACACATCCTCTCAAGGCCCCCTGGGCTGGCCTTGGCTGTGTACCTTTGGTCCCTTTTACACAGGATGCAGAGAGAGAGCAGCTCACAGAACTACCACAGGGGTTCAGAGTAGTCTCAGAGAGGTGCAGCAACACCCAACATAGGAGTTGCCATTGTGGGTTTGAGTGATGAGTAGAACATTCTGGACCTCAGCTTGGAGGGATTTGCCCTACACTGACCTTGGCTGGGTGCATACTGGGTACCTGGGACCTGGACCCTCATGTACGTCATTCCTGAGTAAAAATAGGTGAGTTAAGGAGAGTGCCTAGGGCTGACATGTTTCTGCTTATCCAAGTTTCCACTGTGGAGAATGCCAAAGAAAACTGATCTGCCCTCAAGAGAAGGTAGGGGCTTGCTCTGTTATGATGACCAGTTGAAGATGTTTTAGGTAGGGGCTATGATATGAATGGGTGACAACAAAGAAAAAGGGCAATTTGTCAGATATGAGTGGACAGAGACTCACCAGCCTCAGCAGCACAATTCTGGACACTCTGGAGTAATTGGGCTTCAGGAGCTGAGGAAGGGGCCTGTGGACTCAGGACTTGAAGCCTGGAAATTTGCTTCATTCCTACCGGTATTTGGTACTCTCCATAAAGTGCCTCTGGTTTCTTGTCAGAAGCATTTATGATCCTGGAAAATGACAGGCTTCTTCCTCTCAACTGCTGGGGCCCTGGCTGATTTCAGGCTCAGGGAAAGCTATTGGGACTTTGGGCCAAGGACCCCAACAGCTCCATTGCAGTGCTCTCCCTAGTCATGTCTTTAGGTTAGGGACTCAGTGCTGGTAGGTGTGCTGGGAGAAGTGGGGTCTAGAAAGAGAATGGTAGACCCTCAAGGAGCCTAACCTTCCAGTGGGAGGTATGTAGGGAGTTGTGCTAACACAAGCTCTGGTGTCTGTCCCCAGGTCAACCTTGAGTTCACGGGGAGGATGTTCAGGCCCTTCTGTCCTGTAATTGCTGTGAGCTCAGTCAGATGTCTGGTCAACATTGGTATGTATCATGTTTACAGGTGATTCAAATCCCTGCCCCTACCTCAAAACCCCATGGCTTGCTGGAGTAGCCTGGAGATTTCAGGAGGACATCTAGGAGTGGGATATGTGAGGATTGCCAAATAAGTTCATAAACTCATCCTAGAAAAAGTGCTACATATCTTATTGTTGAATATCACTACAATCACCTTTGAAGTACTCATCTTAGGAAGCCATGCACTGATGCCAGTGCCTAGTCCACCCTTCAAAGCATTTGGAACACTTTCTAGAAAGGCCATCAGAGCTGTTATCATATCACCCTTGATGTCCTGAATCTCATCGAAACGTCTTCCTTCCAATATTTCCTTATCTCTGGGTAAAGAAAAAAGTAGTGAGGGTGTTCCATTGCAGTGATTTGTTTGCTGGCTAAAGATTCCCTCACAGGCAACTATACAATTAAGTTTGGGAAATTGCCACCTTGCCACTGTGTACAATGGCCTTTTCAGAAACAGTTCTAAATGGCTTTGAAGGTTGAACTAGGTACTGGCATTGGTTCATAGCTTCCCAAGGGGGAAGCTAGGGGTACCTACTTCAAAGGTACCATAATGCTGTTCAGCAATGGGCACGTAGAAAAATTAAATTCACAGACTTAATTATTGGACCTTGTATATCCTTCTGCATGGCTGTTCAATCTCAAGTTGCTTATGAAGGCTATGTCTTCTGCCATCTGTTCTCCAACTTGGGGTGGTGCGTGCCTTGTCTTGCACATTGAGGCAGTGGTCAAAGTCTTGCTTTCAGCAAACCAGTCTTCTGTGTGGAGGATGTGATTGACCAACACTGTGACACTATGTTCATTGGTCATCCCCTCTGGCTACCACCCATCAACAGGATCCTGGATGGGGCCACAGGTGCTTTCACCCTGATAAGTCCCCGAATCTCAGAGGATCTCCATTAGGAAACCTGGCAGGACCCTTCAGTGGATGCCTGGGTCCTGAGTTAATTGCTGGCCTGGAGAAGGGAAGTGACTGCTCTATGTGCAGTTTTACTGACCAGTGTCCCTAGTTCTTCCTGGCCTTGCACCAGTTAAAACAGAGACAGAAAGCAGATATCCTCACCCTGCCTATTCTCTGCCTCCTCTTGCATACCCTGAGCAGGACCCCAGAGATTGCAAGCCTGTCTGCTCTCTGATGGACACCCTCCTCCTATTACAATGTTCTAAGGGTTTCAAACCACCTCAGGGAGGAAGGAACAGTGAGGACTTTTTTTTCACCCACTAAGTTCAATTCCAAATGTCCCTCAGAGTACTGGTGTTTCAGATTCATGCAGTACCAGGGGAAATTACAGCCAAGAAAATCCCATAGAGCACAGTTCTGTTTTGACACACAGGGTAATTATCTTAGTCACCTTGTACTGCTCCCAAAATACTACAAGTGGAAGGCTTCACAAGCAGAAACATTTCTTGTCACGGTCCAGTAAGCCACAAATCCATCTGAAAATTGCAAGTCCATTCAACAAGATAAATTATCACAGTCTGGTGGGCTGAGTCCAAATTCAAGGAGAGCATTTTGGCACAGGAACCTCAGGTCCAAAGGACAGGCTCTGCTGTTAGTCATGATTTCTTGGTAGTGTGAGATTCCCATCTACCCCTGCTCATTTCTCCCCCTTATATCCCACAAGCTTGTAGCTTGAGTCCTGTCTCACACAGCTGCAGTGCATTCTCCATCATCATATCACAGAGGCAGAATTCACAACACATGGGAGGAATGGCACCATATTGGGACTCCTAGCCGAGTCAAATCAACACTTACGCTTTTGGGGGGGACACAATTCAATCCATGACAGTCGCCATGAGTTAGAATTTGCTTGATGGCAGTGTGAGTTTTATTTGGTATCTTAGCAGGTGTGTGGCTTTGGAATGTCTATGATAATTTATGACTCTTATTTATTTGTTTATTTTGCAGTTATTGTCTCTGTGCTTTAGTGAAGTGATGAAGCAATGAGATTGGGAGTCTTTACTGTATGGTTAGCTTTTTTCTTTCTTTTTTTTTTATATGTGCTTAATTGAAAATACACAATCCAAATCAATTTTGCATGCCTACGTATTTGCAGCTCCATTTGCTCTCCTCACCCAATGACAGCATGATCCTCCTTTTTACCCTGTATTTCTAGTACCTCTTAATGAGCACCTGTCGCCTCCTCTCCACCACCTTCTCTGCTATCTGGAAAGAAACCAGTAGGACAGCCTCATATAAATACATAAAACCACTGTGTCTCCAAGTCCAGTCCATTCTTGTCTGAAGGATTAACCTCAGTACTGGTTTCTGGTCAGGGCAACCGGCAGGTCTAGGGGCCATGTCCCCAGGGAATCCTTCAGGCTGTTGGCCTATCAGTTGTGGTCTTTTAGTAGGGTTCTTGAGCAGCACCCCTTTTTACCTCAGGTTGCCTCAGGGACTCTACACTGTGTCCCCCATTGCAACTGCCTTTGGTGGTGGCTGGGCACCATCTGGTTCCTCTGGTCACATGTTGATACAGTCTCCCATTCACATGGGTCCTTCTGTCTCCTGAGCTCTTTTTCACTCGTGTTTTTGTTGTTCTTGGTCATTGTCTGTTCCAGATGAGTTGGGACCATTTGATGTACCTCAGACGGCAGCTTGCTAGCTTTAAAGACCCCTAGCCCCGCTCACCAATCTGGGGTGCAGAAGACTCTCTCAGCAAAAGACTAGTTGTGCAAATTGGCCTCAATGTCCCCTGAAAATACGGTCCCCAGATCCCATCCCTGCTATTCTGTTCTTTGAAATATTGGGTTGAGTTTAGAAAATCTTTCAGTTTATGCGGTAGTACAGTTATGTTGATCTGCTCTCTATTGCATGCTGCCACTGCTTTCACCTAACCAAATTCCTGTCTACTATTTAGTCCATGACTAACCCTCTCCCTCCCTCCCCACCCTTGTAGCCCCCAGAGTCTTTTCATCTGTACATGAGTCTTTTTCAGTTATTGTAGCAGAGGTCACAGTCAATGCTTATTCTTTTGCCACTGAGTTCACTCAGCATAACGTCTTCCAATTGAAACCAGGTTATGAGATGCTTCCTAAAATCATTGTTGTTCTTTGTTCCATTGAGTATATGTACTATAGCTTGTATCGATTCATCAGCTGATGGACACCTAAGTTGATTCCATCCTTTTGCTATTGTGGACAGTGCTGCAATAAATATTCATGTGCAAGTATCCTTTTGTGTGATGACCTATATTTCTGTAGGATATATTCTAAGCAGTGGGATTGCTGGACTATATGGTATTTCTAGTTCTAGCTTTTTAAGGAAGTGCCAAATTGCTTTCTAAAGAGGTTGTACCATTTTGCATTCCCACTAGTGATGTAGGAGAGTTCCATGCTCTCCTCAGCCTCTCTAGCATTTTTTGTTTTGTGTTTTTTGGATCAATACCAACCGTTTTGGGATGAGATGGTATCTCATTGTAGTTTCAATTTGGATTTCTCTAATAGCTAATGATAATGAGCATTTCCTCATGTGTCTTTGGCTGCCTGGATGTCCTCTTTGGTGAAGTGTCTGTTCATCTCCTTTGCCCATTGATTAATTTGGTTATTTACCTTTATGTTTTTGACAAAAAGTAGATTATGGAAATCAGACATTGATCTGGCATGCGGTTGCCAAATATTTTTTCCCCATTCTGTAGGTATCTTTTAACTCTCAAAATTCTTCAGATGAGCGTGTTTGAGTTTTAGTAGTTTCCATTTATTTTTTTCTACTGTTGTTTGTGCCCTGTTTTTCAGAATTTGTAGTCTGTCTAAGCCATGTATTAGAACATCCATTGTTGACTTTTTTTTTTTTTCTTGCATGAGCTTTATTGCTTTAGGTTTGATATTTAGGCCTTTGATCCATTTTGCGTTAGTTTCCATGTAAGGTATGAGATATGGATCTTGTTTCAGTTTTTTGCAGCTGGATATCCAGTTTTGCCAACACCATTTGTTAGAGACTGCTTTTATCCAGTTTTCAGTCTTGAGGCCTTTGTCAGATATCAACTGTTCGTAAGAGACTAGTGGCATCACTGGAGTCTCAACTCTGTTCCATTGGTCTATGTGTCTCTTTTTGTACCAGTACCAGGCTGTTTTGACAATCGTGGCAGTGTAATAAGTTCTAAGGTTGGGTGATGTGAGGATTCCCTCTGTGTTGTTCTTCAATAGTGCTTCACTTATCTGGGATTTCTTCCCTTTGCAAACAAAGTTGGTGGTTTGCTTCTCCATCTCATTAAAAAATGACACTGGAATTTGTGTTGGAATTGCATTGTATATCTAGATCACCTTGGGAAAAAAATAGACATTTTCACAGTGTTAAGCCTTCCCATCCATGACAAGGTAGGTTTCTGCACTTATGTAAGTCTGTTTTGGTTTCTTACAGTAGGGTCTTGTTAGATTTATTCTTGGTATTTGCAATAGGGTCTCTGGATAGAATTATTCCTAGGTATTTTATCTTCTTGAGGGCTATACTAAATGGTATTGACTTGATGATTTCCTCTTTGATGATCTCCTAGTTGGTGTTAAGGAATCCTACTGATTTACTTATGTTTGTCTTCTATCCTGATATTTTGCTGAACTCTTCTGTTAGTTCCAGTAGTTTGTTTATGGATTATTTAGAGTTCTCTGTGTATATGATCATATAATCTGCAACTAGCGATATTTTTATTTCTTCTTTGCCAGTGCAGGTGCCCTTTATTTCTTTGTCTTGCCTAATTGTTCTGGGTAGAACCTCTAGCACAATCTTGAATAGAAGTGGTGATAGTGGGCATCCTTGTCTACTTCCCATTCTCAGGGGGAATTCTTTCAGTCTCTCTTAATTCAGGATAATGTTGAAAGTTGTCTTTGCATAGATGTCCCTCATTGCATTGAGGAATTTCCCTTGTATTCCTGTCTTACTGAGAGTTTTTAACATGAATGGGTGTTGCACTTTTCCAATGCCTTCTCTGCATCAACTGACAAAATCCAGTGACTCTTATCTTTTGTTTTATTCATGTGGTTGATCACATTAATTGTTTTTCTGATGTTGAACCAGCCTTGCATCCCTGGTATGAATCCAACTTAGTCATGATGAGCTATTATTTTGATATGTTGTTGAATTTTATTGGCTAGAATTTTGTTGAAGATTTTTTGCATTCAGGTTCATGAGTGATATTGGTCTGTAACTTTGTTTTTGGGGGGTATCTTTCCCTGGCTTTAGTATCAGAGTTATACTGGCTTTGTAGAATGAATTTGGGAGTATCCCATCCTTTGCTGTGCTGTGAAATAGCCGGAATTCACTCCTTTCTAAAAGCTTCGTAGAATTCTCTCGTGAAGCTATCTGGGCAAGGGTGTTTTTTGGTTGGTAGTTTTTTTTGATTACTTATTCAATCTCTTCCTTTGTGATGGGTTTATTAAATTGTTCTACTTCTCCTTGTTATAATACTGACAGGTGCTGTGAATCTAGAAAGTTGTCTATATCCTCTAGGTTTTCACATCTGTTAAGAGTACAGTTTTTCATAGTATTCTGTTGTGATACTTTTGATTTCACTTGGGTCTGTTGTGACATCTCCCACCTCATTTTTTATTTGAGTTATTTGTTTCCTTGCCTGTTTTTCTTTAGTAAGTGTATGTTAGTTTTGCTTTAAGCCTCATTGCCTTTAAGAGCCTCTCTTTATATTTCATTTTATTAAGCCTTATTATAATATGTCTTGGTATCTTTTGGGGAGGTTTAGTTTTTGTAGTGTTCGATAAGCATCTTTAATGTCTGTATTCTCTTCTTTCATGATGTCAAGGAAGGTTTCTGTCAGGAACTTTTCAACAATTCTCTCTGTATCTTCTGCTATCCCTTCCTGTTCAGGAACTCCAGTTATTTGTCAGTTATTCCTCTTGATAGAATCCCACATGCTTTTTAATGTTTCTTCATTTTTATTCTCTCTTTTATCTTATTTCTTCCCATATATGCTGGTGTCAGTTGCTTTATCTTGAAGCTCACTAATTCTGTATTCCTGGAATGTGGCTAATCCTCACAGGAAAGAAAGGAGGGATTGGAAATATACTGTTATAACATACTTGAACTATACATTAAGCAATATACTGTTATTTGAAGATGAATTTAGATTATGTAAAGATGTGCATTGTAAACTATAGAAAATCACAATTTTTTTCAAGAATTATTGTTACTCTGTGATGCAGAAGGTGTGTGTACTTTATGTTTTAATACGTATATGA
This sequence comes from Heterohyrax brucei, assembly GCA_028571685.1. Taxonomy (NCBI): domain Eukaryota; kingdom Metazoa; phylum Chordata; class Mammalia; order Hyracoidea; family Procaviidae; genus Heterohyrax; species Heterohyrax brucei. Next base: position 95,875,713 of record CM053154.1, on the reverse strand, counting down.
GGTTGTCCAGTTGGTTCTGTTTAGAGGGGAGAGGAGAAGGTAGAGAGGAGGGATCAAGCATTAGCTGAGTAGATACTGGAAGTAGAGTGGAAAGAAAGAGTTCTGTGACAGGACAGGGAGAGCAGATAGAGATGCATAGAGGCAGGTGCTTGACTTGGGTTGTAAGCTTTCACTTGATCACAATAAAAAAATTAATATTGGGTTTTCTTTCTGTTGTTGGAGTTTTGAAATATCTTCGAGATTTTAGACATTAGGTGCTAATCAGATTTGTTGTATCCACAGTTTTTGTTCCCCAAGTTCATAGGTTGTCTTTTTACTCTTTTGTTAAAGTTGTTGGAAGAGCATAAGTGTTTGATTTTTAGAATTTATAGTTATCTAATTTTTCTTCTGCTGTTTATGTATTCTTAACAACGTTTTATATTCTGTTTATGCCATGTATTAGAGCTCTACATCTGCCCCTATTTTTTCTCCAATGGTCTTCATTATTGTAAATTTTGTATTTAGGCCTTTGATCTACTCTGAGTTAGTTTTTGTTTGTGAATATTGTGAGGTATGGGTCTTTTTTCTTTTTTTGTAGGTGGATATCCAGTTACATCAACAGTTAAAGTGTCTTTTGACCAATTAATGGAACTTTGCCCTTTGTCATATATCAGCTCTTCATAGAAGAATGACTTTATGTTCGGATTCTCATCTCTGTTTCATTGGTGTATGTATGTGTTGTATCAGTATGAGGCTATTTTGATTACTGTGGTAGTATGATAGGTTCTAAAGTCAGGTAGTATGAGGCCTCTCAGTTTGTTCTTTTTCGGTAATGCTTTACTTATTTGGGGGCTCTTCTGTTTCCATTTGAGGTTGATGATTTTTCTCTCCATCTCATTAAAAATGCCATTCAAATTTGGATCTTTTACACTGTATTTATAGATCACTTTGGACAAAGTAGACATTGTCACACTGTTGAGCTTTTCCATCCATGAGCAAGAAATATTTTTCCACTTATCTAGGTCTCTTTTGGTTTCTTGTATTAGTGTCTTGTTTTCTTTGTATAAGTCTTTCACTTCTTTTGTTAGATTTATTCCTAAGTATTTAATCTTCTTGGGGGCTATTGTAAATGGTATTGATTTGGTACTTTCCTCTTTGATGTTCTCTTTGTTAGTGTAAATGAATTTAGCTGATTTTGTAGGTTTATCTTGTATCTTATTACATTGCTTAAATCTTCAATTAGTTCCAGTTCCAGTAGTGGATTCTTCACAGTTTTCTGTGTATAAGATCGTATCATCTACTTACAGAGATACTTTTAATTCTTCTTTACGAATTTTGGCACCCATTATTTCTTTTTAGCCTAATTGCTCTGACTAGAACCTCCAGCACAATGTTGAATAAAAGTGTTGAAAAAAGCATCCTTGTTTGGTTTCCATTCTCAAGGGATATGCTTTCAGACTATTTAAGGTGATGTTGGCTGTTTAAATGCTCTTTATTATGTTGAGAAATTTCCCTTCTATTTCTATTTTGCCAAGAATTTTTATCATGAATAGTAGTTGGACTTTGTCAAATACATTTTGTGCATTAGTTGATAAAATCATGTGGCTATTTTGTTTTGTTTATTTGATTGATTACGTTGATTGTTTTCTAATGTTGCACCATCCCAGTATACCTGGTGTGAATCTCACTTAGTTGTTTTAAATTATTTTTTTTGATATGTTGTTGAATGCTATTGTCTAGAATGTTGTTGAGGAATTTTGAGTCTGTTGTTATGAAGGATATTGGCCTGTAATTTTCTTTTCGTTTTCTTTCTTTCTTTTTTTTTGTGGTGTTTTTACCCGGTTTTGGTGTCAGGGATATGCTTACTTCTTAGAATGAGTTTGGAGTAGTCCATCTTTTTCTATGCTCTGAAATACCTTTAGTATTGGTGCTGCCTTTGCTCTGAACCCTTGGTCAAATTCTCTAATGGAGCTGTGAGGGCCAGGATTTCCTTTTGGTTGGGAGTTTTTAAGTGATCTTTTCGATCTCTTTTTTTGTTATAAGTTTATTTAGTTGTTCTCCCTCTGTTTGTGTAAGTTTAGATAGGTAATGTTTTTCTAGAAATTTTTTCATTTCCTCTAGATTTTCAAATTTGTTAAAACACAATTTTTCATAGTATTCCATTATGACATTTTTGATTTCAGTTGAATCTGTTGTGACACCACCTATCTCATTTCTTAGTTGAGTTATTTGCTTCCTTTTCTACATTTTTTGTTCAGTTTGGTCAATTATTTATCTATTTTGGTGATCTTTTCAAAGAACCAGCTTTTAGTCTTGTTAACTCTTCCAATTGTTTTCCTATGTTCTACTTCATTTAATTCCTCTCTAATTTTTATTATTTGCTTTATTCTGGTGCCCAAGGGCTTTTGCTGCTCTCTTTCTGTTTGAGTTTGTGGGTTAATTCTTTAATTTAGATCCTTTCTACTGTCTGTATACATGCATTCATTGCTATAGATTGACCCGTGAGCACTGCTTTTACTGTATCCCAAAGGTTCTTGCAGGAAGTGTTTTTATACTTACATGATTCTGCGAATTTTTTTTTATCCCATGCTTAATTTCTTCTATAGCCCAGTAATTTTTGAACAAAATATTGTTCAGTTTCCATGTGTTTTAGTCATCTGGTACTGGTCCAAAAGAAATACCATGAGTGGATGGCTTTAATAAAGAAAAGTTCTTTCTTACACAGTCTAGTGGGCTGTAAGTACAAATTCAGGATGTCCACTCCAGGAAAAGGCTTTTCCTCTCTCAGATCTGTAGGAAAGTCCTTGTGTTACATTAGTCTTCAGTCAGGGAGTATCTTGGAGCAGTAACCTCAGGTCTGAAGGACACACTCTTCTCCTGGTTCTGCTTTCCTGGTGGTATGAGGTTTTCAATTCTCTGCTTGCTTCCCTTTCCCTTTATCTCTTGTAGGATAAAAGGATAAAAGGAGCAGGGAGGTGACTTTACAAAGGGAGTTACAGTCCCATTCTAATTCTCTTTAACATACAGCATAGGAAAATCACAAAATGGAGGGGAATCATACACTACTGGTAATTACAACCCAGCCTAATTTCTATACATATTTTGGAGGGGACACAATTTAATCCATGACACCATGTTTTTTATTTTGTTTTGTTTTTGCTTTTTCTGATATGTTTGCCTTTACAGCTTTATGGTCAGAGAAGATTTATTTTTTTGTAATGTTTTCACGGTTTGGATTCTGTTAAGGCTTGATTTATGGCATATATGTCATCTATTCTAGAGACTGTTCAATGTTTGTTAGAAAAGGAAGTATACTCAGCTGCTTTGGGGTGTTCTGTCTATGTTTATGAGGCCAAGTTGGTTGGTGATGATTAGATCTTCTGTGTCTGTATTGATCTTTCTGGATGTTCTGCCTTTCACTAAAAGTGATTTATTGAAATCTCCTGCTATTATTTTGAAATTGTCTAACTTGGCTTCGCAATCTTTACAGTGCTGTTGGAGTTTATGTTACATATTCAAGAGCCCCATAGTTGGGTGCATAAATTTTTAATATGGACACATCCACTTGGTGTATTGACCCTTTAATCATTATACAGTATTCTACCTTACCCATTGTGGTTGATTTTACTTTATAATTTATTTTGTCAGAAATTAATATTGCCACTCCTGCTCTTTTTGGAAGGCTAGTATATTTTTTCCATCCTTTGATTTTTAATTTGTCTCTATAAGTCTAAGACATTCTCTTGTAGGCAGCCTGTACACATACCACGCTTTTTTATCCATTGTGTAACTACACAATGGATATACATTCAGCATAATTATTGATAGGTATGAGTTTAGTGCAGTCATTTTGATGCCTTTTTTGTGCATTGTTCACAGGTTCTCTGTTCCATTTAATTTTCTGTGCTAAGTCATCTTTATCTACGTATTTTCTTTACTACTTTTTTAATTATAGTTTGTTTTGTATTTTCTGAGTCTTTGTTTTTTGTTTCAATGTATAGGATTATTAATTTCTTTTGGGGTTACCTCCATGTTTCCCCTTACTGTTCTAAGGTTAAACCAATCTTTTATTTGTTTGTATATACTTGGTTTGCCCAACATGTGTAAGATCTATGACTACATTTTTTACTCCCTATTTTTTTCATAATGTTACCGTCTTTTACATAATGATGCACTGCTTTCCATGTTTTAAGTATTTTAGCTGAATTTATTTTTGTGAGTAACCTTCGGATCCAACTCAACAGCACTTGGCTTGGCTGGCTTAACCTCTGGTTTGGTATCTAGTTATTCTCTCCTGTGTTCTAGTCTTGTGTCAGTATGTGATGTTATTGATTTCCTAACCAAAGGACTACGTTTAATATTTCTTGTAAATTTGGTTTGTTTTTGCAAATTCCCTAAACTTTTTGTCTAGAAATGTCTTAATTTTGCCATCATACTTGACAGACTTGCTGATTATATAACTCTTGACTGACAATTTTTTCCCCCATAAAGCTTTACATATGTCATCCCTTTGCCTTCCTGCCTGCATGGTTTTTGCTGAAGAGTCTTGAATTTAAATCATATTGACTCTCCTTTTAGATACCTTTTTGTCTGTCCCTAGCTGCTCTTAAAATTCTCTATTTTGGGTTTTGGCAAGTGATTACAATATTTCCTTGTTATTTTCCTTTGGGGTCTGCCTTGTGTGGGGTTCACTGGGTTTCTTGGATAGATATCTTCTCATCTTTCTTGATGTTAGGGAAGTTTTAGGGCAAGAAATCTTCAACAATTCTCTCTGTATTTTCTGTTATCCTCCGTCTTCTGGTATTCTAATCACTTGTGGGTTATTTTTCCTGATAGAATCCCACATAAGTCTTCGTTATTTAAAATTCTTTTGTCTGGTTTTTCCTCAAATATGTTGGTGTCAAATGCTTTATTTTCAGTCTTCCATTATCTTCATTATCTTCTTTATCTTCCATTATCTTCAGACTTCCATTGCTTCAATTCTCCTCCTGTGACTTTCTATTGAATTTTGGAATTTATAGTTAATCTTCTGATTTCTGTTTGCTTTCTCTCTATAGACTCTTGCAGCTCATTAATTCTGCCATTATTCTACTCTCTAATTTTCTTAATTTCCTGTATTGCTTTGTTACTGTTGTCCTTGGTTTGTTCAGAGTTGTGCCTGATCTCCTTCCTAATCTCTTGAAGAGTTCTGTATATTAATCTTTTGTATTCTGCCTCCAGTAATTCCAGGAAGTTCTCTTCATCTAGAAGATTTGTTGATTTTTTGTTTTGGGAGGTTTCTGAAGTCATTATGGTCTGCCTCTACATGATTTGATATTGACTGTTGTCTCTGAGCTGTGAATAAGTTATTGCATTTATTTATTTTATGTTACTGTGTCATAGCTGCTTGTTTGTTTTATTTTGATGTTCCCAAATAGGCTGAGTTACTTTGACTATTGGAATCTTTCAAGCTCTTACATACTGTCAGGAGGTGGTCAGAGGTCTTACTAGGTATGTGAGCCTAGGAGTCCATTTATTTTCTTGTATGAATTTACCTCAGTTATCTAAGAAGTTGATCACCAAGTGTTTGGTGCAGGCTCTCACCTATAGTCCTAGATGGACAGAGGTAATTGGTGCAGGCACAGGTACCTGGCTGCAGTAGGGAGTCATGTGCTGAGCAAGACAAGGGGCTGACAGCTACCCAAGTGTGAGGAAAGCATGATCCTGTTATGTAGTATGTAGGGGAATATGTTTTGCAGCTGGACTATGAGTACCCAGTGCTGCTGGCTGTAAGGGCTGGGAGGCCCTTCTTGAATGCCTGTCATGGGTGGCTAGGTGATGTTGGTGGAGCCACCAGTCCTGAGGCCCTATATAGGGGTATAAAGGTGAATAAAACTTCAACCTTGACATCTGTGATTGCTGTCTATTGGTTGAGTCAAAAAAAAAAGTTGCCTGTGATAGGATCCGACTCGATGGCACTTGGCTTGGCTGTGGTAAACTCTGAATCATGGTGACGTCAGGTGTGTTATAGAGTTTTCTCATGGCTAAACTTTCCTGAAGTAGATCACCAGGCTTTTCTTCTGAGGAGCCTCTGAGTGGACTTGAACTGCCAACCATTTGATTAGCAGCCAAGTGCATCAGCGGCTTCTATCACTCAGTGGATCACACCCACAGAATTAAAATGAGTACAGTGTAACATTTCCTTTGTACAGATTAGAGTCAATGTTCTGTGAAAGTGGAGAGCAAAAGGAATCAATTTTCCTTTTCTAAGAGATGACATGAGACTGAGTAGGCATCCAGCAGGTAAGGGCTCACCTTCAGAAGATGCCATACCATAGTTTGACTCACTATGTCTCCTTACTATCTACTCAGCACCAGATGCAGCAGACATGAATAAGAATTGCACATACTCAAGAGGCAAGCAGGCCATGGTAAGTGCTGCAGTAGAAATTTGAACAAATGGAGTGAACCACTGTCTTGACTGTGTCTGTGTCTGTGCAGGGGGGCAATGTTCAGAAACAATGCCACAGAGAAGTTAGTGGTTAAAGAAGACATGGAAGTGTTTGCTAGGGAAAGAAGAAAGGTGCTGTTGGTGGAGGATTCTGTATACTCAAAGATAGAAACAATGGCCTTGTCTCATTTGGGGGCTGGAGAGAAGTTCAGGGGGCTTTAGAATATGCTGTGTGTGTACACATGTGCTCAGGATGACAGTATTAAGCCTGGAGAAAATGATGCGGAAGATTTTAAGTGCCAGAATCAAACATTTTGATTTTATCTTGTGGACACCAGTGAGTTTTAGTCATTTAAAAATAGAGTAGCAACACCACCACTGTCAATACTGTCTCTTCAAGTTGGAAAGACTGACTTGGCAAAGTTATCATATCCAGTTGCCTCTACCCTTCTTTTTGCCATACCAACCCTCTGCCTTTACTATCCTATCAGCTCTAAATCAGGAGTTAGAAACACAGTTGCCTAAGGCCCACATTCCATCACTGTGTTTATCAATTCTGCTTCCTAGCTGTCTCTTGAATCAATATCTTTCTTGCCACATCTATGCTGCTGGTTGATTGTTCCTTATTTCTCAGCTAGGCAGTTGCAGTGTCCTGTCATGGAACCCTTTGCATTAATTGACCCAGCACCCTCTTCCTCTAGCCTCTTTATTCTCATCAGAGTGATATTTCTATATTGTAAATTTGATCTCACCATTTTATCACTTAAGACTGTCAACAGTTCCCCAATCCATTGACCTCTTCAGGGTAAAATTCAAACCCCTTACCATGTTGACTGCCCACTCATTTCTAATATATGCTTCAAGTACTATGCATATAGGTCAGGTTTGGTGATTTTTCTGTGGTTGAAACACAAGCTTTTCACTTTTCTGTTGGTTGATTTCTCATTCTTGCCATACTTTCCTCATCTGCCAAGTGACCTGGATTATGCCCATCTCATCTGTCCTCATCTCTTACTTGTACATACAAGACTTTACAAGTCTTTTACTGGATCCTCTGTATTACCGACATTGAAATTCCTAGGGGTAGAAACCGACTGTTTTATGTCTCTATCCTCAACCACTGGAATATAGAAAATGAAGGACAGTTATTTGTTTGATGAGCAAGTGAATAAATGAATAAATAGCATATATTCAGGGATAGGCAAAGTTTCCACTGTCTGTCTCTATACAGAGCTTGGACAAGAATAAAATAATTTGGTATCAAAGCATGATTTTCCACTCTTCTATTTATTGTCTGTGTGACTCAAGAAAAATTACTTAACCTCTCTGAGACTCATCTATAAAGTAAGAAAAACAATTACTGAGAAAATCAAGTGAGATGACATAGGTAATCTTCTCAATGTACAGTAGCTCCAGGCTTGCTTCTTTTCTCTCACAGTTAAACCTGAATGTTTGTTTTGTAACTGGGGATTGAACTATTCCAAGCTTGAAATCTCATTAAATGCTAAAGAGAAACTGCCCTTTGTTTTCTCCACTAGGACATCCACTAGAATGGCCTCTGCAATGTAAACTGTTCTAATTACTTCTGCAGAACAATAACAAAAGCCATCAGGAGGTCCATTTAAACAAGTGAGGAGCAATTAATCACAGTGCATTGGAGTATTGCTTTTGGTCTTGAACTCAATTTGCCTTATATAGAGGAAATGAAATGCAGTAATTATTGAAGTCACTTGAGACTCCCAAGTCCTGGTTTCAATTCCTCAATCCATCATTTCATTGTGGCTATATCTATGTGATGCCAAAACATCTGTATAAAAAGTGAAAAATGCAGTCAGTTTTTCAGCTGGTGATTCCCTAAATATTTCATTTCTCCTTTTTATATGCTTCAAAAATTCACATCTGTATATGATTTTTTGATTTGCACAGACATTCATTTTACTTATTTGTGCATAATATATAAAGAGTCTCAATGCCTTGCCTAGCTTTTGTTTAGCACTCTGAGTATTTCAAGTTATTTTGCTTTTCTGCATTTCTTACAAATTTACTCTACTTTTTTCCCTAGGGAATCTTTTCTGCACCCAACTGGACATTGGCAGGACACACCACAATCAGAACCCAAAAAAAGAGAAACAGTCAAGGATGAGACATGAGGATGAAGGGAAGTATTCCTGCCCCAATGGTAAAGAGAGATCAGCATTTCTGTTTCTTACGAGTCAGGCACTGACTCCCGCCCACAGTAATTTGGCACTTTTTATACCCTTACCCTGACTGTATTCCTGAGAGGACTTCAAACTTCTCAAGGAAATGGATGGCTACTCACATATCTGAGTATCCTCAGCACTTAGTCAAGACCAACTCATCATAGATTAACAATGAAATTTTTCTAGTAAGGACAAGGTTAAATGAATTGGTGAATAACACTTTCATGCAAGTAGAAGATGTAAACTAAGTTTCTTATCAAGACCCATCTGCAGAAGAATTCATAAACCTTTCCTCCGTGCAGTTTTAGTTCACATGATTTTATTGATGGTAACTTACTTTGTCTACTAGAGTACTGAGAAGTTCCCACAGCTGTTCTAAATGATGACTTACATCTAAATGTCTTGTTACTGGTCTCTGGAGACATGGTTTAAGAGGCTGGAACATCCTGGCTGTCAATGATGAACGGAGCTACTTGTAGTCTTAGCCATCCAGGGTGACTGGGTCTCTACAGAAGATGAACCCAGAGGGGAGGAATGCTTGAATTGCCACATCCTCAGTCTTGTGTATATATTGTGGGTCTATTTTTGTTTATTTTAAGGGAAATACCAGAGACCAAAAAGCCAAACTTATCTTCTTCTAGTGACACAAGAATTGTCTCTGAGTCTTTAATGTTATAGATGTCATCCTTTCTTGTCCAGAACAGGAACTCTGGGTGACAGTTGCCAATTTCTGATCTTCTGCCAACATTACCAATTCAGTTCTTATATACCATCTTGGGAGACAATTATTTACATGCCTTCCATATTTGTGATGATCAGAGGTACTATGTGCATATTAAGTCAACCTTCTGTAGAAGTGGAGAGGAAGAGGAATCAATCTTCCTTTCCGAAAAGATAACATAAGACTGAGTAGGAGTTCTGCAGACAAGGGTTCATGTTGGGCAGAAGCCACTCCATACTCAGACTCACTATATCTCCGAAGACAAGACGAATGGTGGAATGACATAAAAGACATCATCCATGAAGGGAGCAAGAGGTTATTAAAAAGATAGGAAAGAAAGAAAAGATCAAATTGATGTCAAAAGAGACTCTGCAACTAGATCTCGTATATTGACTAGCTAGAGCAAAAGGAAGGAATGACATAATAAAAGAACTAAACTGAAGATTTAAAACAGCAGCTTGAGAAGACAAAATAAAGCATTATAATGACATGTACAAAGAGCTGGAAGTGGAAAACTGGGAGGGAAGAACACATTCTGCATTTCTCAAGCTGAAAGAACTGAAGAAAAAATTTGAGAGTTGAGTTGCAATAGTGAAGAATTCTAAAGGGAAAATACTAAATGACTCAAGGAATGTCAAAAGAAGATGGAAGGAATATACAGAGTCATTGTGTCAAAAAGAACTGTCAATGTTCAGACATTTGAAGAGGTAGTGTATGAACAGGAACTGATGGTACTGAAGGAAAAAGTCAAAGTTGCATTGAAGGCGTTGGTGAAAAACAAGATTTCAGGATTGATGGACTATCAACTGGGATATTTCAACAAACAGATGCAGCACTGAAAGTGTTCACCCATCTACATCAAGAAATTTGGAGGACAGCTACCTGACCAACTGACTGGAAGAGATCCATATTTATGTGCAGTACAAAGAAAGGTGATCTAATCAAATGTGGAAATTACTGAAGAAGATCATTAATATCACATGCAAATAAAATTTTGCTCAAGATCATTCAAAAGTGACTGCAACAATATATTGACAAGGGACTGCCAGAAAGTCAAGCTGGATTCAGAAGAGGATGTGGAACCAGGGATATCATTGCTGATGTCAGATGGATCTTGGCTGAAAGCAAATAATACCAGAAAGATGTTTACCTGTATTTCATTGATTATGCAAAGGCATTCGACTGTGTGATCATAACAATTATGGCTAACATTGCATAAAATGTGAATTCTAGAACACTTAATTGTGCTCTTAAGGAATCTGTACTTGGATCAAGAGGCAGTCAAGTGAACAGAACAGGAGGATACTGCATGGTTCAAAGTCAGGAAAGGTGTGAGTCATGGTTATAGCTTTTCATCATACCTTTTCAATCTGAATACCAAGCAAATAGTCTGAGTAGCTGGTTTATACACAGAAAAGTAAAGCATTGGGATTGGAGGACAACTCATTAACAACTTGAGTTACACAAACAACACCGCCTAACTTGTTGGAAATGAAGATTTGAAACACTTACTGATGAAGATCAAGAACCATAGCCTTCAATATGGATTCCACCTCAACATCAAGAAAAAAATTACTTATAACTGGACCAGTAAACAATATTGTCACAAATGGAGAAAGGATCAAGGCTGCCAAGGATTTCATTTCACTTGGGTCCACAATCAACACCTGTGGAAGCAGCAGTCAAGAAATTGAAAGATGCATTGCACTGAGAAAATCTACTGCAAAGGATATCTTTAAAGTGTTGAAAAGTAAAGATGTAAACTTGAAGACTAAAGTGCATTTGACCCAAGGCAAGGTATTTTCAGTCATATCATATGCATCCAAAAGCTGGACAATTAATAAGGAAGACAGAAGAACTGATGCTTTTGAATTGCAGTGTTGGAGAAGAATGTTCAATATACCATAGACTCCCAAAAGAACAAACTGATCTGCAAGAAGTACAATCAGAGTGCTCCTTGAGTACAAAGATTGCAGGACTGTGTCTTACCTACTTTGGACATGCTGTCAGGAGGGATCAGTCCCTGGAGAGGGACATTATGCTCAGTAGAGTGGAGGTTCAGCAAAAAAGAGGAAGACACTTGATGAGATGGATTGATGGCAACAATGGGTTTAAGCATAAAAACAATTATGGGCATGATGCAGGACCAGCAGTGTTTCATTCTGTTGTTTATAGAGTTATTATGAGTTCGAACCAACTTGACAGCACCTAGCAACAACAACAACCCATCTCCTTACTGTCTTCTCAGGACAAGGTGTGGAAGACATGGATAAAAATTGCCCATACTTAAGAGGCAAGCAGACCATGGAAAAAATGGAATGAGCCACTGTCCTCAATGTGTCTTTGTCTGTGTCTTTGATCTAGACTGTCTTTCCAAGAATGTTTATATATAGAAGGTCTTGGAGGACAGTTCCACCAGAGTAAAAGGGCAGTACAATAATGATCCAGCAGTGGGGCTACAATGGAAGACTAGACAGATGTCTCCTCAATTCCTTCTGAGAACTGGCCTGGAATGATAACTGACTGGAGCATTGTGGACATCAGGGGAGTCTTAGGATCTGGCATAGGGTTGTTAGACTTGACTAGGCACCAGTAATGGAGTAATTACCTCTCTCAAAGATGAATCAGCAGCCACTGAGTCCTGCTTCTGCTGATTCACCACTTTGGAGGACTGAAGGTACTGATGCCTTCTTTGTTATCTGGGCAGCAGAGACTGGGCATGAACTGGCACATATGCTAAACTGCAGTGCTTGACAGTGTATAGCACAGCAGAGAGACTGCATGGGATAACAACATATCAAGAGTCTGGCTGATGATTAAGGGCACCACTGCCCCTCCAGCCTCTCTTTTCTGAAGTGTGCCACAGATTCTGTTGTTTCATGACAGGAAGAGCAGCTCGGCCCAGATACCATCTTGGTCACCCGGGAGACAGAGTCACCTAGCCAGGGCCTGTACCTGGGGCTGATTCTTAAGAGGAGCAGCAGTCCCTGTCTGGCAAGTGCCTGTCCAGCAGAAAAGCTGTGTTTGAGATGATTCATGTCTAGAAATATAGGTAGGGCCTGGCAGAGGGTGGCAGGAAGGCCCTAACTCTGCCCTACTCTGAATTCATGTCACAGCATCTGGGGATGGCTGATGAGGTGCTTTTGTACTGAGTTTGAAGGCAGGGACTGCCACACCAGAGGGTCTGACAAACTGCAGCAGCTGTTGGACAACTCATCACTTAGCAGTAAAACACATTTTTAAAATAAGACCATCAGGAGAATCGACTGCTGAGAGGCCCGGTCACATGCCATCCACCCTTTACTGATCCACATCATAGGGTTGGCTGACTGCCCCCACTGGCTCCCTAAGCAGGATGGTGTTTTTGCCAGCCAGGAGACAGAGCCTGCCACTCAGAAGATTCCACCTGTGGCCAATCACTAGAGTACACAGAGATGGCTGGTGACCAGCTCCACTCTTAGAATTACACCTCAGCTGCTGTTGAGGTAACACCAGAGAAATCAAACTGCTTCTAGATGGCATGCACACAACAATCCACAGCTAACAATTTAAATAAGCAGTCCACAGTGGCTCTGGAAAACTCCCAAAGAATAAAAAAACTTCCCACACGAAGAAGCCAGTCTGAAACTATCAGAGGTCAAGAACAAAATAATTGTGTTTAGAGCTCTCATAGCCAGAGATTAAACAAAATGCAGCAGCACCAAATGAAAAATTATGTAAGCTATTTGAACTGATGGAACATCAACAATCTGAAATCCAGCAGATCAATGACAAAATTACAGAATTACATAATTCAATACAAAGCTCAAAGAACAAAACTGAGGAGATAGAAGTCAGACTTAGTCACATTGAGGATAGAGAAATTGACACCAGCATTTATGAGGAGAAATCAGAGAAAAGAAACAAGAAAAATGGAGAAGCATTAAGAAACATGTGGGACACTATTAAGAGGAACAATCTATGAAAAATTGAAATTCCTGAACAGGGAGGGGTACATGAAAATACAGACAGCATTGTTGTAGAGTTGCTTACAGAAAACTGCACTGAAATTATGAAAGTAGAGAACATAGATATTCAAGACACGTATCTAATGCCACAAAAACTAGACCCCAAAAGAAAGACACAAAGACATATTATACTCAAGCTTAATGAGAGACATAAAGAGAAACTCTTAAGAGCAGTGTGGCTTAAAGCAAAACGTACATTCAGAGTGAAGCCCTGTAGGTTTTCGACTGACTTCTTGGAAGAAATAATGTTGGCCAGACAGCAGTGAGATAACACATTCAAAGCCTTGAAGGAGAAAAACCTCCAACCAAGAATTATATATCCTGCAAAATTGTCTTTCAAGTCTAATGGTGAAACTAAGGCATTCACAGATAAACAGAAGATTAGAAACTTTGTAAAAACTAAGCCAAAACTACAAGAAATACTGAAAGAAGCGCTTTGCTTAGAAAAACAAAAACATTAAGTGTATACTTAAAGAGGCAATGCAGAACACAGCATCCAGAATCCTACTCATTTAGGGAAGTCACAAGGCTCAATCTAAACTAGAATATTGAAAGAAGGGAGCCAGTGATCATAATGCAAAAACTATGACATCATCATGCTAAAAAGAGAGAGAAATTTCAGTAGTTATAACCTTTTCACATGGAGAGGAAATTAAAAAGATATGTAGAAGTTAAAGTCTGCTTTAAACTTAGAATAGTAAGGGGGATCACAGGGGTAGCCACAAAGCAAAATAACAATGTGACATATCAAAGCAAGAAACATAATACAGGAGTCTCAAAAAGTATAAAGCCAACACTGAAAAAGATGAAAGAACAACCCATAACGAAGAATGACCAAGAACAGAACATTAAGAGCAAAACAGAAAACATCAACAACACAAAAAGAAAGCCATCAAAATGAGAGCACTAAACATACACCTATCAATAATCACGCTGGATGTAAACAGACTGAACACTCCAATAAAGAGACAGTGAGTCACATCTTGTATCAAAAGATAAGTACATCTTCTTCTCCAATGCACATGGAACATTTTCCAGAATAGACCATGTATTAGGACATAAAGCAAGTCTCAACAAAATCCGAACAACTGAATTATTGCAAAGCATCTTCTCAGACAATAAAATCATAAAAGTTGAAATCAATAGCAGAAAAAAAAATAAGTAGAAATTGGAACTCATAGAAACTGAACAATACTTTGCTCAAAATTCCATGGGTTACAGAAAAAAATCAAGGACAAAATAAAGAAATTTAGGGAATCAACTGAGAATGAAAACTCATCCTACAAGAACATATGGGACACAGCCAAAGCAGTGCTCAGAGGTCAGTTTATCTATAAAAATGCACATATATGGAAGGAAGAAAGCACCCATACCAAAGAATTAACCCTACGGCTTGAACAAGTAGAAAGACAGCAAGAGGTGAACTCACCAGACACCAGAAGAAAACAGATAATAAAGTTTAATGCAGAGCTAAATGAATTAGAGAACAGAAGACCAATTGTTGGCTCTTTGGAAACCAACAGTTGGCTCTTTGTAAAGGTCAACAAAATTGATACACCACTGACTAAACTTAGAAAAGAAAAACAGGAGAGGAAACAAATAACCTGAACAAGAAATGAGATGGGAGATGCCACAACAGTCCCAACTGAAACCAAAAGTATCAAGAGAATACTACAAAAGACTGTAGTCTAACAGATTTGAAAACCTAGAAGAAATGGACAAATTTCTGGATTTGTATCACCTATAAAAATTATCACAAGGAGAAACAGAATAACTTAATAAGCACATCACAAAGTAAGAGATTGATGAAGTCACCAAAAATTACCAACCCAAAAAGTCCTGACCCAGATGGCTTTGCTGCAGTATTCTATCAACTTTTTGAGAGGAGTTAATGCCAATACTACTAAGACTATTTCACAGCCTAGAGAGGGATGGAATACTTCCAAATTCATTCTATAAAGCCAGAGAAAGATCCCACAAAGAAAGAAAATTACAGACCAATATCACTCATGAATCTAGATGCAAAAATCTTCAAAAAAATCCTAGCCAATAGAATTCAACAACATATCAAAAAAATAATTCATCACGACAAAGTTGGATTCATACCAGGGATGCAAGCCGGGTTCAACATCTGAAAAACAAATAATGTGCTCAACCACATAATAACACAAAAGAGAAGAATCACCTGACTTTGTCAATCGATGCAGAAAAGGCATTTGACAAAGTCCAACACTGATTTATGCTAAAAACTATCAGCAAAATAGGAATAGAGGGGAAATTCCTTAACTCAATAATGGGCATCTCTGCAAAGTCAACAGCCCACGTGAATGGAGAGCAACTGAAAGAAATCACCTTGAGAATGGAAACTACACAAGGATGCTCACTCTCACTACTTCTATTCAACATTGTACTCGAGGTACTAGCCAGATAAATTAGACAAGACAAAGATATAAAGGGCATCCACGTCAGCAAAGAATAAGTAAAAATCTCCCTGTTTTCAAGTGCTATGATTGTATACGCAGAGATTCCTAAAGAATCTATAAGTAAACTATGTGAACTAATAAGTGTTCATCAAAGTATCAGGATATAAGATAAACTCAAGTAAATCAGTAGGATTGCTTTATATCAACAAAGAGATCATCAAAGAAGCAATCACCAAATCAATGCCATTTACTATAGCCCCCGAGAAGATAAAATACCCAGGAATAAACCTAATTAGAGAAATAGGAGACCTCTACAGAGAGGACTAGAAGATCTTACTACAAGAAACTAAGAGAGACTTACATAAATGGAGAAACCTACCCTGCTCATGGATAGGAAGACTTAACCTTGTGAAAAATGTCTATTTTACCCAAAGTAATGTATATAAACAATGCAATCCCAATACAAATTCCAGTGACATTTTTAAATGAGATGGAGAAAGAAATCACCAGCTTTGTTTGGAAAGGGAAGAAACACTGGATAAGCAAAGGACACTGAAAATGAGGAACACAGTGGGAGAACTCATATTACCTGACATTAGAAACTTTTACACTGCCACAGTAGTCAAAATACCCTGGCACTAGTACAAAAAGAGACATATAGACCAATGGAACAGAGTTGAGATCCCAGAGTTGTCACCATCCTCTTAGGAACAGTTGATATTTGACAAAGGCCCTAAGAATGTAAGCTGGGGTAAATACAGTGTCTAACAGATGGTGTTGGCAAAATTGTGTATCCATCTGCAAAAAATTTAAACAAGACCCATATCTCACACTTTATACAAAAACTCACTCAAAATGGATCAAAGACCTAATATCAAACCTAAAATGATGAAGGTCATGAAAGAAAATATAGGATCAACAATGGAAGTTCTAATACACAGCTTAGATTTCAAAATTTGACAAAGGGGGGCTGAGTCAAGTTGGCAGACTAAACACACATCTCTCTAAATCCCTCTGGAAACCAAGGCCTGAACTGATAATTAAACAGAGCCTTCTGGACACCTAATGAGCCTTAGAACACAGCATAGAGCTGTCTATTTGTTCTACATACCACTGAGCAGGAAATTTCTTTTCTTTTGCTGACCCCGCCCTTGACAAGTGTCAGCTCTTGTGGACTGAAGGTAAATCACCATTTTAACTTTCTTTTTGTCTCTGTCTTAGATGGTGGGAGGGGCTGAAGTTTGACAGGTAGTATGGCTCAGACACACTGCTGATGAGATTGGCGAGCAGAGTCACCACATTTTGAGAACCTGGCCTCGGAATCTGTGTAACTTGGCACCTCTGATCTATGGGTCTTGGAACCTCCAAATCTCCATTGAATAGCCTTTTCCTAGGTGGGTGGGGAAGCTTGCACAGGACACCATCTTGACTCACTGGGAGGTGGAGTTTCCTATATGGAGATCTCAACTGGAACTAAATCCCAGGCTGGGAAGCAGTGCCTGCCCAGAACATTCTTTTCCAGCAGTAAAGCAGTCTTTATGATATAGAGTTGCTTACTTTGCCAGCTGGGAAGTAGGACTTGCACACTTGACGCCAAGCGAAGTACCACCGAGTTGGATCCAACTCAAAAGCCTGACTAATTTTGGAAGTTGTCAGATAACTTTTACTTTTTAATAGAGAAATAACTGTGGTGAATTCAGACAGCATCTCTTCCAGCCTTGACTGTCTCATATTATAGGGTCAGCTGATGGCTCCCCAGTGACTCTATCAGTGGGGCTGTGTCTTTGTCAATCAGGAGGTGGAGGCTGCTACTCCAGAAATTCCACTGAGCCCAGTCACTGGAGTACATACAGGTGTCCAGTGATCAACAGCCTTTCAGACTGAAATTTAGGTCCCACTAAGGTAACACTAGAAAAACAAAACAACCTCCAAACGTCCCCAAAGCAGCAAACTTTGGGCTGGAACATTAGGAAGAATTCACCTATGTCTTCAGAAGGCTCACAAAATAAAGATCCAAAGAACTTCCCAGATGAAGAAGCCCTTCAGAAACTATTGGTGGGCGAGTACAAAAGGATTATATAAAGAGCCCTCCTAGACCTTATACAAAATGCAGCAGAGCAAAAAAAAATTTAAGAAAGCTATTTGATCTGATGGAACACCTACTCTGAAATCCAACAGATCACTAACAAAATCAAAGAGATAGAAAATTCAGTTCAAAGCCAAGAAAACAGAATTGAACAAATGGAAAACAGACTTTCTGACTTGGAAGACAGAGCTACTGACGCCAGCAACTGTGAGGGGAAATCAGAAAAAAGAAACAAGAAAAATGAAGAAGCATTAAGAAGCATGTAGGACTCTATTATAGAGGAACAATCTATGATTAATTGGAGTTTCTGAACAGGGTGGGACACCTAAGAACACAGAGAGTATTGTGGCTGAGCTGCTGACAGAAAACTTCCAAGAAATTATGAAAGAAGAGACTATAGCTATCCAAGATACATATAGAATGCCACTTAATATAGATCCCAAAAGAAAGACTCCAAGGCATTATAATCAAGCTTAACAAAATGAAACACAAGCAGAAACTCTTAAAGGCAAGAAGACTCAAAGCAAAGCTAACATTCAGAGGGAAACCCTGTAGGCTTTCATTGTCTTTCAGCAGAAATGATGTTGGCAAGGATACAGTGGCATGACACATTCAAAGCCTTGAAGGAGAAGAACTTCCAATCAAGAATTATATATTCTGAAAAACTATCTTTCAAATATGAAAATGAAATCAGGACATTTGCAGATAAACAGAAACTCAGAGACTTTGTGAAAACCAAACAAAAGTTACAAGAAATACTGAAAGAAACTCTCGATTTAGAACAACAAAACTATTAATTTTACATTTTAGGAGGAAATACAGGACACATCATCCAGAAAACTACTCAGTTAGGGAAGGCTCCAAACCTAAAGAAAACTGTAATATTAAAAGAGGTGATCAGATCATGAAAACTACAATGTCATCATATTCACAAGAGGGATGTACTACATTCGTTGTAATCCTTCCAGATAGAGAGGAAGTTAATAAGACTTGTACTAGTTAAAGTTGGGTTTAAACATTGACAATTAAGGGGAACCACAGAGGCAGCTGCAAAGCACAATAAAGATGCAAAATATCAAATCAAGAAACATAATACAGGAGTCTCAACAACCCTGAAAAAGGTGAAAAATCAACTCACAAATAAGAATGTCCCAGGACAAAATAATAACAACAGAGAAAACATCAACACAAAAATAAACACATCACAATGATATCACTCAACAAATACTTATCAATAATTGCATTGAATGTGAATGAACTGAACACTGCAGTAAAGAGACAACGAGTGGCATCTTGGATCAAAAGACACGACCCATCCATATGTTTCTCACAAGAAACTCACCTTAGACTTAAAGATATGAACAAACTGAAATTTAACAGAGGGAAGAATATATAGCAAGCTAATAATATACAAAGAAGAGCAGGTGTGGCAATTCTAATCTCAGATAAAATAGAGTTTAATGTAAAATCCACCATCGTGGACAAGGATGGACACTGTTGCTGAAACGTTCAATACATGAGCAGGACTTAACAATATTAAATATTTATGCACTCAATACTAGAGCACCTAAATACATTGAAGAAACACTAACTACACTCAAAAGTGAGATAGACCACTCCACAGTAATAGTGGGAGACTTCAACATTCCACTCTCAATATTGGACAGATCATCTAGAATAAAAGCTCAATAAAGACACTGAAGATCTTATTGCCACAATTAACCAACTAGACCTTATTGACATATACAGAACTTTCTATCCATCAACAGAAAATTATACCTTCTCCAGTGCACATGGAACATTTTCAAGAATAGACGGTGTGTTAGGACATAAAGCAAATCTCAACAAAATCCATATCATTGAATTATTGCAAAGCATCTTCTCAGACCACAAAGCCATTAAAGTCTAAATCAATAGCAGAAAAAACATAGAAAGTAGAACACATGGAAACTGAACAACATCTTCCGCAAAAAACCGTGGGTTATAGAAGAAATCAAGGATTAAATCTATGGATTCCAATGAGAGTGAAAACACTTCTTACCAGAAACTATGGGATACAGCCAAAGCAGTACTCCATAAATGCACACATTTGGAAGGGAAGAAATAACCCAAATCAAAGATCTAACCCTACAGCTGGAAGAAGTAGAGAGAGAAAAACAGAGGAACCCCTCAGACACCAGAAGAAAACAGATCATAAAGATCAGTGCAGAACAAAATGAATTAGAGAATGGAAGAACAATTGAAAAAATAGAAAAGACCAAAAGCTGGTTTTTTTAAAAGATTGAAAAGATTGACAAACCAGTGGCTAAACTTAGTAAAGAAAAACGTGAAAGGAAACAAATAACCCAAATAAGAAATGAAAGGAGAGTTGTCACAACAGATCAATCAGAAATCAAAAATATTGTAACAGAATTCTATGAAAGTCTGTACTCTAACAAACTTGAAAACCCAGAGGAAATGGAAAAATTTTGATATTCATGTTATCTACCCAAATTATCACAAGGTGAAGCAGAACAACTTAATAAACCCATCACAAAGGAGCCAGCCAAGCCAAGTGCCATCAAGTCGGATCCGACTCATGGTGATCACAAAGGAAGAGACTGAAAAAGTCATCAAAAAACTACCAATCAAAAACAGCCCAGGCCCAGATGGCTTCACCACAGAATTATACCAAACTTTTAGAGAAGAGTTATCTCCAATACTACTGAGACTATTTCACAGCATAGAACAGGGTGGAATACTCCCAAATTCATTCTATGAAGCCAGCATAGCCCTGATACCAAAGCCACGGAAAGACCCAACCAAAAAGGAGAACTACAGACCAATATCACTCATGAATCTAGATGCAAAAATCCTCAAAAAAATTCTTGCCAGTAGACTACAGCAACATATCAAAAATAATAATAATTCATTACAACCAAGTTGGATTATACCAGGGATGCAAGGCTGTTTCAAGCTCAGAAAAACAACTGATGTGATCAACCACATAACGCAAAAGACAAGAGTCACCTGATTTTGTCTATTGATGCAGAAAAGGCATTTGATAAAGTCCAACATCCATTCACACTAAAAAGTCTCAGCAAAATAGAATAGACATGAAATTCCTCAATGCAATAGGGCCATTTATACAAAGCCAACTGCCTACATCACCCTGAATGGAAAGAGACTGAAACAATTCCCCTTGAGAGCTGGAACTAGACAAGGATGCCCACTGTCACCTCTCCTATTCAACATTGTACTAGAAGTTCTAGCCAGAGCAATTAGACAAGACCAAGAAATAAAGGGCATCTGCATTGGCAAAGAGGCAGTAAAATTCTCCCTATTTGTAGATGATATGATTGTATATGCAGAGAATCCTAAAGAATCTGTAAGTAAGCTAATCAAATTGATAGAAGAGTTCAGCAAAGTCTCAGGACACAAGATAAACATAAGTAAATCAGTAGGATTATTTTATACCAACAGTGAAATTATTAAAGAAGAAATCACCAAATCAATACCATTTTCTATAGCCCCCAACAAGATAAAATACCTAGGAATAAATCTAACCAGAGAAATAACAGACCTTTACAAAGAGAACTACAACACCTTACTATAAGAAACTAAGAGAGACTTGCATAAACGGAGAAACCTACCCTGCTCATGGATAGGAAGACTTAACATTGTGACAAATGTCTATTTTACCCAAAGCGATGTACTTATATAATGCAATCCCAATACAAATTCCCGTGTCATTTTTTAATGAGATGGAGAAACAAATCACCAACTTTGGACAGAGAAAAAGCCCCTGATAAGCAAAGCACTGCTGAAGAAGAAGAATGGACTGGGACGCCTTTCACTATCTGACTTTAGAACCTATTATACTGCCACAGTTGTTAAAACAGCCTGGTACTAGTACAAAAAGAGACAGAACAGATAGATAAATGGAACAGTTGATATTCGACAAAGGCCCTAAGACATTACACTGTTGAAAAAACAAATGGTGCTGGCAAAATTGGATATTCATCTGCAAAAAGTTGAATCAAGATGCATATCTTACACCTTATACAAAAACTAACTCAAACTGGATAAAGGACCTAAATATCGAATCTAAAATGATAAAACTCATCCATGAAAAATTAGGATCAACAATGGAAATTTTAATACACAATGCAGACAGACTTCAAAATCTGTCAAACAAACCACAATCAACAGAAAATAGATAAATGGGAACACTAAAAATCAATCACTTTTGCTCATCCAAAGACTTTATAAATAGCATTAAAAGGCCACCTACAGAATGGGAAAAAATATATGCCAACTATGTGAGACTGACATCTCATCTCCATAATCTATAAGGTACTACAAAATATCAATAAGAAAAAAGATAAATCATCCAGTTAAGCCATGGACAAAGGAGATGGACAGACACTTCTCTAAAGAGGAGATCCAGGCAACCAAAAAACACATGTGGACATGCTCATGATCATTAGCTATAAAAGAAATTCAAATGGAACTACAGTGAGCTACTACCTCACCCCAATAAGGTAGGCCATGATCCAAAAAACACAAAACAATGAATACTGGAGATGTGGGAAATTGGAACTCTCCTACACTGTTGGTGGGACTGCAAGGTGGTACAACCCCTACGTAAACCAATTTGGTGCTCCCTTAAAAAGCTGGAAACAGATATACCATTTGACACAGTAATTCCACTGCATGGAATATAACCTACAGTATCAAGGCCATTCACACCAACTGATACGTTCACAAGAACATTTATTGCAGCACAATCCACAATTACAGAAAGATGGAATCAACCCAAATGGCGAACAACAGAGGAATGGATAGGTAAATTATGGTATATATACTCAATGGAACACTATGCAATGATAAAGAACAATGATGATTCCAGGAAACATCTCATAACCTGATTTCAACTGGAGGACATTATGTTGAGTGAATGTAGTCAGCGACAAAAGGACAAATATCGTATGAGAGCCCTACAATAAGAACTTAAAAACAAACTCATGCATAGAAGAAAAGACTCTTTGATGGCTGCAAGGGTGGGGAGGGAGGGAGAAAGAGAGTGGGGTATTGATTAGATAGTTGATAGAAATTTGGTTGTGTGAAATGTATGACAGCATACACTACAAAGAAGATCAGTTTTAGCTGGATTTTGATATAACATGATTACTCCTCCCATCTCAACCCAATATTGCAAAGACGGGGTAGCTGAGGTGCAGGTCTGGGGACCATACTCAGGGGACATTGAGGCCAACTGGCATAACTAGCATTTTGCTAAGAGAGTCTTCTGCACCCCAAATTGGTGAGTGGTGTCTGGGGTCTTAAAAGCTCCCAAGCTGCCATCTGAGGTACAACAAATTGTCCCAACTCAGCAGGAACAGATGATCTCCAAGGACCAAAGCAACGCGGGGCAAAGAGAGCCCAGAAGACAGAGAGACTCACGTGAGTGGGTGTGACTACATTGACTTACGACTGGAAGAACTGGATGGTGCCTGGCCACCACCAGTGATAGATGTGATGGGGCTCACACAGTTGAGTCTCAGTGGCAATACAAAAATAAAAAGGAGTGCACCCTGAGATCTCCACGAAAAGACCACAGTTGATGATCCAGGGACCTTGTGGTTCCCCTGGGAGCATGGCCCCTGGCCCTGATGCTGCCCCTGTCCCTAAAGCATAATGGAGGTCAACTCTTCAGACAGAAATGGGTTGGACTTGGTGACACAGAGTGGCCTTATCATGTGTGTACTTTATGGTTCTATGCATCTACAGGATGTCATCCATCTGACTTCTTACTGGACGCAGGGGAGTGGGTGGAGAGGAAGGTATAGGAGACAGTCAGGAGGATATGACATGTACAGAACTGAGAGGAGGAGTGTGCTGTCACCGGGCACAGAATGTAGTGGGAGCTGCTCATTGGTGGCATGCAAATTTATATGGGATTGTATATTTTCACTCAATCATAAAAAAAGGATATATGAGCAATGAGGTCTAAAAAATAAATCTGACAAAGCACAATCCACAGAAAATAGATAAATGGGAACTGCTAAGAATGAAGCACTGTTGCTTGTCTGAAGATTTTATGAAAAGAGTTAAAAGACCATCTCCATCTACAGAATGGAAACGAATATTTGGCAACTACATGTTGGACTGACATCTGATCTCTGTAATCTACAAAGTACTGAAGACTATCAACAAGAAAAAGGTAAATAACCTAATCAAGTGATGGGCAAATGAGATGAACAGACACTTCACCTAAGAGAACATCCAGACAGCCAAAAGACACATGAGGCAATGCTATCAGAGAAATCCAAAACTATAAGGAGACACCATCTCACTGCAACAAGATTGGCCATAATCCAAAAAACCACAAAACAACAAATGGTGGAGAGGCTGTGGAGAGATAGGAACTCTTCTGCACTGCTGGTGGGATTGCAAAATGGTGTATGTAACCACTTTGGAAAGCAATCTGACATTTCCTTAAAAATCTCAAAATAGATATACCATTTGATCAGCAGTACCACTGCTCAGAATTTATCCTACAGAAACAAAGGCTGTCACATGAATAGATATATGCATACAAATGTTTACTGCAGTACAGTCCACAATAGCAAAAAGATGGAATCAATCCAGACCCCCATCAGTAGATGAATGCATAAACAAACTATGGCACATAAAGTCAGTGGTACATTATGCAATGATAAAGTACAACGATGATTTTAGGAAACATCTCATAACCTGATTTCAGTTGGAAGATTGATGCTTGAGTGAAATCAGTCAGTGGCAAAAGGATAAATATTGTATGAAATGCCTGGTGTAAGGACTTAAAAATAGACTTATGGCTTTTTAGCAAATCTACTGAGAGAATGAAGATCCCATTCTCAGCAACCAGACTGTTGACATTCCAGAAAATGTTGCTATCACTCTGAGGGGACACATAGTTGTTGTTATGGGCCCCAGAGGAGCCTTGAGGAGCGTCTTCAATCACATTAATGTAGAACTCAGTCTCCTTGGAAAGAAAAAGAAGAGGATTTGTGTAGACAAATGGTGGAGAAACACAAAGGAACTGGCTACAGTTCACACTATCTGTAGTCATGTACAGAACATGATCAAGGGTGCTATACTGTTGTCCATCTACGGAAACAAGGCTGGAGGATTCCTAAGATTTAAGGGTGATATTTTTAAGATGCAATAAAATTCCTTTTCTTAAAAAAAATAAAATAAACTTACGTATGGAAGAAAAGACTCTTTGACAGCTACAGGGGTGGTGAGGGAGGGAGAGAGTTGGTCTTAGATTACAAAGTTAATAGAAATGTGGTTAAGTGAAAGCAGTAACAGCACATAGTAGAAAGTAGTTCAACTTAACTGGACTTCACCATAAACTGAAAGTTCTTCTAATCTCAACTCAATATTGCAAGGATAGAGTAGCAGCAGCAGGGCCTGGGGACTATGCTCTCGGGGGACATCAAGGCCAATTGGCGTAACTAGACTATCACTAAGATAGTCTTCTGAACCCCATATTGGTGAGTGGCATTTGGGGTCTTAAAAACTAGCAAGCTTCCACCCAAGGTACACCAAATGGTCTGAACTCATCTGGAACAGATGATCATTGAGAACAACAAAGACAGAAGGAGACAAGAACTCAGGATACAGTAGGACCCATATGAATGGGAGACTGTATCAACATATGAGCAGAAGAATAAGGTGGTGCCCAGCTACCACCAAAGACAGCTGTAAGGGGGCACACAGTGTTGAGTCTCTGTGGCAACATGAGAAAAAGAGGGGTGCAACTCAAGAACTCTACTAAAAGACTACAATTGATGGTCTGACCACCCAGGAGATCCTCTGGGAGCATGGCCCCTAGACCTGCTGCTGACGCTATCTAGAAAACACTACTGAGGTCAACTCTTTGGGCAAAAACGGACTAGACTTGGGATCACAGTGTGACCATATGTTGTGTGTACTTTATGGCTGTATGCATTTACTGCGTGCTGTCCTACTGGTCTCTTTCTAGGTGGGAAAGAGGTGAAGAGGAGGAGTCAGGAGGTTGTTAAGAGGATACGACAAGTATAGAATGAACTGGAAGAACATGCTGTCATGGAGCAAGGAGAGCAGATGGAGCTGCAGATAGGCGGGCAGACATGCAAAATTAATTTGAATAGTATACTTTCACTTAATCACAATCAAAGTAAATAAATAAACAAATAAAGATCCAGCCTCTGTCAGTTTGTCATGCTTTTGTGACTTACATGGTGCTGTGGTGCTAGAAACTATGTCACTGGTATTTCACATGCTAGCAGGATCGCCCAAGGTAGATAAATTTCAGCAGAGCTTCTAGACTAAGACAGAATAAGAAAAAAGACCTGGCAACCTACATCCCAAAACTAGCCAATGAGAAGTCTATGGACCACCGAACATTGTCTAAGCTCTAAATTGGAAATCACTCAGAATACATGGAAGCTGCAACAATAGATCCAAGCATATTAACAATTATGAAGATCGTGCAGGACCAAACAATATTTTATTCTGTTGTGCATGAGGCTGCCATAAATTTGAGCTGACTTGGTGGCAACTAACAACAACATGATAAAGGCAGTATTTACCTCTGGAGCAAGGACCAGGTAGTTTTGCTTACTGACTATTATAAATACTCGGATTCTCTAAGCTTAGGGCTGCTCCATTATGTTACAAACATTCTGTGTGTGCTCTATTGACCTGAACTCCAAGACTCGTATCTGTGGGACTTGGGAAGCTTCAGTAATTGATTCAAATATGCTGATGCTCATGCTGCTTGCTGTGCTGTCATTAATAAATGTCCCTTTTCTCTGACTCAGGAGTTGCCTGTCTTTAGCCATCATCCATGAAACTATGACAGACTAACTTGTTATCATGTGTGTGAAGCAAATTCTCAGACTTTCATAGTCTAATAACTAGCTGGCCATACTGTATGTCATGGTGCACAACATACACTCACTAAGAGTGAGTGACCTTTGTAACTCCCATACAGGTACCTATGGACTAACAGAAACAAAGTCAGACTATGCTGAATATAAAGAAGAGATTTCTAAATTCCCAAGGTGCATGTTTACAAGCGTCCAATCATTTCATGGTAAGTCACACAGCTGAGAGAGAACTCAGGATAAAAATGAGGGGATTATCCAACCAAATTCATGAACAAGAGACACCGCCTCTCATAATATAGAAGATGGTTAGTGAGGAAGGGATAAGATCTAGAGAGATTTCAAGGCAGTCAGGCACCGGGCTTCATGTGCCTTTATCTCCATGAGGCTGATTCTGAAGTTTTGAGAAGACTTTAGAAATATCTAGGTAGATACAGAGGTGTCTCAGAACATTAAGCAGCTGGATTCCTTGATTGAAATAGCCACTGATTTCTCTCTATTCATTCTTCCTCTTTTCAATTGATAATGTCACTTCTCTGTTTAAAACCCTCCAATGGTTTCCCTGTCACCCAGAGAAAAGCCAAACTCCTTATTTTAGGCAGAGTTCTCTAGAGAAGCAAAACCAGTCAAGTATATAAATATGTAGAGAGATAGATTTATATTAAGGAAGTAACTCATGGGATTGCAGAGGTTAGAATGCTCCAAGTCCTTGAGCCAGGCCAGAGGCTTCTCCTGATTCACGTAGCCACAAAGTCCAACAAACCCAAGACTGGCAAGTCAGAGAAAAGGGCTCTTACTCACAGGCTCCAAAGATCAGTAAATTCTAAGACTGGCCAGCAAGACTGCAGGTAAGCTGATGACTCAATTCCAAAGACCAGCAGAAGCCAGCTGCAGGATCCAGAGTGATTAAAATTACTGAGCCTTGCCAGAGCATCTACTTATATTTAATGCAGACCACATGCCCAAGAAAACTTTTCAGCTGATTGGCTGCTCACAGCAGATTCCATTATGGAGGTGATCAATATCAGATCTCATCATGGTAGTGATCACACATCATACGACTGATAAATCACTAGAATCACAACCCAGCCAAACTGACACGCAACCTTAATCATCACACTGCTAATATTGGTCTAACAACCCACGTGTGCTGGCCTTCTGCTGGTGTCTGACCTCAGTGCCACTACTCTCTTCCCATTCCTGCCACTTCAGCCACCCCCTGCCTCCTGACCTCCAGATGGTTTTGCAAACACACCAGCCTGCCCTTGCTGCATATTCTTTTCACTTGAAAAGATTCTTTCACTGACTTGCCATCACCAATTCTAGGCATCCATACAAATATCACTTTATCAGAGAAGGTTTCACTGGCTAACCTATTTAAAATAGTGCCCTTCTCTCCCAGTAGTCCCTATACTAGTTTCCTAAGGCTGCTGTATCAAAGTTCCACAAGGTAGATGATATAAAAATAACAGAAATGTATTGTCTCTCAATTACAGAAGCTAGAAAGCCAGATTCAGGATGTCAACAGGGCAATGCTGTCTCCAGAGGCTCCAGGGGGTATCCTTTATTTTCCATCCCAGCTTCTGGTAATGCAAGGCATTCCTTGTCTTGCAGCTGCAGCATAAGTCTAAAGCCTGCCTCCTTCTTCACACCGCTGTTTTCGTTCTCTGTCTCTGTCCCTTTTTTTCATAAGGACACCACTCACATGTGATTAAGACCTACTCTATTACCATATAACCTCATGTTCAGATAACATCTTCAAAAATGTCATTTCGAAACAGGGTCACATTCACAGGTACTGGAGATTAGGACTTCTATGATCTTTTTGTTTTTGTTAGCTGTCATTGTGTTTTGGGGGGGACACAATTCAATCTAAAATAGTTCTTATCCCCCTTCCTTGATATGTATCACCCACGCTTTCACACTGCATATTTCCCTTACATCTTACTGCTGTTTTCCTGCCACTGGAATATAAGCTCCATGAAGAGTGGGGATTTTGTTTTGGTTTCTGCTGTATCTCCAGTGCCTAGAACAATGCCTGGCACACAGTGACCACTAATGAATATTGAATGAATAAATCAATGAATGAGACTCCACTCTTTTGTGTTCAGCGCTAAATTCAATGTATGCTGGGCATGGCTGAGAGAAGTCTAGATGTTTCTGTCTGAGGCTATCCTCTGGCTCCCTGAAGGTCTGTAAGTTTGCTTTTGCCAGACAAGAGGATATAGTGTCACATGGACCATGAGAGGCCTGGGATATGGAAAAGAGAACCACTGAGGGCCACATAGACCAGAGGCCCTGGCCAGCCCAGTGGTCAGGAGCAGTAGATGATACCCTTTCCACCTGGGTGTATGTTACCCTAGACCAGAGGGGGCCCCATGGACCAGTGCCCTGTGGCAGAGAGCAGCAGGGATGGTATCATATTGACCACCAACAAATGCCACTTCCCTGCCACCAAAGCTTTCACTGACATCCAAACCACCCTCTGAAGAAGGTGGTAGGGAAAACCCTAATGAACTTGAAATTGACTATCAGAAGAGACCATTTAAACCGGAAGCAAAATGGGATGCTCTTAACTGGGATGCCCCAGTTGCCTTCCCTAGCTCCCTAATTCCACTTACCAATAATGGATAAGTATTCATGGAGATTAAAGCAGTTATAGTATTTTTTTCTCAAAAATAGAACATATTCTTTGCACATGTGAGTGTAGTGTGCTAAATTTGTGGCCCAGTTATGTATCTTTGAACCTAAGGGGATTCCTTTCTCCAGGGAGGCCTCAAAGCTCCAGTTGCTTACAATGTGTTTCTTCCCTAAACCTGTCACCTGGATTTAGTATGCAATGTTCATTCCACCACTAGCATAACTTTGCAACTACTGACTCCAGACAACTTGTATATGTTAAAGACACCAACACAACTGGTAAAGAATATAAGAGCTTCCTGCACAGTAACTTACTACCAGAAGCTTCCTTGAAATTTTGTGTAGGCTTTCCAGTATGTTAGGGTCTCATCAAAGCTCTGAAATTGAGATATGAACTCTGAAAACATTTGAGAAAATGGAGGGGCCACATGCTACATGAGCCAAAGTGCAAGTCAGTTGGAGGCTGCCTGGAACAAGAGAAGTTTCTAATTCATTCTCAAGTGGGTACAACTTAAGTAATGAAAGAAGCTGTCAATATGAATTTTGAATTTCAGTAAAAAACAAAACAGTTTAAAATTGAAATGATTAATTTTAAAGTTTGCATTACAACTAATATTTCCATAGTCTTATAGAGCAGTTGTTTTAACTGCTGCTCTCAACTTGCAGAGAATGCTGGGCAATGCCTAGAGATATTTTTGTTGGTCAAGAGTGCAGTGGGAGTGCTACTGGTATCTCATGAGAGGAGGACTGGGGTGCTTCTAAATATGCTGAACTCCCATACAACAAAGAATCATCCAGCTCAAAATGTCAGCAGTGTCAAGATTAAGAAACACTGAAAGGTGTGTATCAGCTTTTGTGAGAACTTTATATTCTTTCAGTGGGACCTAACAAACATCTTTTGACAGAGGCAGGTGGGTGTATTTTTAACAATTTCACCAAAGTTAGAGAGGCTAAGAGATGGTAAGAGACCTGCACAGGAGAAAAGGAGAAGGGGACCCCAGAACCCAGTCTGTGTGTTTCCTCAGCCAGCACTCTCTTCCCTATGCACCCAAACTGAAATCCCTTGAGCTGTAGTTTCTTCCTGTGTGCTATGGAGACGCTTATCACTGACTTTCTAACTTAACTGTTCTGAGTTCTCGGCTGAGAGGATAGGTGTGTGAGGATGCTGAAAACTGCTAAATTCTGTCTAAAAGGACTGAATCTATGAAAGCGGGGATTTGAATGGGGAGTTCTGAAAAGTCAGGACTGTGGGGAGAACCAAATCCTGCCAGTTCTGTCTGTCCATTGTCTTCTCCTGCTCTGACTGCAGGTGAGATCTGGAGTGCAGAATCCCCACAAACTAGTGGGAGATGGTAGTCTCAGACAGCGGCTTGCTGTTTCTAAAGTGTTTACCAGAACATTATTTTATTTCCATCAAACCTATCTTCCAGAGATGGCAAGCAGGGACATTTTGAGTGATTCAAAGTACCAAGTGATTCCAAATCATTTCTATTTGAATTGTGAACCATAACCACATGGGGGGAGCAGCAAAATTCCATTTTTAATTACTTTGTGTTAGCTAACTGTATAAAAAGAGAGTGTCTTTGTCCCCACACCCCTGACTATGCCCACTCCTGCACTGCTCCGAAGGTGCCCCACCCCCGTATCTCTGTATGCACTCAGTCCCTGCACCCCGTGTGCACTGCCCCCGCACACCTTAGTGTACCCTGCACCCCCGTGTGCACTACCCCCGCACACCTTAGTGTACCCTGCACCCCCGTGTGCACTGCCCCGCTCACCTTAGTGTACCCTGCACCCCGTGTGCACTGCCCCGCTCACCTTAGTGTACCCTGCACCCCGTGTGCACTGCCCCCGCACACCTTAGTGTACCCTGCACCCCGTGTGCACTGCCCCGCTCACCTTAGTGTACCCTGCACCCCCGTGTGCACTGCCCCCGCACACCTTAGTGTACCCTGCACCCCCGTGTGCACTACCCCCGCACACCTTAGTGTACCCTGCACCCCGTGTGCACTGCCCCCGCACACCTTAGTGTACCCTGCACCCCGTGTGCACTGCCCCGCTCACCTTAGTGTACCCTGCACCCCCGTGTGCACTGCCCCCGCACACCTTAGTGTACCCTGCACCCCCGTGTGCACTACCCCCGCACACCTTAGTGTACCCTAGCCACACATTCCGGAGTGCACTCTTTCAGTTAACCCAACACTGCAAATGTTTTCTCTATGAGGAAATCTTCTGTTCTGAGCCTTTATCTTTTTCTAACCTTATCTAATCTTTATCTTAACCTTTATCTTTAGCCTTATCTTAATCTTTTTCTTTTTCTAACCTTATCTAATACAGTCTTTCACTTTCCCTAGCTATTTTTCTGGGATAATAATTGCAAGTCTCCAGAACAGAAGGTTTTAGACATACCAACCCCATTTCTGACAGGAGATTTGTCATCCATCCTTGTTCATTATCTCTGACGTTTACAGCAGGAAGGTTGGAGTTTGGCCTCTGGGGCTGGACAGGATTGCCAAGGGAGACATACAATGCAAGTGGAAACATTCCAGGCAATTCAGTATCTAGAAGGTACTTGAGGATCACTAAAGCAGTAATCACAGCTAATAACCTCTGTGGAAAGGCCAACATACCTGATGCTGGCTGGGCAATGTTTAGAGACCATCCTCGGAAGAGATTTACAGCTTCCCTGGAGTAGCAGAGGGGCTGAGACCACACTCATTGTGACACTTGACCACTTGCCTTGGAAAGCAGGGAGCAGGTGCCCAGTATGCCTTTCTTTTCTTTAACAGCTGTACTGAGATATGACTCACACATCACACTGCAGCATATTTAGGAGCACCCCACTTAGAGTACAGTGCAGACCCACTGCAGTCTTGACCGCACAGTGCAGTGAGTTCAGTACATTCACAGAGTTCTACAGTCTTTACCACAGTGAATTTTGTAACATTTTCATCACCTCCCAAAACCCATGCAATGACATTCAGATATCATGGGATTATAGAGTTTGTGATTGTTTTTCACTGGCTTATTTCACTTAACATAAAGTTTCAAGATTCATCTGTGTTGTAGCGTGTATTAGTACTTTGTTCCTTTTTATTTCCAAATAATATTACGCTATATGAATATGTCACATTGTGTTTATTCATTCTTCAGCTGACATTTGGAACTTTCTCACCTTTTGACTATGTTGCACAATGCTGCTATAAACATCTTTGTAAAAGTTTTCATGTGGACGTGTATTTTTTCACTTCTCTTGGAGTGGTATTGCTAGGCAATAGGGTAATTCTATTTAACATTTTGAGGAACCTACAAACTATTTTTCACAGTGGCCTCACCATTTTATACTCCCACCAGCAATGGACGAGTGCTCCACTTTCTCCACATCCTTAATAACACTTGTTTTCTTAAATTAATTTGTTTTGCTTTTTTAAGTATAACCATCCTAATGGGTGGGAAGTATTATCTCACTGTGACTTGATCTACATTTTCATGATGGTTCTCCGTAACTTTCTGGGTTCTTCAAAGCAGGTGAGGTTTTCTCTACTGCTCTGAAAAATTTCTTGGACATCTCAGTGGCCAACTGGTAGGAGACTAGGGAATCTTCTTATTCTTCATTAATTTCCATTACTTTTGCACTTACGTTTTCTCTGTTTACGGTAATTTTTTAACACACTTACCCACTGAAGGAGTCATTGTTCCTCTTCAAGAAGTTACTTAAGTCTTCCACATAGGTAGAGTCAGAAGACCTATCTACTAGGTCCTCTGAGTTCAGTGTGTGCCCAGGCTTCTGGGCTGTAGCCATACTTAATCCATTTACTGATATGAATGAACAAGTCTTGAGCTTCCCTGTGAGCTCTGAGAACAGAAGGACTGCTGTCTTTGTTGGTTTTTAAAGCTCATTTACTTTTATCTCACGTTATGAAGTGATATACATTCAGCAGACAAAATCTGGGTATAAAGCACCTCTAGTTCCACTCACAGAGAACCATTGAAAAAATATATATTGGATTCATACATCTTCCAGTCT
The DNA here is from genome assembly GCA_028571685.1 of Heterohyrax brucei. NCBI lineage: Eukaryota > Metazoa > Chordata > Mammalia > Hyracoidea > Procaviidae > Heterohyrax > Heterohyrax brucei. The sequence goes on along the minus strand of CM053154.1, from coordinate 95,842,299 downwards.
TCATATATGTATACAGAGAGAGAAATTTTCCCTTATAAAAATGACATTATTCTGTAGATAACTGTTCTAGTCATCTGGTACTGCTCTAACAGAAATACTGTAAGTGGATGACTTTAGCAAAGAAAATTCTATTCTTTCGTAGTCCAGTAGGCCACAAATCCGAATTCAGGATGCCGGCTCCAGAGGAAGGCTTTCCCTCTTTGTCAGCTCTGGAGAAAGGTCCTTGTGTTGTATCAGCCTTTGGTTTGGGAGCATCCTGGTGCAGAAACCTCAGGTCTGAAGGACACACTCTACTCTAAGTGCTGCTTTCCTGATGGTGTGAGATTCTCAACTCTCTGCTTGCTTTGCCTTTCCTTTTATCTCTTGCAAGATGAAAGGATAAAGGGTGGTGCAAGCTACGCTCCAGAAAAACACCTTTAGTAAGGGTGTTGCATCCCACCCTACTCCTCTTTTAATATGATCCAGTCTATTAACCACAGCAGAGATTAAGATTCACAGCATAGGAACATCACAAAATGGAGGTCAATTGCACAATACTGGAATCACAGCCCAGCCAAATTTCTATACATATTTTTGGGGAAGACAATTCAATCCATGACAATAACATTTTTGTAACTTACCTTTTTCTTATAGGATATTCACTTTTCCAAATCATTAAACAGTTCTGCCAGTTCACCTTTACTACATGATTGCATAGTAATTAATCATTTTCCTGCAAAGAATGTATATCAGTTATTTTTGGACCACCCTCTCTTAGCATGGTGTATACTATAGGTACATAACAAATGCTGGCCAGACCAAGAGGCACAGCGCCTGGGGAAGTTTTTGTCCTTTCGAGGGTTTTCAACTGTCCTGGTCTGCCCCTAGAAAGGAAGAAATAAAAGGGTGATGTTAAGGCTCATTTCCAGAAAGCTTATGGAAAATCACTAGGGAATATTTGGTAACGGTCATGGCTCCATTCAAGCAGAAGATCTTACCAACCTATGTTTCAGAGTCGAGAATCGGCCTTGACTGCAACATCCAGATGGAAAGTAAGGGCCACTCTCAGTCCTGAAGTCTTTGGAAGAAAGAGATCTTGCAGTCGTTCCCTCCTTGTCCCAGCTCATTTCCGCACCTTCAGGCTTTCTTCCATTTACTCATATTATTACAAGCCTGAAAATGCCACCTCATGCTTATCACTGACAAACTCCAACCTGACGCTGAGATCCAGTTGCAGTGACATGTTCGTCAACTAGAATGTAGCCAAGGGACCTAGATCTGGCAAATCAGTTGCTGCTGTTCAGGACCTTGAATGTTAAAGAGTCACACAAACATTGAGGGGCAACTGAGAAAATATTCATGACAGCAAAAGGTCATAGGGTGGTATCTTAGGAAACTTCTCAAACTACTTCTGACACCTCCACTGGACTCCTTGTTGCCCCATGTACCCAACCAAGCATCAGACAGAAGATGTGGCAAATGTGCTCGTGTGTCTGTTACTCCCACTAAACTGCAGATTCCTGGCCCAACTCAAGCGTCTTTGAAGGCTTGTTGAATGTATTACTTGGAAGTGAGACTAGTCTGGCCCTGCAGAGTGCCTGGGATCTTCCTGTTGAATCCAACTAATGGTGGGGCTGTAGAGGTTGTCACCCATGGCAGCCACTGGACTAGTACTGGTGTTCCTCACAGACCATTTGCCTTTACTTTGCTGCGTCTAAGATGCTGGAGAGTTGCTCAGGCAGGGAGATGGCATGGATATTTTGACCTGTTTGCTAGCCATGCTGTATGAAAAGGAAAACTGTCTTTACTGCATTTCACTTTAGAGACAGGGATGACAGCACCCTTCATCTGATATGCACTTCGGATCCGCTATTCGGTATTACTGAGGAGAAAGACTAGTGACCTGTGTTTCTTGTCCCATGACAGAGAATCCACACAAATGGGTATTACAGCATTTCTAGTGATAGGCAGCATTCCTGGAGTCAGGATGTTTTCCCCTAAAGCCTCTAGGTCTAAGTTCCATGATTTTATTTTATTTTTTTTAAACCCTGAGGCTTCTTCTAGACAGTAGGTATTTCCTTGTGCCTGTTTTGAGGCTGGTCCAGAGCAGGGACTGGGAACTGAGCTCAGAGGTAAGGCAGACAGGAGCTGCCAATGTTGGGACATGACTTCACTGAAGCAGCCCCAAATAAGCTACAAGAAGAAGAAAGAAATTCTGGCTAGCACTAGCAGCATAAATATTTATTGGACGTATGTAGGGACATTCTCAGAATTAATGAGAGCCTGGTGAGCAAACCTTGGAGAGCTGATTGGAACCTGAGGAGGCCAGATAATAGGAAACATAGCCAGAATCAGTGCAGGAACAGTTTCTAGGATACCACCCTTGGACTCCAGCTGTCTTGAATATTTTCTCAAATGTCTTGAAATGTTTGTGTCAGTCTCCCAAGATTCAAGGTCCTAAATGGGAATGACTAATTTGCTGCATCTAGGTCACCTGGCTGCATTCAAATTTATGGAAGGCAGGGAGGGATAGGATATCCTTGTGGATTTAGTAAGGGACCGGGGAGTGGTCCACAGCCAGCACTTCTTTTAGGTTTCTACCTTTAAAATTGTCTCTAGTTATATGGGATGGATCCTCAGACTAAAAACCAAGTCTGTTTTCCTTGAGTCAATTCTGACTTATGGTGATCCCCTGTGTTATAAAGTACAAGTACTCCATGGCTTTCCCTTGACTGTCATTTTTAGAGGCAGATTATCAGGTCTTACTCTGTGACAACACCAAATGGGTTCAAAAGATCAACTTTTGGGTTAGTAGAGGAGTAAAAATCATTTGTACCTCCAGGGCAGGGTGGGAGGGCGTAGGTTCCTTGAAGGTAAGGATATGGTGTTGTGTCTGAAGCTTGGTGCATATTTTTTTATCGCGATTAAGATTGCAAATTAAACTTGTGTGCTTACTTGTCCGCATCTCCTTCTGCTCTCCTTGCGTGGTGACAGCACACTCTTCCTTTTTGTTCTACATATGTCATGTCCTCTTTAGTAATCTCTTGTCCCCTCCTGTCGATCATCTTCTCTCCCTTCTAGTAAGAAGTGGGTAGACAGCTTTTCATAGATGCGTAGAACCATAAAGTACACACACATTGTGACCCCAAGTCACAGTCCCCAAGTCCAGTCCATTCCTATCTGAAGAGTTGACCTCAATAATGCTTTCTGGTAAACAGCAGCAGCAGATCTAGGGGCCATGGTCCCAGGGGATCACATGGGCCATCGGACCATCATTTGTGGTCTTTTAGTAGAGTCTGAGAGGTGCACCCCTCTTTTCCTCGTATTGCCACGTTGTATGTCCCGTCATGGCTGTCTTTGGTGGTGGCTGGGCACCATCTGGTTTTTCTGGTCACATGTAGATACAGCGACTCATTCACATGGACCCTTCTGTTCACTGGGCTGTTTTTCCCTCGTGTCTTTGTTGTTCTTGGTGATCATCCATTCTGGATGAACTGGGACCACTTGGTGTACCTCAGATGGCAGGTTGCTAGCTTTTAAGACCCAGACACCATTCACTGTTATGGGGTGCAGAAGACTCTGTTAGCAATAAGCTAGTTACACCAGTTGGCCTCCTTGTCCCCTGACAACATGGACCCCAGACCCCAACCCTCTTACTCCATCTTTGCAATATGGAGTTAAGGTTAGAAGAGTTTTCAGTTTATGTTGAAGTCCAGTTAAGTTGATATTTTACTGTGTGCTGTCATTGCTTTCACCCAACCAGATTTCTATCAACTATCCAATCTATGACCAACCCTCTCCTTCCCTTTCTTCCCTTGTAGCTGTCAAAGAGTCTTTTCTTCTCTACCTGAGTCCATTTTTAAGTCATTATAGTAGGAGTCTCAGACCATATTTGTCCTTTTGCTGCTGACTGATTCCACTCAGCAAAACATCTACCAATTGAAACTAGGCTGTGAAATGCTTCCTAAAATCATCATTGTTTTTTATCATCGCATAGTGTTTCATTGAGTATATGCACCATCATTTGTTTATCCATTCATCTGTTGTTGGGCATCTGGGTTGATTCCACCTTTTAGCTATTGTGGACTGTGTTGCAGTAAACATTCATGTGCATGTACCCATTTGTGTGACTGCTTTTGATTCTGTAGGATATATTCTGAGCAGTGGGATTACTGGATCAAAAGGTGTATCTACTTCCACCTTTTTAAAGAAGCACCACATTGCTCTCCAAAGAGGGTGTACAATTTTGCAATCCCGTCAGCAGTCCAGGAGAGTTCCAATCTCTCCATGGCCTCTCCAGCATTTGTTGTTTAGTGGTTTTTAAATCATGGCTGACCTTGTGGGGGAGAGATGGTATCTCCTTGTAGTTTTGATTTGGATTTCTTTAATAGCTAATGAACGTGAGCATTTCTTCATGTATCTTTCAGCTGCCTGGATGTCCTCTTTGGTGAAGTGTTTGTCCGTCTCCTTTGCCCATTGCTTAATTGGCTTAGTTAACCTTTTTCTTGTTGATATTTTGCAGTGCTTTGTGGATTATGGAGATCAGACATCAGTCCAACATGTAGTGGCCAAATACTTTTTTTCCCATTCTGTAGGTGATCTTTTAACTCTTTTGATAAAGTCTTTGGATGAGCAAAAGTGTTTGATTCTCAGTAGTTCCCATTGATCTATTTACTGCTCTGTTGATGGTACTTTGTCAAATTTTGAAGTCTGTCTATGCTGTGTATTAAAAATTTCATTGTTGACCTTATTTTTTCCTGTATGATCTTTATAGTTTGAGGTTTGATATTTAGGTCTTTGATCCATTTTGAGTTAGTTTTTGTGTAATGTGTGAGATACGGATCTTGTTTCAATTTTTTACATATGGATATACAATTTTGCCAGCACCATTTGTTAAAGAGAGTGTTATTACACCAGTTTACAATATTAGGGCCTTTGTCGAATATCAGCTGTTCATAAGAGGGTGGTGGCACCTGTGGGGTCTAAACTCTGTTACATTGGTCTATATTTCTCTTTTTGTATTAGTACCAGGCTGCTTTGACTATTGTTGCTCTGTAATCGATTCTAAGGTCAGGTAGTGTGAGGCCTCCCACTGCGTTCATGTTCTTCAGTAGTGCATAACTTATCTGAGGTTTTCTTCCCTTTTCAGACAAAGTTGGTGACTTCTTTCTCCATCTCAATACAAAGTGTCACTGGAAATTGTATTGGGATTGCATTGTATATACAGATCGCTTTCAGTAAAATAAACATTTTTGCAATGGTAAGTCTTCCTATCCATGAGTAGGGTAGGTTTCTCCATTTATTTAAGTCTCTCTTGGTTTCTTGAAGCAAGGTCTTGTAGTTCTCTTTGTATAGGTCTCTTATTTCCACAGTTAGATTTATTCTTAGGTATTTTATCTTGTTGGGGACTATAGTAAATGGTATTGATTTGGTGATTTGTTCTTTGATGATTTCTGTTGGTATAAAGGAATCCTACTGATTTACTTAAGTTTATCTTATATCCTGAAATTTTGCTGAACTCTTCTATTAGTTCAAGTAGTTTACTTATGGACTCTTTAGGATTCTCTGCATATATAGTCATATCACTTGCAAATAGGAAGATTTTTACTTCTTTGCTGATGTGGATGCCTTTATTTCTTGGTCTTGTCTAATTGCTCTGGCTAGAACTTCTAGTACAATGTTGAATAGAATTGGTGAGAGTAGGCATCTTTGTCTGTTTCCCATTCTCAAGGAGAATTCTTTCAGTCTCTCGATTCAGTAAATTTAGTCTGTTGGCATTCAGTGTAATTACCGAGAGGCATGAGTTCAGTGCTCAAATTTATTTATTTTTTATTGTGCGTGTGTGTGTGTGTGTGTGTGTGTGTGTGTTTTCTTTTTTGGCACTCCACTTACTCAGAAGTTATTCTTCTTGAAAGAGTCCCACAAAATTCTCAAGCTTTCTTCATTAAAAAAAATTCTTCTGTCTGATTTTTCCTCCACTATGTTAGTGTCAGCTGCTTTATCATCACTCTCATTTATTCTGACTTCCATTGCCTCAGTTCTCCTCCTTGACTTCAGTGAGTTGTCTATTACTGAAATTTTATAGTTAATCCTAACCATTTCTCTTTGTTAAGGCCATCCACTTGTGGTAGTTCCATTAACAGCAGCACCAGATGACTAAAACAACCCTATCTCAGGGAGAGGTAACTGTTGTAGGCACAGGTATCTGAGTGCACTCTCTGGGCAAGACACTCAGTGAGTGCCTGTATGGAAAGCATGTTCCCACTCACTAGAGTACCAAGGTGAGTAAGTTTCACAGCTGGACTATGAGTGCCCATTGATGTTTGCTTCAAGGACTGGGAGGTGCTATTTATTCTTGGACCCCTGTCATGGGCAGTTTTAGGTGACAAGGGTGGAGCCACCAGTCCTCATAACCCGGCTATGGGTAGATGAATGCCCCGGCCCGCGGGACAAATCAACGAAGGGACGAGGGGGAGCCTGTGAAAATGAAAGGTGGGGCAAGGGGACGCAAAGAAATGGAGGCAAGACAAGATTCTGATCAAGCCTCAAGGTTTTATTGTTAAAATGAGGTATATTTATAGCAGCGGGAATAGAGGGAGGGATCAAGTGATGTAGGGATGGAGTGACATTTGGAGTGAGGTAGTTGTCGGCTGGGGATTGGATATACATAGGACTAAGGCAGTGACATCAGGCAGGAAGTTTTTCGCGCGCGTGGGCCTTTTGAATTTCGCGGGTGCGGGCTTTTTCAAACTTGGTGCGCGGGCTTTTTCAGCCCTACAAGCTTCCTGTATGTCGGGTCCTGGGGGCTCACCCATGGCTCCCGACAGATGAAGACCATATTTAATGTGCATTTTGATGTCAAATGTCAGTAACGTACCTACCTTTGTACAATATAGCTGATACAGTGAAATTTTGGTTCAGGTTATACCCTATTGTACTGTGCTAATGAAGGCCTGTGCTTTGTAGTGGGACCGTCCATACAGGTCTATGTAAGTTGAAAGGCATTCAAAGTCTCTTTGCCTGTGTCTAGTCAAAGGAAATGCTTCTATCCTAATTTCTTGGCTTAGTGGAGCCAGCAGATTATTTTTTCCTTGTTTCTTAATTTTGTCCCTCTCCAAGGCTGGGAGAATTACTCAGGGCACATATGGGGTCCTACTTCTGGTCCAGGGGATATATCAGCCTCTGAAGCTGCCTCTTGAAGGAACTCCATCCCTGAAATTCAGGGAGGTCATTCAGAGGACTCTGTCCCTAAAATTCAGGGACTTCATCTTATTCAATGATCAGACAGTGCCATTAGCTAAAAACAGCCTGGTATGAATGCCCCACAGGGGTAACCAAAATCAGCCTGGTATGACCTACCTGGTATAACCATTAAACCATAAATAACTTTATGCCTGCCTTCCCCACACTCCTAATTGAAAGTTCTTCCTTTATCAAAATCTCGACCATAAGCAAATCTTAGCCCTCCCCCTTCTAATCAATACTTCTTTATCAGACCATAAATCCTGTAACTAGAATTTCTTGCTTCTCCTCTTCTCTTTTTTTCCTTATCAAACCATAAGCCCCCTCACTCCACACTACCTCATTGGAACTTTAAAACTATAAAAAACTTGCCCTACTGGAAAGATGCAGGCTGAACTACTCTCTGCTCAGACCCCACTCTCCTTCTCTTCAAATAAACTTCACTGGACTGTTAGAGTGGTGTGTCTGTACTTCTGTTTCAGGCCATCCTCTTCCCAACATTTTGGTGCCAAAATCCAGGACAAGGGTGTATGAGACTACCAGCTCAAGGGCCCTTCTTTCACTCAGACCCTTGCTGCAGCACTCTGAATGACTCACAGCACATTGACAAAATTCTAAACTGATGAGTTAGGTGGGGGAGATTTCCTTTGTTGGGAAGTCTAGCATCTCTCTCTTGTTTCTGTTTTGCATGAACCCCAGTGCTGGGTTGAGGCTTCCTCAGGGTGCCAGAACAGTGGTTCCTTGACTCCCCTCATCTTCACTCTCTGTGGATGTCCATACAGTGAGTTGGGATCAGACCTGGCCCCATTGAGAAATGGAGATGCCTGCCTCTCCCTGGGAGGACTAATTTTCCCCCCTCTCTCTTCCTCTTACTCTCTACACTATAGGGACTATCCTGTCTAAGCCCCCTAAGGACACTCCACTGGGGTGTCTCATAAAACATCTAGTCACCCTAGGAACCTTCTCCATGACTTAGTCAACTTCATAACCTGCAACAGCAAGTGGTCCAAGGTCTCCTATATTCTTTTTCCTTCTTAATCATCCCTCACTTTGCCAAACCTGTACCACTTTTCAAATTCTCCTCCTTAATGAAAAACCTCAGCCTTCTAAACCACCACTTACTGAACCCGATTTCCATTCTTCTGACAAGCCTCTCCGTTTCCTTGTACTTCCTCTCCCGCTTCAACTCTGGCAGATTCTCCCTCTACTTCTGGAATTTCGCTTACTCCTTCTGTATCTACGCTCCCTCTCCTTTCTCACATTCCACAACCTACCACCCACTTGAGGATCTCCTCTGATCCACTCACCCCCTTTCACCTCCACACATTAGGTATAGTGGACAGTTTTTTGGAGAAGTGGTTCTCACTGTATCCCCCAGATTTGCTGGCTTACCTGCAAATAAAGCATTCATGGGACATTTTTCCCCCATCTCTGAATTTTGGCTGTCAATGACAGGTGGAACAAATTTGCTTTAGTTTGGTGGCATTTCTGGTGATTGCGACAGTACTTCTGCCCCCCTTCCCTGCAGTAAGTTCTTTCCCAGGGAAGAGCTGACTTCTCTATTTTCCACTTTTCTGCTACATTTCTAAAAACTCTCAGTCCACAGGCAGATAGCTACAGTGACAATTGAAGACTTCTGACCGGGTCACTCCCTGATGAATTCTGAAGGCCTGACTGCTTATACCATCCCAGGAATTCAGGCCTTGATGGGTGAGGGTACCTGTCTGTTCCATTCACAGGCTAAGGAGAAGGCACACAAAATAATTTGTGGGCATGGGTCAGACATTTAAGAACCAAAGGGCATCTGC